>CM034710.1:38833260-38865156 GCA_020142125.1 Phrynosoma platyrhinos
GAGGGACAGCAACCTGGCCCCCGGCTCAAAAAGGTTGCCTACCCTTGGCTTATATAATATATTCCAAAATGCAAAGACACCATTTACTACACCATTGTATATAATGGGACTTTAACAGCCATGGATTTTGGTATCTATTGTTGGTGATGGTGGTGGTGGTCCTGGAACCAAACCCATCAGATACTAATTTTTTGATTTAATTTAATAACTTTAAAAAGTTCACCTCAACCTGCAGTCTTTTCAGGTGCCTTATAACTAATTTATATCTGCTTTACACTCTTACACTCTTTTACCCATTTGGACAAGGGTTATGTTTTTTGTGTTTTCATGGATGATAGTAATAGGGTAGTCCTTTATGCACTTGCTTGGGAGTAGCCAGTTTGAACTCAGTGGGACATACTTATGGTAGAATGGATAGAATTATGTTGCCACTAACAGTCAACTTTCTGGATTTTACTTTTTCTGATGATTTGTGGTACATATTTTACTTGCATCTGAGTTTAAAGTGGGCTTTGAAATCTTGCTACTTCAAGTAAGGATTTTACCCTTCTGCTGTACTTTTCAGCTTCGATTAATTAATCTAATGTTTGAAAAGTATCCAGTTGTAATGTCTGTTTTGGAAAGTATGGCTGTGTTTGGAACTACCCTTTCCTGAGACAGGACTAGAAAAATCTATATTTCCTAGAGGTGTGATGCTGGTGCCTAAGAATCTGAATCACTATTTTGAATTTTGATTCTAGGTCTCAATCAGAAGATCTTGAGTGGTGTCTTGTGATATTAAAGCCAGCATGGTGTAGTGGTTTGAGTGTTGAACTACGACTCTGGAGACCAGAGTTTGATTCCCCGCTTGGCCATGAAACCCACTGGATGACCTTGGGCAAGTCACATGCTCATGGCCTCAAGGGAAGGCAGTAGCAAATCTCCTCTGAACAAATATTGCCAAGAAAATCCCATGATAGGTTCACCTTAGTTTTGCCATAAGTCAAGACTTGAAGGCACACAAGAACAACAACAACTCTTGTGAGATAGAACCTTTCATGTACTGGGCTGCCATCTCTGGCAGGATTTGAGGCTTAAACCTAAATATAATGCAGTCAAATGTTATTTTATATATATAAAACATTGGAATAAAGAGGCCCACTAGAACAAAAGTATCTTGGAACTTCTTGTTTGTCTTTTTCTAAATTTTTAATTTGCTTTTTGGTTAAAATTCTATTTGACTTTTTCTATCAAATGATAGAGTAAGGTAAGATTTCAGTAGTACATACAGCTGGACATGAATATATTTATGGAAACTGACTATGATATGTAGCCATTCATGTAGCCATGAAAGTATAAAGTACTTGCTTCTCCTGTAATATAGAGCTTTATGTGAGTAGATCCTTTAAATAATGATATAATTTTAGGACTGTGACCCGTATTTGGTAATATTGTTGCTGTAGAAGTCAGAAGAATCATTAACCTAATTTCTATACCATGTTGCTTTTCTTGGTATAGTATTTACATGAAAAAATGGCATAGTGACTTTGTAAAACCTGTTTACAGAGTCGGAAGAGAGTGACATCTTTTTAAGGATAGTGATTTTTAAAAAACATCATATGTATGTTTTCTGTGTATCTGTTCTTTCACATAAACAGCTGTAGAAACAAAACTTTTCAAATTATGCCTTTTAAAAATGTATCATCAAATGTTCAGAAAATGTGAAAATAACTTTTTATAAATGAATAGCCCTTATAACTTTCTGTAAGACTTAACTGCAAAATGCACATATGCCCAGAATCCTGAATGTGAATGTTTAGTTCAATGGTACTATTCATGTTGTGTGTCTTGACATATTTAAAGCTTTAGGTCTTCACAGGAAAGGCATTGTATGAGAACTAATGGGTGGGGAAATTAATCTGTTAGAGTAGTATGCTCTTTCAAAGAATGAAGGCAGATGAATCATGCTTGTTGACATTTCATTTCACTTGTTGCATTATTTTCCACTTATTTATTTTTCATGCAAGATGTACCACTGGGTAGCAGAATATAGGTTTGTATAGACATGTAAACATTGATATTGAAACTTATTATTTTACTTTTAAATTAAATGATGATGAAATGTCAAATTGCATAGAAAAGTAAAGAAAAATAAATGTGCCACTTTCTAAAAGGCAATCTACACAGAGAGATGTTAAAGGTTAGGGAAAATATCTAAAAACCATATTAATGCTGTAGTTCAATACATGTATTTTTGAAAGTAAGCTATTCTGAGTTTATCATCTTTATTTATTTTGTACTGTCTTGAATTTGTACATTTTCCAGCAGTTGAACAGTAAGTAGGAGAATATCTCTTGTTGAATTTCTGTTCCATCCTTTTTACAAACAACACTTCCCAAGGGAAGTCAGACATACCCCTTCTTAATGGCCTTTTGCTATGCAGTGGAAGCCTTCCCTTCTTGGAAAGGACTTTATGTACATTAAATTGTGCTGGAGATATTTTATTTTGTTGTTGTTAACTGCCCTTGAGTTAATCTCGACCCATTGTGACCCTGTGGATGAGACATCTTCAGGACCCCCTGTCCTCCACTGCTCTGCTTAGTTCCTGCAACTCATACCTCTGACCTCCCTAATAGAGTCCGTCCATCTAGCCTACAGCCTTCCTCTCTTTCTACTTCCCTCCACCTTTCCTAGCATTCTTGCTTTTTCCATTGAGTTGTACCTTTTCATGATGTGTCTGAAGTATGGCAGCCTCAGTTTTCCCAAGGAGATTTCTGGCTTGTTCTGATCTAGAACCCATTTGTTTGTCTGTTTGGCTGTCCATGGGATTCTCAGCACTCTTCTCTAGCACTACCTCTCAAATGAATTCATTTTCTTATCTTCTTTCTTTAACAGTCCAGCTCTCATATCTGTACATGGTAATAGGAAAAACAATGGCTTATATAATTCTGACTTTTTGTGTTCAGTTGTATATCTTTGCATTTTAGGATCTTTTCTAGTTCTTTCATAGCCACCCTCCCTGTTCTTAATCTTCTTATGATTTCCTGACTCCAGTCCCTGTTTCTCTCAGTGTTTGATCCCAGGTATGAGAACTCTTTTACTACTTCTATTTCTTCATTGTCTAGGTTGAATTTGGGATGACACAGACTGCCCAAAAAGGATGGATTGGGGCCGCTCTGGAGCGGCAAATAGATGTGCGTGGCCCCAATCTGCCTTGCTGCTGTGGTCCCAGATGACGCTCTGAAAAGAAGCAGTTTTTTAATTGTTCCTTTTCAGAGCTGCTTTTCCAGGTTGGGGCAGCTTTGGGACGTGCATCATGTGATTACTATGCCCCCTAGCCACCTGGAAGCAGGGTTATTATGCCCATCTGTTTTGTTATTTTGTCTAGATTCTCCGTTTTCATTATTTTTGTTTTCTTTATGTTCAGCTTGCCTTTGCACTTTTGCTGGATGTATACTCACAAACACACGGTTTTTAGAACACTGTTATACAAAATGGTTGTCTCTGGGCCACTGCTGGCTGCTGAACCATTGGCTGCTGGTCCCTGAAGAATTTCCAGGAATTAAACAACAACAACAAAAAATTATTTATACCCTGCCCCTCTGCATTACAATTGTGGTCAGTGGACACAAATATGGTATTGCTCCCTGGCACATTGTAGGGAAAAAACCAAGCAAACCTGACAGCCATTCCCCTGTATGAGATAACTTAAGAAGAAGTGAAGATATTTATATTATTGTATTGTTCTTAGCTTTCTTATGTTAGTATTCTAATATTATAGTGTTCCTTTTAATTTCTGTTGATCTTTTAATTTTCTGTTGCATCACCTTGGCCTTTGAGGAAACCAGGGTAGAAATGTTTTAAATAAATATCAAATGCTGATAAAACCAAACAGTTTTTACATTTTTTTGGAAGGACAACAAAGGCCTCAAGCAGACAGGGCAAAAGAAGCGGCCAGAGGCTGCTTCCAATCTGATTGCTTCCCATTTGGTGTGGGACCATGACGACCAGACGTCGCGGTTCTAAGGCTGGGTGTTGCCTGGGTCCGCAACAAACCACCAGCAAGGAGCATTTCTTTTGCTGCTGTGTTTGGGCTGCCTTAGGCAGCCACATGGCACAGCTTCAGCCTGATCTGGGGGTGTGTATCATCTGAACGCCACACCCCCAGATTGGGCTGAAGGCAGAGCTTTTGGCCTGTCTGTTTTGGGTCAAAGAAGAAGAATGCTAATTCAGAACATAGATATGTTTATTGTTAACTGTTGTCAAGTTGACTTTTCTGTCGATGGAAGCAGCTCTATTGGTAGGCCATCTATTCTTGCTAATTTATTTCTACTGAATACTCTGAGTGTAGGTTCTACTTCATTTTTTAAAATTGGAGGTTCATCTTTATATGGGTCTTCTTTGAATGAATCTGTCATCCTTTCATCGCCTTTATATAGTTCTTGCATTTATTGTTTCCATCTTTTTATTCTGCTTGGTCATGTAATGTATTCCCTTGGTCATAGAGTATCCCCACTCTTCATTTAAATTTCCCTTTGATTTCTTTGATCTTCTGGAAGAGGTTTCTTGTTTTTTATTATCATCTTTTATTTCTCTGCACTGATTATCATAGTAATTCTCCTTGTTGCTGCACACAAGTCACTGGACAGTTGCATTCAGGGTTCTGACTCTGTTTCTGTCCCGTTTTACTTTTGCTTCTTGTCTGTCCTTAACTGCTTGAAGAATTTGTGCTGTCATCCATTGAGGTTGTCTGTCTTTTTGGCTACAAATAGTGTCTTTTTTCATTCTTCCCTGACAATGTCCCTGGCTTTAGTCCAGAATTTGTCTGGCTTACAGTCAATTAGGATTAATAGTGCAAATCTAGTTTTCACACTATCTTTAAATTCTATGGGGATATTCTTTAGGTTGCATTTTGGCATGATGGTTTGGTTTAGTATTCTTCTTTAGCTTTAGTCTAACTTTTGCTATTGCTATATATGGCAGCTGAAAAAATTTTTTTTCTTCTCTTGATTAGTCATTATTCAGATATTGGCAGTACATGAACTAAAGCCCATCCAGAAAATAGTAATGTATGGGTGTGCTTAAGTGGGGAAAGACAATGACTGAAAATGCCTTGGTTTCTAGCCCTATAGGGCTTCATAGTCATAACCATAAATTGGTCTTAGAAAGGGACAGGTAACCAGTGAGTAGTTGTAATGTCATTTGCTCCCAGTAACTGGTCTGGTCAATAGAGCTGCTAGATGAAATTCCAAACACTTTTCAGACATATTACAGTAGTGGGCTTAAATCACTGGACTGATCTGATTTTTTTTCAGGAAGAGCTCGCGTATCCACAAAAACTGGGTAAAGGCATTCCTGGCTACAGCTGATACCATGAACATCTAGATGTAGATTACAGTATGTGTAAATTCTGAATGTGTTTGCAAGGGGAATGAAGTGACATCTGAGGCAGGTTAAACTCATGTTCCTGGATCAGCAATACTGTGGATTAAGACCTCCTCTGCCTTATATGGATTAATCTGTAGTTTGTCCTCATCTGGCTCATCATAAGCTTCAAGCATTGGTTCAGCACTACAGCACTTTCCCTGAAATGTTATGGAAGCTTCTGAATGATTTATTTCCATGGTTTAGACCAGGGGTAGGCAATCTTTCCCCTTTAAGGGCCGAGGGACTTCAGCTCCCACAATCCCAGGAGTTATTGGCCAACATGGCCGAGGCTTCTGGGAACTGAAGTCCTTAAAGGGGAAAGGTTACCTACCCCTGGTTTAGACATTAAACAGCATGGGGGACAAGATCATACCCTACGTGACACTTTGTTTAATGTTGCTTCATAGGAACTGCTTGCCATTTCTTCAAAATGTATTGTGAACCATCTATCTATATCTCTATATATCACTATCTGTCTGTCTGTCTGTCTATCCAGCTGTGAATTATTCCTGTCTCATTGGTTGACTTAAATTGGTCTCAGTAATAATACCAATAATAACAATGTTAAGAATAATTTAGTCTTTCTATAAGCAGTTTGCCATACGGCTTGTCATATCTGAAATGATTTCTCAAGGTAGTGTGCAAAAAGAAATAAAAACAGTTTTTAAAAGAACCAAAACATGACAATGCATGGCATTGAATAATATAAATTGAAAGATTTAAAATCAGGGTATTTAAAATGCAATAACTAACCTAGGTAGCATTATATGACCATTTCAATTTATTTTACTCAGGAAAACCTGGAGTTAAGATACCACCATACACTTGAATGTCTTGCCTCCAAACTGAAAATTAAAGACATACTGGAAATGATTCAGTCTGGTGTGTTACAGGGAGGGCTTTTAAAAATAACAGTCTCACTATTGCCTCCTTAATGCTAGGTGAAACAACTCTCATCCATAAGGAAGTGTTCACTTTTCCCATTACTTATTAGTTAATTTCTGGCTAACTTTAACAGCCAGGAAGAGTAGAAAGAACATACATGTGGTTGGCTTCACTGTTGCAAAAAATTCTGTTCATGTCTTTGTGTTTGCACTTTATCTGAGTTATATGAGGCCATTGAGAAAAATGGGCTACTAATTTGGTACTGGTTGAAGAAGGAAAGGCCTGCAAAGTCAGCCTTGCTGAATGCATTTTAGAGCAACAGCATGACAGATTTTATTGGACGATAATCTCTAATGAATACATTTTAGAGCAACAACATGACAGATTTTATTGGACGATTATCTCTAATGATAGTTCATAGAAGAAGACTTAAAAGCAAGTTATATGGAATACTTATATGTTTCAAATTGATTATAGCAAATCTCTTAAATAATTATGAACTATTTATATTTATTGTTTTTACATTCAGAATTGTTTGTTAGTGTTTGATAATGTGATTATTCATCTGTCCAATTGTGAATAATTGAGATGACTAACATCTCAATGTGTTATTTTTTTGGTTTATGAGAAAGTTGTGCATATATGTGAGGAACATAACTTTTCTCTCGTGAGACCTCATAATTCAAGAAAAATAGTAAATATTACAAAGGGCAAAAGGGGATTTTCCATTATCATCTTCCCCTGAACAACTGCTAACACCTGAAAAGGATGTTCAGAGGGTCAGGGGACTTTGGTACAGGGGAAAACGAGGGATCTTCCCAAACCAGGCAGAGGCACCTTCTATGAGCAGAAATGTACTTATGAAAGGTGATTCTCCCATGTTTTTATGAACCATCTCTTCCCCCTCACTCACCCACCCAACTTACCCATTCATCAGACTTCTGGCCATTTTTGCATAGAATTTTCAGGAGACGAAGAGCCTCCAGCTCTTCAAACAAACTTGTTCCTCTCAAGCTATCTAGCTTCACTATCTTAGGTTAGTCCTCTGTTCTTTGCTAGCATCCTTACAATAAGGCTTCATTTGTGCCTGAACATAACTTAGCCAGAATGAGTTTTCAGCATTGGGGTAGAAGGCTTAACCATCCAAAGAAATCAACTCTAGCTGTCTCTTTTAAAATATTTAATTAAATCAGTCCTAGGCCATGATGGAGGGAAAGGTTATGATTGGGCTTGAACTGAAGTTTTTGTTTTCTCTGGGAAAGACAATGGTGAACATTGTAGGAAGTTCTTTATTTGTCTAGGGAAATGAGCAGTGTTGATGGGAACTGGCGGTAGAAAAAAGAGAGACGGACTCTACTACAGTTCACACTCAGGCCAAGAAGCAGAAATAGGCACACTGAAAAGGAATTTAAAAATGGCTGGGCTAGCTCCCATTTCAGGCAACTGGAGGATGAGAATGTGTGACAGAATTAGTGATTCATTGACATGCTGGTCTGGCTCAGAATACTGGCAGGTTTTTAAAATGCGAGAAGTTTGTTTCAGAAGACCACTAACTAGAATTAAATTTATGGTTACCATTGACCATTTCTGTGTTACCTTGTTTATGCAGTTGTACAACATGAAGTGTGCTCTGAATAATTGGTGAGTGTGTTGTGCGCTCTCCAGTCGTTTCTGACCTATGGCGATCTTAATCTGAATCAAATAATTACATATCTTAGATATTAAAACAAGAAAGTTAAATTTTCTTACAGCTGTATCATTTTTAAAAGATTGGATATGGAAAATAACATTACATGGAAATTCTTGAGGGAATGTTTTGGGAAGAGAATAATAATTCATAATAATACTGTCAATAAACTTTTCCAGGGGTAGGCAACCTTTCCCCTTTAAGGGCCGAGGGACTTCAGCTCCCAGAATCCCAGGAGCTATTGGCCAACATGGGACTATTGGCCAACATGGCTGAGGCTTCTGGGAGCTGAAGTCCCTTGGCCCTTAAAGGGGAAAGGTTGTCTACCCCTGAACTGTTCTGTATGGTCCCCTGACCTTCATAGCATTATTTTTGTATGGTTAACAGTTGTGCACTTATAAGGACTTTCAACACCTGAATGCAGCACAAGCTAAATTTCTGTGAGGCATCCTTAGTGTCACATGATGTTTTCCAAATATCTTGCTTAGATTGGAATCTGGAATGATCCCACTCAAAGCACTTGCTTGATTTTGCAGTTTGCTATTGGATTAAATAAAATATTACTCCTTCTGGTCTAGCCGCCATTTGACAAATTTTCCTCTCCTGATTGAGGGCTGTTAAGCTGAGTTTACAACAGTATGGGTTCTCCTCTTTAGCTTTTTTTGAGCTTGGAACTCCCTAGTACAGTAGAAAGAATCAAGCAATGAATCTGGAACATAGACTTGTTGGAAGACAGGGCAAGAACTCAACACTATGCTGCAGCCGGCAATCATAATAAAAACTGCTCTGGCTGATTATCTCCATGCTCTGGAAATTCTTAAACATTACAGAGCTTTTTTTTTTTTTTTGGTTGATTTAAACATTTTGCCATCAGTCCTACTTCAAGGGATTCTTACGAATTCCTACTTACGAATTCCTTATGCATAGCATATCTGTCACTGTCAGTCAGGCATGGTAGAAACGGCTCACTGTGTACTGCTGTATTGCTAGTATTACAAAGATATTTGTTCCCACTTTATAGATCAAATCTTGGGAAAAGTTCCCAAGCAGATCTGATAGCTTTTATGCCTCTCTTCTTTTAGATTCCTCTAAATCTGAGTTGAAATTTTCAAAGTTGTATATGATAGCATGCTCCTCTGCGAGTAAGTTGGTAAAATCCTATTGTGGATCATACTAATTCTAGTGAATGCTACTTGGTATTAATTTAGGACATGGTTGATGGACTTCCACTTATGTATATATACATAAATTCTTTTAACTGGGGTTAAAAACAACTGGGGGTTGTTTTTAACCTCAGTTTCCCACTGCATTCTGCTTTTGCCCTTTTATGACTGATCTGTGGTGGTAATAAAGTTGATTGATTGATTGATTGATTGATTGATTGATTGCTATAGCAGGCTGAAAGCTGGGCAGTTCCAGAAAAGCATTGATAAAGCTGGAGAATAGTTCCCATAAAATATAAACTTACCTTGAAGACGACAAATTCTCTTAATATTAACCCTTCTTCTAAACATGTTTAGTTTTCTGAATCTCTCTCCTGGACTCATAATTCTATTGCACATCATTACTTTTTTGTTTCCTTATCTGCCAAACTCCCTGCTCTGTTTCTTCACTGTGCTGCTTTGCCATTTTGCACCATTTTTTTTTCATCAGCTGGAGGAAAGTACCGTAAACCCACAACAGTGATGGATATGCAACTTGAATTCCACTTCACAAGTAATGGCCATGAAGTACTCTTGGAAAGAGTCCTGACTACATATTATGAGAAAAAACATGTACCCTGCTGCTGCCCTATTCTTGATTACAGGATGGGGAAGGATTAATCCATTTCCTGATAAAAATCAAAATCATTTACTTGGGGGAAGGGCTTCTTTGGATCTAGTTTTATCTCTGCTTTGGCCATAGAGTGCAGCCACTTTGTTGCTTTTCGACTTCTGTTGTAAAATGATTTTATGATTTTATTTTTCTCGCTGTATTCTTTTGCTTAGGCAGGCTGTTTGACTGGGACCCAGATAAGAAGGGGCTCACTGTAGTGGCTTTGGGAAACCGTCTCATTCCTCTAAGTTTTCATTTCTTGCACCTAGAACAGAAACTCTAGAAAAAGAATGGTGTTAACATCACCTGCTTTTGTTATACTGCTTTAATTTCTATAAGAACAACTTGTTAACTCACATTCTGCTGAGTCCGCTTTGTGCCTTCTTTCTTTTTGCTTTGCCTTCCTTCACAACACTCTGTTCTGACCTTAATGTAATCTACTTGGGTGACCTACTTCCTTTCTACTCATGAAAATTATTACATTGGCCTTTAAAGCTAGCCTTTAGTTAAGAGGTGCAAAGGATATCATACCCGAGTCATTGTTTATAACTGTCAGAAAATTACTTTATGCTGTTCACATCTGTAATTCACCTGAAGTTCTGTGGAACAGTATATTTTTTTAAAAACCCAACAATATATTTGAATGAATGTTTACTTTTAACTTCGGTCAAACAGAAATGTAATATGAGGAATTAAAATAGTATCTTTCAATTGAATCTATATGAAATACAGGTATATTACTCATACAGTTATATCACAGCTAATGAATTGGATGTATTTCTGGACATTTACTTCTTTAACAGAAAATTTGGAAATAACATGAAAGAATAGGGAATGGTTTCAGTACCACAAAAAGTGGATCATTGTGTTTCGGCAAACTTTTTATTGAAACAAACTAGCAATATGCACTTGTGAAATGACACAACAAGGTCAGATAACTCTTAGATAAGTTAATGAAAACATTTTAGACCTTCTAGAGAGCCAGCATAATGTAGGGGCTTCAGCACTGGATTTTAATTCTGGAGATCAGAGTTTGAATCCTCGCTTGTGCATGGTAGCCCTCTGGGTGATCTTGGGCAAGTCCCATACTCTCAGCCTCCGGAAAGCAAACCTCCACTGAATAAATCTTGCCAAGAAAACTCTGATAGGTTCACTTTAGGGTCTCCATAAGATGGAAACAACTTGAAGGCACACAACAACAATGAGCACTGTGTCTGCTGCACTGTGGCTCAACTGTGGCTCAGAGACCACTTAAAGGGTTCCCTCAAAATGCATTATTTTTTTTCTTACACCACCTTCCTGTTTTATAATTTCCATTTTGGTGGCCAAATCTGTAGATCCGTAGTTTTTTAACCATACTGGTGGGTAGCCGTTTGGAAAGTCCTTTCTTTCTTTTTTGATCTGCATGTACGCTTGGAGGCAGCTGTTGTTTATCTTGCCTGTTTGTTATAGGCAGGCATACACAACTATGGCAGGATCACTTAGAAAATTCTATTCTTTTTCAGCCCAAGCTTTATTGTTTACTGTATTGTTTACTGTACACATGCTACTGCAATCAGACACTGAAAGTCTGTGTTTCTCCTGCCCTCCTTCACCATTTTCCCAATGCTGATGCTGCCAGAAAACTTCCAGCCAGGAAGAAGACAAGGAAGAAATGGGAGGTCTAGGGGCATAAAAAGACTCTTTAAAAAGGAGCTCTCCCTGAGGCTTTGTTAACTGAGTTATGACTGTGTTTCAGATGTTATAATAATAATAATAATAATAATAATAATAATAATAATAATAAATTTTTATTTGTAGCCCGCCCCTCTGCAGAGCAATCGGGGCGGGGGACAACAGCATTTAAAACAGAACAACATTAAAACATTGTCTCGCCCCATAATCCCTACCTCCCTCCACCCAACCCCTTATCCACACTGTGGATAGAAAGGCATGAGACACTGCATATAAATTTAAACTCAAAGTACCTTCAGTACAACAGTTAGTCGACTTATCTCATCCCTCCATCTCCTGGTGAGAACTATGAAATGTCAGTTTAATTCTAATATTAATAATGTGCTTGCTGTGTAGTGTTAGGATTCCTTTGAACTATGAAATATTTGGGTTTTGCATTAAAATGAGATTTTTTAATATAACTCAAAACTATGATTTATCATCATTTCTGGACCCATACCATCTTATAAACAATATAAGTGGCTTTCAAACTAGATCTGAAGCAGGGGTTTCAAACTTCTTTGCAAGCTATAGTCATTTGGAGTTGCACCTGAACAGGTGGAGGACTGTGTTTAGGGATGTTGCTCTGCCCGAGGAGAGGTGGTAAATCTTTTACACAATCCAAGGTTTGATCTTTCATCTGAATCAGCTCTGTATTTTCAAACATTTGTTATATCTTGAGACAAGTCCAAAATCTGATCAGAATGTAGGACTGCTTTTAGCAATTGCTTTGAATTTTGCTTTGTTGTTGTGTGCCTTCAAGTCGTTTCCGACTTATGGCAACCCTAAGGCATTTGCCTATCATGGGGTTTTCTTGGCAAATTTCTTCAGAGGGGGTTTGCCATTGCCATCCTCTGATACTGAGAGAGTGTGAGTTGCCCAAGGTGACCCATTGGGTTTCCACAGTTGAGCTGGGATTTGAATCCTTGTCTCCCAGTGTCCTAGTCCAATGCTCAAATAGCTATGCCATCTGGCTAAGCTGATTAAATATTATACAAAATTTAAAACATTCACAGTTGCTTTAAATACTGTTTAAATATTTGATAAACTTAGTTGCTTGTAAACTGATGCAAGTTTTCATAGTTGTAGTTTGTAAAATATTAGTATATGTGTAGTGTAGTGGCTTGAGCATTGGACTATGAATCTGGAGACCAGGGTTTGAATATCGGCTCAGTCATGGAAATCCACTGGGTAGCCTTGGGCAAGTCACACTCTCTCAGCTTCAGATGAAGGCAAAGGAAAGACCCCTCTGAACAAATCTTGCCAAGAAAACTCTGTGATGGGTTTTCCATATGGTTGCCATAAGTCGGAAGTAGCTTCCTTTTTTTCTCTATATTGCTAGTCAAACATGGTTAGGAAGGAAGGGATTCTGGTACTACCCCTGTTTACTTAGTCTGTTATAGTCAGGCACACATAACTAGTTATACCAGCTAGAGTACAATCCAATTATTTTCTAACTCAAGGTTGATTACATTGTTTACTGCAGACATGCAGTAAATATCTGGGTTTCTCCTGCTTTCCTCCAGCATCCTCCCACTGTCAGTGCTGGTAAAAAAATTCCAGCTCAACTGAGGAGGGGAAGAAAGGGGGTGCTGGACAAGCATAAAATGACATTGTAAAAGGGAGCTTCTTTGTCAGAGAAGCTTTGTTAACTGAGCTTTGCCTGTAATTTTTGTAGTTATGCTTGAAGATTTATACAAAAGTTTACTTAAGAAAGTGCAAATGTTCTGGGCTGACAGTTGTAAGAATCTACTAGACTTAAACCATAAAGTCCCTCCTGGGTACATACATTGGCTGATATAACCTGTGTCACTGTCTATCTTTGGAAGAAGTATTTCTAACAATTTTTGTATTCTTAGTAGTAAAACTTAAAGAGACAAATATACAGAGTTCTATAGTGTCCTAAAAATTCAGGGAACATCTATCATATATTTGTTGTTGTTAACTGCTCTTGAGTTGACCTCAACTCATAGAAACCCTGTGGATGAAACACCTCCAGGAACCCTGTCCTCAATGCCCTGCTCAGGTCTTACAGGCTCAGGCCTGTTGCCTCCCTGCTCAAGTTAACTATCTGGCATGTGGTCTTTCTCTCCTTCTACTGCCCTCTACTTTTACCAGCATCATTGTCTTTTCTAATGACTCTTGCCTTCTTATGATGTGGCCAAAGTACAGTAGTCTGTACTTTGTTATTGTTTTCTGATGTTTTATATAGAGGTACATATCCTCTTTTTATATGTTGCTTTTTAAATTGTTTGGAATTAATAACTTTTTAAGGGGTGGGAGGGGGGGAAATAGCTCTTAAATGTTGTATTATGATTTTATTAAGTAAGCTGCCCTGATTGATCTCAGAGGGGCGGGATATCAAATAAAAAGTATTATTATTATTATTATTATTATTATTATTATTAGTCTCAGTTCAGTCATCTTGGCTTGCAGGGAGAAGAGAATTCAGGTTTGATTTGTTTAAGAACCCATTTATTTGTATTCTTGGCCGTCCATGGTATCTTCAGCACTCTTCTCCAGGACCACATCTCAAATGAGTTTGTTTTCTGTCGGCTTTCTTCACTGTCCAGTTCTCACATCCATACATGGTAATGGGCAATATGATGGCTTGGATGATCCTCACTTTAGTGTTCAGAGTTACATCTTTGCACTTTAGGACCTTGTCCAGTTTTTTCATAGCTGCCTTTTTCAATCCTAGGCCTCTTCTGATTTCTTGACTACAGTCTTCATTCTTCTCAATATTTGAACTAAGTTATGGGAACTCTTTGACTATTTCAATTTTCTCATTTTCTAGGATGAACTCTTGTAGCTCTTTCGTGATCATCATTTTTGTTTTTTCAGTGTTTATCATCATCATCATCATCATCATCATCATCATCATCATCTTAATGTTTAGCATTATTCAGCATACCATGGCACTTTCCTTTTTGACTTTCTTCAGTAATTGCTCCAAGTCCACCATATAAGCCAACGTGATATATAAGTTGAGGGCAGGTTATGGGGCTAAAATTATGGATTTACTATGATCTTGGATAAGTCAAGAGTAACAAATCTTTACCTCACTTTTAAACATTTTTAGAGGGAGCATACTTAGGAAGAGCTAAAGAGAAAGAGAGGATCTGTTTATTTGAGAGGTTATAGTTGGTGTGTGTGTTTGTCTATGTGTGTGTAAATGGCATTGCTGATCTTAAAATGCCTACCTCTATACAAATACCTGTACAGATAGGTAAAGGAATATAAATGAGGTAAAAGAATTAGCATGTGGCTTGAAAAAATAGTGGATGGAGAAGAGCAAGGAAAGCAACCTGCTTTTATTAGGGACAATGTGAAGGCAGTGACAAGAGGCAGAGGTGCAGTGGGGCATGGAAACAGCACTCCCATTTAATTATACCTCCCTTACCCAATGGTGTTCAGCAGCAAAATGGGAGAGTCCAAAGAATGCAGTGCACCTGCCATTTTGGGTGCTTGAGGTGGAATGGAAAAATAGCGCACTTTTAATAGGGATCTACTGTATGAGTCTTTGCAGTGGGCATTTTAACTAGGGGACTACTGCATAAGCCTCTCTGCAGAGAAACTGCTAAGCCTCAGGAGGCTTATACGGTAAGCCCTGTTAAAAATGGCCACCACCACTTTGCTCCACTCCATCTCAAACTTCCAAAATGTCAGATTTTAAGATTTTTTTTAAAAATTAAAAAAAAAAGATTTTAAGGACCTGATTCTATAATAGAGGTTTAAAACTGGTTGTACAGATATTTTTGGCTTACAGTTTCCATCAGCTCTAGCCAGAGGTAAGGGGTTGTGGCAGTTGTAGTCTGAACTGTCAAATTAACAATCTATAAAGTGCTCTGAGAGGTTTTGTGACTGAAGAGTGGGGTATAAATACTCTAAATAATAATAATAATAATAATAAAACATGTTTGAAGGGGTGCATCCTTTTTCTGTAAGACAGAACGGGCAACTGCCTCAGAGTGCGGACCAGTATTTGCTTGGATGACTTTCCTATAGGCTGCACCAGCAGTGATGTCACAAGTTGACATTTGTTGGCCTAATTCTGGCTAAAGAAAAATGGTGTGTGTCTGGGGTATGTGGGAAGACAAACTGCCATATCCATATATGGTTTTGAGTTGTTTGGTATGGTTGTTTGGTATGAGTTGTTTGGTATGGGGTTTTTTAGTGAAAAAACTGTGGCCCTTCAGGGGACTGGCAATAAGTTGGGGGCCACAAGAGTGGGGTTCAGAGACTGTATTCAGCTTGTGGGGTGTATTTCCCCCACTCTTGTTATAAGAACATACCAGGGTGCAGGGCACTGTATCTTCAGATATGTGCAGCATATAGCATAAATGTGGTTATTGTTTTACTTATAAAGATTTAGTTGTTACTCTTTCTTCAAATTGTCAAACTATTTAATATATTTTTAGTCTATTTAAATTATTTCCTATTGTTTTGTATTATTGATTAAACTGATTTTATTGCATGCTATGCTGAGGTTGTATGATATAGGGTGGAATATAAATGTTTAAAAATAAATACTTTAAATGTGCTTAGATAACTTAAAAGCACCAGGTCATATCTCTCTTCCAAGTTAACCTGGGACAACCCTGCTTAGTACTTGGATGGGAGACTGCCAATGAATACCAGGTGCTGTAGGCTATATTTCTGAGGAAGGAGCTGACAAAACTACCTCTTGAATATTTCTTGCCTAAGATATTCCTGTGAAATTTATGGAGTTGCCATAAATAAGCAAGCAAATTGAAGGCACATACATACACAGCTCTTCACTTAAACTCATAACTTGAGATATTGCACAAAACAAATTCTTTCTCAGTTTATAAGGGCTTTCTTGCAGAATCCCTGATCAGATTAAAATTGTTTCAATGTTAAAAATTCAAAAACCACAGCACATACATAGATTTGGATAAAATAAAATAGGACCCAAAAGTAAAAAAAAGTAAAAAAAAACCCTGTTTTGATTTGGTGCCAGAATGATGTCAGTGTTGGCATCAGTTGTGTTTTAATGGTGGTGTAGTGGTTTGAGTGTTAGACTATGACTCTGGAAATCAGGAAACCCACTGGGTGACAAGTCTCACACTCTCACCCTAAGAGGATGGCAATGGCAAACCCCCTGTGAAGAAACTTGACAAGAAAATTCTGTGATAGGTTTGCCTTAGGGTTGCTATAAGTTGGAAGTGACTTGAAGGCACACTGCATACACACACGCGTGCACACTCACATCGAGAATGCGGATCTGCATCTTAAAAGTATCTTAACTTATTCAAAAAGTGAATATATTTCACTAGAGATATTTTTCACCTCAGTATGTTCCAAAATTTCCATTTTTTTGGGGGTTGGAAATATTTTTAAAAATTAAATTTTAGATTGAGCTTTTTTTTTTTTTTTAGTGTCAGACTTTCTGGGGAAGCCAAGATGACTAAACTGAGGCTGTCATACTGGCCACATCATGAGAAGATACATTCATGTTAGGAAAGGTAGACTTGATCAGGGTGGTTACGGGCCTGAACTTCAAGAGCCCAGCCAAGCCAGGCAGTTGAGGACAGGAGGTCCTGGAGATATCTGATCCACAGGGTTGTTATGGTCAAGGCCGACTTGAAGACAATTAACAACAACAAATGATCCAGCCTTCATATGGGAGAGTTATCCTTCATTTTTTTCCCCTGAGGACACTCCAGATATATCAGCCTGCCAGTCATACATGGACTGCAGAAAAACCATAATGAAAAAGACATAATAGTAACATAATTGGCATTCTTTTACTTATCTGTGTAGTCAAACAACATGTTCTCCTTCCATGCTGCATCTGTCCTCCTTGAGGTGGTAAGAAGAAGCTGAATGAGAAGGGGCTTACTTTGTTCTTCAGGGCATGGTTAGGAAATGCACAGGTCACATAACCAAATAACTTTCACGTTGGTCATGAGTTCCTCCTTGCATTTCACCTTACTTAGCTTTCCTGGTTTCTCCAGCTGAGAATGTGGCAATTAGTGTACACAACATCTGGGTCTAGTATTAATTTTGTGGTGGGGCGGGGTGAGGTGGGGCTGTGATGGGACTGCTGTGCACCAGGATGGGAGGTTTAAATTTTCCCATCCTGGCTCACTGAGATAGGTATGTGTGTAAATATGTGTGCCATTGTTTTTGGCCTTAAATATGTAGTAAATGTAATAACTAATGGGATGGATATCTTGGAATTCTGTATAAATAAATTCACCTTCTAAGTATCTTGAGCCTGTTCCACAATCATATCACTGTGAATCTTTCATACCTGATCTGTTTCCTGTTTATGTAGCCTTGGTATTCTTGATTGCCTTTGAAAGACATGGCCTCTCTGCAATAAAATTGCAGATTCTACATTGCTACCAACATAGCGGTTACCTTGCCAGTTTTACCCAATTTGTAGAATCCATTCATGGCAGCATTTTGTCCCAAACTATTAAACAGATGAGGCAGAACAGGATTCTGAAATATGTGCTGAGCATGGTCAGTTTCTGGAAGAGCAGAAAATTTGCAGTAGAACAGTACTTTATTTTAAGAACATTTACGGCCTTTACAGACTGCCAGAAATAGTGCAAATTGAGGCCACTTTAAGGGCCTTTGCAGACTGCTAGAAATAGTGCAAATTGAGTCTACTTTAACTGTCCTGGCTCTGTGCTAGGGAATCATGGGAATTGTATTTTTTTTCTGGGACTTTGAGCTTTCTCTGCCAGAGAGTTCTGGTGCCACAATCAACTACAGTTCTCATGATTCCTTTGCACTGAGCCAGGACAGTTAAAGTGGCCTCAGTTTTCACTTATTTCTGGCAGTCTGTAAAATCCCTTAGTTTTCTACAAAGACCTGAATAGGTTGTTACATTATGGATGCAAGAAGCAACTCTAAAGATTGCTTGTGCTGCTAATGACCAAAAATTAGTTAATGGATACATTTTATTTTTATATTTACACAGCTTTTGGGGCGTGCTGATTAGACCAGAACAGCCATGTTTCGAAACAGTCTCAAGATGCTTCTTACGGGTGGGAAATCAAACCGCAAAAACAGATCCAGTGGTAAGTGTGGATTATTTTGATGCAACATAGTCACCCCTGTTCTGAAAATAAAGATGGCATGAAAATGCTTGACGCAGGGTGGGGTGGAGTATTGTCCCCCCCCAACTGATAGGGTGATCCCTTCTGTTTCATTGTAGTCCTTATGAAATTCAAACTTTTGCACAATATTGCAATTTCACAAGTCAGTCGAATATAAATAACCTGCTGTTTATTTGGTTCTCTGGTTTGAAGCTGCATTTATTTAGTTATTTATTATATGTATGTATGTATGTATGTATTTATTTCATTTCTTTTCTCTCTTTCTCTCAGAAAATGACCTAAAGTGGCTCACAGATAAAATCGTTTAAAAGATTTTATAATAAAAAATGTAAAAAGAAATTAAAATCAACTAACTAAAAAAAGTATAAAATGACATTAAAAACATGCAGAGTTTTTTTTTAAATGCATGTGTTTAGCTCTCCATATAACAAGTAGATTGATCTGCTTAACCAGTATACTCTCATGGACTGTGTAGCCTCTCACCATAGTGCTGAAAAGCCAGACTAGAGTTGTAGCTGCTGCTGTTTATGCCAGTTTGCTATCTTTACTAGCTCTAAATAAGAAAACATTTGCCAGCTGGACTAAATAATAGCTAGAATAGAAGAGGAAATAATCACATATGTGACTGCTGGACAGTCACACAAGCTTCCTTCCTTCATTCCAAATCCTAAATGATTAATGCCACATTAAGAAAACAGATTTAAATGAGTGAGGTTACAAACCTATGTACACTAATTCGGGTGTAAAGACCTATTGGACTCAATGTGACTAATGCTGCGTAAACATGCATAGGATTGGGCTGCAGAGGAACTAAAGATTTCATATTAAGAGCTGTAATACTTTTGTTTCATAATATTACTAGTGTACTGTGCCAATCCTTTCTATCATATAATATGTAATCCTTTCTTACTATAACATGTTGATCCTTTTAGAGAAAAGTGTTTTTTATGCTGTGCACAAAAGATGAGTTTTCCATGGACTTCTGTTTGGAAGAATTTCTATTCAAATGCTGGCAAGACTGGATGATTTAATTTTATGAAATATCATATCTTATGTACAATATTTTATTGGCAATTCAGAGTCTTGTTTCAAGAAATTCAAATTCAAAAATAAAAGATAAAAATATAAACAAAATGAAAGACTATGATAGAATTATAGGACCTGTTCCTCATTCTAAGCTCTGAATATGTGAGATCTTTTACTATGTAGATCCACATACTATAGGATGAGTTTGCTGGAATGTAAGTTGTGCACTTTGTAATCTCATATCTGGAGTCAGCTTTGTGGTTAAAAAGCAAAACCATGTGTCCAACGCACTGTGAATAGAAGAAAAATCCTCATAGTTCCTGAGAAACTATAACTATAGATGTATGTAGCTCTTCATAAAGTTGAACTTTGGATTTTGTCTAGGCTAGATCCAAAAAATATGCTCCCTAGTAGTAAGGACACTTAAAAAATAATTATGATGGGATTCTCTGCCTTCTCATAATCATGGTGAAGGACAGGAGAATTTACTAGAGCTGTTGCTGATTTTGGAAGGGGGCATAAAGTGAGATGTTTGAGGCTTGCTGTAGGGTTAGAGACTTGTTTTGGGAAAGGGGCTAAAAGTTCCACAAAGCTTAATGCAGTATCCAGATCAATAACCTCCCCTTCCCTGTTAGGAAAGGGACAAGATTGATAGTTTATATTTTATTTTTTGTATATTGTAAAATTTTAACTGTACCTGTTTTTTAACTTTTATAAGTTGCCTTGAGTCCCAGACTGTGAAAAAGGTGGGATATGAATAAATATAATAATTACAACATCAAGTATGGCATCACACATCCTTTCTAGCTACCAAGGATTGCACAAATGTATGGAGCTATGAATTTGAGAGATGTTCTCTTTTTTGAAAAAGAGTACAAAATAATACCTTTAAAGTATGGCTAAAATTATTATGGATTCATTCATGTAGGAGTTGCCATGAACTCATTGCTTTTCTGAACTTATAACAATAATTCTTTAATAAAATTAATTATTAAAATAATTAATTAATAAAATAATAAAAAACTTGTAATAATAATTCTTTGCTGCACTTCTCAAGCAAAGCAACTAGCTTCAACAATCTGGGTTATCTTAAAGATGTTTTGGTACTTACTGATGTGGCTATTATTCTGGATGACTGGTGATTTCATTATTTCAGCATTCTTGTACATTGTAGGGGACTATGAAGCATACATAGAAATCATAAGTTTATACTGTTTCTAAAAAAAGGTCTGCTTTAATATAAAATTTGGGTCTTTTATTTTGTAAGGTTGAGGTGAAGTGTACTTTCAAAATAATTAAACTAGGATTTCATCAGAAAGAGCACTATTTACCCTCAGCACACATATTTGAAGTCAAAATAGTTCTGTGATATTTTGAATACAAACCAATTTATTGTCAGTGTGGAAGGAACTACTTCATCCAGATGTAGAGTACTGTTTTTAAGCACTAAAATGGGACTAATTTAGTGCTGAAGATTAACACTGTGTATTTGGTGCAGTAGAGTCTTGCAAATGAAATCTTATTGTTAGTATATAATTGGTGAAGGGCTACTTCATGTGTTTTTTACCACTGGCTAACATGGCTAATCATCAAAACATAAAATTCTGCTTTTTATTGAATAATACACTTGGGCTTAATATTTTTAACACTAACTGGCAATGATTCTCTATGGTTTCAGTGCTTTCCTAGTCCTATGTAGAGACACCAGGGATTGAACGTGACACTTTTTCCATGGAAAGCATATGCTTTATGGCCCATCCAAAACTTGAGAATATAGATCTGGTTTCTGGCTCTTTTAAAATATGTGGAGAGTGACAGTTGATACACAAAATGCTTGTGTAAAACTATTGTTCAGGTCATTTTATAATCTGTATACTTCCTTAGCAAAAATCTCTGTAAAGATTATGATGCATGGATTCATATCTTATAAAACCATATACTTGGTGTCCAGTTCAATTAAATCAGTCCTGTTAATGTATTTAGATTTGTAGGGAAAGCAGCCCATCCCAGAATTATCCATGAGAATAACTGAAATGTTTCTCATAAGAAATTTGGGAACAGAAAATGTATTCATATATTTTGTATTTTTTTGTTGTATTCTTGAGTTTCTTTTTAATCAGTGGCTTAGATGAAGAATTGGAGGGAATGCTTACCAAGTTTCCAAATGATGCAAAACTGGGAGTGGGGGTAATACATTAGAAGATAAAAACAGGATTCAAAAGGACTTTGATAAACTAGAAATAAATGGAACAAAATTAATAAAATAAAATTTAGTAAAAACAAATGCAAAATTCTACATTTAGGCCACCCCTCCCTCAATGTTCAGGTATAGGATGGGGGAAGGGATACATTGCTCAGCAGTACTACATGTGAAAAGGACCTTGGGATTATTGTTGATTTTTGATCTTATTGTTGAACATGAACCAACTGTATGATGCTGTAGAAAAGAAGGCAAATGGTATTTTAGCCTGCATTAAATAGAAGCATAATTTCTAGGTTGAGGGAAGTAATAGTCCCACTATATTCTGCATTGGTCAGGCCTCATCTGGAGCAGTGCATTTAGTTCTGGGCACCTCATTTTAAGAAGGATATACACAAATTGGAGCTTGGTCAGAGAAGGGCAATGGTGATGTTAAGAGGTATGGAGAACAAAATGCGAGGAAAGGTTGAAGGGGCTGGGCATTTTCAGTTTGGTGAAGAGAAGACTGACGGATGACATGGTTGAAAAATGTCATGGTATCATGTTGGTATTCTAATAGGCAGTTTCAGTCATTTACAGCAGCTAATAAGAAAGGGCAAAGTGGTATGGTGCAGTGGGAGACTTTAACACACTTGAGTGTTATGAAACTGAAGAAGTGAAGAGTGCATGAACAAATATAGCAGTTTATAGGTGTAGAAAGGTAACGGAAAAAGGCCATTCAGGACTTTGAAAGATAGGAGAAGCACTTTGTCTTATATCTAGCAGTGGATAGAAAATTAATATAGCACAATGATGTGAATAATTTTGGCAGTAGAGTTTTGGATAAAGGTATGGGGGTGTAGATGCAGCAGGAGAAGGGAAATTTAGGAGCTGTCTAGAACAGTGGTTTCTTCACAACAGGACCCCTTTAAATATCTTATGTTACCATGGACACCAACACTTAATTCAAAATTTTAAACCCTGAAGTGCATTTAAAATTTATTTATGTAAAGTTTATTTAAGTTGCTCATCAAGGATCTTCTGATTATGGGAGAAGGAAGAAATAAGTAAATCCACACACTCCTATTATAATATTTTTACTGGAATGAAACTTGTATTGTTCGTTCTGACTCTACATTTTTCAAACTGTTTTTATATTTATTTTTAAGATATATGAGACCAGAGCATGGTTTTTCACACAAGTACAGTCAGCCATCTGTATCCATGGATTTTTCATCCATGGATTCAAATATCCAAGGCATGAAAATATTCAAGAAAAAAATAATTTGAAAAAGCAAATCTTGATTTTATCATTTGCTATAAGGGACATCATTTTACTACCCCATTGTATATAATGGGACTTGAGCTTCCACAAGTTTTGGTAATCACATGGGGTGCTGGAACCAAACCCCAACAGATACCAAGAGCCCACTGTATGTCATTACAAAAGGCATCAATACTTTCATAACTCTGATAATTCCAGATAATCTGCTTGTAAGTGAACTCAGAAATTTGGAAGGGTCTGTTCCTTGAACTGCAATTTCAGAGCACCATTGGTAGATATTTCTATGAGTTTGTCTTCCTCTGCAGCTGTGAGCCCCTCTAGTTCATGGACATTAACTGAAAATGGATCTCTAATCCAGTTTTTGCTTGTATCAAGAACAGGAAAATATTCACAGAATTTGTGCTGCAAATCATTCAGATGTTGTATGAATCTTCAGACAGCTCTTTGTCAGTGGAACCAAGAAAATTTGCAAGGTTTAGAAATGTTTCATATTTCCCATTCAATAGGCGATGATGCCATAATTCAAACTTTTTCATTATTGCTTTGATGTTTTCTTCAACTTAAAAAATGTAACTTTTTCTCTTTGAAGTTTTAAGTTGTGCATATTTTAATGGGTGAAGATATCTGACAGATATGCTAATTTTACTAACCAGGAAAAATCTGTCACACGATATCCGAGGTGAATTCTGCTCCATGAGGAATAATTTTACCTCATCTCTCAATTCCCAAAAATGAGACAAAACTTTATCTGTTGATAGCAAACAAACTTCCCAGTGTGGTAAAAGGTAATAAGGTTCACTGTCCATATCTTTGCAAAGCTGCTCAAAAAGTCTTAAATTTAATGCTTATAAAATTGACAGTTTTGATAGAGTTGTTAGTGTGTGGATGATGAGTGTTGTAGTGATGCCCTTTGGCACCCAGCAGAGTCTGCAGGATAAGCTGGCTGCTGTGATCCACAGCCACTTTGTAATTTTTACCAACAACTGGCTCAGCTTCCCTTCTTCAGGCAACTGTCTTCCTCAGTCAAGAAGACACATTGTAAAGTCCAAAAGCATAGCTTTATTAATGCATATAAAAAGTAAAAATAAGATAACTAAGTAAAATCCATTGTGATGTCCCAGTTCAGCCATACAAGATTACATCTTTAACAGTCCCAAAAACATTAGGATCTAACTTGTTACAGTTAAAACCACTGCTTCCAGCCACACACGCTCACATCTTGAACAATAAACAATTTTAGACAAAGGATTCTCTAGGCCCTTCCCATACTCCGCCTTCTAGGTGTTAACCTTATGTTGATTGGATAATGCCTGTATGATGTATGTTATCCCAGCCTCTTGCTGTCCATCATCCACCACGTGACTATCTTTCCCAAGCTAATGATGTTTACGTATTTGATATCTCTTGTTATCCATAACAAAGTCTGGTTCCATTAGTTTTACCTCTGGGAAAGTATATGTTGATGTCTGGGTTGGCCACCTGGTGTTGACTCACCTCGTTTCTCTAAATATTTTTGTGCTTTGCCCAAAAACTGTTCTCAAGTAGAAAATTACAGACACACACACATCTTTACATTTCACCTTTGACTCTATATCCCATCCATATCCTAACAAGAGTGATTTAAGGTCTGTAGTATTTTCTTAGCAACTAGAGCTTCTCTATGTATGTAGCAATGATACCAAGCCACTAGTGGTATGATTTCCTTAATATGTGCAGCAAATCCAGTAAGCTTTCCAGACACTGTTTTGCCCCTGTCTCTGCTAATTCCAATGCATTTCAACCAGTACATTTCATGAGCTGTTATAAACCCATTTAAGCTATTAAATCTTCAGCTGTAGTGTATACCAATGAGGAGATGAACAATATGTCTTCGAAAATATTTCTTCCGTGCTCATATCTAATGTAGCACAATAAGGCCACTTTGTTTGTTATGTCCAGAGCAAAATAGGGGAACTTTCAAATTCTTTCTTATAACTGTTCCTTGATATTGGCTGACAAGCTGTCAGTTTGCTTAACTGTCTCATTTGATAAAAATATTAAGGAAAGGTCCTTGGAAGCTTTCTAGTTGATCAATGTAGAAGCCATGATTTTTGCAGTAGGTAATGTAGGTTCTTAAGCTACTGTGTGTGGATTTCCAGTTTTTGCTATTTCTCAGCTAACTTCAAATGAGGCCTGCACTGCGTTTTCATTGTTACAACCAGTTGTGGTCTTTTTAAAATCATTTTCTTACTTTTTGAAGCTCTTGCTCCTTACTTTGAAAAAATTGATACTCTTTATGGCATGTTCTTTATGTTTAGTCTCGAGATATCTGCTGTTTTGATGGTTTCATGCTCTCATTGGAGAATGCATCATAATATAACACACACTGTGGTAATTGCTTATCTTCTGGGCCTGGTTAAAGCCAGTCTGCAGATATTCGTTGCTATAATGGTGGCACTTTTTAAGATGGCTGAAAGAAGGATACACTGTCATCAACTTTAGCATTTCAAATTCAGCCAGTGATCCATCTTGAGCAGGGGTAGGCAACCTTTTTGAACCAGGGGCCGGGTTGCTGTCCCTCAGATAATTGGGGGGCCGAAGCACCAAAAATAAATAAATAAATAAAATTAAAATTAAAATTAAAATTAAAAAAATTAAAACATTTAAAAATATGCATGCACACTCTCTCAGCCCCAGAAAAGCCATGGCAAAATCCCCGTGGAGATTTTGCCAAGAAAACCCCAAGAACAAGTAATAACAACAATAATCAATATTATCATGGTGGGGGGTGGCGGCGGTGACAACGGCAGGACTGGCCTGGGGCCGGTCCAAAGGCCTCGGGGGGCTGCGTCCAGCCCCCGGGCCTTAGGTTGCCTACCCCTGATCTTGAGGTTCAGCCAAAATGTATAATTATGAAATTCACCACAATAACATCAAAAAGTCACTTTACCCAGAAATAACCAAACACTTTTATTCACAGAAATCAAAGAAGAAACACAATCATTTTCAATAATCCACAGTTATAATTCTAAAGTCTGTCTGAACATTCATCCACAATGATGTATTCCTATTCTTTTTTACCATGAATGTGATCTTCCTTTTATACATGAATTTCTTCAAGAACATTCTCAACAGAACTACAAATTCTGGGAAGCAATAGATGTTCTGAAAATGTGGTGGCACAACATGGACAACACTAGAACTTGGTGCAGCTAGGAAGGTGGCTTCTGGCTGTATGTGTAATAGTAAGAAATGTCATGTGCTTTCTCTCAGCCACTCAGTGTCATTCATTTGCATGTTATCACTGCGTGCAGAAGTAGCAAGTGCTAAGTACTCTTATTGCTATCAAACAATTAGCATCATAACCAGTTTTTACTTGTGTTTGTTTTTAGTGGAGGCGGTAGGTTAGTACAGTTAGTACAATTGACAGAAATCTGAAATCTGGCAAAAAAATTACTTGGGTAAATACTCTTCCTTCCTGCTTTCCTTTCTATTTTAATGGTAAAATCTCATAACATTTCTTCAAGCCTTCATTGACCCCCATTGAGAACATCACGGACCCTCTGGTGGGTGAATGGACAATAGGTTAAGAACCACTGATCTAGAGCATCAGGGAAGAGGCAAGAGGTGCTTTAAAATTAGGTAAAATATTGATAACTTTAAAACTAAACTAAACTAGAACAAACTAAAAACTTTGAAAAGACTGAAGGCCAAAACAAACTGCAGAAATAATCCATCTTGAGACCACGTTAACTGTCCTGACTCAATGTTAGGGAATGCTGTAGTTTTGTGAGCCTTCTCTGTTAGAGAGCTCTGGTGCCACAACAAACTGCAGTTCCCAGAATTCCCTAGCACTGAGCCAGGGCATTTAAAGTGGTCTCAAGATTGATTATTTCTGCAATCTGTTTTGGCCCTGAGTCAGAGTTGATTCAGTGAAGGTAAAGAAAGATTGTGATGGGAAGAGAATGACCAGGAGTCCAAAGAGGTGTTTGAGGGGTGAACTGGACACAAAAGGCTAGTCAACTTGTGTAATGAGACAGGAGACAGAGTGGGATGTTTTAGAAGGGGAAAAGAAAGATGAGGGAGAGGATGGAGTGAGTAAGAAAGATAAGAATGGGATAATTTCAATTTTATAACTGAAGAAGGAGAAAAGAAAACATGAGCAGAAAGACTAGGAAGGGGTTATATGTGGAGGCATACTAGAATGTTATTAAAGGCAAATTTAACAAAGCTGATTTAAGTAATTGGTTTAAAGCATGGGTGGAAATTGTGTTACTCCACAGAAGTATAGCCCTACAGAAGTTGTTGGACTAACTTGCAGCACACCTAGCCACCATAAGCAGTGGAGTAGAATGCTGTAGGTCAGGGGTAGACAACCTTTCCCCTTTAAGGGGCGAGGGACTTCAGCTCCCAGAAGCCTCAGCCATGTTGGCCAATAGTCCCATGTTGGCCAATAGCTCCTGGGATTATGGGAGCTGAAGTCCCTAGGCCCTTAAAGGTGAAAGGTTGCCTACTCCTGCTGTAGGTTGACTGTGGCAAGAATGCATTGATAAAGGTGAAGTGATGATTGCACAAAGAATGCCACAGCAGTGGGGACAGAGAAGTCAGAAAAAGGGATTGAGAATATAGGCAGTTAGACTGAGATGACGATTGAAGGTGGAAGTTAAGAGGAGTTGGGAGGCAGCTAAATTAATAGGATTAGCAGCATAGCTGTTCAGTAACTAAAGGACAAGGTACAAAGGTGATTGAAGGAGAAGAAGGTGAACCAGCAAGAGGATGTTTGCAATCATATTCTACCTGTGGACTTTTCATGTTCATCTAGTTAACTGTAGGAACAAAATGCTGGACTAGATAGGTCTTACTTTGGCCTGATACAGCCCAACTCTTACATAAGTTCTGGTTTGCCATCAAAGACTCACATGAAAAATGAGCATTTCTAGTGTAATTATCCATATGTGTTGCTCTCAATATTAGACACAGAAAATGATGATGATGATGATGATGATGATGATGATGATGACTGCTTATTTGGTCAACACTTTGTGTGACTACATCATTTTAAGACCAGATAGTGGTGGATTTGCATAATGTCATAGTTATTTGTTTTCGAAGCATGTTATGAATGGCTTATTTGCAATGGTTTTCACAAATGTAGAGGTGTTTCCCCTAAAATTGAAGGCCAATAGCAATTTTACCACAGTTAAACATATTTTGGCATACTTGTGCCTCTGAAATATAACTATTATATGCTTCATATCCTTATATTATTTTAGAACTAAATGTTGTGATATTTTACAGTTTCTTTGATGAAGAACCAGTAGAGGGAGTCCAAACCTATTATTCTTCTTATGTTAACTGCAGTTTTGCTATGCTGTCCATGTGTATCTTTTCTAATCAATGCAATATTTCTTCTTTACATTTTGAAGCCTAGACAAAAATGTGGTTATCCCGTTCCCTCTTGCAGCAGTGCTTATGAAGAATAATGATGCAGTAGTGAGAGTGCTATTTGAATTATACATCATAACAGTAAAAAATGGGATATAAGATATATTGCTATTTTATTTGGACTTTGCATAGGAAAAATCAAGAATGGTGTTACTAAAATAATTTTGTCTTTTAAAATATAGGATTGTTTCAGCATACTAAAGGCATTTCACATGTCTCCTGTGGCTTTCATTAGTAGTTCCCACTTTGCATAGATCAGTGATGTTCAGCACACTTTACCCTTTTCATTTTTAAATTTGAATCTTTTATGTAAAATATTAGGATACACAATAAAGAATCACACTTACATATCATAATATTCTAACAATAAAAAATGAGAGGGGAAAAAAGAAAAATGTTATTCATAAATGTCAATAAAAGCAGACCAGATTTCTAAATAAAAGTCATTTTGCAGACAGTGTCTATATACCATTCTTTCAAATGGCACAAGCACTGTTAGATCCGCTGAATCATGTGTGGAGAAGAATTGTCTTCCCAATATTGAAATATCAATCTTTTGTCAGTAAGAGTATGTTTATGTTGACCAGGGGTCGGCAACCTACGGCCCTGCCGCTGCTGCACCGAGCGTGAGCGCGGGCGCACAGTGGCAGGCGCCATTTTGGAACACCCAGTGGCGCTGCCGTCGTGTGCAAGCGCAGGCGCCATTTTGGATGGCAAAATGGCTCCCGCACTCGTGCGTGCATGTGCACAGCGGCGGGCGCCATTTTGGAACACCCAACGGCGCACCCCGCGTTGTGCGCATGCGCACGCACGCTGACCCCTGCCGCCATTCCCCCCCCGGCAAAAAAAGTTGCCGACCCCTGATGTTGACCATGTGTTAAATTCCAAGACACAGGTAAATAATTTAGAACATATACATTGTTAAGTATCAATGAGCTTTCTAATAATCAGTTTATTCATGTAGGGACTTCTACCCCAAAGGAGGCTATTTGTTGTTTTGTAGCTCATAGAAGGGCTATTTACAGCCTAATAGAAAAGTGTCAAATACAATTTAAGAGATTTTACTTCCCCCCCATTCCTTGCACATCTTCTCTCTATCTTTTTTTTGTAAACATGATGCTATTGGAACAAGACCAGATTGAAATTAAAGAGAATGTCTCTAGGAGTCCATATTATGTGTGTGTGTATTTCTTTAAATATTTTATTTTACATTCAGTTAAAAAGGCTCTTGGAATGACTTACAAAATATACACAGCAATCTTTATTTTCAAACTTACAGTCTAAATTTTAGGCATGACACATAAAGAGTATGGAATGGGGAAGATAGAAAAATGTTCTGAGTATAAATCTTATATCAGCTAGCTCAAAGGATTACAGATATGTTGTAATGCATTACCAACATGCCTATGTGGAATTAGCTTTTCTGGACACTCTTCATCCTTGTACCTTTGACTTTTGAAAGTAGAGCAAGTATGTACCGTACTTAACAGAAATTAACTGTTTATTAAGTTAAAATATTCACTAAAATAAAACATTCAGTATTAACATAAAACAGTTGGTTGACATAGAGGTTTTTTTTTGTAAAACTGAGTTTTCAAGATGAAAATAATTAATGGAAATTTGAAACATATTGCTGCATGGAGTGGAAATAGTAACAAGAATATCATGTCCACATGCATCTGAGGAAGTAGGCTCAAATCTATGAAAGTTCATGCTCCCAACTTCTATCTTTTAGTTACTCTCAAATGTGCTGCAAGATCCCTTTGCATACTGATTTTCCAGACTAACATGACTATGTCTTTGAATGAATATCATCAGTGAAACTTGGATGCATCAGTGATTATGATCTTTGATCTGCCCTAGTTGTTGTTGTTGTTATTATTACTACTACTAGTTGTTGCTGAATGGAAGCCACTTGAAAGATGTATACCTTCCTGTTGAATCCTATACTGAGGGCAATAAACTTTGTTGCAATAATTCTATTTAATACCCTACCTTTCTCCTAGCACAAGATTCAAGGTTGATTACAGCTAATTAAATAGTACTAAATATTGTAGACTCATGTTCTTCAAGGTACATACATCCACAGATACTATGTTGTTAGAAGAAAACACTTCTGTTTTAGTCACTGTATACAGAAGGGTCTACCATCATTCTGTTAGAATGTGGTGGGAATAATGTTGCCCTGCAATGTTTTTGGATTTCATCTTCCATGTTCTATGCAATTATTTATGCTAACTGGGGCTGCTAGGACTTCTAACAATATCTGGAGGGCTGCATAATGTTCCCCCCTTAATTAGTTGAACAGGGAAAGCATATTTCAATATGGTTTGATGAAGTCAAGTGCACAAAACCATAGACCCAGGTATACAGAACCAACTGTCATAGATCTTAAATGTGGCTTAGTTATATTAATCAAGGATTTGTTGCAACACTGGACAGTGACATACTATTGTGGTTTTGGTTGATAGATCAATAACATTTTGTGCCATCATGGTATCATGGTAAGCTACTGTTGCATACAAAATTGAACACATTTTGACATAATTCTCCCTGTTGTCTCCTCAACATCCCTGAGGAATGACAAAAATCACAGTGTCAGGACATATAGTCAATGCTATTCCTCAGTGCCCACAGTTTCTCCAGCTGATTGATTTATGCACCCGTGGCATTCTTAATTTTGGGAAACTTATTCTATAGACAGCTTTTTGACCTGTAGGACCACTTCTTTGGATTTTATGATCTGTGTAAAATTGCAACAAGCATAGTAAATCCTTAATGATGATACATTGTGGTTATCTAGAGAAGGCAACATGATTCCTATTAAAGGTAGCATAAACACTGGAAGTTCTTCATTAAATGCTTTGCCTCATCCACTCACAGAATAGCTGCTTTGAGTCTTCAAAGCCAGAGCACAGAGCTGTCCTTAAATACAGGGGTATAGAGAGTTTCTTGTGGCAAGCAGCATTAAGATGACAACTATTCAGGCTCCAATTCTGACTGGGAATGATCTGGGAGTGGGAATTGAAGTAGTGCAGGGGAAAGAGAAGTATGGCGGCAGCAGAGTGAGACAATGTTACAAAAGAAGGTGGGATCGTTGTTTAGTAACTATCCTGCCTTCAGCTCACTCTATCTCTTGAACTGGTTTGGGGAGCCTACCAGTTATTCCACAGAACCTTACTTTGCTCCTGTGCAATGCCAGGTCAGTCAAGAATAAGACCCATATTATTTACGATTTCCTCTTAGAAGAGGATGCTGACCTGGCTTGCTTTACAGAGACCTGGCTGGGAGAGGATAGCGCCGTAACATGGACGCAGGCCCTCCCGGCCGGGTACTCAGTCAGTGAGCAAGTAAGGAGATGTGGGCGGGGGGGGGGGGG
>CM034710.1:38870308-38883503 GCA_020142125.1 Phrynosoma platyrhinos
CCCCCCCCCCCCCGTAACAGCCTGTTTTTATGCAGGATGGATAATTGCAATGAAGCATTAACCATTTTCCTTATGCATTTGGCCAGTTCCCCTCTGGCTGCTCTTAAGAGCCATAAAAGTCAGTAAATATATGGTGGCTCTCACCTCTGCAAGGTTCCTGTCCACATCCTCAAAACTGCACAAATTGAAACTTACCCAACAACACGGGATAAGTAGGAGTCAATTTTACATCTGATGGATGTAGCAACTTCAGTTTCCAAGACAGAGCAGGTCTAGGGATTTTGTTTGCAAATGCTGTACAAATTATTTTGCAATGGGGTTTCAAGTGGTCTGTATCCTGCTCTTGTAGGGCAAGGTATAGAGGGCTCCTAACCATTTAAGACAGCTCTTCTGAACAACTCTGCATCTGCAGTAGTGGCAGAGAAGCACAATTTCTCAGCTATCACTATTGCCATGGTGTAGGTCTTCCAATGGGCTGTAGCCTATGTTCAGTCAGATGTGCTCCACGTTTTCCACCATTAGTGCTCCAGTATCCACCCAACTTGTTTCTTCATTGCTAGCTCCCTAGTAAACCAGTTCACTTTGTTCCACTCCATGGGAGAGGGTGCTCTGGCAATTATGTCCACTGCCCTGGTCATTGCCCATTCCAGAAATCAGCATGGCTTCAGGAAATTCCAGAAGAGCTATCAGTAATCCTAACAGATCCATAGGTTTCCTGGTGTGGACCTTCTTAATCCCCCCCCCCCCCCGCAGAAGGGTCAAATGCTTGTGAGTTTAAACCCCACCAGGAATTGATCTGATTATGACAACGGAACTATAGAAGGCTCCTATACATGTTGCATCTGATTGAGAAGAAAACCTGAATGAAAGAACTATCAAGTTTCTTCATATCTAATGTAATACAACCCCCCTTCTCTCTATATATACTAGAGAAAAATGGAATAAAAAAAAAGAAAAATATGGATCTGCTTTAAAAATTGCCATAAGGAGGGGTTTATTATTGGGGGGAGATTGTAATGTAGTTTGACATCAGTGGATGTTCACAAGATTGTATCTGGGTCATTACCAAAACATTGTGCATTGTGAGTTAAGCTAATTTTAATCTGTCTTTTAATTTGTTTTGTTTGATTTGTTTTTGGGGGGTGGGAATGAGGGATGGGATTTGAATTGCTTTTATTTGTTTTGATGCTTTGAATATTGTACGCCGCCTCGATTGCCTGGCAGAGGTGCGGGATATAAATAAAAATTATTACTATTATTATTATTATTATTATCCTATAAATCACATGAATATATATGTAAAATAATTGATATATGAAGATATTTATGTCCTAATCAATGTGACTAATCACTAAGGGCCTTTGCAGACTGCCAGAAATAGTGCACATTAAATTGAGGCACTACCCTGGCTCAGTGCTAGGGAATCATGGGAACTGTAATTTATTGTGGCACCAGATCTCTCTGACAGAGAAGGCTCAATGTCTCAGAAAAAAATACAATTCCCATGACTCCCTAGCACTGAGCCAGGGCAGTGCCTCAATTTAATGTGCACTATTTCTGGCAGTCTGCTTAGGCCTTAAGTTTTGTATCCCTTTCCATGTTGATCAGGCATGAGGCTAAAATTGAAACAAATATATGCAGATATTTTGCTGGTTTGAATTAAAACAGATGGTCTTTCACATAAATAATGGGAATTAAAATTTATTTCTATGAGGAAATGGAAAATGTCATGATCAGCTGATTGTTTTCATTCTCATACATCATCTTGGGTAAGTTGACCTATTATTTGGGATGCAAGAAAGCATGTGGCAGCAGTTGGAACAGATAACAAATACACAGAGAAAATAATCTATAAGTATATGAAAGACTTATGAGTGTGTTAGGAAACATGGCATTTAAGTGTATTACATGGGATTGGAACTATGCATCCCTCCAGGTGTTGTTGGGCTGCCATAACTAACATAACCAGTGGTGAGAAATGTTGGGAGGGCTGCTTGATGGCCACTTCTGACCCATGAACTGGAATTTAGAGTGACATTCCTGAAAAGACAACTTTGAAAAATTGGTTTTTCATTTTTTTAAAGTAATAGCAGATCTTTACGGAAGAGTAGCGAGGGAAATAATCTGATCCATTTAAGAACAAAATCCAGCATTAAGCTGGTGATTGTAAAGGATTCCCCCCCCCCCCCCCCCCCCGGCATCTATCTGTCCTGTTTTTCTCTTGGATTTTCTAATCCTTTGATAAGCAATGGGGGGGGGGGGTATTGTGTTACAGCCAATGATACACTAACTTTTTCTTGTCTGATAGAAACACAACCACAAGTATTACTCCTATAAATTAATGTAAGACAAATATTGCTGCCCTTATAGGAGATCCCCTGAAAATGGGAAAGGCGGATCTTGTAAATTTAAATAGGAGTGGAAAACTTTCCCAGTCTGGAGATTGCACATGTGCTACAACAGACTTGAGAGAGTTCTGTCTCCCCTCATCTCCCAACTTAATAAATAAACAAATAAATAAATTAAAGGCCCCTTGTGCCCTCTAGAAGCCATGGATCTAATTTGTTCTAGTTTTGCCAGAGTTTGATGTGATTAAGTCCATGAGGGGCCTTTTTTAGAAGTGGGGGGAGGGGGAACCAAACCTCCAGGTTTGAAGTTCTGGAAGTGGAGGCAGTGAGCTGAAAAATTACACCCAGAGGACATGAAGAGCTTTTTTTAGTAAAGATAAAAATTGGGATGGTGTGGGATGTCTGCATGTGGGCTGTAGGTTGCACTTTGCCCACTTCTGACCTGAATTAAACATATGGAAAAACTTACTATGGTAATATACATAATTCCAAAGCAGAAATAGATAAGCCAGTGTTCCATAATAAAAAGAAATCTGACAAAGTCACTTTTAGAACTATGTAAGAGCTACCAAACAGGCACACTTGGAAAAATTGTCCATACCCATATCCAGTACATAACCACCCAGCCCATTTATTCATTTAAATTTCATGGAGGTGGGTTATTTTCACTGTAAATAATCTCATATGGTCTACAGCAAACTTAAATCAAATTTGCCAACATGCATATGAATATTTTATAATAAAGCGCTGATTTGTCTGGAGTGAAATAAACATATTATCAAAAGAATTACAATTGGAATTGTGGGAGAATTGAAGAATGTAAAGAGCTGTTGGATTCAGACCAAAGGGTCTATCTATTTCATCATTTTGTTTGCACAGTGACTAACAAAGTATCTGTGGGAAGTCCACAAATAGAACATGAGTGCAATAGCACCCTAATGAATATCATTCAAAGAATGAATGATTTAATAAATGATCAACATAGTCTAGCACATGAAGAGGCAGGGGAGATACAGAGGTCTGAAGGTTGCAAATTTCATTATTTTCAAACAAAGTACACTGCTGTACAGGAAATAGTGTGTTGGGACCATCTAAATTAGTCATGCTTTAGACCTACTGAATTCAATGCAACTTAAGTTAATGCTGTCTAATTGATTTCAGTGGGAATAAAGCATGACTAATAGTACATCATAGTACATTATGTTTTGAGAGAGAGAACTTTTTTACCAATTATTTGGTGTTAGCGATTCCATCCGATAAGCATATTTTACTCGTTATTGATAAGTGTAATTGATGTTTCTTGAAAAAATTCTTACTGGATTTTATAAGTATGATTACAAAGAAAAGAAATGGAAATGAAAGAATGAGAAAAACATAAGGAAAAAAGAAAAAAAAAGGAAGGGAAAGTATATAGGACATGAAAACAAGCTAAACATGTTCATTGATATGATTATATTTCCAAAATAGGTTTTACTGAAGTTGATATCTATAAAATAGATGTTGATGTATAACTAAAGCAATAATCTTCTGCCTATTGAATGATACATGGTTAATGTTTTATCTTGCTAACTTTGGAGTATAAATCTTTTTGTAACAGTAAAAGCACACAGGATCCAGTCAGTGATGGTAACCCTCAGTTAAATTGCACATCACATGAATACAATTTAACTAAACATGTCCAAATGCAAAAGATTTTTCTAACACAAAATGAGTACATTATAACTCATTCAACCCAAAAGCTGTAAACACTGATAAAAAGGCACAATGGTATCTAGCAAGCCCGAACTACCATTTTTCTGGACCAAATATAATTTTAAGTCCAGAAAAGTTTTGGATATTGAAACAGTTTTGGATACTGCAACATTTGATGTAATGACTGAGGAAGTGGATTGATATTCACAAAAGGTCATGCTACAGGATAGAGTCATGACAAAATAGTGTTAAACTGCCTTAGGTCTGCAGTGTAGATACGCCTATGTTTTTGGAAGCACAGAGGCTGAATTAGCATTGGCAATTAAGTTTAAGTATGCCATACTGAGTGGAAAGCAATCTCTTTTATTTTCTGCCATGGTTTCATCAATAATTATGACATTTAATTAAATTATTTGATTTCTCCCTCTGCTCTTTTCTGACTCATAGTTAAATGCATGACTCATCTGATCACATAACAAATTCTAAATGTATTCTAAGATGTTCACAGTGTATTCTCATACTGATTACTGGTCTGCCAGTGTTGTTATCAAATAAAAAAACAAATTTTATGTGTTGCTGCTGCATTGCTTATTTCTATTTAGTGAGAGTGTGTTAGCTCTGTGAAGCAGTATGTTGTGGATCACCACTTTCTACCATAAATAAAATCTGAAATCTAATGAAATAATTGTTAAATTTATTTCACAAATGTTGCTAATCAGAGATTGAAAGGAAGTGGTGAAATGACCAGGGCAGTGCACTGCACATGATTGCTCCTAAGCATCCCTTTTCATGGAGTGGAGCTAAATCATCCCCCTGGTATTTTGAGGAGCTTGCAGCAAAGAAACAAGTGAGACTAGAGTGACACTGACAGAAAACTCAGAGCTAGTGTGACCAGAAACAGGATTAAGCTTACTTGAAGGCCTATGGTGGGGCAATAAAAGTAGCAAAAATACTTTTTAGGCTGGCACCATTGCAACTTCATAGAATTGTCTAATGGTCAGAGATCTGTTACAGTCTGGCCCAAGAAAAATTTAATCCACTCAACAAACCACCGCAACTTTACCACCACTCATGTTCAGTCTGACTTGAACATTAGAGTTGATACAGGTCTTGTGAATGTAAACTCTGGTTTCTGCCTGTGCACATTGATGGCTACTTTTCGATTTGTACAGGCTGAGGATGTGCACAGGCTCTTTGGAGAAGTGAGAGCCACTGTATGTACTAGATCCTTGCCCCTGCTGGGTTATTAAACCGTCCAGAGAGACAGAGTGGCTGAGTGAGTAGGGGGAGTGTTTAATGTCTCTCTACAAGGCAGGGTCCCAACATGCTTGAAGGGGGCTGTTGTAAGAACTCTTCTGAAAAAGCATTCCCTGAATCCTAGTATATTGGATAACTTTAGGCCAGTGTCCAACATTCATTGTTTTGGTGAGGTGCTAGAGCATGTGGTGGCTGCTTGGCTCCAGGGTTTATTGGATTTGGTGAATTATCTCGATCTAGTTCAGTCTGATTTTGGGCATGATTATAGAATGGAGATAGTTTTGATGCATTGGTGGATGACGTACACAGGGACGGGGGAGTGTGCTTCTGTTAGTCCTGCTAGACCAGGGACCGGCAACCTACAGCCTGGGGGCCGGTTAAGGCCCTGGTTCCCGGACTTACCAGCCCAAGCCGAAGGTTGCCGCCACCGCACGCCACCGTCACGGTGCGTTTTTGCCGCTCTGCGGCCACGCTCGCCATGCTCGCCATTTTGGAAATCAAAATGACGGTCGCAGCACGTTTGTGCATGCGCAGTACTCTTGCGCATGCGCAAACGCGTTGTGGCCGCGTTTTGGACTTCCAAAATGGCGGCTGCGACGTGTGCCATGGCGGCTGCGGCTGCGCGCACTACAGGAGCTGCTGCGGTAGTGGTTGCATCGCGTGTGAGCGCACACGCCGCTATTCCTACCCCCCTTGCCCCAGCTGAGACCTGGGCTACGGGAGACCGGCCCAGGTCTCAGAAAGGTTGCCTGCCCCTGAATTAGGGTAATAAAATGCAGTACAGTAACTATTGCTGAACTAGCTTGACCTCTTTGTCCCACTTCTCCTCTATTCCTCCTCCTGTCCTACCAACATACCTAGCTTGCACCAGGAGTTGGACATTGGGGCTATTAGCAGGACCGGAGGGGGAGAAGGAGAATCTAAATCAGGGGTAGGCAACCTTTTTGAGCTGGGGGCCAGGTTGCTGTCTCTCAGACAATTGGGGGGCCAAAGCACCAAAAATAAATAAATAAATAAATAAATAAATTTTAATTTTTTTAAAAAAAAATATGCATGCACACTCTGTCAGCCCTAGAAAAGCCATGGCAAAACCCCTATGGAGATTTTGCCAAGAAAACCCCAAGAACAAATAATAACAACAATAATCAATATCATCATGGAAGGTGGCGGCAGCAGCGGCGGGGAGTGGCGGCGGTGGCAGGACCAGCCTGGGGCCAGTCCAAAGGCCTCGGGGGGTTGCATCAGGCCCCCGGGCCTTAGGTTGCCTACCCCTGCCCTAATTTATATGCTAAACATACCATACAGAAAGTGGATTAGACTTGGAGAAAGGATATTTAAGATATGCAGATGACATCATATTACTAGCAGAAAATAGCAAAGACTTGGAACAATTATTGAAGAAACTCAAGGAAGAAAGTACAAAGGCAGGTTTACAGTTGAACGTTAAGAAAACAAAAAAATTACCACAGGTGATTACATAAGTAAAGTAGACGAGGAAGACATTGAAATAGTTTCCATATCTTGACTCAGTCATTAATCAGAATATGGACTGCAGTCAAGAAATCGGGAGAAGATTAGGACCTGGAAGGTCAGTTATGAAGAAACTAGACAAGATCTTGATCTGTCAAGATATATCATTGAATACTAACAAATTAGGATTGCAATGGGATATTGTAGCACATTTGAGAGTAACTGTGCAAAAGAGGCTGCAGCATAAATTTTTGTAGTCAGATGCATGGAGTCCATGTATCTGAGGAAGCAGACCTAGAGGTCAAACAGACTAGAGCAGACATATTATGGGCATATCATGAGAAGACATGATTCACTAGAAATGACAGTAATGGTTGGTAAGGTAGAAGGCAATAGGAAGAGAGGAGGACTGCATTCCAGCTGGATAGACTCAAACAAGGGAGCCATGGCCCTCAGTCTGTAAGACCTGAGCAGGGCTGTTGATGATAGGGTGACTTGGAAGTCTCTCATTCATAGGGTCACCATAAATCAAAGTTAATTTGAAGATTGTTAACAGCAGCACTATGTAACACATTTGGCTTATTGGAAAATTATTATTCACAGTTACTGTGAAATTTCTAACTTACCTTATTCAAATCAATGTAAGATAGCAGCTCCGAGTCCCACTTCTGGGAGAAGAGTCGGATAGAAATAAATATAATAAATAAATAAATAAAATAAAAAAAATGAAAATTCAAATATGGATCAATTATAATCTGGAAACAGAGTTGTAACATTTCCAGAAATCTTGGGGAAAAACCATTTCCCCCCAGGAAAAATATAAATTTTCAGGGAAATTGAATTGGCATCCCATACAGATTGAAAGTTGCATATTGCCTTAATAGTATAAAAATGTTTATAATTTGTTTGGCATGAAATAATCATGTTGTGTATATGAAAAGTACAATTGATTTAAGGAATTTGAAGAAACTGAAATACAATTTCTTTTAATATTAATTTTTTTTTTGTTATAAATGGGGTTACAGAATCCTTGAGCTTTAAGAAACCTCTTTGGTTTCCAACTTGATTAATAACAGACAAAAATAAAAATAAAAGAACAACAGAATAAACTATCAGCATTAGCAAAAGAGAAAATTATTTTGTCTCATCTCCATGGTCTCAAGCAAACATAAAGTGAACAAGAAATAGTAAGACCTGCACTTGTAATGATCAAATACTGTTCATTATTTAACATAAAATCTTCTTGTTACATAGATTTTAGAAATAATTTTTTTTTGGGGGGGGTAACTATATAAACACTTTGTCTTAAAAATATTTGTCATTCTGAAAGAAAATATTTCATAATTCATTTGTATTTTTTATTTTTCAATTTTTATTTTTTCCAGTTTTTCTTGAAAAAAAGACTTTTAAACAATAGTAAAAACGTGTTTTCCCCAAATCTTTCAACCGGCTTCAGGACAGGCTTTGGGGTAGAGACTGCCATGGTTGCCTTGACCGACGATCTGCGTCTGAGCATCGACAGGGGTAGTGTGACCCTGTTGGTGCTTCTAGACCTCTCAGTGGCTTTTGACACAATAGATCATGGCATCCTCTTGGACCGCCTGAGGGGGTTAGGTATTGGAGGCACTGCTTTGCAGTGGTTCCAGTCCTTCCTCTCGGGTAGGTCCCAGAGGGTGCTGCTCGGGGACTGTAGCTCTGGTAAGAGAGACCTCACTTGTGGGGTCCCTCAGGGAGCTATCTTGTCCCCGATATTATTTAACATCTATATGAAGCCGCTGGGTGAGATAATACGGAGTTATGGTGCTGGGTGTTATCAGTACGCTGATGACACCCAAATCTATTTTTCCCTATCTCATTCGTTGGCCTCGAATTCCAATGGCATCTCATCGCTCAATGAATGTCATCGGGCGGTAATGGGCTGGATGAGGAAAAACAGATTGAAGCTGAATCCAGACAAGACGGAGGTGCTCACGGTAGTGGCCCTGAAACCAAGAATTGGGTTGCAACCTCCAGTCCTGGATGGGGTCACACTCTCCTCCAGTGACTGTGTTCGCAGTCTGGGGGTGCTCCTTGACTCGTCGCTCCTGATGACAAATCAGGTGAATGCGAGGAGCGCCTGCTATCAGCTTCGGCTGATATGCCAGCTGCTCCCTTTTCTGGAAGTAAGGGATCTCGAGACTGTGGTGCACACGTTGGTAACCTCACGCCTTGACTTTTGCAACGCACTCTACATGGGGCTACCCTCATGCTTGATTCGGAAACTACAACTGGTACAGAATATGGTAGCCAGGCTTGTTTCAGGAACATCTTGGAGGGACCACATTACTCCGGTTCTGCGGTCCCTCCACTGGCTGCCTATTAGTTTCCGGACCCAGTACAAGGTGTTGGTTATCACCTTTAAAGCCCTAAATGGCTTGGGTCCAAACTATCTCAGGGACCGCCTCCTCCCGTATAATCCTCCCCGCGCTCTTCGGTCCTCCGGGAGGAATTTGCTGCAGCCTCAGAAATCGAGGCTTGTGGCTACCTCCTGGAGGGCTTTCTCAGTTGTCGCCCCTAGGTTCTGGAACGACCTGCCGGACGAGATCCGTCTTTTAACATCTTTAGACAGCTTTAAAAAGGCTGTCAAGACGGATCTCTTCCGGCAGGCCTTTCCAGACTAGCTATCCCCGCCTTGAATATAAATAGCCATAGCAATGACGGTCCTCTCGTGGCCCCATCGTTCAGATGGTGAGGATTGTGATGTCAGGCTTTTTTGAATTTTCATCTGTATTGGAATTTTAAACTGAACTTGTTTTAACTATTATTGATTTAATATTATTTTAAGGGGGGAGGGGGGTATGCTGTATCTATTGTGTCTTGGGTATTCTATGTTTTATCTTGTGTATTTTAATCTGTAAGCCGCCCTGATTGGATTACCATTGGGCGGGGTAAAAATAAATTTTATTATTATTATTATTATTATTATTATTATTATTATTATTATTATTATTATTATTATTAAATCTTTCCACCCCCTCTGGATATCCAGAGTTCTATCTGGAGCTGGTCCAGCACAGTTTAAATTAGCCTGATTTGCATTATTATTTTGAATTCCTTTAAACCATTTTCATAGCACTATTTTAAATAAGTTTAATTTGGTGTCTGATTTTAATATAATTTGTTTAGTGGGTTTTAAAATGTTCTGTAATGTTATATCTGATTGATTTTATTTATATTTATTTGTATTTCCTATTAATTCAAATGTGAACTGCTTAGGGCAAGAGAAAAGTGGGAAATAAAATAAGTAAATAAAATAATTAGCAAATGGTTTTGATAAATATAAGAAATAATATTAATTCCTATGTTCAAGTGCACCAATTATTTGAGTTACAAAACCTAATGTTAGCTGTTAGAAGTTTGCATTATAGAACTTTATTACTTAAAGTCAAGGATATCAGTGTATGGCTGGTAATTAAGGGACAAGTGTTGTCTATCTGTTAATGGCTGGTAATTATGGACAAGAAGTATTGTACAAGGTATAAAAATAACAGTTTGGTGTATAGATGTCTACTGTTTGGTATACAGTTTCGTATACAGATGTCTAAAGATGTCTAGTACTTGCTATTGCTATGTCTAGGAAATGTTTAAATATCTGGCTTTAAGTGTATAGTGGTTATATTAATTCACTTTTATGAGGATGTAATCTGTTTTACCTTCAAAAATTATTATAGACTTAGGTCTGAAATCATAGACTTAGGGCCAAAAGAAATGGCTTCTGGCATGGAGCCAGATTTTTCAGATGTGGATTAAATCCATTGCTGCTGCTGGCCCATTTAGAACTGTGGCGGCAGCCTGCTTCAGGACCAGACCGTCCAGTCACCATTGTCTTGGCACGATGGGTGCTGGAGCTGCCAGAGGCTGCTCCTTCTGGGCTACCTGCTTTGGCTCTTAGGGAATAAATAGAGAAAAGGATAATTGAATGATAGCTGGGATGGAAGAACTTCTTTTAGAAAGGAGGCTTAAACAATGTGGGAGTTTTAGATTAGAGGAAATGATAGAAGAAGGAAATGATATATGTTTACAGTGTGCCACACACACCCATTGAAAATAACGGGTCTTAAGGTCCCATTTTTTCTGCTCTTTGCAGGGGTGTGTGTCCGGAACGGATCTCCCATGGATAGCAAGGGATGACTGTATTAAAAAAACAACAAATGGGAGAATGCAAAGCCAACTAAATTGAGCAACATAAACTAAATAATTTAAAAATAAATTAACTTGACAGACAAAATAATTTGTCAACTTGTTATATCTTGAAATGTTTATATACAAAACCAAAATTTGCTTTGTTCTGAAATAAAGTAGTTCATTAGAGAAGTTAGAAAAGAATGGGAAGGAAATTGTGAATAATCTCTTAATTTACCTAAAACCACAATATGTGTGGTTTGTGATACTAGGAATTTGATCATTTGCTTGTTTTTTGTGTAATGTTAAAGAGGATAGAATCTTTGAATATAAATGTGACAGAAACTCATAATAATAAAATAATAAGAAGAAATAATGTTATTCATTTATATCTCACCTTTCTCCCAGTAGTGTGACTTAGTGGTTTATAGCATATTCAAAAATAATATAGATTAAAAACTACATATACATTTCAGTAAGAGTATACATATAAAAGTTATTTAAAAGACAATTCATTTAAAAAGTGAAAACATTGAAATTCAGAGATTATATACACACCATAAAACAGCACCACACCACCATTAAACCCCATCCCGGTCAGTTTCTAAAAGCCTGACAGCATTAAAAAATGTTAAACTTGCTGGTGGAAGGAGAGGAAGGATGGAGCCATCCTTGACCCCCTTAGTAAGAAGTTCCATAGTCTGGGAACAGCCACCAAGAGTGTCCTCACTCTTGTTCCCACCAAAGGAAGCTGAGAAGGTGTTGTGACAGAAAGCAGGGCCTCTCTTAGGCCTCTAATGCGATTGCATTAGAGCTCTAAAGGAAGATGCATACTTCAGATGGTCTGAACCCAAATCCTATATTACTTTATAGTTCATACCAGCTCTTTAATTGTGCCCAGAAATGGACTGGCAGAAATTATTTACTGATAAACACCAGTTGTTTTTTTTTAAAAATCAAGAATATTGAGAAACAAAGACAAAATGGAAAAGATAGTTACATATGGTTATTGGCAGATGTTGGTACCTTTCTTGTACTTTTCTTTTACAATAACAAAAGAATAGTATAGTGTCTATTGGCAATTTGAAGATTTGTCTATATCAGAGGTCCCCAAACTTTTTTGGGTCAGCACCCCCTTTCCTCTTGTCTGACAACCTTAGTGTCTTCCCTGCATATTTCTTGATATTAGGCCTACTGTACTACTGAACATTCAAAACAACCACCTGGTCACTCTGGGAGCAGCAACTGAATAGCTTGCTGAGCAGTGATTGAGAAGCCTCTTGCCCATACCGACCTTGCGGGAGAGGCGTCATTAGGAGGTATGAGGAGTGTGGACCACACTGAGTGATACCATAAGTGGGGTGACTTTATAACCATCATCCTACCAATGAAGCTGGAGACCGCTGTCTCCCATTCGAACAACGATCCTCTGCTTTGGGATTTACCAGGAGGAAGAATCCCTGGATTCCTCCTGCACCCCACTCCTGAAGCTGGAGTCTCTTGTGTGCATGGATGACAGCAGTCTCCAGCTTCAGGAGTTAGGAGGACAAAGACGTTGTTTGGGAGTTGTTTATGTCACAGCTATTTCTATTACATTCAGTGATATACAGAATTAGTAAAATGTAACATTAGTACTAAAAACATTACTATGGATTCTGTATGGTCTGGTAGGGGTGGAGGTTAAGGAAGAGTGATGCCATGACTTATCAGATCAGGTGACAACAATCCTAATGATGCCACTTTAGATAGTCTGAACCCAGATCCCAAGGTGCAAAGGGGGAAGCTTCTCCATCGTATGGAAGGAGTCCCAATCCTTCTTCATCGGAATGGACAGGAGTGCAGCTGGTAGAGGGTTTAGAGAGGCCACATGTCCTGGACTGGAGACTGGCATGGATGGGAAAGAGAGAGATTTTAACTATTGGAGCAGCTCAAGGCAAAGGATTCTTTCCACAAATTGACCCAGATACTCTCCCCCTCCTTCCCCAAATCTGTCTTCCCCACACAGCTTCCAGTGTCCCCTCCCCCCACCACACATTATTTCTTCTACTATCTCTCTTGGCCTGTCCAATGAAGAAGTGAAGAGTGGGAGACACCATGAAATGAAGCAATCAGCCAGGCTGTGCAGTGGTTTTAAAGAACCTAAAAAGTTTCATGCAACGCTCATCCCCACCATGATCCTGAAGGCCACTGGTTCCCCTTTTCTTTCTTGTGTACCAATACTTTGGCTGGAAGCTCCCCTGCTGCCCCCTTTTCATTTCACCTAATAA
>CM034710.1:38889488-38909003 GCA_020142125.1 Phrynosoma platyrhinos
GTGGGATGAGTCCTTCCTGAATCTTCGTTTGCGAAGAAAATCCAGAGAATAGTACCTGATTGAAGCTACAGTATAATTTGATTATTACTGTGGGTTTAGGAATAGTTTCCCATAGTGTCAGCCTATGGGAGGAATGGAGACTGGGTTTATTAAGAGAGAGACTTCAGCATTTTATGCAGAGAAATGAGCTGAATTTCTAACATGTCTTGTTAAGACTACCTTTTCAAAACAAAAAGTAATGCAAGCAGCATTAAAGTTAAATGATTGAACAATGTATTTGATTCTTCTAAGTATGCATGCATTGTTTGCTCAAGAAAACTCTGTGAAAATTAATGGGTTCACCCTAACTGAGGTGATTTGAAAGTACATTGTTGTTGTTTGTATTCAAGTTTTATGGCAACCCTAAGGTGGCTCATGAGGTTTTCTGCAGCTGAATGTGTGGCTTTTCTACATAGACACGAATATGCACAAAGATTTCCTAAATTATAACTAAGAAGGAATTTCAGATAGAAGACGTATTGGGTTATAACTCACCATCTTGGTCTGAAGAGAGAAGGAAGAAGCATAATAGAAGATTCTTTGTGTGACCACGGACACCTGGGAGTTGCTGGTCACAAGGGCTGGATACCTCATTACATTGATTATTAAACCCCATGCAAAACCAGGTACAGTTGAGCAAAGGAAACATTTAACAGATAGTATGCAATATAGATGGAGCATGCAGGTTGCCCTATATGCTCTCTGATCATTCCCATTGCTCTAATAGCAAAAAGGAGACAGTAGCCTAAAACAAATGAGTAATTGGAACAATGCTTCCTACACTTAAAGACAGTTGTAAAACTTCAAAGCATTCAGGAACTGCTTCAGTTTCACCTCACTTTCTCTAGTTGAGAGGGGAAGGAAAGAAAGATTGCTGGAGCAGCTAGGGAAGTGTAGTATATGTGAGGGAGAACAACTTACCCAGTGAACTAGCTGTAGTCTGCTTCTGTAATTCAGTTTACTTCATGTCATATTGCTGTGAAGTACAGCATAACTACCATCATTAGTGACTGGAATTCTACATAATTACAATAGTATCTGTTTAGCATTGCCTATCAGAGGTAATTACTTTGTAACTTGATGAACCTCTGTTCTTCCCATTGGTGAGGGGACATTAAATATTGGGGACTGGGAAGACATGTTTGGAGAAGCTGCTTCTGCCGCTGCCTCCCCCTGCTCCTCCTCCTCCTCCTTCTCCTCGAGGGTTGATTGTTTATTTAAAAATAAAATGTCATTAATTTGTTCAGCAACAAATTTCCTTCAGATCTAGCCATGGTCTTGATAAAACAGTCCCCGTTTTTAAAATCATCACCTGTTTCACACTGGAAGTGAGATAAAGTGTCAGAAGTTTGATCATTCACTATTTCTTCAGAGCCCACACCACAATGGATATGTGCTAGTTGTCTATTACCAGACTAAAGCATCTGGGCCTCATGTTTCTGTTGTGGTAAAGAACAGACACACATCAGACTTTTGCAGGAACAGGAAGTACTTTGGTATAGTATACAGTCACCCCTTTGTTTTCGCAAGGGATCTGTTCCAGACCCACCCACCAAAATGAAATTTCATGCATATTCAAGCTGCACATGCCATTATAAACCTCCCTTCTTGCTGGTCCATATAAAGTGTGGACCACGAACTTCATGTTCACAAAAACAGAGGGGCAACTGTATTCCTTTTTCAGCTGATGTTTATGAGATGAGTAGTTGTCTGCACTATAATTTATGTTTCCTATTTTGAAATATACACATCCTCAAGAATTCATTACAACATTATTCTCTTGTGAACACCAAATAATAAGAGCTGAAGCCTCTTCCTGATAGGAACTTAAGTCCCAGCATGATTGAGCAGTGCACAGAGAAACTTCTGTAATCAAATGTGCAAAATCTTGAAATAAGAACTGTTACTGAAGAGATAAAATATGTAGCCAGGATAATACCATACATAAGACTGGTAACATGATCTTGTTAGCATTTTAAAATGTATTATTGCATCTTTAGCTTTCCTTTCTCCTAAAGAGCTCAAGTAAGGACGCATCCCAACACACAATCTTATCCTTGCAACAACCATATGACATAGCTTGATTCAGGGGCACCTAGGGAGTTTCATGGTTTGGTAGAGATTTGCACTTGGGCCACTCAGTACTAAAAAACAACAAATAGAGCTGGTGAAAAATGGTAGCGAATTGGCAGAATGTCTTCCTAAGTGCCATGCAGAAAAGATTACTAGGCTTGTTTTCGTCCATCATAAGTAGAAAAATATTCAGTGATGATGTTAAACAGTGCAACAGTAGGAGGCACCAAATTGTCTATGGCCAAATTCTCGAGTAACTACTTGAAATGTTCCAGACTTTAAGATGCAACATGGACATTAATTCAAACAGAGAGGGTCCATTTGCACAAACTGCAGATTGCCTGTATCATTGCCCTGTTACTGAACTCATGGCAATAATCTTATGAGGTGATACAGGATATCATTCTCAACCTTAAATGTTTTGTGATCTGCAGAGTTCAGGTACTGTGCCACAATGAGAGATTGTAGAAGACTAATGGTGTGTCAAGAGTTCATTCCAGAGGGTTACCCCTTTAAGGCTTTCTGTTTCTGTTTTTCAACAAGATCTAGAAACTGTTTGTTGGACTAAAATGCCAGCTCCCTGTTACCTGTCCGGGTCCCCAAGGACCTATATTTGACTATCTTGTGTCCTTATTTCACATTCTTAACCTTCTAATGGACACACAGATCTGCTTGTTGGTTTTCCCTTCCTGTTTCCTCCAAACCTCACTCTGGGCTCATTCTTACCATGGCTGGACATTACTGAAATCTAGGGCTTTTGAGTAACATTTGAAGGAGCCAAATACCTGAAGACTAAGCATGGTATAGAGTGTTAATGGTAATCTGATTTACAGAATATATATATATAAACTATGAATTTTGGTAACCTCTTTTTCAAATGAATGAAAACAATATTCTTGAATAGTTTTCCTGTGAAGCATGTTTGTATTTGGAAAGAAATCTTCTAGATGCGATTATGGAGATGAAGGCTTAAGTGGTGTGCCAGGGTAAAGAACTGGGATAAATATGTGGGACTGTACCTTAGCCCCTGCTAAAATGAACACATCAATGAAATTAGTTATTTATGTAATGCCTGCTCATCTTTGTCTTGTTTGTTTTGTCATATTTTTCTGAAAATCAAAAACAGCTTCAACTGACACATAGGCATTTATTTAGTAATGCCTTCTGATGTTAGGAAGACAGGCTTCTGTGGTTGCCCTACATATTTCTTTAACGTCACTCTTTCCCAAAAGACTGCAGAGGTAACTATTGAATGCGCTAGAATTGTTTCTTGTTCCTGTAAATTGGTGGAAAAACAAGCACAATCTTCAACCAATGGATCTAATACTCCCCCCCTTAGGTGGCATGGCACCTTCTAGATGACCTAGATAAGAAGGACAAGTGGTACAGGCCACATAGGAACTGGTGTTCAGTATAGGCTTTGATACTAAGTTGTCAGCCAAAAAATGCTAAGTAAGAATCCTTGAAGTCTAACCCTTAAACGTGAGGTCACTGAGCTGACAATTGACTTATCCTCCCACTCTCTGTATTGCCTGATCTGCAATGTAGGAAAGATCCCGGAAGGAACAGAGAGAAAATTTTAGTTAGAAGGCCCAAAGGAATCTAGTCCTGTATCCCTAGTCAAGTTGTAGACAGGTGGCCTCTTTCAATGGGGTGTGCGGGAAACCCCCTTGTAACTCTTTATACAACAGTTAAGGTAGGTAGTGTTTTACAGAGGATAGTATGATCTTCATGAGCACTCTGGGTTAAAATGAGAATCATCAAAGAGCAGCATGCAGAATTAATACTCACTTCCATGACATAGTGGAAGAAACTGTTGTTGAACTATAACTCCCATCAGCCTCTCCCAACATGGCCAGTGATTGGAGACGTTGGAATCTACCAAGTGGAACATTAATGCAACAGCATTTTCCCACTCATGCTGCCCAAAAACTGATATATACTGTTTCTGATATTTGTATACATCCATGATGACTAGTCACACCCATTCTCCATTAATTTATGCAAACCATTTTTAAAGCAGTCCAGGTTATGACCTATCTGAAGTACTTCCTTTTTATATTGTCTCAATTTTCCACCATTTACACGAAGACCCTTGGTTCTTGTATTATGAATGAAATTTCTCTGTTTTCACTTTTTCCACATCTTGCATAAAATTATACAATACACTAAATGTGCAGGAATCCACAGCTATAGCAATAACAATAGCAAGTACATTTTTATACCCCTTATCAGTGCACTTAAGCACTCCCTAAGCAGTTTACAATGTGTAAGCCAGTTGCCCCCAACAAACTGGGTACTCATTTTAGCAACCTACGGAAAGATGCAAGGCTGAATCGACCCTGGAGCCCTGTCTGGTATCGAACTCACAACCTTGTGGCTGTGAATGGCTGCAATACTGGTGTTTAACCACTGTGCCTCCAGAACATCCATGCTATGGCACCCTTGGCAGATGGCCACCCAACCTCTGTTTAAAAACTTCTAGCAGTGAAGAGACCACCTTCTGACAATCCGTTCTATGCTTTTCCTAATGTAATTTTCTATTAAAATTTCCCTTTTTTTTGGGGGGGGGGGTACTTTGAATCAATTGGTTCATCTCTGCTGGAGCAGAAGAAAACAGGTGTGCTCTATCTTCCATGTGCCAAGTCTTTGGATATTTGAAGATGTCTTATCATATTACCTCTCAGTTTTCTCTTCTACAAGGAAAATATACCCAACTCCCTCAACAGGGCTTGATATCCAGACCCTTAATTGTATACTCTATATGAATAATTGCAGAGCTTGAAAAAGCAAATCAATTATTAATGTGTTTGCATAATTAATTAACCATCCCAATGAGGGATAAATGTCACCACAATCAGTATCTGATTTAATGTAGGCCAAAATGTTGTGAACATATTCATAACTAACAGATGGAAGGAAATAATTTAGCTCTGGGCTGCTAGAAGAAGGTAGAAAGAGGGGGAAAACTCAGTTGGACAAATGACTTTGTGTTGCTGGTCTGTTTCCCATGTAGTTTAGAGCAGGCCTATGAATGGGGAAAAAGGCTAGTTGTGGAACAAATATTAAAGCCTGCCCTGGTGTTAAAGAAAAAATGGGAAATTGAAGAGGGAGGGAAGGAAGAGAAAAGTACAATATGTGGTGTAGGTGGGTTTGATAGCATTTAGACTCCTAAGGCCCTTGCATCTGCAGTTTTGCCCCTTCAAAGGCACACCACAAAGTAAAAGAGAACTGGGGTGATGGTGTTAGTAGGATTACACTTTAATTCCAGGATATCCCCTTGGATCATACCTTTTTAAAGGAGTATATTAGAGGAAGTTTTGATGTTGCTTTGTCATTTCAGGGAATCATTTTATTTATGGCTGACCACTTCTATCTTCTTTTGCAGTAGCAGGAACAACAGCTGCTGTTTCCAAATTATAACATAAGCAAACTGCATTTTTATTTCTTTATGACTGGCATATTGTAGCTTAGGCAAAAATAGGTACATCTCTGCAAAATATATCACCCAGAATATTATCTTCCAAAATAATTTACTTTAAAATTTCTTTGTATGAATTTCTTCTTCCTAATAACACAAAATAATCAACATTTCAAGAGTGGGCTGCTTCTCATGATGAATGAAGACTCTCAGTAGTTAGTAGTCAGGACGGTTATAAGTCACCTCTGGTATCAGAAGCAGTATGTCAGTGTGTATGAGTTCCTGATGAGCGCATGATGGAGCAAACACATAAAATCTGTTGGCATGTTTTGCATGGGCAACTGATTGGCCAGTGTATGAGCAGAATGACGGACTAGAGAAGCCTTTGGTTTGATCCAAAATAGCTCTTGTGTTCTTTACAGACAAGTGGCTGTGTTTTTTTCCTAAACTGCCATCACTTCAGACTGCTGGTGAAGAAGAATGGTACAAAAACCTCACAAAAACTAACCTCATTGCATATAGAAATCCAGTAGAGCAGAGAATGCTTCACTGTTACACTGAATTGATGTCCTCTGACTGAAGTGAAAACTTCAAGCTAAATCAAATTGTTGTTCCCAGCTAGAATAAACCTATTAAATCAGTGGAACTTATATTAATGTGCATTTATTGAGTCCCATTCATTTCAGTGTGTCTACTCTAGTTGAGCCTAGTAATTGATTTAGCCCTTCTAGTTGGGGCTGGTAACTGGATTTAGTCTTTAATTCCTTATTTACTTTCTGTAATCCAGACAAACAATCCACAATGTTTGATAGATGAGCAAATAGCATGCATGTTGTCAGTAGTAGTGGATGGAAGTGGAAAAAGAGAAGAGTAGATCACTGATAAAATATAATTGACAGGTTGTTAGTTACCATGCTCTAGTAAACTACAAATCCTACCAATTCCTGTCTGAAATTTTGGCATTCTGTACTCCAAAGTATTTTAAAAGTACCAGGATGGCAAATGCAGTTTAAAGTGTAAAAAGAACTCTAACATAAAGAAGCAAAATCAAATTGTGCCATTTAAGGCAACAATGTTAACCACTGTAGAATGTGCCAACTTCAGTATTTCTTTTAAAGCAGGGGTAGGCAACCTTTCCCCTTTAAGGGCCGAGAGACTTCAGCTCCCAGAAGCCTCAGCCATGTTGGCCAATTGTCCCATGTTGGCCAGTAGCTCCTAGGATTCTGGGAGCTGAAGTCCCTCGGCCCTTAAAGGGGAAAGGTTGCCTACCCCTGTTTTAAAGCTAACAATTGCTTTAATGAATAAAATTATTTTTCAAAAAAAATCTCTCACTAATATTGGCATAAACTGGATTAGGTTTTTATCTCCTCTGATGAAATCTTAACTAGTTTAGATGTTTTGTCCTAACATTTCAAGCTCTGTATAACTGCAAATCATCTCTTTGTTACTCTCCAAAGCTGAACAGCCCAACAATACAGTCTTTCCACATAGGAGAGTAGCTCTAATGCCTTAATGCAGGGGTAGGCAACCTTTCCCCTTTAAGGGCCGAGGGACTTCAGCTCCCAGAATCCCAGGAGCTATTGGCCAACATGGCTGAGGCTTCTGGGACCTGAAGTCCCTTAAAGGGGAAAGGTTGCCTAATCCTGCCTTAATGTTTGGTTTGCCCTTCCATACACCTTTTCCAGATCTGCAATATCTTTTCTATTAGGTCTGGTCAGTCCTGAGGTTGGATCATCAAAACACCAGAATAATTTCTATAGTGGACTGTGTCTTTTGCAGCAACAACAAATTATGGAAAATCTTGGTTAGGGAGGCAGCACATTTTGTGACTTCAAAGATTTACTGTACCAAGCACTTTGATTGCTAACCTCCCACCACCATACGCTCTTACAGCTTTCCCAGATGGTTTAAAACAGTATTGTGAAAGATTTTGTGCCAGATTTTAAAAATTTCATTCCTGTTGTCTTACTCCTTTACTTAAAAAGATGCTTTGAACATTTGGCTCATTCACCTATAACATTTCTGGCACTGGAAAAGTTTGGTTTCAGTTCTAATCTTTGTTACTAATGGGGATACTTGGATTTGAAACCCTCTGTAACCACAAACACTCATAAGTTGATTTTGAACTGGACACTGTTTTTCAACTAATTTACAACCTAGATTTTTTTGTAATATACTTATGAGAATAAAATGGAAAAGAGGGTAGAATTCCTGTTAATATTATTGCTAATTCCATTATTGTTTTCTATTATTGTTTTGCTTACTTTTATTTACTTCCTCCAAGGAGTTCAAATTGACATGTCTATCAGATGACAGATGACTCTACCTTTCTTTTCTAGAATGATTCCAAGTGCAATGGCAGAAATCTTTACCTCTTTAGTATTGTATGCACTGTTTTGATGGATGACGTAGAACAAGCTGAAACTTAGACAGTTTAAAATATAATTTTTGTAGGCTGGATAAGCATGCGACACCAATTCTGGGTTCACTCTCCTGGAATGACAGAGGACTTGTTGCTATCTGATGAGGCTCTCAGTGGTTGAGCAGCAATGGCAGGAATACCTTCTACATTGGTCGTGACTTTAATTATCTATGCAGTTATTATCCCCAATCTGTAAAATGTTTTGTATGGTGATGCTTTTGAAAACAGCTGGAAAATTTTAAGTGATGCAAAATGTGGCTGGCGGGATGCTGGTGAGGACTGAAGTTCTGGGGGAAAGATTATTCTCTTTCACTTGATTATCGGGTTCATTTTAGGGCAACAGTTTCTAGAAAGCAGTGATGGTGAACCTTTTAGGCACCGAGTTCCCAAACTAAATGGCCTTTTAGCTTTGGGTGTTACACTTTGCCAGAGGTGGGACCTCCGGAGGGAATGGGGCTTCTGGGGCAGGAGTTCTGCCCTATGGGGGCAGAACTTCCAAGGCAGGACATCTTCTCCCCTGCACCTTCCCAGGCCTTCAGCTGCCTCTCCTGATGCTGAGGCAGCTGAAGGCCTGGGAGGATGAGGATCAGGCACCTTCCGGGCTTTCAGCTGCCTTTCTGGATGGTTAGGAGGAGGAGGAACAGGTCTGTGCCTTTTCCTTCTCTTCCCCGCTCTTTGTGCCAGGGAAAATAGCTTTGCATAAAGGATCATGTCTACACCTATGATCTTGCCCACACTTTAATACCTACTTCAGATGCTCTACTGGTAAGAATGATTAGGATGTTTAGCATAAGAGACAGCCTTCTTGATGTTAACCCCACAGCTTTGGAACACCCCTTAAATATTGACTTATTTATTCTGACCTTGTTTGCTCTTTGTCTGAAAAAGCTTTTAGAGCACTTACAAAAATTATTGATTAGGTTGCTTCTGTCTTCAGGCCTTGAGTCTTAAAAATAGAACCCCAAAGTGAAAGGGATTGGAAGGGAAAAGGAAAAAGAGTAAACCAAATCACAAAAATTCTTACAGATCTTCTTTCTGCTTGAGATAGGTAAAGCAAGCTAATGCTGCTGTTTCATTTCTGACTAACATATGGTTCCATATGTTCAGTCTTTTCCTTGCCATGATGTTCTTGAAGGCGGATGTAGGGGTGGAGCCTCCTAGTGTCCCCCTGGTCCTGTGGCCCATGAAGAAGGCCAGAGGCTGCAATCTCATGGCATTGCCTTCAGCATGGAATATTTATGTAAGCCTTCAAGACCTTTCTCTTCACAAGTGTCTTTAGCCAAGGCTGTCATTGACTTAAGCAAGCTGTCCCCACCCCAATAATATAAACCTTTCTAATGTGTGCAGTAATCTTTACTTATTCTTCCAATGTACGTTGTTTTATGAAAGTATAGCTCTGAAAAGTTGATTGTAAATACTTTGCAAGAATATAATAAACACATGATACATGCATACCTCAGTAGCAAAGCCCCTGACACTGAACTCCTTTTTCCTCCTTGTTCTCTATGTAGCTGAATTTTTTTTGACAACACAGACATTAGGAACATGGTGAAGGAGAGCTAAAGAAACACAGACTTTCAGTGATGGCTAGCAGTAGTATGTCTGCAGTAAACATTGCAGTAAGCTTGAACTGGGAAAGAATGAGATTCTTCCCTAGCTGTTCCTATTGCAGCTGTGAGTGCCTGCCTGCCACAGGCAAGGTAATAACAACTGTTCTCAAATCCGTTATTGAGCTTACATGGACAACAGAAGAAAGAAAAAGGTGGAGAGAGAGAAGCTTGCCTCACCAGGTATCTCCAGCATGTTAAACAAGCATGAGTCTATACGTATGGCCGCCAAAATGGAAATCATAAGAAAAGTGGAAGCTAGAGAAACAAAAGTAGCTCCTGGATAGTTTTGGAAGAAGGCTTCAAGGGTCTCTAAAAGGTTCACATTGTTTTTGTTTATTTATGCAAGGCTCACCTAACCTGGTTTTCAGGTAACTTAATTCCCTCTTGATTCTCATCCTTTCATATTTAATTCCCACCCCCAGTGGGTATAAATACAGTCCGTTCCAGACCACCCCCATGGATAACAAACAACAGCATGGGACCTGGAGTCCCACTGTCCTTAAAGCTGGGTGTGATGTGTGCGGCTGTGCAAGCACACTCATTGAATTCAACAGGGCTTGCTGTCCACAGATGTTTAAATTCATGGATAGCAAGCCTGATTGCTGAGCAGAGGGGCGGGCTATAAATAAAAATTATTATTATTATTATTATTATTATTATTATTATTATTATTATTAAATGGCTGCTATTTGCTCCTGTGGGAAAAAATTTACCTAGGTACTGTGATAATGGCTGTCTGCCACTATCACCCTGTCTTTACTATGTACAGTGATCCTATCAAGTAATTATAGAATCAAGCAGGATCTTTGGTTTAGAGCCCAGTTGGTAAAGGGTTAATTTAACGACTTAGGAAACAGAGTTACATAAGACCAGGAAAAAGATTCTGCCAATAAGGCATTCTGGAAGTTAGAAAAGTGTGAAAAGGTTTACAGGTTTTGAATGGAAAGATTTTGAAAAGGTCAGCATCTGAAGGTACAAGGGCACACACAAGGAGGGTGAGGGGAGTTGGTATTTCACATTTTCTCATACTTGTTTTTCTAAGTGCAATGTTTAAACTTGTATTTGAAGTGTTCCCCAAACTATATGATGCCATATTAGCCTGATGGAATTGTTTTACTTAGAATAAAAACTTCCTTTCAGTACTATGTCATTTATCCTCTCTGGTCATTTGCCCACTCAGACATACAGGCTACAATTTCCCCTGGTAACCTGGTGAGAAATCCTGTCACTACTGTTTCCTTGATGGAGCAGATGGAGAGAAGAAGCAAGAACAAATCTTGACTACCATATATACTCGACTATAAGTCAACCTCATGTATAAGTCGAGGACAAATGATGCCAAAAAGACTTAGAAAATCCCAGCAGGAATAACTGTTTGTACTCACCCTAAAACCAGGCTGGATGAGAGGGGTTCACTGCTTCCAGAAGATTACATTCTTGAATTTCACCAGGGGATGGTTCCTTTTTGAATACGAGTTTTAGTACTTACATTGGCCTGTGGATAAGTCGACTCTGGAACAGTTTTTTTTTACTAAAATTTTTAGATTTATACATGAGTATATACAGCATGTACCCCCTTCCATCTATTGCCCCCAAAGGGAAAATGGTAGTAGAGATGAGCTTGCCAATAGGAGCTCATATCACTAGATCATCCTGCCCTTGTTTAGAAAATAGGTGAGGATTAGTATAAGGCAGAACCACTTCTCCTTTGTATGTAGAATCTTCATCCAGGTATCTCCCTTCCACTGAGGGAGACTTCATGAGAGGCTCAATGTATTTTTTTTCTTGCCGCATACTCAGAGATTAATCATACAGTACTGCAGGCATGGCTGCTTAAATGTCCTTGCAATATGAAAGTGTTTTTCTTTGCCCTCTTCATAACTGCATGTATCTTGCAAGTAGATTGCAAATTCTAAAACTCTTTAAAATGTAGAGTAGGAAGAATCAACAAGGTAATATTTTACACATATCTTTACACAAATGTAGAGTAGGAAGAATCAACAAGGTAATATTTTACACATATCTTTAACATAGCTTATAATATTGCATACAGAGTAGTTTGAATTGAGTAGGTGTTGCTGTTGGAGTGGGTCTCAGGAAATGCAGTGCTGTGATACAGCTTGTTATGCATACTGTCTCTTAAGTCAGGATTTTGCCATGCATATCCTAAGGGAGGTGCTGCCTTACTATCATATAATGGGTTAATGGAGAGCAAAAGTGAGCACAGGCATTCTGCTCAGAAAACGTAAAGGGACTGCCTGCAGCTGTACGGCTTTACGTAGGCACCTGTGGGTTTCAGTGTGTTCAATGCACAGACTGCAGTATGAGGCTAGTACTGACATTTGCTGACTCCAGTATCCTCCCCTGCCTGCTGCTCTGCCAGCTTCTGCGCCATCTGAAAGAGAGGCAAAATGGTGCAGCATGTTTCAGGCTTCCTTAGGAAACAATAACCTTCACTATGATGCAGAGGTACGTTTGCATAGTGTTTAGCTACACATAGAGACGGAAAGCAACATGCATTGCTTTAACAAATTTATTCTGGTTATGCTACCTTTATTGCATTCTGAATTTAGTAATGCATTAGAATATTGCATGTAAAAGGTATTTGTATAATATTGTTAGTAGAGCTAAAACTGATTATATTAGTACATGTATGAATGTGTAATTATACTTATATAGCATTTTTAAACACTTTCAGTCTCACATTAAGCTGTATTTGGTAGATATTATTACAATAAGCTGATTTCAGTCACATTGCTTTTTGTGGGGAAGGCAAAGAGAAGGCAGAATGAAGTTTTATTTTATAATGCCATATGTTTGTGGAAGATTGTTGAGATGTAGCACAAGAGGAAAAATAATTGGAGAATGAAAGCTATAGCAGCCGATCTTTTATTGATGAATGCAGTGCCTTGTTAGGTTTGCATTGCAAATGACCAGCATTTAAAAATAGAATATTTGCCTGACACTTGTTCCAGTTGATCATGTTTAACATGAGGGAAGGTTGATATAAAAACATGGCGAAAAGCTCAGAGAAACAAATGCATAAGCATTTTTTTTGTTTTTACTTTATAAAATGTATTTGTTGAGAACTCTGAATTTGAATTAGCTTTAGTACTGGTATATACAACAATATGTTGTAAGGTAAATGTTAAGATGCAACATGGAAGTATTTTAGTAAAATCTTATTGAAATTATTTCTCTCTAACATAGCATTATTTTTAGTTAGTTTTAAGCTTGATTTTGTTTGATTTTGAACCACCTGCTTTAACATGACCTCACAAGCTTTGGTGGTTGGAGGCTGATGATTATGAAGGGCCAGATCAACTGGCCACAGCTGGTCCCTCCCTTGCTTTTTATCCTCCTGTACTGTGGTATTGTAAGTTTATGATGCAACTTTGCACACACAAAATGGAGTGAGAAATGTTTTCAGCAATGTTGCATTATTAGTGGCTGAGAGGAAATAAGATTGCAGATTGCTATATTTTGATTGTAGTGGTTAGAAATTCTTAAAACAAACTGCATCCATCTGTGTACCTCAAGGGAAAAAAATCACATTTATAGTGTTCCTTCTTGACTTCTGATTATTGGAGGCTTTGGAATGATGATTCAGTGCAGTGAGCCAATATTATGATCCCATTGGTAGGCTCAAATGAAACCCTACAAAAGGTGGAAATTTAATTTTTGAAGGGGGAGCTTTTGATTGCTATTAATGGATAGCTGTGGGATTTTTGCTGTATTGAAATAATTATTTAATGCTATTTTCTTGGTTCTGATTCCAACCCTGTATGGAAAATTTTACCACTTGCAGATTTCACCATTGCAGAGGTATGCACCTACCCACCTACCCCCCCCCCCGAGCAAATTTAATATAGTTCTGTATATTAACAAATAGTTTGTCTTAATTTCACCTATTTTGAATATGTGAAGTATTTCATTGTCAGTGAATGATTTACAGAAGCTTTTGTCTTCCCTTATATTAAAGTCCACATGTGGCTGCTCCTGACAGAACTGTCATGAATATGGTGCAACTGTAATGAGCTTTAAAACAATAATACTGATTGTAGGCAACAAATATTCACCCACGTTCCCTATTTTTTCTTTAATTAGCTAAGGTCCCATCATGTGTTAATTTCTGGACATCTTCATGATCCTTAGATGTTACATAATGTTGATGGAGTGTTGCAGATGAAATAGAGTAATATGATTGGCTCTGTAATAGATACAGTATCAGTGGAAGCATTCTACCTGTCTGTTTCAACATCACCTTCAGCATGTTGGTGAGAAACAAGCACTTATGTTAATTATTTATAAAGAAAAACAAAACAAATAAGAGTGAATTGCAGTGACACCAGGAGCTCTTTTACATCTCAACTGAATCTAGAGGCAGTATGTTCTTTGTTCTGTAGTGCTTGTATCTTATATATCCTTCTGTTATGGTATTTGGGATCAGTTTGATATTAGACAAAAGAATGCACTGTGTTTTACATGAAGACCAATGTAATAAAGGCATCTTATTTATTGAATGTGGGATGTAAAATTTATATTTGGGACATATTTACAATAAAGAGATAGAGACCACTGGGTTCAAAATTGTTTGAATTTATCTTCCAAAAAATTCAAATACCAGTAAAACTGTGTAATTGACATTCCCACAGCAAGCTATCCCAGCCCAAGAAGGTGGAGAATTATCTTCCTTTGACTGCTTATTAGGTCATAATAATATACTGGCCTTGACATATTTATTAGCTAAGGTGTTACCTGACACAGTAAAACACACCTATTACCTTACTAAACATGACATGTCAATTTAAAATGTTTAAAAAGTTAACTGTACTCTAAACCTTTATACAGCTAAAAGGCATTTTGTTTTGAAACCACAGAATTTTGAACAAGTCTTAGGTTATATGCCACTGCCTGCAGTACATGCATGGAGATGCAGATAATAATTGCACATACACTATGATGTAGCTGTCCTAAGGGCAAGATAAGTTCTTGAATGTAAAATACTTCTATATTGTTTTAGTGTTATCTCTCATAATAAAGAAAAGAGAGACAGAATGGAGACATTGGTTGCTAGTCTTTCATACTCAAAACAAAATGGCTGGTAACTCCTATTGCTGCAAACTGCAGATGAAAAACTGCCTGCAATTACAATATATTTTCAGGGAAAGGGAAAGAAACAAAATAGAAATTTGACCTCATGTTTGGTGGCAGTTGTTTTCAGGAAAAGTGTTAAAACAGTAGTTTCTTTATTAAAGAAAATTGGCAAAAAAAATCTGAGTTACAGTTTTTAAACAAAGTGTTATATATAGAGAGAGCGAGAGCAAGAGTGAGAGAGCTATATATAAAACTATATATAGCTTTGCTAAAAGTATTGTCTGTTTTGGAGAAATAGATGCTTCCATTTAAAATAAAATACCATTTAATTGATGTATCCATATTAGACCTAGCGATAGACAATTGAAGAAAAGGTTCAAGTTTCCAAATTTGTATCGTTTCAAATATATCTTGGAAGAAAGAAGATCCTTTCTATATGTATTCACAAAATTTTAGAGCTGTAATTTGTATTGGTTTCCATGTAGCAGAGATATGTCCCAGGAAATAATTCCCAGGTGTCAAGGGTACAAATAAATGTCATTTGAGCTGTTTTTGCTGGAGGGGCAATTTGAGACACAACTGTTCTAAGAATTTCCAGTTAATTGGATAATAATTGGGTATAGATTATCTTATATGGTAGAATCCATTTATCTGAGCAAATGTAGTTTGTATGTGAAAATGTAGTTATGGTGATGCCACACCCAACACTCTCATAATACATACCGTATATAACTATGCGTGGCAGTCTGTCTCTAATTCAGTACAGTTAATTCCAGGAATGTGTTCATAAGCTTCTGCTGCTTCCAGGACTGTGTTTTAACAGTTGACTGAAGTTATTATTTTCACTAACATTTATTTGTTCATGGTCATCTGAAATGCATTGATTATTTAATTTAATTTATACAAGAGCAAAGAGCTTCACCATAATAAATGTCCTATGAGTGAAGCTGTAGCTCAATGGTAGCTGACATATTTTGCTTGCAGAAGGTCACAGGTTTAAAAAGACTGTAGGGGGTATCGGGCATAGGAAAGGCCATCGTGTGCTAGCTTCGTGTACCACCTCCTGGGAGGAAATAGAGACAAATATCCCACTTCCCACTAAAAATACCTATTTATGGCACCCAGCTCTCCTAATATTGGCTGAAAATAAGGCTGTAGATGTTATAATAATAAAGACATGAAATAAATACACTGCAGACTGAGGAGTGTTTGGACAGGGCAGAGGGTCATGAAGGTCTAGTGCACTGGTCCCCTAACTTTTTCAGGCTACCGCCCCCTTTCCTCTTGGGCAACAATGCTAGCACCCCCTCCCCAGCACCTATTTCATCATATTAGGTTTACTGTTCTCCTGCAAATTCAAAACAACCAATCTTGGTTGCTGCTTCCTTTGTACCCAGTCTTCTTGGAAGCAGCTGGCTGAGCAGTAACCAAGAAGTCTCTCACTGGTGCCAGCCTTGAGGCAAAGGCTGGCATAGGTGAGAGCCCTCTCAGTCACTACTCCTTTTGCACCTGGTTGCCCAGGGACCAGTAACCAAGCAGCTAGATGAGCAGTGACCGAAAAGCCTCTCACATACACTGGCCTTGTGGGAAAGGCCAATGCAAGCAAGAGGCCTCTCTGTCACTACTCAGCTAGCTGCTCCCAAGGTGACCTGGTGCAAAGGGAAAAGCTTCTCTGGCAAGGAAGGACTCTCAGTCCTTTCCTGGGGGCAGATAAGAGTGTAGCTGCTGTATGTGTAGAAGGTTTACAGAGGCCACATGTTCTGAACTGGAAACTGGTGTGGGTGAAGAAAGGGAGAGGTTTAACTACAGGAGCTATTCCAAGGTGAATGACTCTTTCCAAGAATTAATCCTGGATACTCTTCCTCTTCTTTCTTCAGACTCATGTCTTCCCCACTCAGCTGCAATTGTCCCACCCCCCAAATATTGTTTCTTCTGTTACTTCTTCTCTCAGCCTGTCCGACAAAAGAAAGCAAGAGTAACAGTGCAGTTCCAATCTTCCAGCCAAGTCCTAGCAAAGATCACAAATCTTAAGCAGGGTCCCAAATTTGAAAGCTCCTTTTTGCCACCACTTATTCTCCCCCCTGCACCAAGTGCTCTAAATCCTTGCTGCTGTCATTCAGTCTGTCTCAAAATGGGTCCACCCTGAACCACAGAATTTATGCCCTGCACCCAAGTATAATAATAATAATAATAATAATAATAATAATAATAATAATAATATTTTTATATTTTCCACCTCTCCCTATGGATCGAGGCGGGATTACACAATAGAATGTAATGTACACAGAGTATAAAATATAAACAATAAATCATAAAATCAGAACATCAATAATAAATTCTAAAAAAAAAAAAAAGCTTGTAATGTGAAACTAACATTCGAAGGTTTAGAGCAAACTATTGTCCTATATAATAAAGGCAAAGGAATTTCCTTCTAGAAAGCTGCTGTAGTAGTTGCATCTCTTGTGGAATTGCCTCTACCTCCAATAGAAACAGGTAAATGAGCCAAGTTGTAGGCTAGTTAATTGGTCTCCATAACCCACAGTGTAATTCTCTATACCAGGGGTAGGCAACCTTTCCCCTTTAAGGGCTGAGGGACTTCAGCTCCTAGAATCCCAGGAGCAACTGGCCAACATGGTTGAGGCTTCTGGGAGCTGAAGTCCCTTGGCCCTTAAAGGGGAAAAGTTGCCTACCCCTGCTCTATACTAACATGAAGTGGCCTTTCTTCATACCAGGGAATCCCATGAGAGTTTCCCAAGCACCACTACTGGCAAAAGGTGCAGCTAAGATAGTGAGTTCACCAGGCAGGTGAGGAATGGGAGACATCACCACACAAAGCAATCAGTGATGCTGCTTTATGGTTTTAAGGGGCCCTGAAAAGAAATTTCATGCAACCCTCATCACCACCATAGCCTAAACTCTGCTGGTTCCCCTTGCCTTTCTTGTGCACCAATACTTTGACTAAAGCCCCCCACCCCATTTTCTCTCACCACCCTCCTGCTGCCCCTTTTTCCTCCACCACCCCCCTGGATCTTTCCACTGGCCTGGGGGAGGGGTGTACCACTTTGGGAATCACTGTTATAGTGCAGCACAGTCTTTTGAACATCATCAAAAGTCTCTGGAATGCAGAGTCACTTCACTTTGGGTAGCCAGCACATTGCATGGAATGCAAGACTTCTTTTAACTTAACTCAGGGGTAGGCAACCTTTTCCCTTTAAGGGCTGAGGGACTCAGCTCCCAGAATCCCAGGAGCTATTGGCCAACATGGCTGAGGCTTCTGGGAGCTGAAGTCCCTCAGCCCTTAAAGGGGAAAGGTTGTCTACCCCTGATATAACTGGTAACATGGTCCTATGTCAGGGGTAGGCAACCATAGAATCATAGAATCATAGAGTTGAAAGAGACCACAAGGGCCATCCAGTCCAACCCCCCTGCCATGCAGGAACTCCCAATCAAAGCATCCCTGACAGATGGCCATCCAGCCTCTGCTTAAAGACCTCCAGGGAAGGAGACTCCACTACTCTCCGGGGGAGTGTGTTCCACTGTCGAACCGCCCTTACTGTCAGGGCGAAACCTTTCCCCTTTACTTTCCCCTTACTGTCAGGGGAAACCTTTCCCCTTTAAGGGCCGAGGGACTTCAGCTCCCAGAATCCCAGGAGTTGGCCAACATGGAACTATTGGCCAACATGGCTGAGGCTTATGGGAGCTGAAGTCCCTCGGCCCTTAAAGGGGAAAGGTTGCCTACCCATGTCCTATGTGAAGTGGGAATGAAGTGGGACTATTATCTGCCATTTTAGAAGACTCTAACACATATTTGAAATTTGCACAGACTGGTGGCACAAGCCTCCCCAAAGGGCAACATATGAGCATATCCTCTACTGCTTCCAACTCAGTTGGCTGTTCCTTGTAATGTGAGATGCACCTCAGAATACAGTGTATTAATGGGGAAGGGGAGGTGTTACTGGGTTATACATCACTGAGAAATGCAATGTGCATTCATGAGTGAAGTGGGACATTATGTATGAGATGTATTAATGTGTGTGTGAGAAAAGAAGGGAGATAGGGGTTCACATTAGTGAAACAAGGAAAAAGTAGTGTTGGCTTAGTTTCCTTTTGTATACAATCGCCCCTCCGTTCTTACAGGAGATCCGTTCTGAACTCTCCCTCCCCTGCAAAAACAGAAAATTGTGAATATTTAAGCCTTATTGGCATGAATGGAAGCACGTGGCCAGGGGGGCATGCGGGGGCAGCCCATGAATGCCCCAGTTTTGTCCCCCTCCATTCACCTCTTGCAAACAGGTGAGGGACGCTGACTTGAAGTCTGCGAAAATGGAGAGGAGACTGTATAACCTACCACTTTGAATATATTCCACTACCTTAAACAACATGAGGAATCCAAATTTCATATTGCTACTTTCTAATCTTAATAGGTTGTCGTTTTTTAATATAATCCATTCTTCTATCCACGTCATCGCACACGCATAGTAATATATTTTAAGATTTGGTAATGCCATTCCACCTTTATCTTTATCTTCTGTTAATATTTTCCACCGGGTTCTAGGTCTTTTCCCTCCCCAGAGGAATTTAGATAGTTCTTTCTGCCACATACTAAAGCAGTTTTCTTTTGTAATTATCGGTAAATTCTGAAATAAGAACATGAATTTTGGAAGAATGTTCATTTTTATAATGGCCGCCTTTCCATATATTGATAATTTCAGTTTATTCCATTTTTCTAAATCTGATTTGATGTCTTGCCATATTCTTTCGTAATTGTTTTTGAATAAGTCAATATTCTTTTTAGTAAGTATAGCACCTAGATATTTTGTTTTTTTTTGGGCCTTAAATCCGGATATTGTTTC
>CM034710.1:38915847-38926966 GCA_020142125.1 Phrynosoma platyrhinos
ATTTGTTATATGTAGATTTTAATTTTATTAGGTTTAATACTGTTTTAAAGTGGAGGGTAGTGGGTGGAGGGAATAAGAATTTGGATTTTAATTGTTGTATTTTAACTTGTTGTACGCTGCCCCGATTGCTCTGCAGAGGGGCGGGTTACAAATAAAATTTATTATTATTATTATTATTATTACATTGGTTGGACTATATTTCCACACTAGAAAAAATGTGGTGGGAGATGACCTTTTCACAGCATGGAGCTGGTAGAAGTTCTGCTAACCAAAACAATAATTTATGTTTTTTAACAAAAATCATATCTGTAAGGCAGGTCATTTAATGTGGTAGCTGGAGATTGTGTAACTCTTCTTTTCCCCTTTTGGTTGAGGTTCTGCAGGGTTCTGTTCTGGGATCTTTGTTATATTCTCTTTATTCACTATCTTTGGGTAATTTATCAGTTTGTATGGTTGATGATAACAACAACAACAACAACAACAACAACAATAATACAACCACCACTACAACTGAGAAGAAATAAAAAGACATTAGTTGCAATGCACATAAGAGTTGTATGAAGGAGATGAAAAAATGAATGACACATGGAAGGAAGAGGTATACGAAGATGAACTCCAAATTCTAGAAAGTGAGGTGGGAGGTGTGATAAGAGAAATTGCAAAGAAAAAAATCACCATGAACAGATGGTATTCCAACTGAACTGATATAATCCACACAGACAGTATCATCTCCACTGTGGGAGAAAGGCAGGATATAAATCCTGGAAATAAATAAAAATAAATAAAAAATAAACTCCAGTGTTAACAAAAATATGCCAACAAATATGGAAAACAAAATGGTGGCCAACAGACTGGAAACATTGAATATTCATCCCCATTCACAAAAAATTAGACACAAAAGGCTCCAGCAACTATAGGACCATATAATTTTCAACTTAAGCAAAATTATACTTAAAATTCTGCAAAATACACTCCAATCATACATGGAGGGAGAAATCCCCAAGGTGCAAACAGGGTTCAGAAAATCAGAGGCACTAGAGACAACATAGCAAACATATGATGGTTAATGAAGCTCACCAAGGAATTAAAATAAAATAAAATAATAAGCATGTACTTTATAGTTATATATCAAAGCCTTTGACTGCATCGATCATGAAAAGCTATGGAACACTCTTAATATGGGAGCACAAATACATTTTGGAAGGCAGCTATGCTCACCACTATGCCACCAACACAATACATCTTATAGTCCTGATGAGAAACTTGTATTTAGGAGAAAAGGTAACTCTAAGAACAGAATATGGAGAAACAGAATGGTTCCCAGTTGGCAAAGGGGCCAGGCAGGGCTGCATGTTATCATCCTACTAGTTCAACTTGTATGCAGAAAATATCATACAAAGAGCAGATTTAGACTCAGAAGGAGGAGTAAAGATAGGAGGAAGGAACAGCAACAATTTCAGATATGCAGATGATACCATACTACTAACAGGAAACATCATGGACTTGGAACAATTACTAATTAAGATCAAAGAAGAAAATGCAAAGGCAGGCTTGTTGCTGAACATAAAGAAAACAAAAATAATGAACTGTTTGTTGTCTCTTATTGTTTTAATCTTTGATGTTTAATACTATTTTAAGGGGTGGGTGGATTTTTGGGTCTGTATATTGTGGTGTTTTATTGCTGTAAGCCGCCCCATTTGCATTTGCAGAGGGACAGGATATAAATAAATTTTATTATTATTATTATTATTAACCTAGACAATGAGGAAATTGAAATAAAGATTTCCCATACTTGGATCAAACATCAGTCATAAAGGAGACTACGGTCAAGAAATCAGAAGACTAGGAATGGAAAGGACATCTGTGAAAAAACTAGACAGCATCCTAAAGAGCAAAGATATACAACTAAGCATAATCTTTGTTATCATGTGTTGCATTTAGTTGGGTAATCTTGACTGCCTTGCCATGAACATAAAGTCAGTTGGTGGCCAGTTGAGTGAAAACATTTCCTTTGGATGAAGGAGGAGCCTTGTATTAGATCTTGGAAATGAGCTGATCACCTTCTCAGACAACGCAAAGAGTGATATGCCAAATCTGAATCAAACCATCAAAAAGTTGTGACTGATTTGGATTATGCACTCTATCCTCACCCTTTGCTTCATCTGAACAAGCATCTACATCAAGAGAATGCTGTAACTTCTACAGTAGGGTAGTGGATAAGAAAACCAGTAACACTGAAGTGACATATTCTGGTTTTCTGTAGGATGGCACAAAGAGTGGCCCTTCACTGTGAGACATGGAGCTGTTTTATTATTGGGGAAGACAGTTTTTAAATATAGAGTTGATTATCCCTTATCCACAATGCTTGGAACCAGAGGTATTCCATATTTCAGGTTATTTCCTGATTTTGGAATACCTATATGCACATATACATAATGAAATAGGAGGCTGGAGGAAGATCTGTGAAATGTCAGGAATCCGAGTGTAGCTCTTGGGCACAAATCCATGCTTCCTGTCATTTCACAGATTCTCACATCTTTCTCCAGCCTCATAAATACAGTACAGGTACATAGCTCAAATAGTTTTGGATTTTGAAGTACTTTGGAATTCTGGATAAGGGATAATTAACCTGTGATACCATTGAAGTTAGGCCTTCCTGCAAATAAATACTATACATGCTTTCCTTCAAGGTTTATATTAATTTCCTACATGCTTGGATTCAAAACATGGGTTAGGGTTAGGGTGTGGTTTAGAGCTGGAAATAATTGTAAAGACACAGAAATGCTGTTGGTTATGCTAATTGTGAAAAAGGAGAGCAAATTTTACTCAAGTCAAACATTCCATCCCCTATTTTGGAGTGTCCTGCTTCTGGATAGAAAGGTAAATGCCTGCAAAGGTCTATGAGTATATGACTATATTCCAGCCTATCTTCTCCAGGATTGTCTACTCTTATTGAAAAGCCTTAAAAGAGCTAGAAAAGATCTCTGCCTGTTTCTTCTTAAATGGAAGTGCAGAGATTGAATAGCTCTGCAAAACATGTGTTCTACTAGTGAGCTGTAGCCTCTTCCCTGAATACAATACATAGTCTAAAAGAAGAAATAGTCTAAAAAGAAGAAAAGAACCCTAAGTGAAGAGATTCCTAAACTCATCTCTAATACACTTCAGCGGGTGGCAAACAGAGGGGGACAAAATGGGGCCCACACCCGCAGCGCATGGAGCTTGAATATTTGCTGGTTTTTGTTTTCACTTACGGGTCTGGAAAAGATCCCCTGTGAAAACGGAGTGGCAACTATATAACAATTGATTAAAAAAAATTTAAGTCCCCATTCTGCTTTCAATTTATGCAGTTTTTACATGGCCTATATTGGGTGGGCTTGGGGAAACAGGGAGAATGATATTTCTGCTGTGGAAACTCTAGTCTGGAGTATGTTAGAATCAGATTCACTGTTATACCTCTTCTTGCTCTTTCTGCAATCAAAATAATTACTTACAAAAAGCAACTCAAATGGATACATTTGGATTATGGCAAATTGGATCAGGCATTCTGAGCAACCTAGCAGTTCGAAAGCATCCAAATGCAAGTAGATAAATAGGTACCACTTCTTAGTGGGAAGGTAAACAGTGTTCTGTGCACTCATGTTGGCCACATGATCACAGAGTAGTTTCTGACAACGCTGACCCTTCGGCTTAGAAATGGAGATGAGCACTGTCCCTATGGTTGGACACAACTTGTCAACAGGGAATACCTTTACCTTTATCTTTATTCTAAGCAGCACATTTTAGTAAATGAATTGGTTGCCCTATATATAATAACTTGAAACAGAAGCATTGTTGTTGTGTGCCTTCAAGTCATTTCCAAATTATGATGATCCTAAGGTGAACCTATCATGGGCGTTTCTCGACAAGTTTTGTCCACAGGCCATTTTGCCTTTGCCTTCCTCTGAGGATGAGAGAGTGTGATTTACTCAAGGTCACTCAGTGGGTTTCCATGGCTGTGGGGATTTGAAACGTGGCCTCCAGAGTCCTAGTCCAGCACTCAAAGCACTACACCATAGTGATTCTTAAAATTGTATATTTTAAAAAATCCATATTTTAGCCATAATTTTTGGTCTTACTTGCTAGGATAGCACCTTATGTTCTCTTTGGTGTATGCTCATATTTCTTCATTAAATTCAGAACTATGATGGGTTCCCAAGAGTAGCTTAATTCATGCTGTGCAGTTATATGAACTTGAAAGTTACCTTCATGGTCATGGTGACATCAGCTCATATCTTATTTGTTATTCTCTGTATAATTGATCTGACATGGACACCTGCTTTTAACATGCTGGTAACTCATTATCTAAAGCACTTGGTGAATATTGGCTGCTGTACTATAAATGGAATCGTCTCAATCCAGACAAAATTAAATTGATGTTGGTGGGTGGTTAATCTATCTAGGTTAATGGTGTTTATGCCTTGTTTTGGACAGGGTTCAGCTTTCCTAAACACAAAACATCATTTCAGCCATCCCTAAAAGCAAAAGGTCAGAGCTCCCTAAATGCAGGAGTGGGCAATTGTGTGGTGGCAGGGGACAGTTTTCACCTCCTGTACCTCATTTGTGGGCTGCACTGTGTTTTCAGTGACTCAGATGCGATATCATATCACCTCCAGTTTTTCCTTTGTTTTTTAGTCTTTTGGGAGTTCGGGGGTGTGGTGTGGAAGGTAAATAAACTAAACCATGATGGTTTATATCAGATTTAGGCTCTTTGTGGGTGGAAAATCCCCCAGAAATTTGAATTTGAGAGACAGTTTGGAGGGCTTTGGTAGGATTGAAGCATCAAAAATGGGGTTGTGGCTGCTTGTAGGCCTACATTTCTTTATCCCATTTTTGCTATTTTAATTGAGAATGCCAGCTGCAACCCTGCCTGGACAGAGATAGTCTTTCCTAAATTATCTATGGTGTTGAATGTTGCAGATTGGCTAGAGTAATGTATTATATGCTGGACTATCTTTGCCAGTTTTGGAACTACAGTTCAAAACACAACTGATAGATGGCTAACAGCCTGAGCACTACTGACATATTATAGTGATTCTTTATTGTATTTTGGTTCCTGTCACATTCCTAAACTCAGTTCAAAGATTATTTTTAACTTTTAAAGCCCTTCATAATTTGAGACCAGGGTATCTTAAAGGAGCTCCTGTCTCCATGTGTGCCTGTTCAGACCTTAAGACTTTCATTTTTAGGCCTTCTCGTAATGTCAACATTTTAAATAGTGAAGTGGCTGCTTGTGTAACTTTGCATCACTTATGGTCTGTTCAGTGAGTTTTGCCTGGTGCATGACATGGTGTCATTTTTATTTTATTTTCCTAAGCTTTTATATTTTTCTGTTCATAATTTGATCTGTTTTATCTTTGCTATGTGAATTTATAGTTTTTGTATTTGTTATTTGGCTTCTAATTTAATAGTATTTATTGTAATTATTCTAAATACTAATTATTTTACTATTCTAGTTTAATAGTATTTTAAACTTATTTATTATATCTGCACAATATCAATTAATTGAAGAGTGGAGTGCAACTGTCCAGAAGTGCCTATAGTTGGAGAATTTACACACAACTAGAAATGCAAGGTAGACATTTTACAATCTAGTCACCTAAAGAATTAAGAATTTTAAGGATGGGCCTGAGTTTCAGCCACTTGCCATATATAACTTTTTGTAAATCATTTGTTCCGTCTCATGTGAACATGTGTTTTCTGGCTCTGATGTTTGGGTATTGTGAAATATCCTTGTTTCTGCACCTATGTGCATTCCTGTGTACATTGGGTATTTTTTACCCTATGGTTCCTTGGGGCAAAAAATACCCAATGCATTTTGGGTTGATAATACATATTGATAATGACATATCAATCATTTGGAGGAAAATCCCCAACAAAATATCTCTTAAAAATGCTAAAGTGCTCTTAAAAAGTCAATCTTAAAAGTAACAAGAAATTGTTACTTATTGTCAGCGAGTTCATTCTGTCTCGTTGTGTTATTTTTGAAATGAGGCTTTGTTGTGCTGTCTTCACCCCAAAAGGAATTCATTACATATAAAGCTGTCGCTCATTCTGAACTATGTCAGCTATGCTAAACCTAAATTTCACCAGTAGGGAAGAAATGGTTGATGAGGTGAAAGTGATTGGGGGAATCTTGACTGGAGGTAGCCAAGTAATCTTGGGATTCATGATACTGAAAGAAGGGAAAACAGAGTGTAGTCTGGCTCAAGAAGCGGTGGGTAAAGTTCAGCCTCTTGAGGCTGTTTTTGCATCCCTCAATCACTTCAGACTCTCCTGACCCCTCTGATGACGTAGACTGAGGGGTGAAACAGATGGGCCAATTGAAGCAGCTTCCAGCCACTTTGGAGGTGTGCCAGTTAAATGACACAAGTCTCCAAAGTGGCTGGAAACTGCACCAAAGCCATGCTTGGGTCCTTAGGACTGGAGCAAAAAGGAGCTGGGATAATCTGACTCCTGGTGGTGCCTTGGGTGTGGACAGCATGGTTCTGACCCACTTCCAGCCAGAGCAGACTCAGGCCGCTCTTTCGTGCCCTTCTGTTTCGAGTCTAAAAAAGCTTGTGCTAAAAACTTCTTTCTACCAGTTAGTCTCAAAGATGCTACAAGACACCTTTGTTTTCAGTTAGACATACACTTTGGAATTCAGGATGGATGATTTCAATAAATTGGATGCACAGAGCCCCATGGATTGAAATAACTGGAAAAGGGGGTGTATAAGATTAATAGAGTTCATTAAAAGTTAGATATTGGGGTCAAAGACCATTCCAAAGAATATGAAAAATAGGATGCATTTAAAGTACCCTTGGTGGCTGCATAAAGAGTGTTCTTAAAGGATTTTCTTTTTGAGGAGGGTGTTTGAAAGTTATGCAGTGATATATTATTGCAATTTACATGTATTCTGCATACCATGAGCATAGTGAGTTCTGGGCTGATGTATTACCTGGGATGGCTTCTTGGAGATGACACCTTCTTGCTCATAGGCACCCAGCTGTTGTCCTGAAGTCTTCAGTGTACTTTTTATTTCTTAACAGCAAAGGCCTATTGTATAACTGTCATTAGATAAGCAAGGAAACATGAGGGGATGGCTGCTAGTCATCCCACCTTTCTTTGGAATTCTATTTTGCTTATGACTAAGCTTATTCAGGAATGAGACTGATACAACAGGCTACTTGCTTTTTGTTTTACAGGATATAGGGCAGGGAATAGTAACTTATTGAATAGGCAGAAATAGAACTTCCATAGTGACATCAGCAAAAATAGTTGGATAGTCAATCTCTTGAATATTTTTAGTTGATTAAACCTTATGTCTTAAACAGAGGCCGGCAACCTATGGCCCCCAGGCCGGTTCCGGCCCAGGTCACTGGACTTACCGGCCCAGGCAGACCCCTGACTCTGCGCGCCGCCTCTGCCACGTGTTTTGTCGTCCGTGCGGCCGTGATGCGTTTGCGCATGCGCAGGAGTACTGTGCATGCGCAAACGAGTCACGGCTGCCATTTTGAAAATCAAAATGGCGGCCGCGACATGCAGTGCCGCCATTCCCCTCCCCTCAGCCCAGCAGAGACCTGGACTTCGGGGTACTGGCCCAGGTCTCCAAAAGGTTGCCTACCCCTGGTCTTAAAAAACAATTGATGGATTTTACTGTAAGTGGCATTAAATATGTTTATAGTTGCCTTTTTGTGATACAGAAGGAAGTGTAAGAGAAATAAAAGAATTTCATAAAAGAATGGCTTAGATTGTTTAATTTTAACACAATTGTCTAGTTTGATATTAACACGGTTAGTTTTTAGGTTTTGCTGCTGTAGAAACTATACTTTGTTTCTTCCTATCTTTGTCTTCCTACCTTTGTATATAAATCTTTAAGAGGTATTTGTAAGGATTTAAAAATGTCTTGGAGTTGTATTTCAAAGGTAGTGTTCTTGAATTGTTAAGCTTTGCTTAAAATGTTTTAAGTGATTGATATTATAGGGAACTTACAAATCATGCCAATCTGACAGGGCAGTTTTTTACCAGACCACAGGGTGGTGCTAAGACCTTACAGCTGAATTTGGACACACTTTCTACTTTTCCAAGCCAGATGTGCAAAAATTCAATGCCACACACTTCCTTTGTTTGATTGGTAAAACAAGCTAGGCTAACCATATTTCCTTGATACATGTGCACTGGGAGCTTAGTTAATAATTTCTTCAGAAGTTATTTTTTTAATAATAGTATTATTCCTTAATAGTAGGTTTCTTGTTTATTTTGCTTCTCTCACAAGGGAAGAAACAAAGAGGATCATGAAGCTTTTGCATATCCTGGTCTGTTAAGCCAGAGTTTTATTGTCTGAACTATGGTATAGGTTTCTGAAGCTTGGAATCCGTTAACCATAGTTCTTTGGCTGCAGGTAACAAGACACTATAGCTAACTATGGCTTCTTCATTTCTTTACTTTCTTGAAGGGAAGAGTGATGTGATAGCAAAGGCCTGTATCCTGCTGCATGGAACTGGTACATATCTGTGTTTTTTTTTTTAATAGATAGGATATGATTGCCCAAACTGGCAGTTGGAAGCAACATTCAGTTGTAGTCCCTCTCATGTAAAAGTGTTCTTTGTAATTTAGCAGAAACACTTCCACTGACACTTTGGCAGTATTCAAAATGAATTCATACAAAAGCTTTAGCAATATTCTCTATATAGCCAATAGGTTTGTTGAGTTAAATTAAATGGACATGTGAGGAGTGGTTGGGATCCAACATTTTCTTTTTGGCAGAAAGTTGGTTTGGCTTTCTTGTGGGAAATAATGTGTCTGTCCTCTGCCTGGATATAACTAAAGTGTTAATGCCATGGGGTAATGAAATATCATATTTGGTGTGGAGCATGTTTTTTCTGTTGCCTTGTGTTGTTTACCTACTTCCTTGCAAAATTCCCCTTTCCCTTTTATATATAGTTAAATAATATATATGCTTAAAAAATTATGATGTTAGTTAAAGTGATTGTGCTTCTATTGCACATTCTGTTATGGCTGTGCCATGCATTCTGAAATACACATATTGACATGCATATCTATTGTTGCTAATCTGGTCATCTGGTCAATGAGAATGACGTAGACGTAATTGCATAATGTTTCTATGTCCTTCTCATATATCCACAAAGATTTACTTATACATTAGTGTCTGCTACTACAGACCTTTCTGAACAGCATTATAATAAAATAAATCTTTGTGAATTTTGATTTGGGGTAATACTTTTCGGTGTGAAAGAACATTTCGTAGCAAAATCAACTGGTGTTGTAATTTGATTTTGGCCAGATGTGTATGAAACCATCATGAGAAACCTGAAGAGGTCCTTTTTTAAAATATGGTGCATGGATCTCACTGAGGGCCTAAAGACACAAACTAACAGTGGTTTTGTTGTCCTCTATTTCTTATAATCAAAATAAAACCAACTTGTCTGCTGTCTCTTAAGAGGCAGTGATGGTATTGAAAGAGAAGCTTCATCTACTTGATATCTCTGCTGTGCTGATATACTTGTGCTGTTTTGGTTCTCATGCAGATGGAGGAAGCGAGGAACAAGCAGACAGAAGGCAAGCAACCATAGACTACTGTCAGAGCCGTTCTGGGCAAGGTAAATAAGCAACAGATTTTCATAGATAAAATGCCTTGTGAAATCTATTTGTGATTTTTTATTTTAAAAGTATTTCAAATATGACATAACTCACTAGCTTTTTGCAAACTTCTAACATTTACACAGGAAGATCTTTATTGGGGAATATCATATGGACAGGGACCAAAATACCCTCAAGTCATCCCGTCTGATTTTGGAAACTAAGTAGGGTAAGCCCTGGTTAGTACTTGGATGGAAGACCACCAACAAATACCAGGTGCTGTAGGCTATATTTTAGAGGAAAGAACTGACAAAACCACCTCTAAGTATTCCTTGCCTAGGAAAGCCCTAGGAAATTGATGGGGTTGTGATAAATTGACAGGTGACTTGGAGGCACATAGAAATGCATCCCAGGGACGATTACAGCAAATATAAATAGCCATGGTGGAGTGGGATTTGATAATTTGCTACAATCTTTCTCTTAAGAAATATTCTCAGAGTATAGTTGGGATGGGTGGAAAGGACAATTTGAGGAAGGGACTATACCTCATAACACAAAATCACCTTTTTTTTAGCTGTTTTCTTAACCTTCCCCCTTTTATGGCTGAATTCTAGGTACTCAGATGAGTTAGTTTCATTTCATCTGTCATTCTTTACCTATTCTCTTCTTTATATGTGACAAATGTTCCTTGGGAATGGAATCTCTATTTTAAAAACTGGGGCAATTAGAAATATCAGTTCAGGAAGACACTTGAGAAGTTGGGATTTCTTGGGCACAAATAATAGAATCTAAGCATTGGAGGGACCACAAAGTCCATCTAGTCCAAGAGTCGGCAAGATTTACAGACCTGGGGCCGGTCTGCTGGTCCTGGGGTCTTCTGCCGGGTTGGGGGGAGGGGAATGGCAGTGCACACGCTCACGCAGTACTCCGGAAGTACTGCGCATGTGCACGCTCACTCACGCATGCACAGTACTTCCAGAGTTCTGCACATGCGCAAATGAGTTGTGGCCGCCATTTTGGAAAACAAAATGGTGGCCACAACATGTGCGGCTGTGGCATGGCGGCAGCGCGCACGGCGGCAACGGGGCTTGGCGGGGGCCAGTCCAGAGGCCTCAGGGGGCCGCACCCGGGCCAAAGGTTGCCAACCCCTAATCTAGTCTAATCCTTCACCATGCAGAATATCCAACTAAAGTACTCATGAAATATTCCCATTGTACCTGGTGAAAGGCCTGGAAACCATGCCCTATGAGGAGCGACTTAAGGAGCTGTATATGTTTAGCCTGGAGAAAAGACGATTAAGAGATGATATGATAGCCCTGTTGAAATATTTAAAGTAATGTCATTTTGAGGATGGAGCAAGCTTGTTTTCTGCAGCTCCATAGAATAGGACCTGGAGCACTGGATTCAAACTAAAGGAAAAGAGATTCTACTTAAATATAGTGGTACCTCTAAATACGAATGCTTCAACTTACGAAAAATTCGACTTATGAAACGCGCCTCC
>CM034710.1:38930864-38941314 GCA_020142125.1 Phrynosoma platyrhinos
TGTGTAATCCCACCTTGATCCATAGGGAGAGGCAGGAAATATAAATTAAAAAAAATATTATTATTATTATTAAAAAACTGAGCATAACTTGGGTGGTGTGTCACTTTGAGGAAAAAACATTCTTTCGCCACTGAGAGAAGGAGGGATGGGCTTAAATACCTTGGCCTGGGCCTCTTCCTGGCTCCACACTGGTGGTGTCACTGTGCCCGAAGTCCCAGAACTAGACGCTCTGTGTCGGACTTCTGTTGTTTTGGCCTACTGACCTCTGGCACAGAGTGTCTAATAGGGGAGGATGAAACATTTGTGACTAGAGTCTTAGAGTTAGAGTCTAACTCTAAGTCTCTAGCCGCAAATGCTTCATCTTTAGGAGCAAATGTTTCATCCTCGGATCCTGCACTTGGCCGTGCAGGAGCCAAGGAAGAAACATCCTTCTCGGCATGTGGCTGCCTCAGCGGCTGCGTGTCATCTGAAATAGCATGTCATAGCTTCGCCATCACTGTTCTATACTAACAGCAGTTTATAAACTTTAAAGGAAGTTAATCTAACTCATTGTAGTAAAATGAGTGTAGATTACAATATATGAATAGTTCCAACTAGATTGTATTTCTTCAGGATAGGTTCATCCATCACTCAGCAGCTGTGATAAGGGAGTGGCTCTGTGATTTAAGGCACGTGGGAGATGCTAAGTTCCCTTGTTAGAGATTATTGAGCTTTCCATTTAGTGAATGCTGCTGGCTCTGGCTTCCCTAGACCTTGTCCCTTGGTCTCTAGACCTTGGACTGCTTTTCAACCTACAACCTTGGAATGGACTCATCAACCAACCCTCTGGCATCTTGACCTCAGACTGAACTGGTAGTTGTTGACTTCTGGAATCCTGAACCTGGACTGACTTGTGGCTTCTTTTATTCAGATGGAAGACAAGTCTGTTATTTGGAGATTGCCTGCTGGCAGCTCGGCCTTGCGTTGCTGAGCCGCTCTTATCAGCTGTGTTTGTGTGTGTGTGCTGGCAGCATTCCCGGACAGAATAATCTCTGACCTTACTCAGGCTGATAATGAGATGGCAGAAGCAGCATGAATTAAAGCACTCTTGCAACAAAACCAACAGCTTACTGCACAAGTAGCTGTTTTCGCTCAGACTGTGGCAGAGCTTCAGAACCAGGCCCCAGCTCCCCATCTTCCCCAGCCTCAACCCAGGACAAAATGCTTAATTGCGTTGCCTGAGAAATTTTGTGGGGACTGGACCCTACTTGACAGTTTCTTGGCAAACTGCAAATTACATTTTAGAATTAGGGAGGCAGATTTTCCTACGGACTCTCATAAGGTAGCTTTCCTGATTAGTCTGCTGTCTGGGCCTGTGGCCAAGTGGGCGACTCCTTACCTTAATAAGAAGAGCCCTGTGCTTAACAACTGGCAGGCCTTTCTGAATGAGTTCAAGGCTAGCTGGGGAAATCCGGTCCAGGTAGAAACTGCACAACACTGGCTTCTGACTCTGCAGCAGGACGAGGGCTCAGTGCCTGACTATTCCTTGACTTTCCACCTTCTAGCCCAGGATGTCTCCTGGAATGAGTCTGACTTGCAGGCTTGCTTTCACTTTGGACTGGCTCCTGGGATTCTGGACGAACTGGCCCGCTCTGAGCCTCCAGAAACTTTGTCTGCTTTGATAACACAGGCCATTCGTATCGATTGCCACCTAGCTGCCTGCAGACAGGCCCGACCGCCTGGCCCTTCGCTTCCTCCGTTGCCTGCGATGCCACTTCCTGTAGCTCTGTCCGAGGTTGCCTCTCCCAGGCCTGCAGAGGAGGAGCTCGGCTCTGACTCACCGGGACTGAAAAGGAACAGAGGAAGAGGGAGGGCCTCTGTTTGTACTATGGATTATCAGGGCATTTTGCCAGGGTCTGCCCCTCCAAGGGTTGCCGGCCCACACCACAGGGAAACGGCTCCTCCCAAGTGTAGATTGAGTTCACCACCTGGATGTGTCTTTTGAACCTGCTTCCTATACTCCGGCCCCCAAGGGACTCTTTGCTGGTGGCTGCCAACCTGTGGTTCCCCTCCATGGAGCTCCTTCCTGTGGGAGCCATGATTGACTCGGGAGCTTCCAGCTGTTTTATGGACTTAGGTTTTGCCCAACGTCACCATATCCCGCTGGAGGCTTTGGCCGAGACTAGGCTGGTGGAGACTATTGATGGTTGGCTTCTCTGGTCTGGCCTGGTGATGCACTAGATGCCTGTCTGCACCTTGAGATCCAGGGCCATGTGGAGGAGATCCGGTTTTTGCTGGTGGTGGTCCCTCATTTCCCATTGGTATTGGGCATGTCTTGGCTCTCTTGGCACGACCCGCATATTTCTTGGTCTTGGCAGGAACTCCTGTTTGGGTCGGCGTATTTCCAGGAGCACTGCTGGCTGAAGCGGGTCCCAGCTGCGGCAGCCGTGGAGGCCCAGGAGTGCTCGGTGACGTTTCCTGAGAAGTACCGAGACTATGTCTTTGATAAGAAGGAGGTGGATTGGCTTCCCCCGCACTGGCCCTATGACTGTGCCATCGATCTGGTGCCGGGGGCCCCTATTCCAGCGGGGCGTCTCTGCTTCCTCTCGGAGCCTGAGCTGGCGGCTCTGCGGGACTTTCTGGAGAAGAACCTTCAGAGAGGGTTCATCCATCCCTCCAAGTCTCCTGCGGGCGCCCCAGTGTTGTTTGTCCACAAGAAGTGCGGGGAGTTGTGCCTCTGCAATAACTATCAGGCCCTGAATAAGATCACTGTCTGGAACTGCTACCCCCTGCCGCTGATTCTGGAGTTGTTGGTGTGGCTCCGCCATGCTAGGGTCTTCACCAAGCTGGACCTGAGGGGGGCCTACAACTTGGTGAGGATTTGGGCTGGGAATGAGTGGAAGATGGCCTTTCAGACCCGGTATGGCCATTATGAGTACACGGTCATGTCCTTTGGCCTGTGTAATGCCCCAACTGTCTTCCAGCACTTTGTTAATAACGTGTTCTGGGTCTATTTGGATCAGTTTGTGGATCATTTTGGTAGTATGTGTACAGACTGTTTCCTAGAATCAAAGAAAGTGCCTGAATACTAAATTGCAGATCCAACAATGGTTTCAGTGGCAATGAAACAGCAACAAACAGCCAAAAGGGCAAGCTCTACCCAATAAATTCTCAGATATGTGGATAGTACCTTGTAATGTGAAACAAAGAACACTTAAAGTTTCCTCTGCACATACACACACACACAAGCAAAAGAGAATGCAAAAAAGGAAAAAGAATATAGAAAAAGAAGACCTAGCTGTGCTCTCTGGAAAAAAAAAAAAGGGGGGGGACACGCAAAGGTTCTCCCTGCTGCTACTGTTGTACTGGTAAAGAGTAACAGCACAGTGAATGGCATAGCTCTCCAGCATGCACATTTCTGTGAACTATAGCACAAGTCTTTCCTCTTACTTTTATCCTTTCTTGAGCCATGCCAAACGTGCCAAGCTGGTTTAATCTACAATTCATCTTAGTGCATGGTTGTGGTGTGCCTTTAGGTCATTTCCAACTTATGGCGCCTTCCTCTGAGGGTAGAGAGTGTGACTTGCCCAAGATCACCCAATAAGGTTACGTGCTGGGCTGACTCTCATTTAGTGGAGAGCCTCCTGTTAAAAAAGAAAGGTCACATTCTTGTGATCTTCTGGAAAAAATGAATGAATGCTAACACCATTTCCCAAAGGATTGTTGATACATGGACATACAAGTGTGCATGCTCTCCACTTTAATCCCAAACACAGCTGAAGGAGAACATGAAGGAGAAGATAGATGGAATTGTTTCGAAGAGTTTAATCTACCCCTAGAATCCTGTCTGCTTGGTAAACTATAAGAACAATATCTGGATTTCTCACAGTAGTAACAGCAGTACTACATATTATTAACTGATTAAATGGAGATGTATCCTGAACCAGAGATCATTCTGAGAACATAAATACCGAGTGTCAAGATTGTAGAACTGGTAGTGAAATCGAGGTAAACAACTGAATAATACTTCTGAAACCTGTCTGTCTCTTACACCAGCATTTTATTCCATACTGATATGTCCCCTCAATGGCATATAATAATAATAATAATAATAATAATTTTTATTTATATCCCTGTTCAATAAAGTCTCATGGTAAAAGTGTTGTAGTTGGTATCAAGATCTGGACCATGTTGGAAGCAGAGAGTGAGACCTCCTTCAGTTATGATCAAGGTTTCAGTATCAGAGACCACTGGTATCAAGTTTAGCAAAGTAGTTGATGCTGGGGGATCTGATGAAGCAGGGAAATACTTTTTGTTCTTTGCTTTTTGCCACTCCTTGTCCTTATCCTTGTTATTCCTTTTCTTTTGGTCATCGTGATTAACTACCTGTGTCCAGTGCTTTCAATTCACAGACATTCTGGAGACAGTGGTGGGGTGGGTGAATCCTGTGCCACAGGAGGTTCCATGCCAAGGTAGACAAAGGCACTACAAGGGATGCAGACATAGCTGGTTTCTGCATCAGGTCCAATACCAAAATCAATGTAGTTAGGACCAACATTAAAACCAATATGGAAGCCATCAGTAGTGATGTTGATTATGATGCTGAAGTTGCTGCAGTCAAAGATGATGATAACATTTTAAGGACTTTCTGTGATCTAATATCTTCAGTAATTATGGTTTCTTGCAAAGAAAGTGGCTTATTTTGCATCACTTTATCAGCAGCCTCAAGTGATTTTCCCTAAAGGTAAAATCAGAGCTGAGATATACAGTTCTTTAAATCCTGATGTGGAAATCTATGATAGAACACTGTGACCTACTTTCAAGCAAAATAAACAAACAAACAAACAATAAAACAACCCAGAGAGAAAGCCCATCAGAAGGAGAGACTGATAAGTAGTTTACCTGTAACAATAGTTCTTCCAGTGGTCATCTGTGAGCTCACACAGCATGTATGTGTGAGTCACAGAGATCATGAAGAGGAAATGCTTAATGAGAGCTTTAGATGCCATAAAGGAGAGGAAGGTGAACAAAGGCCAAAGCAAGTGAGGGTTTTTAAAAAAAAAAAGATAGGAAGGAAAAGGAAGAATTGTGGTAGAAGAGTTACAGAGAAGTAGAGACAAATGAGGAAAATCTAAGTATTGATGAGATATAAGAGTAACCTGAATGATTCTTCTCTTGCAGTGGATAAAGGAGAACTAAGGGGAGAGTAGTTTTGGGACAGAGCAGTATACATGATATAGAAGGAGGAGTTGATTTCCTTTTCAGACAAGTCTGCACAGGAATAAGAGCATAAAGAAGAAGGGGATAATACTGAGCAAACTGGTCCAAAAGCAGGTAGTGAACTGAGTGCTGTGATCTGAGACCACTCCCTCGGGAAGGCCACCACAACCCAAATGGCGCTGCAGCCAGCCAAGAGGGGCAGGTCCATGATGAAGTCCATAGACAAGACCAGGGGTAGGCAACCTTTCCCCTTTAAGGGCCGAAGGACTTCAGCTCCCAGAATCCCATGAGCTATTGGCCAACATGGGACTATTGGCCAACATGGTTGAGGCTTCTGGGAGCTGAAGTCCCTCGGCCCTTAAAGGGGAAAGGTTGCCTACCCCTGGACAAGACCTTCCAAGGCCCCAGCGGTGTTGATAACGGCAGCAGCAAGCCTGTGGGCTGACCTGGATGGTCTTTTGCTCTGTGACACACTGGACACATGTCCACATACTCGGCCACCTCCACTCAGACTCAAGGCCACCAAAACTCACGGGTGAAGGAGGTGCAGAGTCTTGCAGAAGCCGAAGTGTCCAACCAGCTTGGAGTCATGGCACAGCCTCAAAACTGCCTCCCGACACGGACCTGCTGGCACATACAGACGGCCTCGGTAGTAGAGCAATCCGTCCCGCAGTGCAAAGAGTGAGGCTCCGCCTTCTGCCAAATGCTGCGCCACAAATGGGTCCTGGCCCTGGAGTTCACGGATCTGGTCCACCGGTGTGGCCTCCCTTGGAGTAGTGGCAAAATTCTCCGGACGCAGAATGGTGGACCAAAGCTTCCCCTCAGGGTCTATGGCGTACTCTGGCTTCTGGGAGAGAGCATTGGCCTGTCAGTTCCAAGCTCGAGGAACATAGTGGAGCTGGAAGTGGAAGCAGGCAAAGAAAGATGACCAGCGCTGTTGCTTCTGAGACAGCTTCCTGGCTGTTTGGAGGTGCTCCAGATTCCTGTGGTTGGTATGGACCATGACCGGTGAGACACCCCCTCAAGAAGATGCCGCCAGGTCTTGAAGGCTACCTTGATTGCCAACAGCTTCTTCTCCCAAATGGTGTAGTTCAGCTCCAGAGGAGAGAACTGCTGGGAATTAGAAGGCGCAGGGCAACAGATGTGCCTGTGGTCCCGTGGGCTGAAGCAGCACAGCCCCTATGGCCATGTCCAAAGCGTCGGCTTTGATGATGAAGGGCGTGCGTGGGTCTGGGTGCTGCAGGATCGGGGCCGACATAAACCACACCTTCAGGGCCTCGAAGGACGCTTGGGCCGCCGTCATTCACTGAAACTGTCCCTTCCCTTGCAACAGTTGGGAGATGGGGCTCACTAGGGCCGTGTAGTCCATGATGAACTTTCGGTAGAGGTTCACGAACCCCAAGAACCTCTGGACATCCTTCCAGTTGTGAGGGGGCTGCTAGGAAAGCACCGACTCCACCTTGGACTGATCCATAGCCATGCCTTGAGCTGAGACATGGTAGCCCAAGAAGTCCACCTCCCGGAGGTCGAAGACACACTTCTCCAGCTTGGTGTACTGGCAGTGCTCCTGAAAGCGCTGGAGGATGGCACAGACATGAGCGTCATGGGCCGCCTGACTCGGGGAGTAAATCAAGAAATCATCCAGGTAGATGTGTATAAATGCTTAAACTGATTCTTTTGTTCTAATAAATAGCTGGAAATATTATAAAGCTGTCATAAAATATATTGAAATGATAAAATTTAAGAGAGTCGTAAGTTAATCTCTGTGTTGGAAACTACTCCTATTTAAAATCTTGGGAGTTCAGGTGATCAGAATGGTGAACAAGAAGAAATTCTAGCTAGATATAGGCTGTCAGAAAACGGGCAATTAAGAAATATTAAGAAACAAAAAGGGCAATAAAACAGGAAGATTTTTACAAAGCATCCGTAGAATTAAGACTTAAAGGAAAAGCACTAAAATTGAGAGTATTACAAGAAAAATATACAGAAGACCTAGGTGCACTAATTATCCTGCTTTTAGTGCAATTTATTGATTGGCCGACAGAGCAACTGGATGTAGAAGTGGATAAATTATATCGAATTAATTCATGGGCATCGATGAATAGAAATTTACCGAGATATAATAATTCACTTTGTACGTGAGAGTGTCTGGGATTTAATTATTGAGACAAACTACCAAAAAAGATGTAATATAGAAGAACAGGAAATTCAAATTTACAGAGACATTCCCTTACAGATATTACAGAAAAGTAAAGACTACTCTGATTTAATGCAATATTTAAAACAGAATAACATTAATTATAAATGGGCAAGAATAGAAGGAGTTATTTTTTCAATAGGAAGGAAAAAATTCATGATAGACATACCAAAGAAAGCTAAGGAGTTTTTAGAGAGCAATAAACCAGGAGATGGATATGTATCTAAAAAATTTGAAGAAAGTAAAGCAAAGATAAACAAAGAAGGGCAAAAAATGAGAATAAAAGTGGAAGAAAGTATGCGAAGAAAGAAACAACAAGAAGACCAAGAGGAGGGAAAATTGGAAGAATCAGAGCCTCAATCAACAGGAACAGAGGATTCAGAGGAAGAAAAAGAAGGTGAAGAGGAAGAAGTAACCCCGACTGATGGGGTCCTCAGTCAGGAAGTCAGGAAGAAGAACAAGAAAGAGAAAGACCAGAAGAAGATACAACAAGTGAAGAGAAAAGGCAAAAAGGCAAGGCAAAAGAGAAAAAGAGACACACTCAAACAGTTTCAAGGACAAGAAAAGGGAAGATATTTAAAGAAAATATTAAGTGTAACAAATAAAAAAAGGCAATTAATAAACAGATGATGACACTTAAGATAATGGCATGGAATGTTAATGGTCTGAATTCAAAATTTAAATGTAGGTAAATTTTGCATTATCTGACCAAACAAAAAAATGATATAACTTGTATCCAAGAAACTTATATAAGAAATAAAGATGCGAGATAACTAGAGAACAAAAAACTGGGTAAAGTATTTATAGCCTCAAATGAGCGGTATAAGAAAAAAGGCATGGCAATATATGTTAGAAACCTACAGAAGGTTAATGAAGTATTCAAAGATCACAATGGTCATTATTTAGCAATATAATTAGAAACACAAATTGGAAAGGTTCTACTAATTAATATTAAATGTCCCACAGGAAAATAAATCAAAATTCTTTAAAGATATAAAAGAGAAAATAAGAGACTATGATTATGAAAGAGTAATAATAGCAGGGGACTGGAATGGAGTTGTTGATCTGGATGAAGATCCTTTTGGTGGCTCTCTCCTGAGGCAGGACGGCTCTCCTCAGTATCCTCCCGCTTAGCTTGGGACCAAGCATGTAAATGGGAGCAGGAATTTTCATTGTTCATAATGGTGGCACGTGCTCATGCACGTGCCACTGCTGGGGACAACAGGGGCTGTCCCTAATGGCAGCACGGCCACATGTATGTGCCACCATTAGGGACAGTGTAGGCTCACTGTCTGCGAATGCTTGAATCCGCAGGTTGCAAGTCCGCAGATACTGAGGGCTGACTGTACTTAGTTTCCTGTGATTAAAGTGAAAATTTGGGAAGATGTGATGTTTTTAAAGAAAATGTAAGAAGAATAAAAAAAATTAACTGTTGAGCTCCAGTGTTTTAAAGGCATTTGCAACAGCCCATTTCTGACAATAGGCAGATGTTTGGGGATCAACCCCCCCATAGGGTGTGACCCATATCTCCCAGTGATGCCTCTGCTCTTTTTTATAGGAACGAGTACATTATATCTGCTTGGAAGCAAAATAATTGTATATGTTTGGTATCTTCTATTTTTATTTAGTTGGTTGTTTTTTTTTTTGGCCTATTCCTCAAAATGGAGAAACCAAAAAGGTTTCATATAGACCATTTGTTCTTTACAGTTCAGGACCTTATAGCCTAACTTTTAACAAAATAAATAAATATTTTAAAGTGAATTTGAAGGCTTTCGCAGCTTTTTGTTGGCTTTTGGGGGGTTTTGTGGGTTTTTGAGGCTGTGAGGCCATGTTCTAGAAGAATTTCTTCCTGAAGTTTCGCCTGCATTTGTGGCTGATGCCAGCCACAGATGCAGGTGAAACGTCAGGAAGAAATTCCTCTAGAACATGGCCTCATAGCCCCAAAAGCCCACAAAAACTCAAATATTTTAAAAATTAAATTAAATTTAATTATATTATAAACACGTTTATTGTTGTTGTGCCCCGTGCCCCATGTTTTTCAATGTTTTCAGTAATTTTACATCTCTAATTATTGTATATCACAACTTTGCCTACTGCTCATTCTTTGTCAGTGCAGTTAATCTCCATGTGACACCTCAGCTTATTGTTCTCTTCTGGACTTTAATTGGGTTGGGTTGGACAAGGTGTAACTTGTCCAACTAACTAAGATGTCCACGCACCCACCTTTTCAGATCCTGATGATCCCAATGTTGGATCGCAATGGTTATATCCTTTACTCTTTTCAGGAATTGTTCACCCCAATATATGTTCTTGGATGTGCTTCACTCAGGTTTAGATTCTCAGGGCAGTTATTTTATTTTTCCACTATAATTTGGACGCTTCCTTTCTGGTGTCCAAAAATGTAATCTGTGAGACATTATTTTTTATCCAGCTATGATCAGTTAATAATCACTTCCATTTCTTCGCATGGATTGTTGGGACGTGGACAGCACTCATAGAATCAATGCAGTGAGGTCTCAAATGGAATGACATTACTTCCACCCAAGACTCACCTATATCTGCTCTCTCCAAAACATGGACATGTAGTATCTGGCAGGACAGTAGGTTAGCAGTAGAAGGAGGAAGACCATCATGGGCTGTCTCCTGATATTTATTTATTTATATCCTGTTTTTCTCACAAAATGGGATTCATCATCATACATCATCACGAGCCAGCTACAAGAATGCAGATGATGAGAATCATCTTTCTTATGCAGGTGCTTCCTGCAACATTTCAAAGCCAGGATTGTTGAGTATGGTCCTTGGTTATTCTCCCCCCCCTCAATATTGTGGGGGACAGGCAGACAAAGGGAAGCTGATTGAGGATTGTCAAAGGCTTTCTCCCACCCTCTTGATATTGCACAGGGGGAGCTGAGCCAGGAATGCTAGACTGTAGCGTTCACAAACCTTCTCTGCTTCCCCACTGTTCTGCTGCCAATACTGCATGATTGGCTGGACATGAAAAAGTTGAGTACCGTATTTTCCGGCGTATAAGACGACTGGGCGTATAAGACG
>CM034710.1:38944566-38955988 GCA_020142125.1 Phrynosoma platyrhinos
CCCCCCCCCCCCCCCCGTATTTTGGAATATTTGCATATACAAAATGAGATATCTTGGAGATGGAACCCAAGTCTAAATTCATTTATGTTTTGTATACATGTAAACATAGCTTGAAGGTACTTTTATACATAATATTTTAATAATTTTGTGCATGGAACAAAGTTTGTTTACATTGAACCATTAGAAAGCATAAGTGTCACTATCTAAGCTACCCATATTTTGAGTTGACTATTTTGGATTTTGGAGTATTTCAGATTTTGGAATTCTGGATAAGGAATACTCAACCTGTGTAGTTCATACAGAACAATAAGTTATAGTTTTGGAGTATCCTGGTTTATTATGAATGAGTGAAATTGCTGAAGTATGTACCCCATTCATTACTGCTTGCCTCTGTTTAACTAGTATGGTCACCTAAGCAAACTCAAACTGTTTTCTTTACTGAAGAAGTCTGCACATCATATCTGGGAATAGTACCCAAACTTTAAGTATATTAGCCAGAAATCATATAGCAAAATTGCTTTTGAACACATGAAATACTTTTTCATTCTACCTAGTAATGACTGCCTGTTCTTCAAATTAAGGAGCAGGGCATACATGACAATATTCCTTGTAAATACTCAATCGCTTGAAGCTTTCTTTCTTAAAATTAAACATTGTCTCCACTTCTTTGGCAAGCCCTAGTACCCTACAGAAACATCTGTTTTAAAAATAGCAATAGCAAGTACATTTCTATACCATTTATCAGTGCACTTATGCACTCCCTGAACAGTTTACAATGTGTAAGCTAATTGCCCCCAAAAAGCTGGGTACTCATTTTAGCAACCTACGGAAGAATGCAGTGGTGAATGGATCCTGGAGCCCTGTCTGGGATCAAACTCACAACCTTGTGGCTGTGAATGGCTGCAGTACTGGCATTTAACCACTGCACCACCAGGGTTCCTAAGATGCCATGGGTAGATTTGCATGTGGAAAACTTGTGGGAACTTTGGCTTGTCGTGAATAAACAGCATGCTGGTGCACATTGCTTGATCACTTCCTTTTGCATTGGATCAGCTGAAAAAACCACAGAGCTTTACTCTGCATTTGGTTTATTGTATCATTTGGCAATAGTCAGGTTTCCTTATCTGGTTTGTTCCTTCCCAGCAAACAAGTGAAAGACTACGAGTAAACCCTAGTTTCTTTCTCTTGCTTGCTGGGAGGGTATAAATTATAGATGGGAAGCTATCTGCTGCAAGGAAAAACAATAAATCAGCCACATCTTGGTTTGTCCATCTCAACCCCCCCCCCCCAATCAGAATAACATAAGTAGATATATAAAATATTTTTCAAATGTTTTAAAAACTCAGTTGCAAAATGATGTGGTTCCAGTTCCCTGTGGTCTTTAAATGAAATTATTGTATTGTTTCCTATTGAATGAATTCTTTTCATATGTTCCCCTATTAGTATAGATATATTCAGTTGTGTTCCTTTGTGTCTCTAGGAATACTTAATTATTATTAAAAGTTCATATTTCTCTTTTTAGGATGATCTGTCTGGAATAGATTATGAAATAACTACCAAACCTTTTCACTTTTTCACTATTTCTAGTGTAGATAATAGCCATTTACTTTTTGAATTAGGGAAGTATGAGACTGTCATTCAAAGTTAATGATCTCATGAATAGTTTTCCAAATTTCCAAATTCATATATTAAAACAAAATAATAAAATGGTGTTTGTTTGTTTTTGTAGCATTATATACAGATAGTTTAAATTTGTCTTTTCAGGTAACTACATTTGTTACTTACTTTATGGGGTGTGTGTGTGTGTTGTCTTGTCATCAAGAGCTGCAAGAGTTGGTAAGTCAAGGAGAGATGGTGTAGATGATCTCACACAACTCTGCTTGGTCTGCTTAACAGGTCATTTTGGGTTTTAGAGCATCTTGGAGCAGTTCTATTGAACCCATTGCTTGAGCATGAGAACCTTGGTTAGGAGGAGAGACCTATCTCAAGGGCTATTTTCTGTGAGGTCCTGGGTGAGGGCATCTCCAGCCTCAGAGGGAAAGAAAGGTAGGCCTAGCTCCATCAGGCCTAGCCAGAGAAAGAAGAAGAGCCCTCCCTCCAGTCCATCTGCCATCATCCAGCCTCAGAGGGAGAGAAGAACTGCTCGACTTGATCCCCTTTTCCAACACCATTCCCTTCTCCTTTTGTGTCATGTCTTTTTAGATTGTAAGCCAGAAGGCAAGGAACTGTATAATTAACTATCTGTAAGCCACTCTTTGAGCCCTTGTGGGGTATAAATAGAATAAATAAATAAATAAATCTCAGTTTTAAGGGATTTGTGGAGTTGATTTGGGTTTCTGAGTCCTAGCAATGCCTTTGATCTCCTGACTGTAGTGGGGTCCTTGATCTTGAGTCACTGTGTAGGCATACAACTGTTTGGAAATGGGTTTTGATCTTTTATGGCTTCCATCTCTTAAGAGATATGAACAAATGCATATACAGAAAACGTACTGCTTGAAAATACATCCCATATTGTAAATAATTTCACATGGATTGTGTTGTGGATTTAAAAAATAGATATTTCTCTCTCTCGCTCTCTCTCTTACGGTTAATATGAAGTTATTTAATCTTTAACTCTTCTACTTGCCTTGGTGAAGCAGGGTTGATACTACTCATCATAGGCAGCAAAAACCATAAGGCCAATTCTGCCCTCTTTAATTTTTTTGAAGCACTGAGGATTGATTGATGATGATAATAATAATAATAATAATAGGTTTTATTTGTAACTCGCCTCTCTGCTAAGCAACCCGGCTGGTGTACAGCAAGATAAAACAGTACAAGATAAAACAATCAACCCAGTTCCAATTCCCAAACCCACCTGCCCCTTAAAAGTAAATTAGACTCATGCCATATTAAAATAACAGATATAAAACTTCAAATACACATACAAATAACGAAGTGGAAGGACCACACAGCAGGCAAAGGGCGCTAGCATCAGATAATAGTAGCTAAGGGGAGCTGAGGGGGGCAGTTAAAGGGTGGACAGGTAGACAGACCAATATTGCATTTGAGCCGGGAGATTATTCCGGGGAGGCCTGCTGGAAGAGATCCGTCTTTACTGCTTTTTTAAAGTGGTATTTTTAGAGTGGTATTAAGGCGGATCTCATCCGGCAGGCTGTTCCATAATCTGGGGGCAGTAGCGGAGAAGGCCCTCTGGGAGGTCTGCAACAGCCTAGTTTTCATCGGTTGTAGCAGATTCCTCCCAGAGGATCGAAGCGTGTGGGGGGGATCATACAGGATGAGGCGGTCCCGGAGATAAGATGGGCCCAAGCCATGTAGGGCTTTAAAGGTTAAAACCAACACCTTGTACTGAGCCCGGAAACTTACAGGGTGCCAGTGGAGGGATTTCAGCACAGGTGTAATATGCTCTCTCCTGGATGTTCCGGTAATTAACCTGGCTGCCATACTTTGAGCCAATTGAAGTTTCTGGGTTAGACACAAGGGTAGCCCCATGTAGAGTGAATTGCAGTAATCCAGATGTGAGGTTACCAAAGCATGTACCACAGTTTCGAGATCCCTCATGTCCAGGAAATGGCGCAGCTGGCATATCAGCCGAAGCTGATAACAGGCACTCCTGACCGTCGCATTCACCTGACTAGTCATGTGAAGCGACAAGTCTAGGAATACTCCCAGACTGCGAACACAGTCCTTGGAAGAGAGTCTGACCCCATCCAGGACTAGAAGTTGTATCCCCAAACCTGGTTTCGGGCCCATCACCATTAGTACCTCCGTTTTGTCTGGATTCAGTCTCAATCTGTTTTTCCTCATCCAATCCATTACCGCCTTAAGACAGTCATTGAGAGGAGAGATGCTATCTGAGGTCTGAGCTGACGATCGGGTCATGAAGAAGTATATGTGGGTGTCATCAGCATACTGATGACACCATGCTCCATGCCTCCGGATGATCTGTCCTAGCAGTTTCATGTAAACATTAAATAGCATCGGGGACAGGATAGCGCCCTGAGGGACACCATAATTAAGCTCTATTTTGGAAGAGCAACTGTCTCCGAGCCTCACCCTCTGGGATCTGCCCGAGAGAAAGGAACGGAACCACTGCAAGGCAGTTCCTCTGATTCCTAATTCTCTCAGGTGATCCAAGAGAATGGCATGATCTATAGTATCAAAGGCTGCTGAGAGGTCCAAGAGCACCAGCAGGATCACACTACCTCGTCGATGCTCAAGCGGAGGTCGTCAGTCAGAGCAACCATGGCAGTCTCAACTTCATATACCGTCCTAAAGCTGGTTTGAAATGGATTTAGATAATCGGTTTCATCCAAGACAGCTTGGAGTTGGGAAGCAACTGCCCTCTCGATTGCTTAAAAAAAGGCAGCAAGGAGACTGGTCTATAGTTTTTCTTGTTCAGGGGGCTCTACGGAGGGCTTTTTCAGGAGCGGCTTAACTGCCGCTTCCTGTAGACAAGATGGTACAATGCCCTCCCTGAATGATGTGTTGATGGTATCCCGAAGGAATATCCTCAACGCTTCAGTCCCCTGGACAACCAGCCAAGATGGACAAGGATCAAGAGGGCAAGTCGTCTTCCTTACTCTACCAAGGAGCTTGTCAACGTCATTGGTACGCACAGATTGAAGCTGATCCAGTAAAATGCCAGCAACGGAATTGTTGGGCACCTCATTTATGGATTCTGTCAAAACGCTGGCATCCAGGTCAGCTCTTATCCAAGAGATTTTATCAAAAAATGGATGTTAAATGCGTCACAGCAGGCCGTTGTAGGGTTAAGTAGAGGGTTCTGCGCAGGAGGTATCTGCATCAGTTCCCCCACCACCCTAAACAGCTCTACTGGACGGGACTCTGCAGACGCAATACATGCAGAGGAGAAAGATCTCTGCACTGCATGTATTTCCTCCCAATAGTAATCAAGATGCTTCCTATGGCGAGTTCTATCAGATAAGAGTTGAGTCCTCTGCCATTTGCACTCTAGTCATTGTCCAATCCGCTTCATCCTCCTAAGCTCCTCAGTGTACCAGGGCTTATGATTTGGAGCGGGCTGGAAAGGACGCTTGGGAGCGATTGTGTCGATAGCCTTGGTAAGATTGGTGTTCCAAGTTTTAACCAAAGCTTCGACAGAATCACCGCATTACCAACCATTAAACCCTCTAGGGCTTTCTGGAATCCAGTTGGTTCCATTAGCCTTCGAGGGCAGACCATTTTAATGGGTCCGCCATCCCCAGAGGGACGGACAGTGGCTCTTAGTTCCATCTTGACCAGGAAATGATCCGTTCATGACAATGTGGAGTGGAGGTATTAATAATCTCCGCCCATGGATATTCCTGCTCCGTACTAAAGACTGCATCGAGGGTATGACCTGCACAATGTGTGGGCCCAGCAACCAATTGGGATAGGCCCATGTTTGCCATGGTTTCCATGAACTCCTGAGCTGCACCATTTAGATTTTGCAAATTGGTCTCGAGTGGGATGTTGAAGTCTAAAAGTCTGCATGGATACAAAATATGTTTCTTCCATGTTCCATGCACATTACCTCCATATGTTAATTCCAAGTAAATTTTTAGCAGGATATTTCTTTTCTTTTTTTAAATTAATATTTGCTATGTCTGTCAACTTTGGAAGTAATCATGTTTCTTTACAAAAGCTCATTTTAAATGCCAGCAGATGTTAATTCTTCAAGCATTGGACCCAAAGTTTAAAAAAACACAGTTTGTCCATTATTAACTGCATATATCCATCCTACTCTTCTTGTTTTTAAGTTCATGGTTATAAAATTTAATGAAAACTTATTCTGTCATCCTTAATCCAGCCACATCTTTTTCAGAAATTATAGTCTTGACTCTAATGGTAGTAACATGTGATAAATCTGTTGGAGGGAGGAAAAAGAAGCATTTTAGAAACCTCTCAGTGCTTTCTAATACAGATTTCTTGATTTAAAATATCCATCTTTTATGTGGTCCTCCTACAGAAACAATTTTAAAAACAATGTAAGTCTTTTTAAATTGTCCCTTTATGTTTTATTGTAATTTTTTAAAAAATAAATAAATTAATTAATCCACCCAAGACATTCCACCAGAATTTCAGCAACTTCCACTCTGTCCTCAGTCTCAGCCTAGAACTATCAACAGAACAACAGAAGGGAGCCCTGGTGGTGTAGTGGTTAAATGCCAGTACTGCAGCCACTCACTCACAATTGTGAGTTCAATACCAGCTAAGGGCTCCAGGGTCGACTCAGCCTTACATCCTTCTGAGGTCGCTAAAATGAGTACCCAGTTTGTTGGGGCAATTAGCTTACACATTGTAAATGCTTAGGGAGTGCTTAAATGCACTGATAAGTGGTATAGAAATGTACTTGCTATTGCTGTTGCTATTGCTATTTACTTTCTGGACATCACTGTGCAACACAATGGACATTTATATCGCAAACCCACTGACCATCACATATACTGACATGTATCCATTTTTCACCCTGGACACACTACCAAATCCATAGTTTACAGCCAAGCCTTCTGATACAATCACATCTGCTCAGAACCACAAGACAGGCCATAGAATGACAAGCATTTCTCAAGCTACAGTGCCCACTATATGAAGTAAAAAAACAAATCAACAAGGCAAGGATGTGTCATCAGTGAACTACAATCCATTCTGGACAATGACACTGCCTTATTAAAGGTTCGTGGTGGCAAGCTTTTACTTGGCTATAGATAGCTTCCCAGTCTCAAACAGTTATCTACCTATAGGAAGACACACAATACAGAACCTTGCCACAGACCCAAATGCCAACTATGACCACACATCTATTCAGGAAATGCCACCATAGGACCTAGCATATATACTATGCTAGGTCAACCCCATGTATAAGTCAAGGACAGTTTTGAACCAAAATTATGGATTTTGATATGACCCATGAATAAGTTGAGAGTAAAACTTAGGGGCATGTAACAAAGGATGTAAAGGAAAGCAATGCCAAAGAAATTACAAAATGTCTTTGGTATTATAGTTACAAAATTTTGGCAGTCATAAAAGTTTGTGCTCATCCTAAAGGCTGGATGGATGAGGAGGGATCTACAGGAAATGGTGGCTGTGAAATGTGTGGAGGAGGCAAGGAGACACAGGCAAAGCTAAAAAAATGCATATAAGTCAGAAAAGGTCAAAAAGCAAAGCATAGAAACTGGCAACTATATTAGCTGTGCTTGTAGCCTTTTAACTTTAATGTGATAATTTGACCTGATTTTAATCCAGAAAAGCTGGCAACTGAGATTTTTCTAAGTCTGATTTTCTCCTTTGAGGGGAAGTGCCAAAGTCATTCAAAAAGGTCAGAAGCAGCACCACCGCAGAGAGTGTAGAGGAGGTTGAGACTGCTTTTACCTGCTTCTGGGACAGACTATGTTCTTGCCTTTTGTCACTCTACTCAGAAAAAGAGATCTTTCCTTTTTTGATAATAAGGTATAGTAATTACATAGACCCAGGTTTTTGGAGGTCAATTTTTTGATTAAAATTTCTAGACTTATACATGTATATGCATGATGTGAATATATGCACTTATATATGTATATACGTGATGTGAGTATATGCACATTACCCACAATATTAAAGGTACTTTTACCTGCTCATCCCCTGATGTCATATATGCCATCCTCTGTTAATAGTGCCCTTCAGCACTCTGCATTGGTCAATCAAAGGTGTCTCTGCACCAGAGGATAAATGAATGTAAAGCATGCATTAGGAATGGGAATAGACAGAAACTAGTTACAGAACACTTCAGTTTTCCTTGGCATTTCATCTTGGTCCTCAGAACAGCAGTCCTTAAACAAAAATTCTACAAAGGAAGATTGAAAAGAGAAGCAACAGCACTGGAATATATCTACAAACTGCAGTCCATTGCCAGTGAGTTGAACAGAGGCAGTGTTTCCTAGCATGCTACACATATTATAACATTAATTAAGAGCCCAGCCTCATAAGGCCTCTCTTACCAGTTTATCACATCTTCTTTCTGGTTCCCAGTAAGCAGTACACTTTGTTGCTGTGGCTGCTGTGTGCTTTTAAATTGGCAACCCTAGGGTGACCCTTTCACAGGGTTTTCTGGTGCTGAGAATGTGTGGCTCGACCAAGGTCACCCAGTGGGTTTCTATGGCAAAGTAGAGAATTCAACTCTGGTCTCCAGATTTGTAGTCCAAAGCTCCAACCACTACACCATGCTGGCTCTCTGGCTCTCACAAACATTCCAATAATTTCCTTCTCCTTGCATATGGTTACCTACTCACCTTGCCTTTAGGCAACATGTTTTCTTCTGCTTTGTTCCTCAAGGACCATTGTTAAAATTGAATTTGTCAGCTCATCACCATACCAACAAGTTTTGTATTTCTGTTGCTATTCCCATATACAATCAGATCATTCATATTTATAAAGGACTTTTCCTAGGCATTTTACTCCATATATCTGATGAAGTAGACTTAAGTCTACAAATGCTAACACTACCAACTTTTTTCTCTCAGTCTCAAAGATATTATAAAGATCCCTTTGCAAGACATTACCAAGTCTTTCCTCTCCCCATAATCACAACACTGTGCCCTTAACAGAGTGGATTATGATGGGTGCAGTTTTTGGTTATCCATAATTTGTTAGGAACTACTCCATTATCCTGGTCTACCAGAGGAATTTCTGGGTTACATCTAACACATCCCTAAATAACACATTTTGCTCCTCTTGCATTGGAAGAAGTTACCCTTTTGGGGAAAAATCCCAGAATCCTCAGTTTGCATGACTACTGCCTCTGCTGTTTGGGGAATTCTAGAAGTTTTAATCTAAAAAGTAGTTTCCCGAGTATTGAAATAAAGATCTGGACTCTGACTGTTCCTTCCTTTGTAATCCCCTTGTCATATTTCTTACTAACCCTATAATTGTAGAGCCTTCACCTGGAGCATATATTTATATCCTTTGTTCCTCTTCCTTTCCACTCCAAACTTTAATTAGACCCCATGATTCTCCAATTAGATCTGAATGCCTGTGCCATCCTTATTATGAAGCAACATCTAAAATCCCTCCAGTACTTCTTTCCATCTGTCTTTGTGTCCCTAGCCCCCCCTCTGTAGATTTGACTGTCTGTCCTAGCCAAGTTTGGTGTATGAAATCATGTTTGTATTTTTCACAGACGTGCATTTGATTATTTTAATAATTAGCTCTTGTCTTATTTCGGATTCCTCATTTCCAGTAGGTGGGCCAGGTGTGTTTCCCCACCCAGGTTACCACTGAGTAGACACTTTGGCCTAAAGACTCTGGACATAGATTGCTTTCATGCTTCTACATTATTTGCTACAGGCATCCCAGTAAGTGAGAAGTATCTTCAGGAATGTGGATTTAAGATGCAATACTGTTCTCAAAAGTATTTGCAAATTTTGAACTGTAATTTACCTGGAGAATTTTGAAATGCGGCATGAAATTCCATGGAAAGATATCATTCTAATTGGCTCCATAAAAAAAAAAAAAAAATAGGAACATGATATAGGTAGCATATTCTACTCTTCATCAACAATGAAGTGATTCAATGAAGTGTATTTTTGTAACTTTTCCTCCTTTGATTGACATGGCATTTATGGAGATGTTTGCTCCCTCACTTGCTCCAATGACGTAACCTGACTGAGGAAGACCCAATGCTTTGTTTTAATGCTGTTTCTCCTGTATAGTATGCTCTACTATAACACGATAGTTGCATTATTAAAAAGTCTGTGTTACAGAAAATCGCATTCTAAAAGTAACAAGATTTATGGGAAAATAGAGTTAGGTGCAGATCTGAAAAATATTACTAGTAGCTAAGATATTTATTTAATTTTTCGCAACTTTGAATGAATAAATTTTAATTATATTTACAAATGGTGATTCTCAGTATTGAAAAGCATAAGGATAAAATACATATGATAGGGTGGGCAGAGTACAACCCTGAAGCCTCTGGAGTCCTTCCCCCCCAAGAAAAGTGGAATGACCTTCAGTCATAATAACACTTGCCATACCTTGGAAAAGAAGCCTCAGCTTGCTGTAGAAATCCAGTGTTGTACAAATGCTCTCTCCCCATCCGTTCCCCTCACTCACTGCTGTCACAACTTAAAATCCTATCCCTCATAAATGCTCCCCCTTCCATCCACCCTTACTCACTTGTGTCCTAGCTTAAAATCTTATCCCTCACAATAGCAGCTGCAGTGTTCCCTGGCTTTCTGGAGTAGCAGTTTTAGGGGGAACAAGAATCTAAGGATAGAGAGTAAGGGAACCTTGTTCCAAAAATTTGGGAGTAAATTTTTTAGGGAGCATTTGTTTTGCTTTGGGACTGGCTGGGTTCAGTTTCCCAAAAACAGATTGAAACTATATCCCATTATTTACTCCTAATTACTTGCTATTTCAAAGAAAAGCCAGCGACCCTTGCCCTTTTCAATACAATTCTCATGATGCTGCTTTTAAAAAGTAAGAGTCACTATTATAAAACAACCTTGCCTCCTATTATTTTCATAATATGGCTCTCCCTCCATCCACCATCATCGAGGGAGAGAAGGCAGGCCATCTTCATTGGGTCTAGCCTGAACAAGAAGAAGGGCCCTCCCTCCATCTACCATCATCGAGGGAGAGAAGGCAGATCAGATCCATTGGGCCTAGCCTGGAAAGAAGAAGGGCCCTCCCTCTCTCTTTTAAAGGGTTTTTTTTAATTGTTATCATTGTTATTGATGTTTAATATGCTTTTAAACTGTATCTCATAATATGCTTTTAAACTGTATCTTATATTATGTAAGCCATCTTAATTGCTTTGGCAAAAGGCGAGGTATAAGAATATATTATTATTATTATTATTATTATTATTATTATTAATTTTTATTTCTAGCCCACCTCTCTACTCTGCAATTGGGGTGGGTTACAAAATTTTAAAACATACAAAGTTAAAACAAGCCTTATCCCCATAACCCCCCTCCCACCCCCTAAAACAAGATTAAACTTTAAGAGATTAAAAACATCATACAGTCTAAAACCAAACAAACATTACAAAAAACAAAATCAAAAAAATAAAGCGAGCTACAGATAAGGGACAGTTGAAACCATCTCCTCTCAGGTCGGAAGATTATTCTGGGAAGGCCTGCCGGACTGCTTTTTTAAAGGCAGCAAGAGTGGTAATAAGACGGATCTCGTCCGGCATGTCATTCCATAGCCTGGGAGCGGTTGCAGAAAAGGCCCTCTGGGAGGTCTGAGACAGCCTAGTTTTTATTGGCTGTAACAGGTTCCTCCCAGAGGACCGGCGGCCACAGGGGGGAATCATATGGGGAGAGGCAGGTCCCGCAGATAAGATGGACCCAAGCCATGTAGGGCTTTAAAGGTCAACATCAACACCTTGTACTGTGCCTGGAAGCTAATTGGCAGCCAGTGGAGGGATTTGAGCACC
>CM034710.1:38960292-38974670 GCA_020142125.1 Phrynosoma platyrhinos
CATTTTGGGGAAGAAAAAATGCGTCTTATATGCTGAAAAATACGGTAGTTTTGGGATGAACGAGGATGAATAAATTGAAACTGTGTGGACAAACTGGGGATAGCATTGATTTGTAAACTTCAAAATAAAGGTAATACCTTTATTGTGTTTGTATGTGCTTTCAAGTCACCCACCGAATTATGGCAATCTTATGAATTTCATAGGGTTTTCTTAGACAAGGAATACTCAGAGGCAGTTTTGTCAGTTCCTTCCTCTGAAATATAGCCTGCAGCACCAGCTGTTCATTGCCGGTCTTCCATCCAAGTACTAACCAGGGCTGATTAACTTTCAAGTAAGCTTATTTAGGCCTTAACAAAATAAGCACAGTTTTTTTGGTAAGTTTTAAAATCTCTTCATCAGGCAAAACAGGCCAGGAAAAGAAAGGGGGGAGACTTGATCTTAGTTATGTAGTCTCTTAGGCGCTTATCTCACCGCTGAATAAAGTGTCTTACCTCTCCTGCATATAATTTTAATTTGGGTGCCATCCAGATACTATTGCAAGGATTTTACCACTGAATCCGCCACCTGGGTCCAGCCTGGGTCCAGCCCTGGTCCCAGGAGCGCTCCAACAGCCATTTTTTTAAGTTGGAAAACTCCCGGTTTCGAAAAGAGGCGCACTGAGCACCCCAAGGCCCCGGGCTCAACCCGGGCAGTGGATTTGGTGACAAATTTCCTGCGATAGTATCCAGATGCCACACAAATTAAAATTGAATTCGGGAGAGGTAAGACATTTTATTTTAGTGGTGCGATAAGCTCCTTTGTTGCTTGAGATGTAATAAGGAGGGAAGGTTTGCATACTCTCAAATCAGGTGTATCAGTTTTGTCTGAAGTGTCCGTTGGACTTCTTGTTACAGGGAAAGAAATATTTTTTTCCTGAAAAACACAGAACTCGGCAATAAAGTTAGAACTGTCTGGCTTTTGTGAAGCTCACAGATTTTTCTGTTGGTGGAAAACAGCATCTAAGTAGTCATTATAAAGTAGTATGACTGGTGGTCTTGAAAGAGATTTTAGTCTGTTGGAGAAACTTCTGTACTCTTGAAGTAGCAAGGGTTCTCATGGGTCTCACCCAACTTGGGTGTGACAACAGTGGCTTAGGGGTGACTTACGTATAGTTGGCCAACCTCTGCCATATTCACAACATAATCATTTTAAATTGTATTAGTATATTGTATTCTATAAGGGGATTGAAGTCAATCTAGAAATTTCTATCAGACTTGTGTTTGGTTATCAGACAGACCACATTAGGCCACTTCTGTTCCAAATTCACTGGCTTTTAAAGCCCTGAATGGGATTAAAATGGGAGCAGGAACATCCCCTTTGGTATAAGCATACTCACAATCTATTTTGTATTTCCTGTGCACAGCTTGTGCATTGTGTTAGATTGGAATGATTACTTTTATGACTCCATCTTTACGTGAAAAATAGTTTTGTCATAGATAGTAATTAATTTGTTCTTGCTAATAATGTTTTTTTGCTGAATTAATTGTTTAGTAAATCATTACATTAATTGATCATGATGGTAATATTGTTACCGTGGAAACTTATCAGGGCCAGTGCACAGGAAGCACGTTATCAAATTTGCTTTAGTAAAATGATAGCATAAGGCATTCCATCATCACATTTGATTGATAGAACATAAAATATATTTCTGATCCTAAATTACTATGAAAGTAAATATGCAGCATGCCAGACTTTTAATAATATAAATTTTTATTTGAAAGCCAGGGTTTGCACATTTCTATTAACTCCAACTCCACCCAGAACTGTTTCTGACTCCATAGACGTGGAGACCACACACCCGAATGAGTAAAAATTTTATTCTGAAATAGTGAGTGTGCATTATTTTAATGCATTATTTCCTCTCTCTCTACTCTTCACTCTAGAATTAGGAAATGGTAGAATCTGCAAGTAAAATTAGCAACTGGTTGATAGTAGAAAATATCAATACAAAGAAGCATTTCTTTTGACAATGGAGAGACTTAATAGGCCAGAGGCTTTGCAGTTTGCTTTGGCAGGTTGAATCAAGATGTCATAACTGAAGACAGGTTGGGTACTTTCTGTTCTTCACTGGAAAGATGAACCTATAATGCTATATTGAATAAAAAGACTACAGGATGTCTTAGCTGTCCCTGACAAACCTGGAATGCAGCCAATTCCTTTGCCAAGCAACTCAGAGTCCTTGGAGAATTCTTGGGGGTGGAAATGAAGAGAGGCATAAAACACAAAAATAGTCTACTGTGGGTGGAGTAATTCTAGATGAACATATAAGGTGTGTGATATTACAAAAGAGCTGTGAAAAAGACTGCATCATGGTACAAAGGTACAGGAATAAGCCTGTAATTCATAGCTACTTTTCTTCACCTTTGCAGTGCAAGAAAAGGGGCTTTAAAATGTTTTACAGGGAATCTAGAAGAGGATGGCAGTGACAAACCACTTCTGAAGAAAAGTTGCCAAGAAAACCCCATGATAGGCTTGCCTTAGTGTTGCCATAAGTCAGAAATGTCTTGAAGGCACATAGCAACAAATACCGCATAGACAAATGCTTTGAAAAAATTAAACTGGCATAAAATTTTTATAATGAAGAGCATTGTTGTGAGAAATGGCACAACTGTTCTATAGGCAGTGACTATTTTTATAGACAAGTACCATGATACTTTGGACTTATCCGTCCAGGGACATTTTCATCTGTCCACAGGTAGTTTACATAATGGGAAAATATTGACAGTTGATAGAGAATGCCTAGATTAAATATGAACAGGTTGTGCTTAGCCATATTAAAACAAATGCAGTTTTTAACAGGCTGTATTCAGTTATGGTTTCCTTAGTCAGACAAGTAATTGTTGGTGGGACAAGAGCAATCAATTTATATTGGGAAAACTGCATGGTAGGAGAGAAAATACCTCTGACTGTAAAAAGAAAAATCTGACTTCAGGGTCTCCTATGAATGCTTTTAACTTAAAAATCCATGAGAATGCATGACTGAGATTCAGTCACAGATCTCCCAGTGTTTTCTAGGGTCCAAAACACACTGCAGAAATAATCCAGTTTAACTGTCCTGGCTCAGTGCTAGGGAATCCTGGGAACTGAAGTTTATTGTGGTGCCAGAACTCTTTGACAGAGAAGGCTAAAAGTCTCACAAAACTGCATTTCCCAGAATTCCCTAGCATTGAGCCAGGGCAGTTAAAGTGATTTGAAACTGGATTATTTCTGCTAGGACGTCCAAGCTGTACCTCTGATATGTTTCATGTAGCTTGATCATCTAAGGGCCTTTGCAGACTGCCAGAAATAGTGCACATTAAATTGAGGCACTGCCCTGGCTCAGTGCTAGGGAATCATGGGAACTGTAATTTATTGTGGCACCAGAGCTCTCTGACAAGGAAGGCTCAGTGTCTCAGAAAAAAATACAATTCCCGTGATTCCCTAGCACTGAGCCAGGGCAGTGCCTCAATTTAATATGCACTATTTCTGACAGTCTGCAAAGGCCCTAAATCAGGATGGGCAACTGTAGGCCTCTACACGTTTTGGACCTACAATTGCCAGCAGTCCCATCCAGGATAGCTAATGGTGTGGGGTTATATTAGAAATTGTAATTGCAAGCATTTGGAAGAGAGAAAAAGCAATACTTTTAACCTGATATCTGTGAACCTTAGTCTGGATGGAGTAGCTTGGCTAACCTAAGGTTTTGGGGCTCTTAAATGTTGGATAGCTGTAGGTTATTGAAATGTAGGATGCCAGCCATTTTGGAACAGTCATGGGAGCAAGGAATGTTCTTTCCTTCAGAACAGAACTGTGTATTTTATTAAGGGCTTTTTTTCAGTGTTAGTCTCAATTTTCGCTTATAGCTTTTGTTGGGATAGAACTTATTACCACACATTAGTTCCACTGAGATGTTGGGCTTTTAAATACTAATGGAAGAGAACAGCATTCTTCATTTTCTGATCAAAGGAATCTAAGGAAATTATCAGGTATGACATTTGACAACAAACTTCTCATATTGGTGTAATGCAGGTTACCAGCTCAAGCACTGGAACAGTGCATGGAAGAATAGGTCTTAACTCCATAGCAACAGAGCTAGTCAGTAATTAAATACAGATTTGCAACAGCCACATACCACAGACCTCTGCATTGCTGCACTTTACCACTGTTTCACACATAGGAGCAATGTATTCTTCTTGACCTGTTACTTCTCAATGCATTTGCAGTGAGGTACCATCCTCCAGAAGATCTTGGGAGCATTGTAGTATCTGGTGATTGAAGATTTCCAGTAGGATTTGTGGACTTCCCTAATGTCTTCATCCTCCATCAGCAGGATAACTTTTGTTTTGTGGATGGTGTGCATTATCATAGCTGTGAATTCATTTCTTTCCATCTTTACTCATTTAAAACTATTTGAAATGAGCCCAGAAGCTAGTTAGTTTTCCCAAACAGGAAGGAAAAAAACAGAGACACAAGCTTTGGTTTAAAGTAAAACATATTCCCCATCAACATTGAAATCACATGGACATGTTAACGTATACTTATTGAGGAGAAGATTGACAAATGGAAGACAAAATACATGACTGCGAATGAAATCAAAGGCTTGAGTGCAGGGGAAGTCCAAAGAAGAGAGTGAAGAGTAGTGGAGGGCTAAAAGGAAGAGGCATAGAGAGTGAAGGGAAACAAAGGGCTCATTCCCACTTAGATTTAACCTGTTTGCAATTTGCTTTCACTCCGGGTTGGTGAATCAATTCCAGTCCATGCATCATTCCCACTATGGAAGCAGTCTTTTCTTTATTCGCTTCTTTTTTGGCATGATTGTCGTTCTCACTAGTTTGTGCCCCTTCAAAATGCCTGTCAATCATCTACGCGTTATCGGTGATGCAACCGGTAACACATTCAAGAAAATACAGGAGGGAGTCATGAGTGCCGTGGCCAGAATCCTATCCCTCACTAGTATCCCATTCCTCATTAGTTTTGGGGGAAATTCACCATTCCCCCCCCTTTCCCAGGACCCATCATACATTCCAGCCTTCTCTCCAGGAGGAATTCCAAAACACCCTCCATTCTGAGCTTGACTAGAAAGCATGTCCTCCAAGTCCTGCAAGGCTGAGAGGGCACTACTTCAACTCCCCATGTCTTCCAAGTCCTCTGGGATGCATGAAGACATGGGTGTCATATGTAGGACTCTCCCCTAGGATGCATCAGCCATGGATGTCACATGGAGGACTCTCTCCTGGGTGAGGTGCTGCCCTCCCAGCCTTGCAGGACTTGGAGGACATGGGGGGTTGAGGTAGTGCCCCCCTAGCCTTGCAGGACGTGGAGGACATGGGGAGCTGAAGTGGTGCCCTCCCAGCCTTGCAGACTTGGAAGACATGCTTCCTAGTCAAGCACAGAATTGAGGGCATTTTGGAATTCCTCCTAGACAGAAGATTGGAATGTAGGATGGGTCCTGGGAAAGAGGAGGGGAGAAATGGCAGATTTCCCCAAAAACTGGTGAGGGATGTGCCAACCTTCTGACACAGTAATCCCTCCCCTTCAGTTTGATGCGATTCAGGTCCTTTGTTCCCATGTGCTTGCTAATTGCTTCTTTTCAAAATAACCACCAAAAAACCTAGTGTCAAGAAAGAGCAGTTCTTTTGCATTTGCCTTGCTTCATCGCAATTGAAACTGAGTGCAATCTGTTCAGAACCGGTTTCAAGTGGGAATGACAGACATATAACCCGATCAGCAATTCATTTTAAATCATAGTGGGAACAAGGCCAAAGAGACGTAGGGCCTTCGCAGACTGCCAGAAATAGTGCACATTAAATTGAGGCACTGCCCTGGCTCAGTGCTAGGGAGTCATGGGAATTGTATTTTTTTCTGAGACGTTGAGCCTTCTCTGTCTCTGGTGCCACAATAAAATACTGTTCCCATGATTCCCTAGCACTGAGCCAGGGCAGTGCCTCAATTTAATGTGCACTATTTCTAGCAGTCTGCAAAGGCCCATTGTTAAACTGTCAGTGCCAGAGAAGATGCAGAAGGACTAGGCAAGGGTGGGAATAAAGAGAAAAAAGTGGCCAGTGATGTAATGATCAGAAACTATTGGGTTTGATGGAGAACACAGCCTGAAGGGTGAACAAGCTCTTGAAAGAGAGAGGGAATCCAACTAAGCAGGGTCTGATCTGCTGTAGTGACACTAAAGTGCTGGAACTTGAAGCAAAAACAATGTGATTGGGGAACACCTTTGTTCTCAGATTGTTAGGACTGAGGAAATCAGGGGGAAACAATTCTGCAAAAGGTGCTGCAGGCAGAAGTAAGAGCCAGGCCACATGGATTATCATCTTTCTTCCTCACTCATTTTTAAATTCTTCCAAAAGGGGTTGTTCCCCCCCCCCCTAGTTCTCGTCCTCTCCAACTTGTTGCTGTTAATTATTTGTGGATAACTGTGTTTTGAGAAATCAGAATTGTTTATTAAATAAGTGGATACTGTGTTTCTGAAATGTCTGTATGTCCTTCCTTGAGGCAAACTGATAATAAGAACTATCATTTCTAGGGTGCATAAACTTTGTATCAGCCTGAAGAAATAATGAAAGGATTTTCAAAAATGTGTTGTGCATTTCAATTACTAATTATAGTGACTTCAAGAATCTTGGCTTCATTTGTTTTTGTTTCTAATATTTCTTCCTCTCCCACTTTTTCTTCTGTTTGAAAGAATGAGCCAAACTCGGAGCCTTCTGTTATGTGTTGCTTGCACTAGTCATAAGCTGGACCAATACTTCTTGCAGGGCCCATTTTTGTCAAAAACATGAAAGCTGTTTACGTAGGAATATTTGGTATCTATGGGCCTTTGCAGACTGCCAGAAATAGTACACATTAAATTGAGGCACTGCCCTGGCTCAGTGCTAGGGAATCATGGGAACTGTAATTTATTGTGGCACCAGAGCTCTCTGACAGAGAAGGCTCAATGTCTCAGAAAAAAAATACAATTCCCATGATTCCCTAGCACTGAGCCAGGGCAGTGCCTCAATTTAATGTGCACTATTTCTGGCAGTCTGCACAGGCCCTATATTAAGTAGAGTCCAGCGGACTAGTACAATGTACACTTCTGGTAAAAACAGGAGAAATGATTCTGGATGCTCTTGTAAGGTAAGAAAGAAAAACAAATGTACTGTCTAAAGAAATCCATCTGAGGATAGTAAAGGAGGTAGATAAAAGAAGCTGACCTAAACTTGGTTAGAAGAGCCCATGAAAGCTGGCTCTCAGGTGTGTGTGGGGGTAAGGTAATTCCCATTATTGAAGTTGAAGCCTCATGGATGCTCCTTCCCAGACTAAAGAATCAAAAGAGACTGACTGACTTCTTGAGGGAAGAGCAAAGTGACCTTTGCAGGCAAGGAGAAAACAAAAGGCTTGAATACATAGACCAAAGAAAGATACAACGGCTGAAACAAAAGAAAAGCATTATTTAAAGCATTATTGATAAAAAGTGCCTCTTTGCTTCCAACAATTTAAGTCAGTCATGTAACTTCATAAGATGTGGAAGGGACTCAAAGGACTTTTCCAGCCCACTGCTGATGCAGGAAATCCAAACCAGGAAGTTGTCTTGACCTAAATGAGTCCTGCATGAATGTGTTGCTATGATTAGAATGGTTTGCTGGATTCTGACTCCAGCTGTGGTCTACCTTGTTTCCTGTGTTCTGTTTTGTGTTTATCATTATGGTGCACCAGAAGCATAATTTGGGAAAGGTTCTTGAAGAGGCTTGTACCTATTTCTCCCCTTGGATCGAGGTTAGTGTAGAGTCACTAATTCTTCTTCTGTTTCTGAATGCTGGTTTTATGGTACTGTAGTTTAGTTCACTGAGCCCATGTTCCATAGAGTCAGGTTGCTTCTTTCCTGATGTGCCAGCACTCTGCTTGTTCTGTTTTCTGATTCTAGCATATGCGTTGATAGTATCCTAGTTCACAGCCAGGTATTTTTCTGCTTCTCCTGGCTTAACAACTGTGAGATGAGTCTTTGTGTTTTTTCAGTGTTACTGCTGCTACTGCAGTATTCACAGCACAAACAGTTTTTCTATTTGAGGTGATTGTGCATGTGACAATTTGTTGTGACTGAAAATGAAGGCTACACAGACATGCGATAGAGAGAAGGTAAGTGTTAAAGGGTTTATTGCTTTTTAATATAAACCATTCCTGGAATCCATGTCACAGCGCCATATATGGTGGTGCTTTTTTTCACTGAGTTACCATGACAACAGCAGCATTGCACCATTCATCAGCTCTGGACTGGGTTGCATTGCTAGCCTTTCGTGTTACTCCTGAATGTTAAGGAGCATATCAGTGAATCATTCATTTCAGTATACTGCGCCATTACCTATCTGTCCTTTCTGTAGTTTACTCTGACAAGGAGTGGGACAAATTAAAACAGACCATAGAGAGAAAGAGTGAAAAAAATTGACTCTCCAGGGACCTATAGAGTATACATTTTGTGTGGTAAGTCTGGGAAGAAGGTTTGTTTTTTGCTGAAGGACTTAATAGACAAAAAAGCTTGGTATTCCTGTGAGCTTTCCTAAAATTGACCTTGAATTCCTTGCTCACTCAGAAGATGGAAGCACCATAGGGAGATTGGCTTTGGGGAATCAAACCTAGCAAGATATGCAACATCACACTGATGCTTTCAGCGGTGATATGGATCTAGCAGCAAGAAAATCAAGAGGGTGGATTTCTGGCAATGTTGCCTGTGAAAGAGCAGGGTTTTTGTCATATTGGCAGAAAGATTACATTTTATCAACTAACAGAAAAGAAGAATCAAAACCTGTTGTAAGTATATGGGGAGTAAAATCTGCATTTTGCATGTTTTCCAGCTGAAAATGTTTATTAATATTTTTCAGGCCTGCTTCAAACACTATAAAAATGCAGAAAAGGGGATTTTATCTCTTGATAATACATATAAACCATTAAGGGGCTGTTGTTGTGGATCAGAGGTGTTCTGTATAGGTTTTTTATTGGTTGCTCTCAGCTTTTATATAATGCATTTTTTTTCTTTGTAAATAAGATGCTTGCTTTTACATGAATCTAATACAATACTATAGCAATATTAATTTTGTTATCTAATATTATCTTAGTTGTGTTTATTTTCTTGCTGTAGCAACTGAAGAGCTTATAATATAGAATATGATTTCTAGTGGATGACTGTTGTATTGAAAGATGCTTTTCAATTCATGTTTCATTGATGGCTGGATTATGGAAACTGTTATTCTCTACAGGTTTCCACCACCCACAAAGGAAAAAAAAAGACATTCTATTTGCAAAAGTTGTTTACATATTCATAGGCTTTGGCAGTTTATCACAATCTGGTGCCTATTGGGAGTTTGGAGGGAACCATATTTAGGGAAAGGCTGGGCTGCAGCCGTGTCATAAACTGCCGTTAAGGTTGCCTGTTCCATAGATTTCATTGCTAGAAACAGTAAATATTATTTCGAAAAGCTGCTTCCAAATGTTATTTGCACATTGTGAAATATGAAAGCCAGTGTTTGCATTTTCAAAGAAATATATTTTGTTTTTTAAAAAGTACAGGTTTAGTAATTGGGACCAGGCCCTTCTATATCTTTTTGTGTTTTTGAATGAGATAAATGGTCTTCTCTAGATTTTTAGAAAATATTTGATTAGATTTCAGAGGATATATTATATCCTCTTCTTAGTCTAGCCTGGTGTTTCTGCTGGAAATAATCAGATTTATTAATCAAGAGATGGGGGGTCAAGTTAAGAAAGAAGATGAATATTTATACAGTAGGCCCTCCCAATTAGTGGGAAATCCGTTCTGGAACACATACACCCTGCGGAAATGGTGGCTTGCAAATATTAGAGCCCCATTGAAAATAATGGTGGGCATGTCCATGGTGTGCACCGACATTTTATCCCTCACCGCTTGTCCCTCCTGCGAAGGGCAAGAGTGCGGACTCAAAGTCTGCGAACAAGGAACAACAACTGTATTTTCTTTAAAGCTAGGGAACTTTTTATCTGAATGTTAGTGTATGCAAACCTAGCAACTATTTAGGCAGTAAAATTCAGCAAATACTGTTAAGATTATAGCTCTAAACCAGGGGTAGGCAACCTAAGGCCCGGGGGCCGGATGCGGCCCCCTGAGGCCTTTGGACCGGCCCCAGACCACTCCTGCTGCTGCCGCCATGATGATATTGAATATTGTTGTTATTACTTGTTCTTGGGGTTTTCTTGGCAAAATCTCCATAGGGGCTTTGCCATGGCCTTTCTGGGGCTGAGAGAGTGTGCATGCATATTTTTTTATTTTTTTAAAAAATTTAATTTTATTTATATTTATTTATTTATTTTTGGTGCTTCGGCCCCCCCAATTGTCTGAGGGACAGCAACCCGGCCCCCAGCTCAAAAAGGTTGCCTACCCCTGCTCTAAACCAACTGACATGGAGATAATTTATCTTGAAAACAGTATGGTATTTTCCTATGCAGTTATTAGAGCTGGAATGAAGCTTTAATTTCTTGCTTTTATATTCAATATTTCTTCCTATTTGTAAATTACTAGAACTCATAAAATGTAATTTTTTGAACTAATTGGTAAGAATTTGGCCTTCAAAAATAAGAAAATAACTGTGTGCTACTCATGATACGTATAAAATGTGAACTGGAGGAATATGGAAAACAAATTTTATAAGTACAAAATGTCTCACACAAATACAAGTGTGAAGCTATCACTTCAACTTTGGGATTTAGGTTATATGGTGTTTGCAAACCAGACCTAAACATACTTGCTTGCTGGGACAGTGTAGCAGTAAAGTATACCCTTTGTCCTCTTCTTTCTGGAATAGTATGGGCTCAGAAATCCTTGAAAATTCTTTGTATTAAGGATGCTGCTTTAGCAGCTTTGTAAGCACCAGAAAAAGGGAAAGAGAGAGCAAGGGACCAAAGACCTGCAGAAAGGTGGTGGTGGTGATGGAGAGTCAGAGGCTCAACCTCTTTCTACTACCTTCTACCTTTCCTATCATTGTTGTCTTTTCTAATGATTCATGCCTTCTCATGATGTGGTCAAAGCACGACAGCCTCAGTTTTGTCATCTTGGCTTCCAAGGAGAATTCAAGCTTGATCTGTTTAAGGACCCATTTGTTTATCTTTTTGGCTGTCCACAGTATCCTCAACACTCTTCTCCAGCACCATATCACAAATGAATTGATTTTCTTCTTCAAAGAATCATAGAATTGTAGAGTTGAAAGAGACCACAATGACCATCTAGTCCAGGGGTAGGCAACCTTTCCCCTTTAAGGGCCGAAGGACTTCAGCTCCCAGAATTCCAGCTGTTGGCCAACATGGGACTATTGGACAACATCGCTGAGGCTTCTGGGAGCTGAAGTCCCTCAGCCCTTAAAGGGGAAAGGTTGCCTACCCCTGATCTAGTCCAATTCCTGCCATGCAGGAACTCACAATCAGCTCCTCGACAGATGGCCATCCAGCCTCTGTTTAAAAACCTCCAAAGAAGGAGACTCCACCACACTCCGAAAGAGTGTGTTCCACTATCAAACAGCTCATACTGTGCTTCCTAATATTTAGGTGGAATCTCTTTTCCTCTAGTTTGAAGAAACCTATCCACTCTCTTCACTGTCCAGCTCTTGCATCTGTACATGGTGATGGGGAATACAATGGCTTGGACAATTGTAACTTTAGTGGACAGTTGCATATCTTTACATTTTAGGATCTTTCTTTCTTTCATAAGTGCTCTTCCCATTCCTAATCTTCTGATTTCTTAACTGCATTCTTTGTTCTGATCAATATTTGATTCAAGGTATGGGGAATCTTTGATTATTTTGATTTCCTCATTATCTAGGTTGAATTTATGTAGAGCCTCTGTGGTCATTATTTTTGTTTTCTTTGTGTTCAGCAGTAAGCCTCCCTTTGCACTTTCTTTTTTAATGTTCCTTAGTAATTTTTTTCAAGTCTCTGGTATTTCTGCTAGTAGTATGGTGTCATCTGAATATCGTAGATCGTTTATGTTCCTTCCTCTATCTTTACTCTTCCTCCTTCTGAGTCTAAACCTACTCCTTGTATAATATATTCAGGTTGAACAAATAGGATGATAGAATGCAGTTGTGCCTGACTCCTTTGACAATTGGGAACCATTTTGCTTCTCCATATTCTGTTCTAATAGTAGCACTCCCATTGCTTTAAGAGTATTCCATACCTTTTTGTGAACTATGTTCAGAATCTAATGCACTTCTTCAAGAGAATAGATCCTATATCTTTTTACCCAGTTTTTGACAGCTGCATCAAGAGATATAAGATTTGTAGTTACAAGTAAGTTAGGTCTACTGTTCCCATAAGAGACTGATATGTCTATTGCCCTTTTCTGTCTAGGTGAAGCGCTATTAGGATATTTGTCCTAATTACTAGTAGTTCATCAAACAGGCCTACTGAAATTGCTTCACAACACCTCTTACGTCTTTTATGCCCCATTTGTTTTCCTCTTTGCACTCAATTTTGTCTCCATTTTTTCAACATGGTAATTGCTTCCCTACTGGTCCTGTCTAATTGCCACTGCCAAGGTACTCATTCATGTGTTTTCAGTATTACAGTATTACAGAACTCCCCCATTTCAGAGACTCTGGACTAAAATGCTGATGCTTCCTTTAAGCTCTAAATACTAAGAAGGCAGAATGACAAAATTGGCTCTGGAACGGAACTAGCAAACCTGTAAGCATTCCTTGCCTAAGAAAACCCTATGCAATTCATGGGTTTCTGCATAGGGATGGAATCCCATATATAGCTCTTCCTCATTCTTGGGAGCAAGAATGGAGAAGAGGATTGGTTTGAGGGAGCAGAATGTCCCTGGGTGAATGTCATGATGTCAGAGGGTGGGGCTTCCTAAATGCTTCACTTGATGTCATCAGACTCCTTGCTCTTGGCACACATTATCTTTGTCCATGCAGAGTGGCATGGAGTCCTGTCCCTGTTATTCCATAAAGAAAGGGACCTTGATTTATCCATGGGTCATATCAAAATCCATAATTTTGGCCCTAAAACCTGCCCTTGACTTATACACGAGGTCAATTTATAGTTGAGTATATACAGTACCTATTCCATCCTCTCTAAAGTGGTTTTCCAGTGTGAGGGTAGCAATGAATTGAGACAATAAGATGCTCTCTTGAGGATGTTTGGCCTTGAGAAGCATGTCCCTTGCTGCTCCACTGCCCTTATTGGCTGCAGTGTCCCCAAAGTCATTGTCTGATTTAGCCACATGTTAGTTCCAAAAAGAAAAATATATATGTAAAAATGGTACATTCGTAGCTGTAGCCTCAGTTCACTGGAACAGAACTTCCTTTTACTGCATGCTGTGGTTTGCTGCTGTTGCTTCTTTGACAATTCGCTGGCACCAAACAAAGGGGGGCATGGGGGCTACCCCTGGGTTAGTACCTTTTGGGTCATGAAGATAGCTACAAAACTAACAGAATGTTGAAGAAATTGTACTCCACAGTATCCTGTCTTCCCAGAGGAGCAATTCGTTTGGTATATGTGTCAGTTTTTTCTGGAAAAGCACAGCTTATTCCTAGACCACTCATCACAAAACAAGTGCAAGCTTTCACCAGTTTTCAGAAATAAAGCATGACAACTCCCTAAATGAGAAACAGATAGGCCTGATAATATTATTTATGGTTAGTCCATAACTATAGCTGTTGCTCTTACTTTCTGCTGACACTCCTATTTCTGACACCAGAGTGTCGTATTGAGAATTTCCCATATGATGGCAAAGTTCACTTTTGTGGAAGGGCCAGAAATTACTCCCATTCTGGGTCACATAGATGTTGCCATTGCCATATTTCCCTTTCCCTTTCCGGGTTGTGAGTCAGTTTTAATCTTCTAAACAGAATGGGTCTTCTTAGTTTTCCAGTCAGCATATATGAAGCCTTTGACTTGATCTCTCTCATCTCTTTTAAAGTACCCCTTAATTTTTAAATTGTACACATTTATTTTATTATGGGATTTAATTATTATAGACTACTTGGCTATCAGTGATTGGCTGGCATCCTATTAGTGGCATATGCCAACCTTACATTTGTGTATGTCTTATTTTGGTGACTGAGGAGGTAGGTATTTCCTTCCTCCACTCACAGAAACCAAAGTTCCCTCCCCCCCAGCCTGCTGCTGAAGATCTCCCAAACATTCAATTTGGGCGGATTGCAGAAATATCTGGCTGTGACTCCATAGTCAGATGCACAATGCTTACCTCAGCCACTGAGATTTCTGAAGGACTCTGACGAATATCAGTGGATGATATGATATAATCACTTCACATTCAGCTGCAGAATGACTGCACTACGGACCTTATCACACGGGGTCTAAAGCAGAGCTAATCCAAAGGGTAT
>CM034710.1:38994958-39010070 GCA_020142125.1 Phrynosoma platyrhinos
GGCGAGTATATCCCAAACTCTATATTCTAATTGGAAAAGTTGGGGGTCGTCTTATATGCCCGGTCATCTTATGCGCCGGAAAATACGGTATATCTTCCTTCTCACTATTTTATCCTTGTCCACTGGATTGCGTGGGAATTGAGTGAGAAGAGGAAGCAGCAGAAAGAAAGAGAAAAGGGTATAATTTTGCCCATTTTTGCTTTGCTACTATTCTACTGCTTTTATTCTTGCCCAGCACTCTCATATGGTGCCTAATAGATTATTCCTGAGGTTATGCAGCCCTTGGGATCAAAGAAAATAAATACCCCATTCCCTACACTAAATCTGGAGAGGGCAGCCTAGTGCTATACCAGCGAGAGAAAATATCACGCAGGCAAATCAGTATGATTGCATCTCTTTCCTGGGGAATGCAACTTTCCCCCTTCTGCATTAAAACTAAAAAAGGAACCTGATCAAGGCCTGGAACAACTTGTTTTGTTATGTACTTCCATGTGTTATTTATTGTTTTCTGACTCATGACCTTTCTTTCTGTTTCCTTCTTCTTAAGCTCCACTAAGGAAGGCAAAATTTGTTGAGAGCCCTCGAATCCCAGAATCTGAGCTTGGCTCACCAACTCTCACTTCAGCACCAAAACTGGACCTTGATGCCTACTGCCCTGGTAAGCGTGCATGCAGAGCCCCACTGCATTCAGAGAGTGGAAGCTGGTCTGTTGGGACCCAGCACCACCTCACATCCCATAGACTCTGACAGAGAGCTTGCTGGCCCATTTCTGGCCTCTGATATATGGATTAGTGTGCTTGCCAGATCTGGCAGTTTTTATTTTTGAATCCTTGAAAACGTTCCATTTCCAAAAGTGCAGCTAATTTACAGGTGGACTGTATATCTGCTGGCCCAGACTGTTAAGTATTTGGAAAAGCTAGGGGTGGAAATCACCAAGATCTTCTATGCCCTACCCCTTTGCAGGAAAGGAAGTTCCTGTAAAAGGAGAACCATACTTCTGAAATATCTACAAGACACAATTCATAGCAGAAACAAATCCTTACCACATAAAATTTTTCAGCCATCATTCAACTTTATTTTACAGACTCTAATATTTTAAGACAGGGAGAGAAAAATCTCCCTGTCTACTTTTTCTACATTGTGCGTAATGTAATGCATTTTTGTCTTGTACCCACACCCCACTTGTTTTTTCTGATATAAAAATGACTGTGTATTTTAACTTTACCTCATATGGGAGTTGCTCTAGGCCCTTGACTGTTTTAATTGGTGTTTTCTGCACATTTTCCAGATCTGTACTATTCTTTTTGATGCCTAATAACCAGAACTGAACATTGTATTCCAGGTGTGGTTGTGCCATAGATTTATCTAAGGGCATTCTGTTATTAGCAGTTTTATCTTCAGTTCCCTTCCTGTTTATCTGTGACACTGGACTTGCCTTTTCCATAATAGATGCATGTTGGTTGTTTATGTTCATCAAACTATTCTCCACAACCCAAGGATTTCCTTGTTGATCAATCTCCATCGGCTTAAACCCTTTCAGTGTATATACAATGAAGTTAGGAATTTTTTGAGTCAATATGCACCACTTCACACTTTCATGCACTGAACCACATATTCCATTTTAAAGTCCTGTTCCCTAGTTTGGAGAGATTGTTTTGCACCTCCTCTATTTTTGTTCTAGCACCAGCAAACATGGATGCCTCATTGCTCATTGATAATGCCAGATCACTTGTGGGCAAGTTAAAAAAAAACATTTGTCCCAATACAGATTATTTGGGAACCCCACAGTCTGCATTTTTCCCTTGCGAGAACTGACTGTTGGTGCTTGTGGGTTAGACTGCTGCAGATATGAAATACCAGTATGGAAGGAGCAACATCCAGGGATGTTGTTACTTGGAGGGAGAAGGCACTCATTGCCACTGCAAAGGAACTATTTCTAGGTATCAGATTATTTTGTACCAAATGACATCCAAGCTCTGACTACAGCTTCCAGCATTGCTGATGATTGGCCATGCCTTCTGGGGCTGATGGGAGTTGGAAGCAGCAGGTTGGGTAACGCTTTGTTGTTAACCCTATGAAAGATAGATCGCAAGGACAACCTGTTATCAACAGCCTTGCATGTCTCTTTCATACTCGGGGCCACAGCTTCCGTGATTGATTCTATCCACCTATGATGCAGTTTTCCCCTTTCCCTATTGCCTTCTACCTTTCCAAGCATGATTGTCTTTTCTAGTGAAGCTAACCTGTATCTATAATTAAGCAGTATTTTTTGCTCCTAGCCTGTTCTCTTGCAGAGAGATCTCTTTTTAGTAACAAATTACTTGCATTTCTGAGCTGAAGTCACTTCTATCCATTTGGTGTTGTATGCTATGTAAAAGCTTGTATTGTAGACCTTCTTCATATCCCTTAGAAGTGCTACATAACTCAGGGACTATTAGTGACAAATTCCATTTCTTTGTAGCCACCAATTGTACATTAACATGTACAGTGTGAAGGCTCTTGGGACAGGGTTTTCAGTTATATAGGATTGGTAATAAATGTTGTGATGAAGTTAGAATTGCAAATCAATTTGGGAAAGTTAAAGATGGTTTCATTTAGCTCATTCACTTCATTGGTGGCTATCTGATTCAAATGACACAAGGACTTTTGTTGCAGAGAAAAAACGATTGTATGATTATGATTATAACTTATGTGATCATTTCCAGTTTCTTTCCTGAATACAATGGTCTTGGAGGTCACTGACCTTTATCACCAGGATGGCAACAGGTGTCTCAAAACGAGACTCTTTTATTTAATCTGAATAAGGATAACCATCTGAGTACCCAAAGACTCTGTTTATGATTCCAAATTAATATGTTGACCATCAAGATTTATCTGATTTATACTGCGTTTGATATAGTCATTTCAGACTCTATCCTGACTACAGACACTTCATTCTTGAATATTGGCGAGTTCCATGTTCACAGAGGTGTGTCCGTCCAGAATGGTTCCCCTGCAAAAACAGAGAGGAAAGTGTACAGCCATAAGTCTGGGATGAGCATCTGAGCAAGGGATAAGGGCCTTTGTCTCCACTTTTGCATAAAGGAGTGGGGAAGCATTTTTATTTTATTATATTTTATTTCTATCGCACCTTTCTCCCAAAAGGGGACCCAAGCCGGCTCACAATATAAAATACATTAAAACAACCTAATTAAAACACTAGAAGGTTAAAATTTAAAACATAAAAAAGTTAAAAACATAATCTAGACCACCACCACATAATCTAAAACAGGCTTGCATGATTTTAAAAAGCTTGCTTGAATAAAAATGTTTTTGCTTGCTGGCGAAAGGCCAGCAGGAAAGGGGCCAGCCTAGCCTCTGTGGAAGGGAGTTCCACAGGGTGGGAGCAGCCACTGAGAAGGTTCTCTCTCATGTCCTCACCAAGCGAGCCTGTGATGGTAGTGGGACCAGACAAAGCCTTTTCCTGAGGATCTTAGGGCTCTAACTGGTTCGTATGGGGAGATATGGTTTCTTAAATAGTCTGGACCTAAACTGAGTAGGGCTTTATAGGTCATGACCAGCACTTTGAATTGTGCTCAGAAATGAACCGGTAGCCAGCGAAGCTGTTTCAGTACAGGAGTTATATGCGCCCTATACTGGCTCTGGGAGCTTCTGGCTGCAGTATTTTGAACCCGCTGAAGTTTCCAAACAGTTTCCAAAGGCAGCCCCACGTAGAGTGCATTGCAGTAGTCCAAACAGGATGTAATCAAGGCATGTGTCACCATAGCCAGATCTGACATCTTAAGGAATGGGCACAGCTGGTGCATTAGTTTTTGCTGTGCAAATCCACTTCTGGCCACTGCTGAAACCTGGGCATCCAGGCTTAGAGTGGAATCCAGGAGCACACCCAAGCTGCAAGCCTGAGATTTCAGGGGAGTGTAACTCCATCCAGCACAGGCAAAATCCCAATTCCCTGATTTGCTTTACGACTGACCAGGAGCATCTCTGTCTTGTCCGGATTAAGCTTCAATTGATTGCCCTAATCCAGTCCCTTACTGAAAGCAGGCACTGGTTCAGCACAGAGACAGCTTCCTTGGAGTCAGGTGGAAAGGAGAGATAGAGTTGGGTGTCATTCACATACTGATGACACTGCACCCCAAAAACTCTGGATGACCTCTCCCAGCATTTTCATGTAGATAAATAACATGGGGGACAACAGAGAACCCCACAGGCCAGCAGCCAAGGAGTCAAAAAGATGTCCCCTAACACCACCTTCTGGGTCCACCCCTCCAAGAAAGAGCAGAACCACTGCATAGCAGTGGCCCCAAGTCCCATCCCAGAAAGGCGGCTCAGAAGGATACCATGGTATCGAAAGCTGCTGAGAGATCTAGCAGGATCAACAGGGGCACACTCCCCCTGTCCAGTTCCCTGTGTAGGTCATCCACCAAGGTGACCAAAGCCATCACTGTGCCATAGCCAGGTCTGAAGATAGATTGAAATGGATCTAGATTCCAGAAACCCCTGGAGCTGGGAGGCCACCACTCCAGAACCTTGCCCAAGAATGAAATGTTAGAGACTGGCTGATATTTGTCTAGAATGGTGGGATCCACAAAGTCCCCCCCCCCCCCCCCCCCCCCCCCCCCCCCCCCTTACTGGCCTCACCACAGCTTCCTTTAGGCAGAATGGAAATTTGCTTGCTGCAGTGAAGCATTCAGTACTCTCTTTACCCACTTGGCCCGTCCCCCTCTAGCTGATTTTAGAAGCCAAGAAGGGCAAGGATCCAGTATGCATGTGGTGGCCCTCCAAGGATCCTGTCCACATCCTCAGGCTGCACAAATTGAAATTTATCCAATAAAAGAAGATGAGAAGACATGAACCCAAGGCTCCCCACTGCAAGTTCCTTTATTGGCAAGCCATATGCTTGACATTGTGCTGCCGGTATTGTTTTTCATGATGCTACAACTGCAAAAGATTGACTTCTGTTCTCTTTGGATGTTGGGCATTGCTTATTTCCTATTCAAGAAGCAGGTTCAAGTTTAAAGCTGATTCTTATATTTTTATTATAATGTTGATAAAAGGACAATTGTGAAATCATAATATTTTATATTGGGTTGCTTACTTTATTATAATTTAATAAATTATTTCAGATTTTGCTAGATTTTAAACTTCTTTAGCTGTATACCTTAGAAGAATGCACATGAAGGATGTTTGTAAGACTGAGCTGGAGTCACTATACATGTTTTTTTAATCATTATAATCAGAACAAAATTTCAGATGTTGGTAAAATAATTCCATATAACTTATTTTCTTTGAAATCTCACATTACATCCTTGACAAGTGATATTGCTGTTTTTTCAATGTGGGAGTGCACAGAGGGCATGAAGATGAAAATAGGCTTGTATTTATCTGTTATCTAGGGGAGCTTAGCAGGCAGGCTACAGGCTCTATGCAGACACATAGCCATTTTTACAGCTTCTCTGCATCACTCTGAAGCTGCCTTTACCAAATTTAATCAGTACAGTAATGTAGAAGCAAAGAACTACATGCTTCTTCTTTGTGGTCTCTGTGTCTTGCACATATGATTTATTCTGTGCCTTCATGGAGCTAGTTTGAATATTCTAGAGCTGAAGAGCAGTGTGCACCCAAGCTTCCATTTCATTTCCTCCTTTAGAAAGAATCTCTGTTTTTTTGCCTAGTTAGCATTTTCTTTCCATCATGTTTGAGTTAGCATTGTGTCTTCTTCATCTTCTTACTACTTATACTGTGTATAATCTTGCCACCATTCATCCTCATAAGTGTTTTTGCCTTTTCATCAGTCATTGTCAAAGTTGTTGTTGTGTGCTTACAGGCTTATTGCCTCTAGGCAATATTTCAACAAGTATGTTGTGGGTAGAGGCAAGAGCATTGATGGGTACTTCAGCTGTCTGATTTGCCTTCATAGTTGGAAAGTATATATATTGTCAGAAATTTACCAGGCAAGCACTCTGGAACTGGGGAGACTTTGCTTTAGAAGATGTGATAAAAACTTCTGCAGTCCAGGAGAAAGCTCATTGAGAGTCTTCCTCCAGTATGGATCTTTCTTACTGACAATATTCTAAAATCCACTCTGAATACCATCTAAATACTGATTATGGACTCCACTGAGATACTAAACCCTAGTTCAGCTGCTAATTTTCAGATGTCTTCAGTCTTGAAGCCTTGCACTCCTGTGCAGTCTTTGAACCCAGAACTGTTAGTTTCTATGGACCATGGTCAGTGGGTTCCTCAATTCCAGGTGGTGTGGTTCCAATGTGTAAGAGAGTACCAGATGATGACTAGAGGAAATCTTAAGAGAAGAAGGACAAAAATAAAGTAGATCTTCTGATTAGTTTCAAGCATCTCAGCTCTCTTTGAGTCATGATGCCCTTGTCAATAGTCCACATGTAGCTTCGGCTTTGACTGTTGAGGACAAATCAGCCCTTCTTTATCATCTACCCCGTCACCTCTTTATTCTTCTATTCCTATCTTGCACAGGTTGGAGCAAGATCTTTTGCTTGAGCCTACTAATCTTTATCCTTTATTGTCAGAGTTCACAAAAATGTGAAGTTGTAGGCTTTCATGGCCAGCATCCATAGTTTTTTTGTGGGTTTTTCGGGCTGTATGGCCATGTTCTAGAATTCTAGAACATGGCCACACAGCCCGAAAAACCCACAAAAAACTATTCACAAAGATGACTACTTAGAATGTATTGCTTCTTATTCTGAAAGGGAAGTTCTGGATTCTGCTTCATAGGCAGGAGAACAGATGGATGGCCATTAGACTGTGACCTGCCAGTATAGAACTGGTGAGTCCAAGATCACGTTGATTTCAATCTCCTCATCAGTCTTCAAGGTCACCTTGGGTCCCACTCTGGGAGGAGGGTGACATATAAATGAAGTAAGTAAATAAAGGTCTGAGCCTTCATCATGCATAAAATCTCATCTTTAGAGATGTAGGCATTCCTGTTCCTTGTCCATGTGATCTACTTTGCTGCAGGTTAGGCCCAGGAGGATTTAATTCTCCTTTATCTGAGCTGTCTGCAGTGTCATTGTGCAGACCTCCTGACAATTGATAGCAGACATGTGTAGTTAAAGACATCATGTGCTCCATCTTATTTGGGCTCCACCTTCTCATTGGTCCTGTATGACACCATGAACCATGGCAGTAGTCATATCATTGGCACTCACTGTTATCATGAGATACCCATTGTTCTCCACCAAGGAATGACTCCTAACAAGGATATGGTCCCCTCAAGTTTCACCCACATCTACCATCATTAGACCTACAATCTCAACAACAGCCACTTTATCATGGGTCACACCTGGTGTTTCAACCTCTATTGTTCCTATTGCCTCAACTTCAATGCCAACAACAAAACCTCAAGGAAGGATCTGATCACCACCATCTGATCCATCAATTTCTGCCTCGTCCATTACAATCTCCTCCAACTTTAGGACAAAAAGCACATTGTTTCAACATCATCTGCAGCACTGGCTTCAGACTCCCCTGCATTGAAACACAGTATCAGTTCTCCACTGAGGGTTCAGAGTTGGATGAGGACTACTGAACCCACTCTCCCTCCTCAACTCCTCTTCAGTGTACTTCATCCCCATGGCACTCACGGAAGTCTTCTTCCTCCAAGACTTTCATGACAAAGTAGATTCCAAAACCAGTGTTGGAATCAGGATGAAGAATTCAACTTTCTTTTCAAGTACTCTCCCTCAAATTTTATAACTGTATATAAAGATCGATGTAACTGACTGATGACTCTATTCTATAGCAACATCATTATATAATAATAATAATAATAATAATAATAATAATAATAATAATAATAATAATAATAAAGATTTTATTTCTTACCTACCTCTCCTCAAGGCTCGAGGTGCATGTCTCAGTAAATTAGAACCACTTATCACTTTGCTGATTGTGAGAGTAGAGCTATGGTGGGAGCTATCAACTTTAGTGACATGCTTGCATGCTTCTGGATTATGTTTATGCAATCTGCATAAGGATGAGATCTCTTCAAAGTTGGTACAACAATGTCTTCTATCCTAAGTCTAATTCAAGGGGAATAACTGTTCTTTGAATAATTTGATAAACAAGTGTTCATCTTTTACTACTGTGATGGATGAACTGCAGTCAGGTTCTGGTGAAGGTTCCATTCAAACCATGCCAGGCATTCCTCATGACAGCAATAGAATCTTCTAGCTGGGGGCGAGGAGTGCACGTTCAGCATCTTTAAATCAAGATCCTATTCAGATCCACACTGACTCTTGTCTCTACATCAGTGCCTTTTAAAAAGAAGGTGTTACTGTACTGTGTTACATGGTCAGCACTGCTACCCTTGGATATATATATATATATATATATATATATTTGGAATTTTCTAATGGTCATCAAAGCTTTGTTGCTTCATGACAATACAGGTGGCAACATATAACTCCACAGCTGCCCTTTCCCTCAGCAGACAAGGGGGAATCAAGTATTTCCATTTTCTTCCCCTCACACGGGAGCTATGGAATTGGTGTATTCCCAGACGTATTGCTTCTGCAGCAATTCATCTGCCAGGTGCCTTGAACTCACTAGCAGATTCACTTAGCTGTTGAGCAATGCTGTGCCACAAATGGCAGCTAGACAACAGGATAATTAGACATCGCTTCCAAGAATAGGGACATCTAAGGATAGATCTCTTTGTTTTAAGGTATAACGTACTTGCACAATTATTTGCAATAATGGCTCCCAGTGGGGTTGCACCCTAGGGGAGCTGTTCTTTTACAAATGGATGGGTCCTCCACTGTACACATTTATGTTCTTCCCACTAGATAGTCAAAGATCTAGACAAGTAAAATTCTCATAATTCCATGGTGGCCACAACAGCCATGGCTCACACCATTGATGGATCTGGCAAAGCACTTGTCTGTTAGTGCATCCCAATCTTCTGTCACAGAGAAAAATATGACATCTAGATTTCACAACTGGCGGCTTGGCTGATCCACCCTTACAGTCAGATGCCCTAGAGGTAATTGCAACTGCATAGCACCCTATTATTAGTTATGCCTATAGATTGAAAGGGACACACTTCTTGGTTCAGGTGGAGTTGGCTGAAATAATACCCTTTTGGTATTTCTACTCTCTTTGGCATAAGGGACTATCTTTCTCTTCATTAAAAGTTATATAGTGGGACTAAATAAATTATGTTTTTATTGGCCTCTCTTCCAGTGCCTGGTGGATGTTCATGGTTTAAACATCTGAATGTTCTTAGGTTCTTAAATAATAATAATTTTCTTACCCACTTCTCCCCATGTAATATGCTTAAGAGGATATTTCATCTTTCATCTGAGCCAAAACTAACAAAATGAACTTCAACAGGGAGAAATGTAAGGTACTGCATTTAGGCAGAAAAAATAAAATGCATAGATATAGGATGGAGGACACCTGGCTTAAAGAGATTACATGTGAAAGACATCTAGGAGTCCTTATAGACCACAAGTTGAACATGAGTCAGTAGTGTGACATGGCAGATAAAAAAGCCAATGTGATTCTAGACTGCATCAATAGAAGTATAGAATCTAGATCAGGGGTAGGCAACCTGTCCCCTTTAAGGGCCGAGGGACTTCAGCTCCCAGAAGCCTCAGCCATGTTGGCCAATAGTCCCATGTTGGCCAATAGCTCCTGGGATTCTGGGAGCTGAAGTCCCTCGGCCCTTAAAGGGGACAGGTTGCCTACCCCTGATCTAGATCAAGGGAATTAATAGTACCATTCTATTCTGTTTTGGAATACTGTGTCCAGTTCTAGGCACCATAATTCAAAAAGGATGTTGAGAAGATCGAGCATGTCCAAAGGAGGGTGAGCAAAACGGTGAAGGGTCTGGAAACCATGCCGTATGAGGAGAGACTTAGGAAACTGAGTATGAGATGGTTAAAAGGTGATATGATAGCCCTATTTACCGTATTTTCTGGCGCATAAGACGACCCGACGTATAAGACGACCCCCCCCATTTTTCCAGTCAAAATATAGAGTTTTAGCACCTCTATCCTCCTTATCCTTATACCCGGCGTATAAGACGACCCCCCCCCACTTTAACCACAGATTTTGGAGGTTAAAAAGTAGTCTTATATGCAGGAAAATAAGGTAAGTATTTGAAGGGATGTCATATGGAGGATGGAGCTGCTGCTCCAGAGAACAGGACCCGGAACAATGGATGCAAGCTACAGGAAAAGAGATTCCACCTGAACATTAGGAGGAACTTCCTAACAGTAAGAGCTGTTTGACAGTGGAACACATTCCCTGGGAGGTCTTTGAACAGAGCCTGGATGGCCATCTGTTGGGAGTGCTTTGATTGTGAGTTCCTGCATGGCAGGGTGTTACACTGGATGGCCCTTGTGGTCTCTTCCATCTCTATGATTCCCTCTTTTAAAATATTTATTTTTGTAGTTTGTTTTTAAAAAGTATTTAATTTTAAAAAGTATTTAAAAGTACTAAGACAATCAGCAAAGATTAAGGGTACTGCAAAACATTAAATAGCATAATGCTTGTTTTAACAATTAAAATAACAAATTTTGAGTTCAGTGTTGACAATTTAGTGAGTTACAGTACTTAATGAATTCTAGCAAATTATTCTCAAACTTTACCTACTCTCTCTCTCTTCAGCCACCCTTTCTTGTTGGGAAAACTGCAAAGAAAAAAAAATTAGGTTATATCTCTGATAGAATGACCCCTGTAAGGGTTTATGCCCATCTTCCACTTTATTCGCATGATCTTGCTTCAGACAGAAAGATAGGTGGCTGCTCAGTCTCTAGTCTTTCTTCCTTATCATCCTTCTCTCTCTCTCTCGGTGTGCATTTGTGAGACAGTATGCATGTGTGTGAGATACAAAGACACACACCCTCTCTCTCTCTCCTAGTGTTAAATATTTCACAATTGGTGTCCCGTGGAGATGTAGCATGCTGTTTGTGCAATTGTAGCACTAGCATTAGTCTTGTGGATATAGTAAGAAGACTGGGCAAGTGTTGAATTTTGTTCCCTTGCTCATTGCAAATGTCTGTCTGTGGATTTTGATGGCAAAACATAATTTTTCCTCATTAGGATCTCTGAGGCTTTGACAAATGTGTACATCCTGGTGTAGTTTGCAGAAACTTGCATTCTTAGAAATAAAAGATTTTGTCTCACTGACTTAACCAGATACATGTCTTGACTTCTGCTCATCAGTTCACTTCTTCAGTAACTTGAGGGACTGCAGGCTGCTGCAGATGTGAGAATTCCATTAAATCTTTATTTAGCTGCAGCACACTGCCTGACTGCTTCTGAACTTGGACTAGTTGCTTGGCAACCTCATGTAGGCTGTGCACAAAGGGAGCACAATGGAGGCAGACAAGACTTTTATCTGAAGAGTTGAGGAGGATCTATTTTCAGCTCTTTTCTGAAATCTTGATTGTTGAGTACTCTTATAAGCAAAGGTATTCATGATAATTGTTTTCTTGTGATGGGGACACTGTCATGAAATGCTTTCATAATTTCTAGTCAAACAGATTTTCTACTAAAACAAGATTTTGAACAGAATAGACACAAATGTCAGAAAAAAGAACCTTAATTTTAATAGCAAACATTGCACTGTCCTAAAGAAGGCTTACCCGAATTAAGGTGATGGAAATTTCTATTAAAAGGAGATAATCATAGTTTAGCTCTTGCTGTGTGGATAGATACATTTTTAATCATGAGTGAGGCCCTAGAAGCATAGTACAGGTTGAATTTCCCTTATCCAAAATGCTTAAGGCCAGAAGTGTTTTAGATTTCAGATTGTTTTGGATTTTTGAATATTTGCATATACATAATGAGATACTTTGGAGGCGAAATTCATTTATGTTTCTTATACACCTTATACATAGCCTGAAGGTAATTTTATACATAATATTTTAAATAATTTTGTGCATGAAGCAAAGTTTGTGTACACTGAACCATTACAAAGCAAGGGTGTCACTATTTTCAGCCACCTATATGAATTATTTTGGATTTTAGAATATCTCAGATTTTGGAATTCCAGATAAGGAACCAGATAAGGAACGTGAATAAGTTGAAAATAAATAGTAAAGTCATAGGCCTGGAGGAAATGCAGAACTGGAATAAGAAACCAAATGGAATTATGAAGGGAGCTGTTTGTATCAGCAGTGCAGTTCCATATATTAGAATATCTTTCAGAGGAACCTGACTCCCTCCTTCTCCCACCCACTTCAGCAAGAGGACTGCAGCTCATTGGAGAACAGAAAGCAGAATCTGAAATGCTGGGGAAGTTTGCAGTATGTTGACATATTCATATTTGCAGATGTGGAAGAATAATTGAAGAAAATAGGATTTTGTTCTATTTCTACTAAGGAAGTAGCACTAGTGGGAATTCTTGTGGCATGGAGGTTTATGTTTTTGCCTTCTTCACTTACCACCCCTGCTCTCTCCACTCCCTGTTATGGAACATTCCATGTGAGGTATGTGCTATTTTCTCCGGTGGAGGAATAAGGCTATCCCCTCAGAAACCTCAGGTGGGAGTGGGGCAGAGAATGATCGCATGATTGTTTGTACTCAGAATTTTCAGCTAAGACCAAGAGCTCTGGTCTTAATTTTTCAGTTTGTTATGTTAACCGTGTCGTTTTTCATTCCATAGAGATAGTTAGGCAATTAGACCTTTGCCAATTATTCTGATGCTAAAATAGGTCTATTGAAATGTAGATATTTCTGAATCAGAGGTGATAGTGGCATGCTGCCTGTTTTCATACAGGATTATTTCCAGATTGTTGAATTTTGATAACAGATGTGTTATGTATTTTGTAAATAATTTATTGAGCAAAATGCCAAAAAGGAGATGATCAGGATATACTTCTAACTGGCACAGTTTTTAATTTAGTGATATGAGGATTTGTCTGATGTATAGCAGAACTCTGTATCATGTGTACTTAAAGTCCTTACAATAATACTGATACATATAAAACAAAAGAAGAAGGACAAACATTTCACTTAGCCCAAAACAGTAACATGAAATAGAAGGCACAAGTGATTGTATGTAACCATAATATTTTGAATATATGGAAGCATTTGTAATCAAAAGTATACAGAGGGAAGTATTTCAGATCTATAGATGATATGGTCAGAGTTGTGAACCAGAAGCTGAAACAAGTTTGTGAAATATATTATCCCAAACATGTAGATAACAGCAGTATGTACCATAAGCAGTGATTTTGGCAAATGTTTTTACTTTTACAGTATTTTAGGTTTGATACTGTTTCATGTTACTTTGTTTGCTTTACCACTGTGATTAAAATGTCATCTGGCTGCATTGCTTATACAAGTGCCTTATATGTGGGGTTATTTTGTAACTACAGAAAATGATATGTCTGTTTCGTGCCTGTTGCTTCCATGCAGCATATATCTATTTGAATCTTAAACCTGTAAAAAGGGGAAGAAGGTGTGTGATGATTAGTGCTTAAGCAGCCTCTGTAAACAAAGAACTGAGAGATTTGGGCATGTTAGCCTCGGTGTTTCGTAGCAGTAAAATCATAAACTAGTAATGGTGATGTCTGTGAATTGCCATGGATATGATTCCCCCCTCCTCCACGATGTCTTTGACATGGATTCATTCCTAGCTTTTGGACTGTGCTCTTCTTCTTCGTGGTCTCTGCAAATCACACAAATGGGTTATATCTGTGCCTGCACAGCTAGCTCGGAAAGTTCTGGTATCATTGGGCAAAAGTTCAGTTGCAACTTTTGGGCGGTAGCTCCACCCACCTCTATAAAGCCCTTGGTGTTCCTGCTCTTTCTCCAATTCCTTTTATCCACCACATTAGCAGCTAGCAAGGAACTTAACCCGCTAGAGTCGCGCTCTAACTTTCGATTTTGACCTACGGCTGTTGACTTCTTGTTCTGGTTCTTGACTATTCTCTTCAGATTTTGGCTTTGTGATTGTTTGCAGATCGGTTGATCTTTGGACCGTTTTCTGACTTCGTTTTTTTTCTCACGGATCAATTTTGTCTCACCATGATGGCTTCCTTCAAGCCAGGGGTCGGCAACTTTTTTTTGCCGGCGGGCTGGGGGAGGGGAATGGCACTGGCGTGTGCGCGTGCACGACTCCCACCATCATGCGTGTGTGGTGGGTGCCATTTTGGAAACCTAAATGGCTCCCCTGGATCACGTTTGCATGCGCACGATGGCGGGATGCCATCTTGGAACGCCCAACGGTGCCGGCGCATGCACATAACGACGACGCTGTTGGGCATTCCAAAATGGCGCCCGCCATCATGCGCATGCGTGCGCAAGTGCATGCGCCATTTTGGACACCAAAATGGTGCCTGCGCTTGTGCGCGGCAGCAGGACCAGGCAGTGGCCGGTTGGGAGACCTTGGTGGGCCGGGTGCAGCCCATGGGCCATAGGTTGCCGAGCCCTGCGTCAAGTGTTGCCTCAAATGCAACACAAAAATCCTCACTAGTGATTGGCACAATCAGTGTGTGTTGTGTCTTGGAGAAGCCCACAATCCAAAAGCCCCCTGTGCAAGGGGATGACAACCCCAAGCCCTAAAAAAATAGGGACTTGAAGCTCAAGGCTGCTCTCTGGGAGCAGGCCTTAAGACTGGTGTCTGCACCACCTCAGGCCCCGCCAAAGCCCCAGCCATCCACCTCCAGTAAGAAGTCCTGCCGGGAGAAGGAAAAATCCAAGGAGAAGTCCTCCAAAGACAAAAAAAACCCAGCAGGTCTGATAAGGATCGTAGCAATGGAGCTACCACCAGGTCTGATAAAGACCACAGTGAGGTGTCTGGCAAAAGAACAGCCAAGCGCAAGCACTTGGAAGGGTCAGATCAGTCGATTGGTTGTTTTTCCTCTAAAAGAGCCCATTCGGCTTTTCCTAAGAGGTCGCATTGTGAGAAGGTCTCTGAATTGATTAGGATCCCTCCACCCTCATTCGGGTCCAAGTTGGTCCATGATTCACCTGTTGCCAGACCTCTGTCCCCTCTGGTTCAAATTGAATCGGAATTGGAGGGAGAAATTGTGGAAACTGAGCCTCCAGCCCTGACTCCATATCAATAATAATAATAATAATAATATATAATAAATTTTTATTTATAACCCGCCCCTCT
>CM034710.1:39019175-39041114 GCA_020142125.1 Phrynosoma platyrhinos
ATGTTTGATTCCAGGTATAGGAATTCTTTTACTATTTCTATTTCTTCAATGTCTAGGATAAACTTGTTAAGGTCCTTGGTGGTCATTATTTTTGTTTTCTTTATGTTCAGCATTAAGTCTGCCTTTCCACTTTCTTCTTTGATCTTCCTTAGTAGGTGTTCCAGGTCTGTGAGGTTTTCAGCTAGTATTATGGTGTCATTTGCATATGTTAGATTGTTGATATGCCTTCCTCCTATTTTCACTCTTCCTTCTTCTGTGTCCAAGCCTGTTTTTCTTATAATGTGTTCTGCATACATGTTGAACAGATAAGGTGAAAGGATGCAGCCCTGTCTGACCCCTTTGCCAATTGGGAACCATTCTGTTTCTCCATGTTCTGTTCTTACAGTAGCCTCTTGTCCTGAGTACAGATTCCTCATCAGGACTATCAGATGTGTTGGCACTCCCATGTCTTTAAGGGCGTTCTATAGCCTTTCATGGTCTATGCATTCAAAGGCTTTGCTATTGTCTATAAAGCACATGCTGATTTTCTTTTGGAATTCCTGGTGTGCTCTATTAGCCATTGTATGTTTGCAGTGTGATTCCTAGTGCCTCTTCCTTTCCTGAACCCTGCTTGGACCTCTGGGATCTCTCTTTCCATGTATGGTTGGAGTCTATGTTGCAGAATTTTGAGCATGATTTTGCTTGCGTGGGAGATCAGTGCTATGGTCCTATAGTTGCTGCAATCTCTTGTGTGTCCCTTTTTGTAGATGAGGATGTATATTGATCACTTCCAATCAGTTGGCCATCATTTTGTTTTCCATATCTGTTGACATATGTTGGTTAGCACTAGAGTTTATTCTGTCAATGTGGATTGCAGCAGTTCAATTGGAATATCATCTGTTCCTGTTGATTTGTTTTTCGCTATTTCACTTATTGCAGTTTCCACTTCACTTTTTACAATTGGGGGTTCATCTTCATATGATTAAATCATATGATTAAAATATGATTAAGTAGTTAAATATTAATTATGATTAATGTATTGTTTGTATTATAAGATGAGACAATAGTTTACTATAAAATAAGGACAACTGATATTAAATCTATGTTTGTAAATGGGAAAAGTTTACATTAATTGGAAATGACCTATCATATTAATTGAAAGAAGTATAATAGAGTGGATGGGAAAATTTATATAGAAGCAGAGGAATGAAGAGAAATGAAAAGGAAGTGAAGACCTGATGGGCTCAATTAGTTCCAAATCTTTAAAGAAAGGAAGTGTTATACAATAATATTATTTGTTATTGATTGATGTAAGGAGTTGAGTAATTATTATCTGTATGATGTAATTACTCTCATTATATCATATATATATATATATATATATAGAGAGAGAGAGAGAGAGAGAGAGAGAGAGAGAGAGAGAGAGAGAACCATGGTGAGGGTGAGGCATTAGAGCACATGGTGGTGGAGAAGAAGCATTTGGGACCCTGCTAAAGCTCTGTGAACTTTGCCAGGACTTTGCTGGCAGGTTGGAGTTGTGCTTCTGCTTCTGCTTTCTGTCATCCTTTATGGTCTTCACTTCACCATTGCATCTAAAAGTGCAACTAATATTGTTTTGCAGTCAGTGAAGAATATAATATACATAGCCCTTCTCAAGACTATAAATTCCTGTGGTACTCACTAATAAGATTTATTTTTGCTAACAAATAGCAGTTGTGAAGACAAGAAGCTGGAAACCAATATTCTTTGTCATTGTTCACCTCCATAAATTTTCCCCTTTCACCACCTCTCCCCCATAGGAGGTAAAGATCAGGGTTAAAAATCCTGGTTTGACTTTGTGTGATAAGTTAGAGGGCTGTTATTGGAGGCTGATTTACAGTTTAATTATTAAGTTGGTGAATCAGTTTAAGAAAGTCCTGGAAATATACATGTCTACCCTTAAAACGAAAAGGTAAAGCTATTCCCTGTTGACAAGGTTGTCAAGTCGTGTCCGATCATAGGGGTTGGTGCTCATCTCTGTTACTAAGCCAAAGAGCCAGCATTGTGAGAGACTACTCTGTGATCATGTGGTCAGCATTATTGTACAGAACACTTTTTACCTTCCCACCAAAGTTGTACCTATTTATCTACTTGCTTTTGCATGCTTTTGAATTGCTAGTTTGCAGAAGCTGGGACTAGTGATGGGAGCTCACCCCATCATGCAGTACCTGGGCCTCGAACTGCCAACCTGCCGATCTTGCAGTCAACAGAGTTAGTGTCTTAATCACTTGTTTATGGCTTGAGTTATAAAACTGAAAAGAATCCAAAGATTCCTTAAACAAGAAAACTCAAATTTAGTTATCCTACAGGAAACCCACCACAAGGGGGACTTTAAGTTACTAATGTGAAATAATAATAATAATAATAATAATAATAATAATAATAATAATAATAATAATAATAATAATAAATTTTATTTATATCCCGCCTCTCTGTCAAACAATCGGGGTGGCTCACAGCAGTTAAAACTCCATACAATATTAAAATACAATCCAAGCTCCCACAACCCTCCCACCCCTGTTGATCTAGGGTTAGGTTTTGGAACTGGAGGAGCATCTAAAACTGGGGTGGGGCAGGGTACTAATATGTCAGGCACTGCATCCTACACCTTGCCTCCCATGATTTTCGTGCAAAGCCAGGGTAATGGGAGTTACTGAGATACTGTGATGAGATATGCAGTGAAGTAATTATGGTAAGGATTATTATTGTAATCATGTATTATTATTAGCACCACAGGTGCTATGAGAACAAGGTTGAGAGGGAAGACATGGCTCCAGACTACCCAAGATCATTCTTCTTAGAAGAAACTTGCTGAAGGAACAAGGAGGGGGCAGCATGGGAAATGCGAGAACTAAAGAATGAGAAATTACTCCACTGACAATTTGAAATTATGTGTGGTTTAAATGGACATTACTGACACTTGCTATTTAGTTCTAAGAATGAATGTCTCTGGTGTGAACCTATAGTTACTGAATAAAGGTTTGCTGAGTTTATTATTGAAGCCTGAATTTGTGAACTTGATCAACTGCTGAACTTAACATAATAGCAATAACCCCAAACCTTTTTAGCATGGATATTCTTATAGAACCCAAAGGTCATTATGTTTTTATTAAGGGTTTCAACCAAACTAAGCTCACACTGGGTTCTACATATTCTCCTAATGCCAAACTGGAAGGTTTCCTCTGGGATACTTTACAACTGAGTAATAATTTCAAAGAAGGAAAAGTTATTATTGGAGGAAATTTAAATGCATCTGCTCCTAATTTTGAAACATCCAATGTAGACTTTTTAAATGATGTGTGAATAGAGTAAGTTATAATTGAGTTATCTGATATTTCAAGACATCAGCATGGAAATGGGAAAAATAACTCCTATTATTCAAATTGATATGGGAACATTGGGAAAGGGGGGCCTGTACAGACTGTCAGAAATAATCCAGCTTGAGGCCAGTTTAACTGTCCCAGCTCAATGCTAGGGAATCATGTCTGTTGATTTATGTTTGGTTGTGTTGTATTAGCAGAGATCTTGTGCCGAAAATTGCCAGGCATCCATCCATCAGCCACCTCCGTCTCTGGTATGCTGCTCCTTGTAGCTTCAAGCAGTTTGCTATTAATCCAGCCCCAGAACAGAGAGTTCTTCATAATAAGGTTTTCATTCATGATTACATGGTAAAGAGAAAAACTATTTACATATCCATCATGTAGGTTTGAAGGTCTTGAACACACACACAGAAGACAGTGTAATAAATTGTCAGAACAAAGGAGGCTTCAAACTCCTCCCATGGGTGGATACCTTCATAGACAATTTGCTGAATTGCTTTTAGCCCAGCCTCTAACCCAGCTTCTTGCTGTGAGTCATGTGTCATGTGATCTTGGTTCCCAGACAACAAAGATGACTTCATTGTTTATGACTTGTCTGCCTGTGTTTTCAAGCCACTGACCTTGTGTAAATTGTTTACACTTTGCACCTGCAGGCCCAAGATCTTTCCATTAGAAATTTTCCTGCATCTGTACATTTCCACTTTTGACTACATATCCCGACACTCCTAACAATCATGTCTGTGTAGGCCCTTAGTATATCATATATGCTCGTGTATAAATCAAGGGCAAGTTTTGGGCCAAAATTATGGATTTTGCAATAATGCTTGGATAAGTTGAGGGTAAAACGTACAGGGCTGTGGCAAAAATTTAAAAATTTAAATTTTTTTAAAAATGCGTAGAGGGAATATTACGTAAGAGTTGAAGAGAAGGAGGTGATTGGTTTATTTGGGTGATTACAATGGGGGGGGGGGTTGTAATTTGCATTGCTGATCATAACATGCCTTATTTTGTTGTTAACTGCCCTCAAGTTGGCCCCAACTCATGGCAATCCTGTGGATGAGACATTGCCAAGCTTAGGTCCTACATTCTCAGACCCATGACCTCCCTAATTGAGTCTAGCCACCTAGTGTGTCTTCCTCTCTTTCTACTGTCTTCTACCTTTCCTAGCATTATTGTGTTTTCTAATGAGTCATGCCTTCTTATGATATGTCCAAAGTATGACAGCCTCAGTTTCATCATCTTGGCTTCCATGGAGAGTTCAGGCATGATTTATTCTAGGACCTGTTTGTCATTTTTGGTTGTCAACTGTCAGACTTGGCTCAATTCAGTAACTGTGTGTAGCAATGTCCAGCCAATTTAATCAACCAGAAGTTTATTAAGAACACACAGCCAGAAATTCACCAGTCAGTGTTTAAGCCAGAATTGCCCCCCTACAGCCAAATGCCATATTAAAAACACCCCAAATTGCTGGTCTCCACCCCACACCCATTGGCACCAAAACTAGTACCCACCTCCAATTCCCATAGCTCATCTTCCTCCACCAAGTCAGCCCCCCTTTCCCAATGTTCTCATCAGCTATATCTTACTCCAGCCCTAAGCATTCCACCCAGTCCCCCTCCTGCCAGATACAGCCAGACACCAACTCGCCTCCTCCCACAGCTCATGCATTCCAACAGCTTGACTTTCTCAAAACTCTTCTAACATCCCCACACTACTCCCAACCCCCCATCCCAAGCAGCCTACAACTCACATATACTAACCCATCCATCATCCCCCAAACAACTGCAACTACTATACCTCAAGCAAAACATCTGACAGAACTCATGTATGGTTCTGACATCCACAGAATCCTCAGCACCCTTCTCCAGCACTGCATCTCAAATAAGTTGATGTTCTTTTTATCCATTTTCTTCACTGTCCAGCTCTCACATCTGTCCATGGTTAGGGGGAATACAACAGATTGGACAAGTTGAACTTCTAAAGCTTGTCTATCTTTACTCTTTAGGATCTTATTTAGTTCTTTAATTGCTGCCCTTCCCATTCCTAGTTTTCTTATTTCTTGGCTGCAGTCTCTGTTCTAATCAGTGTATTATCTAAGGTAGGGGAAATCTTAAACTGTTTCGATTTCCTCATTGTCTAGGTTGTAGTTCCTCATTGTCTAATTTGTGTAGTTCCTCCATGGTCATTATTTTTCCTTTCTTTATGTTCAGCAGTAACCCTGCTTTTCCACTTTTTTCCTTGACCTTCCTTAGGTCCAAATCTGTTATGTTTTCTACTAGTAGTATGGTGTCACCCACATATCTTAAGATTGCTGATGTTCCTTCCTCCTATCTTCACTCTTCCTTCTTCTATGTCTGCTCACCATATGATATTTTCTGCATAGAAGTTGAACAAGTAGAGTGATAAAATGCAGCCTTGCCTTATCCACTTGCCAATTGGGAACCTACATCTAAAATACCTACATCTGTATTAATACAGATAGTACAAAGACTGTAAATGAGAAAAAAGAACAAGAATGTGGCCTGAAAAAAAGGGAGGGGGAAGAGCAAAGAAAGCAGCCAGTCTCTGTTAGGGACCCAGCATGACAAGAGGTAGAGGCAAGAAGCCCCTCTTGGCATGGAAACAGTGCTCCCATCCCATTATTCCATCCTTGTCCAAAGCAGAGAAACAAAGGCAGCCCTCCCTCCTTCTCCACTTTCTATTTTGGCCCAAGCAGCTTTCAGCAGCAGTGTGGGGGAGCCTAAAAAATGTCACACACCTGCCATTTTGGGCACTTGAAATGGAGCAGAGCGGCAGTGGCCATTTTTAGTAGGGGTTTATTATATAAACCTCTCTGCAGAGAGACTGAGGTGGTCGTTTTTGATAGGGGCTTACTATATAATCCTCTCTACAGAAAGACTGCCAAGCTTCACCAGCACTGACCCGTGTAAAAGACAACCCAGGTTTTTGGGTCAATTTTTTGCCAGAATTTTTGACTTATACACAAGTATATGCAGCAGGTTATATTTTGATATCAAAAATAATTTAGACTGTTATGAATGCAGACACTATTCATCCATTCATTTCCCACTCTTTAGAAATGCTCCCAAAGTGGTTTACAAATTACTATAAATACTCATGTATAAGTCTAGAAATTTAGGTCAAAAAATTGACCCCAAAAACATGAGTCAACTTATTCACAGGACAGTGCAAGTATAGTACTTTAATTCTCCCTCCCTCTCTCTCTTTTTTTTAAAGAATCCATCCTCTGGCGAAAGGCAACTGCATAATCTATCCTGGAATCACTTACCTCCTCTATTCTCTCATTCATCCAGCTTTTAGTATAAGCACAAACAGTTATGCCTGCTAGACTTTTTAAAGCTATTTGCATAGTTTTCTTTGTTTCATCCTGTACATCCTTTCTTACATGCCCAAGCAGTTCGACTTATCCAGGTGTCATATCAAAATCCATAAATTTGGCCCCAGCAGAAGCCATTTTTAGTTGGGGTTTATTGTATAAGCCTCTCTGCAGTGAGACTGAGACAGATCTATGTGAGCTAAAAGCAGCGAGAGGCAGCGCCGGGGGCCTGGACTTACCATCTAGCTCCGGAGGCCAGCTGTGGCTGGCAGCACAGCTGAGCGCCCTCAGCCGACATTCCCCCGCCGCCCTGCCGGAGGACCACGGCGGCTTATTTAAACGCCGCCAGTTTTTCCACCTCTCCTCCAGCTAAAAGCGGCGAGAGGCAGCGCCGTGGGCCCGGACTTACCATCTAGCTCCGGAGGCCAGTTGTGGCTGGCAGCGCAGCTGAGCGCCCTCAGCCGACATTCCCCCGCCGCCCTGCCGGAGGACCACGGCGGCTTATTTAAACGCCGCCAGTTTTTCCACCTCTCCTCCAGCTAAAAGCGGCGAGAGGCAGCGCCGGGGGCCCGGACTTACCATCTAGCTCCAGAGGCCAGCTGTAACTGGCAGTGCAGCTGAGCGCCCTCAGCCGACACCCCCCCCCCGCAGGGCGGAGGGAGCTGGACTACCACCTGGGCCCGCTCACGGCCCCAACGCTTCCGAGGCCATTAGCCACGTTCCGTGGTCGCGGAGGACTGTTTTTCCATCTACAGTCCTGGAGTACAACCTGAGCAACCTGAGCCGCCGCTCCTGTGAGGTGGCTGGGAGGAGCGCCGGCGGATTTAAAACCCGCCGTTTACCATCTTCCACCGGCACCAAGCAGCGGGTGGCGGTGGTCTATGGCCACGGAGGACTGCTTTGCTATCTGCAGTCCTTGGAATATCATAATGATATATAATTTTGCATTTTATAATTGTATATTTTTATCATTGTTATTGATTTGATTTTACTATTGTTATTGGTTTGATTATTGTTATTGATTTTGCTGATTTGTTGTTTATAACTTGTAATGCTGTGCGCCGCCCCGATTGCCTAGCAGAGGGTCGGGATACAAATAAAAATTATTATTATTATTATTATTATTAACTTGCTCTCATACATGCAATTTTTACAGCAGACTACACTATCCCTAAAAGGTTTTCTTGGAAATTTGACTTTTCATTATATTGATAGAAAGACTAAAATATATATTTGTTCCTCCAGATTTGCTGACTTCCTGTTTGTGATTTTGAATTTCCACAGACAGAAAGCCAGGATGGACAAAATGATGTGCGCGCCTATGGTGTGCTGCCATAGTTTTCAGTGGGGCTCAAATATTTGCAGTTTTCAATTTTTGTGCATGTGTGTGTGTCTGGAACGGGTCCCCCACAAATTGGGAAGGGCAACTGTAGTGTAAAGGATGTTATTACTAGTTAAGGGTCTGGAAACCATGCCCTGTGAGGAATGTTTCGCTTGGAGAAGAGATGGTTAAGAGGTGATATGATAGCCCTGTTTAAATATTGAAGGGATGTCATATTGAGGAGGGAGCTAGCTTGTTTTCTGCTGCTTTAGAGAACAGGACCCAGAACAACGTATGCCAGCTACAGGAAAAGAGATTCTACCTCAACATTAGGAGGAACTTGCTGACAGTGAGAGCTGTTCGACAGTGGAACACACTCCCTCAGAGTGTGGTGAAGTCTCCTTCTTTGGAGGTCTTTAAACAGAGGCTGGATGGCCACCTGTCTGGGATGCTTTGATTTTGAGATCCTGCATGGCAGGAGATTGGACTGGATGGCCCTTATGGTATCTTCCAGCTCTATGATTCTATGAATAGAAACTATAGCAAAGACAACTCAACCCCCCCCCTTCAATATATTCAAAAATTATGAGAGGCACTAAAAGCAATTGTTAGAAGGACATAGCTGAATGAAGACAATCAATTCAGGAGATCCCTGCAAGGACCAAGTCAGTTTTTTCGAAGAAATTAAAAATCTAGAACAGCAACACAAAAAAATATCAGGAAATAGTAAAATTAAAACCCTGTTGGATCTCACTCTCAAAATCAAAATTGAATTTGTTAAAAATCAACAAAATTTCTAAATAGAGTGAATTTAACAAGAACTTAAATCTGGTTTAAAAAAACCTATTTAAGACAAAATCTTATTGATCAAAGAAACCAAAGGGCACCAGATTTTTATTATTCGAATTATCAATGAATTATCTACTGATTATTTTTTAAAACTATATATATTTAATAACCCATTCAATTCCAATGTAACTGATTATCTATTTTGTAACTGTAAAATTTTCAAATCCACATAAGAATTTTTTTGACTAAAGTGTATGTGATTAAGAAATTCATGTTGCTCTTAAAACATTGACACATAAAAAAGTCCTGGGCCTAGATGGATTATAAACTTTTTGAAAACAGTTTAACTTTAATATTGATCAAATTTAATTCAGTTTTGAATAGAAACACTATACCAGAATAAAAGAAAACATTGTGCATAATTTTTATTTTAAAACCAGACAAAGGCCCAAAGCAAATCAATTCATTCAATCCAATTTCCTGTATGAAATCTTTTCTGTCCTCATGGCAAACAAATGAAATTCTGTTTCAGGAAAATAAATAGCCATAGATGAATTCAGCTTTGTTAAGCACCAACACATCACTGACCCATTTAGAAGGCTCCTTAATATTATGTTTCAAATCACAGGCATGTGCCAATAGCAGTATATTAGATCACTAGGCAGGTGTGGGAGGGATGCAGAGCTCACTAGGTGACACCCCAGAAGACGGGTAGCACTTGATTGGTCCCTCCTCCTGCTGCAGGGTGCTGTGCCTGCCCCTTCATCTCTGCCGCCCTGGCTCTCTCTTTGCAAGGAGGAAGCCAAGGCATCAGAGGTTGAGAAGCAGAGTGTGCCTCTTTCAATCCTTCCTGCTGCCTCATTTGCCTGGTCATTTCTCCTAGAAACCAGTGAGTGAGGCAGAGGGAGGGCAGTTAGGCTGCCACTGTGGCAGACCACTCCTGCCACCTTGACTATTTATTTCTTTTAAAATTTTATGTGACTGGCTTCATAGCCCTCGTCACCTCCCGGTCCAATAATTATTAATAACACACTGGTAGCGTTTGTTCAAAATTCTCACACAGAGGCCAAAATAGGTTTTTATAAAATAGAAGAATGTTTTATTGTGTTTCAAACATACAGGCACTGCTTCTTGGTTTTCAAACTTGTTATTAATATTACCCGGTTACAGTTTCAAGTGTATTGTAGCTAATTCAAATACAATCCTTCAGCTTTTTCTATGAGTACAATCTAACCACACAGATACTCTCTACACTAGAGCTCTGTTGAACCACAAAGGGTTCTTTTCACTCTTATCTTTGTTCAACTTAGTTCTCTCAGGAACAATCCACAACCTCTGGCTTAAGGTACTGCCTCACTATACCCCTGTCTAAGTCAGTTCCAACTGACTCTCTCGAAGTTTCCGAGCCTTCTGTTCTGCAATTCCTAACTGCCTACCTCCCAAACTGACTATCTCACTCACTGCCTGAGCTATTTATCTCCTTCCATCTGCTCTCTCATTGGCTGGTTCCAGGTGTCTCAGGATTGGTCAGCTGTCTTCTGGTCTTCACAGCTCCCTGATGTCTTTCTGTTCATCACAGCCACCACCTGGCGTCCCTTTTGTGATCTGGGTGGGTGGTGGGTGGGCAGGGAGGGGAAGGGGCAGGCAAAAGAATAGTGGGAGGGAATCGACGAGCACATACTTTGTGGCTTCACTACAGCTCCAACTCATTCCCTAAGGAGGGAACTAAGGTGGCAGAGGGGCAGGTGCACCCCTTATGGCTTTGCCACCACCCCAGCTCTTTCACTGCCACCTCATCTCTCTCCCCAAGGAGGAAGCCAAGGTGACAGTGGAGGTGGGGGGTGAGTGCACCCCAGTGGCTGATCTGTCTCCTTGAGGAGGGAGCTGCTGATGCAATGCCGAAGGGACGATTGTACCCCTTCCACCCGCTTCTTACTTGCCTGGCAGCCCTGGAGAGGCAGGTGGATGAGCAAGCAAGTTGGGGAGGCAAAGGAGTCTGCTGCTGCCTGACTGCCCTTTCCATATCTGGCCAGGAGGGGACGAGGAGGTAAGAGCAGGCCACCCCTCGGCAACCCAGTGCTCCAGGTGACACCAAGCCTCATGATGCCACCGACTCATCCAAAGCCTTTGACAAAATAGAATGGCAGTATATTTTCCAGCTATGTGGAACCATGGCTATGAGATTAAAATTACCAAAGTTATCTCCAGCTTATGTAAATTTTATCAAGCCATCATTAAAATAAATGATATAGATGCAGACTTAATTCAAATTAGCAGAGGAACTTGTTGTCACCACTTCTGTTCATGCTTGCCATGGAGACACTGGGATTCCTGGGGTACAAATTGGGAACTCTAAATCTTTGGAGGCTTTACTTGTCCAATACCTTGGATATACTTAAACTAATTTCATGAGTTACTTAGCAATTCATATACCAAACCAATTGGAAAAGTAGTTTTCTTTCTATTTTCATTCCTTTTATTCAAGACTCTAGGAAGTATTGCAAATACTAAAATGGCTAATTTTTTAAAATTCAGGTGCATCCTGTACAATATACAATACAATATGCAATCAAAATGGCAAAATATTACAAATTAGATTTTTTTTTGGTCCTTATTAATGTAAATTACCAAAGAACATAATATCCAGAATCAGTAAAGCACCAGGGTTGGGAGTCCCATATCTGATTTTTACTGTGAGGGTTTTCACATTATGTAATTGATAGGAATATATTATCACAGTAATGTAGAATTTGGATAAAAATGGAATGTGAAAACTCATATACACAATGGATAAGAGACTAAGCATTCTGAAAATATAAGTGCAGAGACTTAGATCTAATATAAAATCCTTTTCTAAATAACACTTTCAAGCTATGGAACAAATGGTGAGATGAACTTATATAAACACTATCATCATTGATTGTATTTGTATGCCATCTTTTATTTTGTCATCTTGACAAATTTACTTTATTTACAGACAAGAAACAAAAAGGAATATGTAGACTACTGGACTTACACATTTGAATGAACATAATCATATAAACATTCAAATAAACCAATGTTGTATTTTTTATTTTTAAATAAATTTTATTAATTAAAAAAAAAAATAATACAACACCATACATCAAATCATCAACAATCCATTCATTTCCAATTCATTAATTCAGCATTCTTCCATCTTCCATCTTCAATCTTCAATCTGTCATATTTTCCGTCTTCTGTTTCACATATTTACAAACTCGCACACATATTTCAAACAAACATAAACATACATCTCAAAGACTTCGATGTCCATCCTCTGCTGATTCATTTCCACATTTTTATTAACTGCTCATCCTCTTATATTAGTGTTCTATATTTTGACTCTATCTCTTTGATCTACTTTTCCAGAATTTTTCCCATTTTCTTAACTGTTATTTTCTTTTTTTCTTATGTAGTTTTCTAAGCTCTTTCATTCGTTTTGTTTAACTTATATTTTGAATATTTAGCCATTTCCCCCTTATATATTTATACAATTTTTCCCAACCTTCTATGTCAGTCTCTTTCTTCTTTCCTCTTTTTCTATATTTTTACCTTTTTTCATTTGTGGTGGGGATGTAATGTAGCAAAAAATTATTGGAAGGAGATACAGAATGGAATAAGAGAGATATTGGGAATAGAATTAACATTTAGCCCTGAAATGCTGCTCTTAAATATGTTGGGTAAGGAGGAAGAAAAGAAATATGGGAAAATTATTTTTTACATGTTAACCACAGCCAGACTGGTTTATGCTAAGTATTGGAAATTAAAGAAGGAAATACAAAAGGAAGAATGGATTTTGAAGCTGGTGGATATGATGGAAATAGATATTATATCAACTAGACTAGCACAAAACAAATAAACCAATGTTGTAGACATAGTTTTTTGTGGGTTTTTCGGGCTGTGTGGCCATGTTCCAGAAGAGTTTCTTTCTGACATTTTGCCAGCATCTGTGGCTGGCATCTTCTCTGAAGATTTCTCTGAAGATGCCAGCCACAGATGCTGGCAAAACGTCAGAAATAAACTCTTCTAGAACATGGCCACACAGCCCAAAAAACCCACAAAAAACGATGGATGCTGGCCATGAAAGCCTTCAACTTTACAATGTTGTAGACATCTCATCTGGAGTCATGCCAATGGAATCACTGGTCCAAAACACACAGCAGAAACAATCCAATTTGAGACTGCTTTAATTGCCCTGTTCAATGCTAGGGAATTGTAGGAACTGTAGTTTTGTGAGATATTTAGGGGGGAAGCACACCAGGGCATCCGAGACGCCGCGGGACGGTGCGCCGCGGGACCGCGGCATCCACACCACGGCGCACCGTCGCCGCCTCTGAAAGGAGCGCTAAATCAGCGCTCCTTTCAGAAGTCAGTGAAAGTGCGCCCTAAAAGCGTAGGGCACACTTTCCCTGACTTTTCCGCCGCAGCGTGTGCTGACGCTGCGGCGGGAGGTTGCCCTCGGAGCGCCAGCCATGCGGAGGGCCGGCAGCTCCGAGAGCAACCTCGGGAGGAGGAAGGGGCGCCGATCGTGCAGCTGCCCCTCCTCTTCCCTGCCTCGGAGACAACTCTATTAGTCGTCTGCCGAGGCCCTTAGTCTTTGTCAGAGAGCTCTGGGCCACAACAAACTATAATTCCCAGGATTCCTAGCAATGAGCCAGAGCTGTTAAAGAAGTCTTGAACTGGATTATTTCTGCCATGTTTTGGGCCACTGCTGTGATAAAATCCACACTAAAATTGTGAAAACCCTTTCCTAATAACCACAGATTTTTATTTCTAACACAGATTGACTTCTCCAATTGAGGTGTCCATAGTAATCCATGATCAATGGGGACTTGGTTTGCTTTGCCTTTTTGTATAACAACAAATAGGGAGAATATGGCTTCAAACAGATGGGCCAAAAGAAGCGGTTTCAGGCTGCTTTGAGAGCGTGGTGTTTAGATGACGCATGCTCCCAAAGTAGCTGGAAACTGCGTCACAGCTGCTGTAAGGGGAGAAAAGCTGGATTAAAAAAAACTGAATTTTTCTGCTCTTTATTGGAAGGTACGCACCTTTGGCCCTGCATATAAACTCACTGGTGCCAGAGCAATTCTGAAGGAGCAGTCTGTCCTAATCCCCTGCATATAAACACACCAATTCAGCTGCACATTTACAGAGCTGCCGTACCGAAGCAGTGTGGGCAGCAATGGAAAGATTCGAAAGTGTGACACCTCTAATGGATGTCAATACAGCATATACAAACCAGACAGTCCAAGTAGGATGGATGAAGGGGAGGCATGATTGTACTTTGCTAGCATCTTCATGGGCACAGCTCTGTGCCAATGCAATAGTGTGCAGGGATGGTGGGGGGAAAGTAAAAAGAAAAGTACCCAGCAGCGCAGCTTAATGCTGCACTGTGCGGTCATGACATGTGCACTCTGACCACCTTGGGAGCGGGTAGTGTGGTCAGTGGGGACTTGCCCCGCTCTCAGAAAAAGCAATTTTAGGACACTCTTTCTTGCCCATCTGCCTGACCCCTATGTTGAGTCTGTATGCTTTGTTAGATATGTATAACATGGCTATGTAGCTCTCTGAGTGTGTTTTCACTAGGCGCTATGTCGCTTCATGTGTTTTGACGGGGGAAAGTATTTTCTAGCAGAGTCCTGGGAGAATTTCTAAGTGTCTAAGAATTTCTAATGTCTAAGAATCATTTGCCCAATTGGCAATGTCAAATACAAGTTATTGTGAAATGATATGTCAAGATATAGTGGACCTTACAAAATGTGTTTCATCTTAGCAAGCTTCGTGGGCATTTAGTTATGTTTACTCTTCTTATATAATTACAAAATTATATATAGCATTTTAGATTTTTAAAGTAAGAACAGATTGCTTTATTTGAATATGCTGTAAATTTCATCCTAGAGTTATTAAACCTTGCTTATAAAGTAAGAACTCAAAAGTCTGACTGGTTTTCTCTTGGTTTTATTTTTATCTGTGTGAAATTAGTTATACAATAAAATTGGCTTCTTCTATGGACTTACATCTTCTAAAACATTATTACAGTATGAAAAACTCTTTGTTGTTTTCTTGAACCATTAAAAACAAACCACTGCATTTATACTCTTTATAGTTAGTTGAATAATATAGTAATTGCACCAGAAATCATTTTTAAAAACAGCTGTATGACTCCAGTGGTTAGTTGCTTATACTAAGAGTTGTTTGACTTCTTTATGAACTTCACTAAGACAATAAATACTTTCCGTTAGCTTCTCAGTGTAATTGAGTAGACGATGCCAAATTGTGACTGAGAGGCAAAGGGTATGTTTGCTTTGCACTTACTTGAGTGATTGCCTAAGTTTATGTAGCTGATCGGGCCACACAAACCACACCAAATGTCAGGGTTTGTTCCAGCAAAATCCAACACTAGTTATACATGGGAATCAGCAGTGTCTACACAAGATCAGGTTGGACATCTTGCTCAATATTTCTGATCTCTGAACTTTTCTAGAAAGAAATATTAATTGCCCCACTGCTGATGTTGAGAAAATGTATTTTGGGGGGCGGGGGACTGCCTGCCTTTTCTATGAGTATTTGCCTGCTTGTCTGATATGACTGTGTTAAACCAAGGAAGATAAAAAGAAGTGGCTGCTGTTTGTATTAAAATCACCTAGAATAAGTCAAGGGATGAAAAAAAAATCTGTGTGGAAGAAGCCGGGTTATGTTCCATTTGCCTGTGTTACTATGTCGTGGAATATTGACAGGATGAACCTTGAAGCTCCACCAGTCTCAAATTGAGGACCATCATTTAGAATACTTGGATGAATATAGCTCACAAATCTGGGATGTATGGTGTAGTGGTTTGAGCATTGGACTACAACTCTGGAGATTAGGTTTTGATTCCGGCTTCTTCATGAAAACCCACTGGGTGCCTTGAGCATGGTACATACTCTCAGCCCCAGAAAAACCCGTGATGGTTTCACCTTAAAGTCGCCATGAGTCAGATATGGCTTGAAGGCACAGAACAACAACAACAACAAAGTTTTTCCCCAACCTGGCATGCTTATGTTAAAAATCATAAATTGTATTTTGTAGGTTGTTTTTAAATTGTTTTGAGATGCATTTAGAGGCCTCTGGCCTGAAGTGGGTTGAAATATTTAGATTAGTAAGTAAAAAATCTGGAGCATTTATTAATGCAATCATGGACCAGCTCTCATAAGCATCCAGACTGAAAGATGATTTGAAAATATTTAGATTAGTAAATAAAATAGTACTTTATTGATATAATCAAGAATATACTGTCATGAATAAACTTTATATCTTAAGATTTATCAACGTAGGGTCTCTGCAGACCAGCCCAAAGGGCCGGCCTGGAGGCAGAGATGGAATGGGGCAGCCGCACGCTGGCCGCCCCAACCCCATGCTGATGCCACGCACTGCTACACATGGTGTCAAAACACCCTTCTGGTGCAGCATTCAAACATGCTGCACTGGAAAGGGCGCTGAAAAGCCGCTCACCAGCTCTTAGGGCAACCTTTTGCCGCCCCTGAAAGGAGCAGCATTTTGCTGCTCTTTCAGGGGCGGCAGAAGGGAGGATCGGGGCTGTGCTGTGCGGTTGCCATGGCCCCAATTCGCAGCTAGCAGGGGTGGCCTAGAGCTGCCCGTCTGCATAGCCTCTTAATCTCAACATGTATAATGCTGAAAGCAGTATCAAAGGGCCCATTGTGGGTGGAGTTCAGGAACTCATTTTTGCAGGGTAAATGTGAGTAATTTTGTGTAATCAAATATTTGTTATTGGTCCAAAAATAAGTTTTTATGAATCTAAAATTGTTCTCTTTATTTATAAATTTATCTGTCTGGCCCTTACATTATGATTGGGTGCTTGATAGTTTCAGTCTTACAGTTGCATTTATTCAGAAGTAAACAACCCTTGGAAGAAAATGAAAACATATTGCATCCTTGATTTCTCATCATTGCCTAATTGAATATTGGAAGAGTTTAGTGGAGTTGAGAAGACTTGAGAAACATTGGATAATGAGATTCCTTGGGGACATGGAGTATGATTTGTATTTCTATAATTTTGTTGATGCTCTCATGTTCTTTTGCTCTGTAGGTGAAGCTGAGCAGGAGCTGGGGCCCCCTCCATCTGTAGATGAAGCAGCAAATACACTCATGACTCGTCTGGGCTTCCTCCTGGGAGAGAAAGTCACCGAGGTGCAGGCAGGGCATCAGTACAGCATGGAAGTACAGGAGGACAATCAGGTGAGCAGAATGAGAATGATAATGATTTCATGATGTCCTGATCCTGATAAAATGCTTGATTTGGAAAATGACATGTCTGATGAAGCCAATCCATGGAAGCCATTTTTTAATACCCAGGAATTCATGGTTGAAAGTTGGTGATATGCATTAACTGAGTATATTCTCATAGGCACTTTCTTCTCTGGAAACCAGAGATGGCAACCTTGTGTGGCCCTGTCAATTGTGATACAATTAGATTGTGAGAGAACTGCTTACCAATGCTTGATGCTGAAATTACCTTGTTTTTTTTCCCCTCTGGGAGGGTGACCTGGGTACATAACTCTAGCTGGCAATTGTCTGATCATTTTTGTGTAATGTCAACATGAGGGAATGTTCCTGTGTGCCGGACGAGATCCGTCTGACTACTACTCTTACTGCTTTTAAAAAAGCAGTAAAGATGGGACCTCTCCCGGCAGGCCTTTTCGGAATAATCTTCTGGCTTCAGGGGAGATAGTTTTTAGCGTTCCATGTATTATAATTACCTTATTGTTTGTATTGTTTGTTGGTTTATTTTTCCCCCCGGCATTTTAATTTCTTTGTAGTTTAATCTTGTTTTAATGGGAAGGGGTGGGAGATTTGGGATGAGGGAATGTTTTTAACTCTGTATGTTTTAAAATGCTGTAACCCGCCCCGATTGCTGAGCAGAGGGGCGGGCTATAAATAAAATTTATTATTATTATTATTATTATTATTATTATTATTATTATTATTATTAATGAGTTGTGGGACAGGAACATTTGCATCTGCTTGGACTGTTACACCAGCTATCCCCTACCATGCTCCTTCCTGGTTAAAGTGGATCTGGCCAGTTTTACATAACCTTTAACCACACCCAGATTAGATTATGGTTGACCCATTCTAGATGGATTGTGCCTAACCACATTTGATGCAAAATCCTACATTTGTAATAATCTCTGGTGTTTGCTTTTCTAACCTAATTACAGCAGCCTTTGTTTCAATTACACTAGATTCCAGTTTGTTTATAAGAATCAATTTGAGGTAGTAATTTCCAGTTCATTCTGAGAAATAAATCAGCATTTTGAGGCTAGTTAAGAGTAGTGTCAGTCAGTCAAATTTTATTGCTTTTGGCCAATGGCCATTGCACAAAACAATGCCACGATAACAACAAAAAACAACAAAATGATACATAACATATATCCAACATCAATTGTATCATTATACAGCAATTTACAATTTACAAAATTTAGCAATTAAAATTTAAAATACCCTTACTATTTTAAATTAAATATTTAAAATAGTTATAAAATTAAATTAAATATAAATTGAATATAAAGTTATTGAATGTTATTTTCATCTTTACAATTTATGGCCATCTCTGCTATATATTTCTTCCTGATTTGTTTTGGCTGCTAAATCATACAAAGCTACTTGCCAGGTCACATATTTGTCCATATCCACTAAGAAGTAGAAAATGGCTTCTTGTGGGCTCTGGCAAGGACTAGTTTCAATTATGGGTGTCACAGGTCATTCCCTTGGTTCACTATATAGTGGGCAATGCAATATGTAATGAACAAGGTCCTCTAATTCCGGGCATCCATATATGCATGTGTGCTCTTTTATTGGGATGCCCCTGTGCCTCCCATCTCTGTAGGCTGTGTCCATCATATTCAGTCTTAATTCTGAGAAGGCCTTCTGCAATTGTATAAATGTCAAGTTGTTAAAATAGTTCACATATTCACAAGCCTCCTTGAGTTTATGATATAAAGCACATGGGGGAAAATAGACAGTATTTAAGTCCTTTTGTGTGACTATTTCTCTTATTTTATTTTTAATGATCTTTTTCTGTGCATCTAGTTGAAGCCCTTTTAGCTCATTTCATGTAAGCCCATATTTGATGATCACTTGGGCAGCATGGATGTACCCAGTTTTTAATAGGTATACCATTGGAAAATTCTATCAAACATTTTTTAGGTAGCCTCATGTTATCCATCCCTTTAAGCCAAAAACATATTACTCTTTTGTCTGTTTGGCTCTCTGTACTCAACATACAAGTTTCTAACCTGATCATGGCAGTTAAAACATCTTTAGGTAGGTCTAACAATGATCTCAGGAAATAATTCTGAGTGGGTTCTAAGCTTGATATTTTTGATGTACCCCACATCTCTGCCCCACAAAGAGGTTGTGCCATTGTTTTGGCTTTATATACAGTCAGGGCAGGGTTTACCTAATTGCTTCCTTTAGTAGCAGCAAACTTCAAAAGTGCTTTGACTGATCTGTAAGATTGTATTTTAATATTTAGCAATTGTTCTTTCCAAGAGGTTGTGTCTGAGTAAACCAATCCCAAATATTTAAATGTTTTCACTTGTTTTATAATGTGATCATCCAAATGCCAGATGTGCTTTTTGGGGCACTTCCCAAATACCATAACCTAAGTCTTATCATAATTTATTGTCAACACATTTCTCTTACAATATGATGAGAGCTTCACAAGAAGTCGCCTTAATCCCACCTGAGTTCTGGATACCAATACTAAATCATCTGTATACATCAACAATGAAAGTTTTAAATCAAGAATTGTGACAGGAGTGTATTGTAAACCATCCAATTCCTTTACCATGTCATTGATGAAGAAGTTAAACAGGAAAGGTGCTAGTATGCAACCCTGCTTAACTCTTACAAAAGTATTAATCTTTGAAATAAGATGGTCTGCCAAATCAACTTTAACTTACAATGATGTATCATTGTACAATGATTTGATAAGAAATAACAAACTGTGATCAATATTTATCCTTTCCAATATCTGCCATAATAAGTGTCTGGAAACTGAGTTGAATGCTAACTTCTGATAAATGAAGGTGACATACAATTTCTAGTTCAGAGTAATAAAATCCTAAATGGCTTGGGACCAGGACCTCATGCTTATCTCATGCCACCAGAACCTCTCCTTCCATTGCAGTCATCTCCAGAAACCCTGTTCTGTTTTCCAGTGCCAACAAAAATGTAATTGGGAGGGACTTGGATCAGAACGTTTTCATTGATGTTGTGTTAGTTATGGAGCTCCCTCTCAAAAGATGGCCATTCTTTGATGCATTTTAGGTGGGTGGTTATGACATTTTTATTTCATCCAGCTTTTATGATGATTTGATTCTGTTGCCTATGTAAATGTTTCACCTGTTTTTATTCTGATATTTTATTGCTCTCTGGTGATATTTGATTGCTCTCTGGTGTAAAATAAATTGAGGTTTTAATTACTATAAACCTTTTTATATCAAAAGGAGTGTAAATGTTCTTTTAAGGAATACATTTGTTTTCAAAATGTCTTTGAATGCAAGATAACTTGCTTACCCTCTCCCCATCCTCTTTCATAGGCTGCAAGGTAGCCACATAGGACTGCCTCCCAAACTGTCATGGAGCAGTTGACTGACTATATGCTTCTGAAGGCGTAGAATCTGCACATTCCACACTTTGTAACAGCAGATAGTCATACCCCTTCTATGATGTAACCTGCATGAGAACCCCCTATAACCTCAGACTTTCTTTGTAAGTGAGAAATGTATGCTAAAGTTAGGTTCTCGCTGACTGTCTGGTTGAAGTGAGGTTACACAGGCTTTGGAAGAGGTATGATGGCGTGGCTTTGAAGTTGAAGATATGTATGAATATTTTTGGTTTGTTGTTAATGTGCTTTTAATTGAATACATCAAAGCAGCAAGTATTCATATATATTCTCTCTTTTCTACAAAAAGGAAATATGCCTGCAGAAGATAAATCGAAGAGGTTATATTTTCAGTTGCACTGCAGTAGATTTATATCTTAGAGCTAATGGTCCCATGAACAAGTTTCCATGCTTTGAAGATTTTACATTCATTTAAATAAATAAAAATACATGTAAAAAGCTGCTTTTTGTGAACAGTGCTTTTGTTGAAGGTTATTCATTAAGCTGTACTGTGGCATGTGTAAATTGGGTGATAATGTTAGGAGTCCTTGTTCTGAGTCAGTGAATGAAAATAATAACTTGTCCTAGATGTTTTATAACAGTGGTCCTGATTTAGAGAACTGTGGTAACAGCATAGTGTTGCATTTGCATTTTCTTTCCACTGAAGACCGGTGACTTAAATTACCATTGGTGCACTGCTGCTTTCAGTTTCCTTTCTCTCTAGATCTAAATATGAATACCAGTTTTCACAGAAAGTTACATTCTCTGGCTCAAGATAATTAAATGTGAAGGGAATTCTGGTCAAGATCGTACATCACTAAATATAGCATAAAAGTTCTGCAGGTGGAACTACACTGTGGTTGTCCTCTCACTACCCCCAGGACCCACTGTTTTGGTGCAATAGCCCCTCTATTGGCCTTTTAGACGCTGGTGAGAAGTGAGATGCAGAATAATCTGTTGAAATCAACCAGAAGCCTCTGGACATAGCACCTTCACCAGCCACTGACTGACAATGGAAGGGGCTATCATGGCAAAGTGGTAAGCTCTGGAAAGGGTTTGGTTGTTGTGGATGCAACCAGAGAATACAATGACTATGTTGGACTTACACTTGAGTATGACCCTAACAGAGTGCCCATATTTCTGACTTAGGGCCTTTGCAGACTGCTAGAAATAGTGCAAATTGAGTCCACTTTAACTGCCCTGACTCAGTGCTAGGGAATCATGGGAACTGTAGTTTATTGTGGCACCATAGCTTTCTGACAGAGAAGGCTCAATGTCTCAGAAAAAAATACAATTCCCATGATTTCCTAGCATTGAGCCAGGGCAGTTAAAGTGGACTCAATTTGCACTATTTCTAGCAGTCTGCAAAGGCCCTAAGACTACTGGCTAAGGCAGAGTGTGGTTAAAAACTAAAAGCACCGTATTTTCCGGCATATAAGACGACTTTTTAACCTGGAAAATCTGG
>CM034710.1:39071074-39088050 GCA_020142125.1 Phrynosoma platyrhinos
TATTATTATTATTATTATTGGCCACAAAGTCATACCTGCAATCTTCCACTGGTACAGAGCATTGGTGTGCCCAGTAAAACACTGGCAAAGCACAGTTATGGCCCCCGACATGCCCCCTTCATCCGTTTCACTCCATGCCCCCTCTTGGACTTGCACAACATACACAATATAAGGATCCCATTGGAGGTGTCACACTTTCACTTTTTTGCATTACTGTCCTGATTGCTTGGGTTCACCAGCTCTGTCCTTTTTTAATTAGCACCTGCACTGGTACATTTATATGTAGCTTTAGGGTTAGGGTCAGGATGTATCAGTCCTTCAGAACTGTTCTCATGTCAGTGCATTTATATGCAGGGTCGAAGGTGCACATTTTCCGGGCTGAGTTAGAGTATCCCAACTTCTTTTTTGCTCTGGTTTTTGGCCCCAGAGCATGGCTTCAGTCCAGTTTCTGCCTGCTTTGGAGGCATGTGTCATCTAAATGTCCCACTTTCAAAGCTTTTTGAAACAGCATTATTTAGCCTGTGTGTTTCACCCCTTAATTTATTTATTGGATTTGTATCCCTTCTTTCTCCCAAAATGGGATTCATAAGATTTGGCTATAGAGTATTTAAAGGCAGGCTATATTACAAAACTGGGTGTAAAGCTTTGTTGTGTGTGTGGGGGGGGGGGGATTATTGTTCTGTTATATATTATCAGGACCTTTGGTCAAACTATGAATTGTAAAATTCATTCATAAGATTTGAATATAGACAGTTTAAAGGCTATATTGCAGAAGTATTCATAGCAACATTATAAGGAGTCATTGATGTTGATTTCTGACCACTTTTCCTCCATGACAACACAAGAAGAAAGTTCTGTTTTAAAGGAACTGCAGCTTTCTACTAAGCAATTACAAAATTAAGCTGCTTTCCACTATTTTGGTTGCATGAACTATCATGCAGCCATGATGGAACCATGATGGCAGTGGCCTTGAGCTGCTGACCTTTTAGAACTGTGTGTGTAACGGGGGGGGGGGTCCCTCCCACTTTTTTGTGTATAATGAGCTGCACAAGAGCAGTGGGATAGAACATGGACTCTTCCCCTGCAGGAGTTGTGACTGAAGCCAAATTTGTTTCATGTATTTTTAAAATAAGAGTATTCGGATAGAAATGGCCAGCTCGTATGGTCTAAACCTTTTACTGCAGCCTTTAACAGCCAAAAGAAAGAAATTTTATGGGCATATTAAATTGGTGGGGATATCTTAAAATCTGTCTGCAGGTGCTTGCACAATTCAGTCAACAACAACAACAAACAAACAAACAAAGGAACAGTCCACACAGGAGGCCAGCCTACACTGGGTAACAAAAGCAATCCTAGATAACACAACATAATTAAAATTATTAAGATAACAAAAACAATCTTTTGGGCTGCTTATAGACATTAACTTAGTTGAATATATGAAATATTTTTTCGTATATGAAATATTTTTTCATATATGAAATATTTTTTCATGTATTTTTCATACACATCAAGAACATTAAAAAAGTATGTAGTGACAGTAAAATCAGGCGACGAGGGTAAGGAACGCTCTGCATTTTGAAAGAGACACCATTGTAATATTTTGTCCAGGACTGGCTCTACCAAAGACTGTTCTTTCATGAAATTAGCTGTGAAACCAATTGTCTCAGGCCAGGTCAATAAAGCAAAATAATCTTTGGATGTTGCTTTGATAATTTCAGCAGACACTTAACAATGCATCAATCTTCATTTCCATATTTCTTCTTTATAAACATGCTTTAGCTTTGTATTATTCTGTTAAATAAAAGAAATGTTTTATTGCAAACTCTAAACCTGGCATGAAAAAAATTCCTTTTAATTAAAAAAAATATGAAAACATTTGGAAGTAATGTTTTAATGCTTTTCCCTTTACGTTGATGCAAAATCATCGCAATTTCCTGTGGATTGCAGAAGGACTTGCAATACATCATCAGCATTATTTTTATATTCATTTATATTCCACCTTTGTCCTAATAATGGGACTCAAGGTGGCTAACAACATTTTAAAACAATACAAATAAAAAACACTACAAAAGTTAAATGAAATAATAAAACATACAATTAAACAATCATGTATAAAACAATTAAAATACTAAAATACATTAAAAATAATAAAAATAAAAATTATATACAGACTCTTAAAAAACTTCAAACTTCAAAACCAGCAACACATAGAATTAAGAGCACAACCTCAACAATTTGTAAAGGCCTGGTGGTACAGAAATGTTTTAACCAGTTTTCAGAAGGAGAGCAAGGATGTAGCCAACTAGATTTCTTGGTAGAGTAGATGGTAAAAGAGCTAGGCTCTAGGAACAACAAAATTTGAAGAAGGTATTTTGTATGGCGAGCATGTTAGTCCTAGATATAGTGTATCCTTGGATATTCTTTAAATAGAGTTATGATATGACTGATTTTGCCCTTTGCTAACTTTGCAGGTCCATGCTGAAAATGTGTAGGTTAAGTAATACTGTATCCAGAAGGAGGGGAAGTGGTGAAACCTGTAAAGCTATGGAAGTGTAAATATATCTATCAGAGGAGCTTAGTAGGATGAAGCAAGCTGAACAACGACTAGAGCGCAAATGGCGGAAGACTTGACTCTTATCCGACAGAACTCGCCATAGGAAGCACCTTGATTCCTATCAGGAGGCTTTACGTGCAGCACAGAGATCTTTCTGTTTTGCACGTATTGCATCTGCAGAGTCTTGTCCTGCAGAGCTGTTTAGGGTGGTGGGAGAGCTGACGAAGGTTTCACCTGCGCAAACCCCCTACTTAACCCAACGATGGCCTGCTGTGACGCATTTAACATCCACTTTGCAGATAAAATCTCTCGGATAAGAGCCGACTTGGACGCCAGTGTTCTGGCAGAATCCATAGACAAGGTATCCAGCGCCTCTGTTGATGGTATTTTACTAGATCAATTTCAATCTGTGAATACTGATGACATGGACAAGCTCCTTGGAAGGGTGAGGAAGATGACTTGCCCCCTCGATCCATGTCCATCTTGGCTGGTCGTCCGGGGGGGGACGTGCTGAAAGTGTTCCTCCGGGATACAAACAATGTGTCCTTTAGGGAGGGTTCTGTACCATCTTGTTTAAAGGAGGCGGCGGTTAGGCCGTTCCTGGAAAAAACCCTCCCTAGACCCCCTGGATAGAAACAACTATAGACCAGTCTCCTTGCTACCTTTTTTAAGCAAGGTGATCGAGAGAGCAGTTGCTTCCCAACTCCAAGAGGTCTTGGATGAAACCGATTATCTCGATCCATTTCAAACCAGCTTCAGGACAGGATATGGAGTTGAGACTGCCATGGTTGCTCTGATCGATGACCTCCGCCTGGGCACAGGGATAGTGTGACCCTGCTGGTGCTCTTGGATCTCTCAGCGGTTTTTGACATGATAGATCATTCCATCCTCTTGGATCGCCTGAGAGAGTTAGGAATCGGAGGCACTGCTCTGCAGTGGTTCGGCTCCTTCCTCTCGGGCAGATCCCAGAGGGTGAGGCTCAGGGACAGTTGCTCGTCTAAAATAGAGCTTAATTGTGGCATCCCTCAGGGTGCCATTCTGTCCCCGATGCTATTTAACATTTATATGAAGCCTCTGGGTAAGATCATTCGGAGGCATGGAACGCAGTGTCATCAGTATGCTGATGACACCCAGATATACTTCTCCATGACCAGATCATCAGCTCAGACTTCAGATGGCATCTCTCCTCTCAATGACTGTCTCAGAGCGGTAATGGATTGGATGAGGAAAAACAGATTGAAGCTGAATCCAGACAAAACTGAGGTACTGACAGTCACGGGACTGAAACCAGATTTGGGAATACAGTCTCCAGCCCTGGATGGAGTCACACTCTTCTCTAAGGACTGTTTTCGCAGCTTGGGGGTACTCCTAGATTCGTCACTTCACATGACTAGTCAGGTGAATGCAGCGGTCAGGAGTGCCTGTTATCAGCTTCGGCTGATACACCAACTGCGCCCTTATCTGGATATGAGGGATCTGGAAACACGCTTTGGTACACGCTTTGGTAACCTCATATCTGGATTATTGCAACACACTCTACATGGGGCTACCCTTGTGCCTAACCCGCAAACTGCAACTGGTACAAAACATGGCAGCCAGGTTAATTACTGGAACATCTAGGAGGGAGCATATAACACCTGTGCTTAAATCCCTCCACTGGCTGCCGATTTGTTTCTGGGCACAGTACAAGGTGTTGGTTTTAACCTTTAAAGCCCAACATGGCTTGGGTCCATCATATCTCAGGGACCACCTCTTCCCGTATGACCCCCCCGCGTGCCCTTAGGTCCTCTGGGAGGAACCTGCTGCAGCCCATGAAGACCAGGCTCTCGCAGACCTCCCAGAGGGCCTTCTCTGCAACTGCTCCCAGACTTTGGAATGGCCTGCCGGATGAGATCCATCTTATTACCACTCTTGCTGCTTTTAAGAAAGCAGTAAAGACGGATCTCTTCCGGCAGGCCTTCCCTGCAATAACTTCCTGGCAATGGCTGAGGTTTGGTACCCGCTCCCCAATCTTCCACTGTTTGCATACTGCCCAAAAATATTGTTTATTTGTATTTATGTTTAAATTCATTTTAATTCTTTCTTAGTTTAATCTAGTTTTAAGGGGTGGGATTTTGGAATGTTTTAATTGCTTACTGTTTTTATAAGGTTGTACGCCACCCCGATTGGCGGGTTAAAAATAAAACTTAGTATTATTATTATTTATTGTTCCATAGCCATGTTTTGTGCCTTAACCCAGACAGCATTTCAGTAGCCAAGCATCTTTGTTGTTCTACCATGTAAATTCTCAATAGAGAATTAAGTGAATCAATAGTGGTGAGTGATACACCTGTTTTCTTAATCTTGCAGACCTCAGCAGCATCCCAACGAATAAGCCCATGTTCCACACTGACCAGCAGTACTGCTTCACCACCTGCCAGTAGTCCCTGCTCCACCCTCCCTCAAACTAGTACCAAGGATGTAATAGCAAAGGATGGCACTTACGGAGCTGTCACAAGTCCCACTTCTACTCTTGAAAGCAGAGACAGTGGCATCATAGGTAAGTCATGTTCTTGGACACCAACTGTGTATTTTAGAATCTTCTTGTGCTAAAATATTATTATGTGAAGTTGGGATTCACACATTTTAGATAATTTGTAACTATGTTGGACTTTTCTTTTACCCAATGTGCCAATTTTTCTGAGGGATCAATTTTGTTTATTTATTGCAACTTTATTTCACCTTTCTATTTGAAGGTGACTAAAGCAGCTACCAATATGAAATGAAACAAATACAAGGCAAGTATAATTTACACTGAGTAAAGAACAAATCCAATTAAAAACAGAGCAGCAGATAAAATACCAAAGGCAGTTAAATTTTAAGATGCCTGCAGAATATCTCATTTAGCAATGAAAATTGTTGAACAATGTGTCAAACCGAGTTCTAGATGGGAGTGGGAAACTCCTTCTTCCTCCACCATGCCCCTGGAAAAACACTTCTTCAGGACATAGCATCCTTCTCATGGGACACTGAATCCCAGATAACAAAAGAAACATTATCAGGCTGCTGGGTTGAAACATTGGGAAAGCTCCCCCCACCCACCCAGTTTGAAAAAGAAAGATTAACCCCTCAGCACTTTGGCTTTAAAGGTAAGCCAGCATTCTGTCTGGAAGTTTTTTCTGATCTTGTCCACCCCTGATAGTCATCAATGTCTCCTCTGTTCACTGGAAGCAAATAGGCCTGTGGCCAGGCTGGGGAGTATTTAGCCTGATGTGAATGTCAGTAGCTCACCCAAAAGATTCTGTACCTTTAGGCTAAGCTGTGTTCAGGTATAAATAGGCTTTCGCTGAATAAATAACCAGTGCTATTGGTCACAGCCCATCTCTTTTCTAAAATAACTGGCAATAACAAATTTAAATGCAGTGTTTCAGCTCCATACCTTTTAAAAGGTGGTTGAAAGAAAATTATTCACAGTTAGAACCATTCAGTATGCTTCTGACGTAGTATTATTTACTAGATGAATATCTTCTATGTTTGTCTGCTGAGTTGTCTTTAACTGGAAGCCGGACATAATCTTTGCTGGGACATATGTGTGGTCCCTCTTTGCTGGTCTTTAGGGGGATTTAAAAGATTTAATTATGGCAGTCTGCTTTTGGTTGATTTTAGTGCACAGGCTTTTAATTGAGGTTCTGTCTAGGACCGCTGCTGTCTCATTTATTGTGTGATAAATTATTGGACATGTATTGTTTTTCTAAAAGATTTTATCTATATTTTATGTTATAATGTAATTTGTAGTGAAGGTTTTATTTCAAAAAGACAACTGTAAAAATATTTAGTGAATAAAATAAAGAAATTTTGTCTGTTGTGCTATCTTGTAGTTGGAATAGAAACTAGCAAACAAGGAGGGAGCTCAGAACTAAATCCTTTGTGGCATCATCATATAGCTATCTCCAGCTCCTTATTCCACTTTCTGGATTTCAGCTGGAATCAAAACAGCTTTCATTTAGTTCTATACTATGGCAGGATAGGATTCAGTATCTTTCCCTTGGTGTGCACTTATATGGGCCTTTGCTTTTAACAATACATACTGGTGAAGTGACAGAAATCAAACTTCCTTTTTCCAATGACATAGTGTACAAGAAGAAAAATAGCAGATATCATACTTGCATTTCTTTATAAGACAGTTCTGTGCTATTTCCAGTTTGTCTGTTTATTTGCTCAATTTTCATAAAAATGATTTTGATAAATTGATTAGTTTTAAACTTCTACTCTATTCTTCTACTTCTATTTTGGAAAGATATTGTCCAGGTTTTTTAATAACTCTCCACCACTACCATCTTATGCTGTTTGTGATTCATAAAACTTCTGGGGCAATTATGAGTCGTGACAGATCAAATCTGTCTCTGCAATTGCATAAACAGATTAGTTTAATGAATCTTAAAAGATCCCCAGTTCTCTTCAGCAGGGGCTTAAATTTTGGGTGGAAATTACACCATTATTCAAAAAGCAAACAAGAGTTATTAACTATAAAAGGTGGATCATCTTTAGCAAGCACAGTAATGGTGCACCAGAAAAGAAACAAATTGAGCTGCCATATCGCTCCCATGTAGCACACTGTTCTGTCTTCCTTGAACTTCCTGTCTCCATATGTTCTGAGGAAACAACTCCATGTCAGCTGAATCTGCAGTTGTAATCAGAGGTGTTGGGTACTGTGGTCCCAAATATTTGGATGCTGTCAGGTTGGGAAAGGCTGATATAAAGCTTCAGTAAGGCACTGTAAGTTTGTAATCAGTTTGCAACTGTCCTGGATTTTGCTCTCTGGCTTTGTTACATATCCCTTTGATTATCTCCAGCTAGGTCTCTTCTTCTCCATCAACTATCCTCTTCTAATGAGCTCAGAGCAAGAATGGAACACAAATTCTGGGAGGAGAGTAAATTCCAAAGGTCCAGGCCACTCCAGTATAATTAATCCCTCTCCAGACTGCTAACTGCAAACTTAATGCAGTCTGACACTACTTTAACTGTCATGGCTCTATCCCAGGGGTAGGCAACCTTTCCCCTTTAAGGGCCAAGGGACTTCAGCTCCCAGAAGCCTCAGCCATGTTGGCCAATAGTCCCATGTTGGCCAATAGCTCCTGGGATTCTGGGAGCTGAAGTCCCTCGGCCCTTAAAGGGGAAAGGTTGCCTACCCCTGCTCTATCCCATGGAATCCTAGGATTTGTAGTTTATTGTAGATCAGAGAAGACTAAATAGCTCACAAAACTTTACCACAGTTTATCTAATAAATGTCACAGCAACGTTAGATTAACAGCAATGATAAATAATAAATCAATGAAAAAGATTGAGAAAGACTGATTACCTGTGATGATATTTCTGGAAAGAAATTGAAGAATAAACAGAGAGCTCTTGTGAGATAGTATATAATGAAGAAGCAGTAAAAGAAGTAAAGAAAGTTTACTTCTTTTACACCAGAAGAGATAAGCAACAGTTGAGTATGTTTAGATTAAGGTAATAAAAGTGATCTTAATTTTTTTAGATTTCCAAGATGAATTGGTAATTGGAATTTAGAAATTACAATACATTACAGAGAAACCTAATTGATGGAGAATATTTGTGGTGGATTGAAAGAGGGACAGGATCATGAACTGATTTATTTCCTATATTTACGTAGTATGTCAAATGATGGGAAGTTTTTATAAAGTAAGAACGTGTTGTATATAATTAATTAATTAAGGGGAATAATCTGATATATATATGTTTTAAAAATGTAATAAAAATATTAAAAAAATAAAAATTAATGTTAGATTTTCTATGTAACTCCAGAATATCACACTTACACACAAAATGCATGACCAGCCCAAGTATAAAGGATCCAAAGGTATTTCCTATAGATATTTATTTATTTATTAAAATATTTACATTCTCTCCTTTATCCAAAGATATCAAGGTGGCTTACAATAACTAAAAACAATAAATAAGTACAAAAGTTTAAAAGATTTAAATAGATATTAAATAGTTTTTCAATTTAAAAACAAGACCATTTTAAACCAGTTAAAACAGTCTTGAATAAAACATGTGTAGCCTGGGTAAAATTTTGGATTTTAATCATGTTATTGTTTAATAATGTTTTAAGGGGGGGGGGGAATTGTTCTTTATTGTAATGGTGTTTTATGCTGTAAACCGCCCTGATTGGGCAACCATTGGGCGGTACATAAATAAATTTTATTATTATTATTATTATTAAAATCAGTTTAGCCCAAAGTCTTTAATAAAAAGCCAGGTTTTGACTTGTTGCCAGAATGATTCTAATCTTGCTACTAATCAGGCTTCCAGAGAGAATGGATTTCTACAACTAGGGTACAGTACAGAAAAGACCCTTTCCTATGTCCTCCCAAAATGTATTTCCTCTACTGATGGGACACAGAGAAGAGCCCCTCCAATAGATCTCAATTTTTGGATAAACATATACAGAGAGAGAGGCACTCCCTCAGGTATCAAAGTACCAAGCCTTTTAGGGCTTTAAATACTGTTGCCAGTACCTTGAATTCAGAATGGAATTGTATTAGCAACCAGATCAATTCCTTATGTACATGTGTTATATGATAACTGAATGAACTTCAGGTGAGCAGTCTAGTTGCTGCATTTTGCACTAGCAGCAGTTTCTGAGTCATTTCCCAGGGCAACCCCATGTAGAATGCATTGCAGCAGGTACCAGTACATGAACTATGGTGGGAAATAATAATAATAATAATAATAATAATAATAATAATAATAATAATAATAATAATAATAATAATAATAATATAATTTTTATTTATATCCCGCCCCTCTGCAGAGCAATCGGGGCGGCTTACAACATTACAATTTCTGTACATTAAACAGAACATAAATCCCGAATCCCACCCATCCTTTAAAAGTAAGGGTTCTTCTTATTCTAGGCTGGGTGGTGCTGGGCTTAGTGTCTCTCCCCCAGATGACATCGGATGGTAATGGAGGGAGGGCTCTTCATCTTATTTTAGGCCTGATGGTTGCTGGGCTTAGTGTCTCTCCCCCAGATGACATCGGATGGTAATGGAGGGAGGGCTCTTATTATTTTAGGCCTAGTGTCTCTCCCCCAGATGACATTGGATGGTAATGAAGGGAGGGCTCTTCTTATTCTAGCCCCGATGGTGCAATCCAGGAAAGTCCATAGCTGGTGAGCCAGTCAAAGCTGGCCCCAAGTACTTCGAGCCACTAAGTCTTTCTGTGCCTCCAGTTACTAGGAGTACTTTGAGACTATGCACCTGCTCCTTCAAAGGGAGTGCAATCCCATCCAGGTAGAGCAACATACATAATTTCTGAAGTTGAGAACTACCAGTCCACAGAGCCTCCATCTTATCAGGATTCAGCTTTATTCACCCACATCCAGACCATTACTCCAGCACCTCCACAGCGCCAGCTGACTCTGTAGGAAGAAGAAGTAGAGTTGTCATCAGTGCACTGATGGCACACAACCCCCAAATGCCTAATGACTTCTCCCAGTGGCCATGTATAGATGCTAAACAGCATGAGAAACAAGACATCCCTGGGGCACAATGGCAATAGGGTGAACAAGAGTCCCTCAAAGCCACTCTCTGAAGCCAGCCATGGGGTGAACAAGAGTCCCTCAAAGCCTTGCAGATATAAGCAAAATCACTGTAAAAGAATGCTTATACTGTAAAACGGAGCTGATCCAATATCACAATTGATAGTATCAACAGCCACTGAGAGATCCAAGAGGATCAACAGAATAGCACTCCTCCTGTCTTTTCCCAGAAATAGGTCATCAGTCAGAGCAACTAAGGGGGGTTGCAGACTGCCAGAAATAGTGCAAATTGAATCCACTTTTAAGGTTAGGGTTAGGGAATCATGGGAACTGTAGTTTATTGTGGCACCAAAGCTCTCTGACAAAGAAGGCTCAGTGTCTGAGGAAAAAAAACAATTCCCATGAGTCCCTAGCACTAACCCTAACCCTAAAAGTGGACTCAATTTGCACTATTTCTGGCAGTCTGCAACCCCCCTAAGACAGTTTCAGTACCGTATCCTGACCTGAAACCAGACTGAAATGGATGTAGATAATCTGTTTTCTCCAAGAACATTAGAAGTTGCCCAGACACCATACATTCAAGCACCTTACCCAAATGCAGGATATTAGTGATAGGGCGGTAATTATCACATACATCAGGGAGGTTCCTCTTTAGGAGAGGGTGCACTACAGCCTCTTACAAGGCAGCAGCCACCTCCCCCTGATGTAGTGAGGCATTTACTACCCCTTGGACTCACCCATTCATTCCATATCTGCTAGATCTTAAGAACCAGGATGGGCAAGGGTCAAAACTACATATGGTGGGATGGACCAATTCAAGTGTTTTATCCACGTAACCAGGCTGCAATAACTGAAACTTATTCCAAGAAATAAGACCCAAAACCTCCAGTATTCTTCTGAGAATTCTTTTGTCTTAAATACGGGAGAAATTAGAAACTAATCTTGTTAGTAAAACAGCCATGGCCCATTGGACTGTGTCATGCCTGTCCAATGTCACTGAGAAGCCGAGACCTTCTGAATACACACACGCACACACACACCAGCCAACCAAGGACAGCATCTCATGAAGTGGATTTAATGTCATCTGAAGTTTGTTGATCTTTGTTATTGTTGTTGTTGTGTGCATTCAAGTTGTTTCCAACCTAAGGCAAATCTATCACAGGGTTTTCTTGGCAAGACTTGTTCAGAGGCGGTTCGCCTTTTCCTTCCTCTGAGGCTGGGAAAGTGTGACTTGCCCAAGGTCATCAAGTGAGTTTTTGTGGCTAAGCAGGGATTCAAACCCTGGTCTCCAGACCCCTTGAGGAAAGCAGTCTCTCAAGGCAGAGAGACACATAATAGTACAGATAACCAATATTAGCAATAAAAGCCTCAAAATAAATCTATTGCAAAAATCTATTGCCCTTTGCGGCATGTTGGAGGCGGGGAAGGGGAGGGGCAGCTGCACGCCAGCCGCCCCAACCCCTCCATTAAGACGTCCTGATGCCACATGCCATTACACATGGTGCGTGGCGTCATGACGTCCTCCCAGTGCACCATCTTCACACGCTGCGCCAGAAGAGGCAGAGAAGAGCTGCGTGCCAGCTCTTGGGGCAGCCTTTTTCCGCCTCTAATAGGAGCGGCATTTTGCCACTCTTTTAGAGATGGCAAACGGGAAAATCAGGGCCACTGTGTGTGGTAGCAGTGGCCCCGATCCTTTGCTTCCTGGAGCGGCCCAGGGCCGCCCATTTGCATCCCCCTAAATTAATAATTTTTAAATATGTCAGGACCATGTTGGCCATGCTACCTTGCTTCAGTTCCAGTCAGAGTGTTGTTAAAGTACTATCTTGCATAACTACAACTGAGAGATTGGGAGCAGGTTATGAGATCATGTGTATAGCCCAGTGATGGTGAACTTTTAGGGGCCAAGTGCCCAAACTAAAAGGCCTTCTGGCACCAGGGGTTAGCCGGTACTGGGGGCAGGGCTTCTGCCCTCTAGGGATGGGGCTTCCACAGCGGGACTTCTTCTCCCTGCCCTCCCGGGCCTTCAGCTGCCTCTCCAGCTGAAGGCCTGAGGGGTGAGGGGGTGAAGAAGATGAACAGGAAGGAGGAGGAGGAGGAGGAACAGGAATGCGCCTCTTCGTCGTCCTCCCCACTCTCCGCATGCCATGGAAAATGGCTTTGTGTGCCATAGGTTTGCCATCATGGGTATAACCCAGGGGTAGGCAACCTTTCCCCTTTAAGGGCCGAGGGACTTCAGCTCCCAGAAGCCTCAGCCATGTTGGCCAGTAGTCCCATGTTGGCCAATAGCTCCTGGGATTCTGGGAGATGAAGTCCCTCGGCCCTTAAAGGGGAAAGGTTGCCTACCCTTGGTATAACCTGTTCTGTATGTAATGTGATTCTCTGAAAGTTATTCCAAATGCTTTCATATGTATGACTGTAATTGTTCTGCAGTCAATAGTGTTAGTACCTTTTCCCTTTGTGCCACTGATTGTCAGAGAAAGAGAGTGGGTGAAAGACATGATAGGGTAGAAAAGGCTTACACCAGGGGTAGGCAACCTTTCCTCTTTAAGGGCTGAAGGACTTCAGCTCCCAGAATCCCAGGAGCTATTGGCCAACATGGGACTATTGGCCAACATGGCTGAGGCTTCTGGGAGCTGAAGTCCCTCGGCCCTTAAAGGGGAAAGGTTGCCTACCCCTGGCTTACACATTAACAACTAGTACATGAGGAAAAGCACTCTTTACATGTTGATGGTTACAACATGGAATAGTTGAAATCCCACCCCAGCTTATCCCCAAAACCTTGGTTTTATAGTGAAACTTGAGAAACTGAAGTATTGTATTTTCCTCAAAAGTCAAAAATAAATTGGTTTGTTTCAGTCCAACCTATTAGTGATACTAGATTGCACCATGTCCATCAGGCACTGTTGGGGTAGATCTAGATGTAAGTATGTGCAATTAGTCTATGCCAGCAGACTTCCTCCACCCCCCACCACCCTTACCAGGGTACCCTGAAAATGCTGCTGGAACAAAAATGAAGCAGAGGCACCTATATATAGGAAACAAACTCTGAATCCAATCTTTTGAGGAAATGATGTCATTCAATCCCAGCTTAAAACCTCTCCTCTTCTTTCACATCACAAACATTTCCATTCTTCCTCCCATTAACTTTTCTATTCATTTCCAAATCCCCACGTTGTACCTCAACCCACTTACTGACTGTTGGCTCTAATAGTAGTGGTAGCAGTTAGATGTCTCTTTCACCATACCTTACTCAGGTGCCTGGTACACTGCTATTTACTGGTGTAGATGTAAGTGCTAATGAAAGCATAAGACACTTGAAGAAGCACTTCTTTTCTACCATCTGTTTTCACCAGGAGCAAAAACAGCCAGATAAATACCAAAAGGAAGGGACTCAAACTATCATATGAGTGAGAAAAAGATAGGAAGTTCAGTGGTAGAGCTGAATTCTTGTCACATTTACATACAGATTTGAGCTGCAGGTGAAAATCATCTGCAAAGAATTACGGTGAAAAAATACTCACCTCATATTTAAGATATTATGAGCCCCTAGGTTTTATATTTCCAAGCCAGGAAATACTATAATATCACAAGTGAAATGCTTGCATAGAATACATCTATAGCAAGTGATTATGCCCTGTTTGGATTGTACCTACATGAAGAAAATGTTAGGGTGATACTTAGTATCTTTATGAATAAAATATATGCTTTAATGATGAAAGAGAGGTTGTATGATGGTTTCACTATTAGATTCTGGGTGACCAGGGTTTGTATTCCTGCTCAGCCATGCAAACCAACTAAATGGCCTTGGACAAGTCACATTCTGTTAGCTTTAGAGCAGGGGTAGGCAACCTTTTTGAGCTGGGGGCCGGGTTGCTGTCCCTCAGACAATTGACGGGCCAAAGCACCAAAAATAAACAAACAAACAAATAAATAAATAAATAAAAATTAAAATTAAAAAAAGAATTAAAAAATTTAAAAAAATGCATGCACACTCTCTCAGCCCCAGAAAAGCCATGGCAAAACCCCTGTGAAGATTTTTGCCAAGAAAACTCCAAGAACAAGTAATAACAACAATAATCAATATCATCATGGGGGGGCGGTGGCGGTGGGGGGGGCGGCGGCGGCAGGACCGGTTTGGGGCCAGTCCAAAGGCCTTTCTGGGCCGCATCCGGCCCCCGGGCCTTAGGTTGCCTACCCCTGCTTTAGAGGATGACAATGGCAAACATTCTCTGAATAAAATCTTGCCAAGTAAACAATATGATAGGGTTATCAGAGGTTTGGGTCATCTTGAAGGCACACAACAACAACAACAACAACAAATTTAGTGATGAGCTCCTATAATCAGCATTTTTCCCCAGCTAGACAGACTATTAGGAGTTGTTTTGAGTGCTATCTATTGTAAGCTGCAGTTAAACTTTTGTTAGAATTTATAATGTAAATTATACATTATAGCAATGGATTCAAACTACAGGAAAAGAAATTCCACCTAAACATTAGGAGGAACTTCCTGACAGTAAGAACTGTTCGGCAGTAGAACACGCTCCCTTGGAGTGTGGTGGAGCCTCCTTCTTTGGAGGTCTTTAAACAGAGGCTGAATGGCCATCTGTAGGGGGTGCTTTGATTGTGAGTTCCTGCATGGCAGAATGGGGTTGGACTGGATGGCCCTTGTGGTCTCTTCCAACTCTACGCTCCTGTGATGCTATGATTGTATGATTTTATGTGTATAATCTACTGAAGACTCTTAACATTTCTAGAATATTAAAAACAACAACCACCCAAATCTACTATGGTCTATATGACCTTTGTTTCTCTTATGTTTCCTTGAATACAAGGACTGCTGTTGTACTCTTCAGATTACAACTGTGCATTTCCAGTTTCACATGTTCCATTGTACCAAAGCCTAATTTTATATAGCAAAGTAGCTGCTGTGTTTCATATTCCATAAATGTTTAAATGTATAATTTGTTTTGCCATATGGAAGCAGGTGTAAACCTTTTCTGGATACAGCAGATTTTAATCTGAATACTGTCCCCATAATTTGTGCGTGAATGTTTTGAGGTATCATGACAGAATAGCCACTGTACCTATTGCTTTGCTGCTTTTTTAAAATCATCATCATCATTATCATCATTGTCTTTCTGTCACCATAAATCTAAATTTCCCCACAACACACAGAAAGGGATGGTGGGAGTTTTGAACCCTGACAAATCTAATCTTCATCTGTGAAGTCATGTAAGTATTAACTGCTTTCTTTGTTGTTGTCTTTTTCTATTTGTTACAGCAACACTGACAAGCTATTCTGAAAATATGGATCGTGCTAAGTATGGAGGGGAAAGCAGTAAAGAATTAGGATCTGGAGGAAACCTGAAACCTTGGCAGTCTCAAAAATCCAGTATTGACTCTTGTTTATATCGAGTGGATGAAAACATGACAGCCTCTACATACAGTCTGAATAAGATCCCTGAAAGGAACCTAGAGACAGTTTTATCCCAGTCAGTACAATCCATTCCACTTTACCTTATGCCACGGCCAAACTCTGTAGCAGGTAAGAAATCCTTTTTCTGTGTTGAGCTATAGTTAGCAATAAACCCATAACACCATCTTGCCATTTTACATTTAAGTGCTTCAAATAGTCTCTAGACTAGCAATGCACATATAATGCTGAAGTCTTTCTAGTTTCTGGTTGTATGGTCAATTGTCACAACCACAATTTTTCATTGTTCTGGTATGAAATTTCTGAAGGCTCATGCAAAGCATAAACTGTTGATGACTATGTCAGAACTATATGCACAATGCTACTTGAGTATTCAGTTTACCACTCATTATTTTCCATAATCATAAGAACCTCCAAATGTGCTAAAGGTAAAGAGTGATGTGTGAGCATAGTAACCAAGGTAGGAAGTATGAATCAAAAATAAGATTTCTACAAAAGACAGCAATAGGTAAATCCTAATCCACTATCCCTATCACTGCTTCAGGGGACAACTTTTATCTGTCCTGACTATAATTCATTTTTATTGCAAATTAATCGGTGCTAAATAAAAGAGCCATGCAACAGAATCCCCCCTCATTGTATATAACTACTAATCTACATTAGTAACATTGTGGAAATCATGTTTACTTAGTAATTTGTTGAGCATGTGAAACAGTATAAATCATTTTCCCCCTAGTTTCTTTTACAGCATAGAATACAAAATAAGATTCTGCACAGAGGAGTAAAAGAGATGACAATGATTTCTTCTCACATGATCCATATCAAGTGCAAAGTACAGTATTTGCAGCAGACACAGGCATCAGGAAGAAGTCTCTTATTGTAACCTGAAGAGGTTGTGAGAATAGGTAACAAAAAGGTAGCAAACCTGTAATAAAGGTATTGCATATGCTGTAAAAGGTGTAGGTTCAGAAGCTTTCAGATCTTAGACAAACTTTATAGGCTGTATATCTAGTCCCTCCCTCCCCAGTAATCCAGGCTTCCTCATTTTGTCTCTTGGGCCTTAACATTTCAATCTGGGAATCTTTTCTGTAGCTTTCTTAGCTAAATTCAATGTGTAGGTTTTGGCAGGAAACAGATGTTATTTTAAATTAATACAATAGTTAATCTAAAATTCTCCATAAAATACAGAAAGACTCATGACTGGTGACCCATTTCCAGGTTATATAGTGAGAAGAGATCTGATCACCAATTTGCATTGCAAAGACTTTATGTAGTAATTAATCAGCTGAAATCCAAGTTAAACTCCATTATCTTTTTCCTAAAGTTCTCATTTATTTATTTTTATTTAATAAAGTTTTATTACAAATATAAATAGACATTATACAAACATATAGATGCTACATATAATACACCTAACTAACACATAAATCACTCACTAACAATCT
>CM034710.1:39098760-39109570 GCA_020142125.1 Phrynosoma platyrhinos
TATATATATATATATATATATATATATATATATATTCCCTCAAAACATGAATCTGAATGCAGGAAGCCAAAGGCTTTCAAGAAAGTTTTTGGTATACTTCAAGAGATTGTACAAATAATAATGAACTGGGAATATTGGAGTCCATGTTCCCTATTATAAGATTGCACAAATATTATGTCAGCTATGCCCCAGGGTTATTTTTTCACCACTGTCATATAGGAGGGATTTCTTGAAAGGTGAAACCAGTAAACATTTCCTTTTTTTTTTTTCCCCCCCAAGCAATGAAATCACTATATAACAAAAGTCACTACCAATTTAAATGGACCACTGTTTGTTTTTCTGGAAAGAAGAATAATTAAATTATATTACCACAGCAAATTCTAATCCCTAAACTGCTTTACAAACAAAATTTGAACCTTGAAGTAATTTTGAATTATTCAGTACAAATACATGAGTACAGGGATGGAATAAATCTCTCGATGCTGTGCTGAGACGAATCTCTGTTCCTGCTCAGATCTTGTGAACAGAAGCTCCCAGAATATTTCCACTTATCTATTCTATTACACTCTGTTATGAGGACTATTGGGATTCTTTCAGCTAACACTTTCAGTTGTTTGGGGTCTCTTCCACACTAGACAATTATTATAGTACTTTGATCCCACTTTATGATCTTATGTCTGCATATTGTGGAATCGTGGGGTGAGTTGGTAGACCTCTTGGGCTGAGAATTCTGAATACTGTATATACTCATGTATAAATCTAGACATTTTAGTCAAAACATTGACCCAATAAACCTGAGTTGACTTATCCACAGGTCAATGTAAGTACTGTACTTTAACTCTTATATAAAAAAAGGAACCACCCCCTGGTGAAAGGCAAGGGTGTAATTTGTCCTGGAAGCACTGATTCTCTTTCATCTACCCAGCCTTTAGTGTGAGCATAAACAGTTATACAGTGATCCCTTGATATACATGGGGGATCTGTTCCACCCCCCTGCATATGCGAAAAAATGGGGATCCTCAAGTCCTATTGTTCTCTCTGGCTATATGCTCCTGCACACTGCGCTGTGCATGCACCATTTTAATGCCAGGGGCTTGCCATCCGCATGAGCTTGAGTTTGAGGATGGCAAGCCTGCATACAGAGCTGGCGCACTTTACCTGCAGGAGTTTTATTAGTTCTTGATCATTGTTTTCCCTTGCTTCATCCTTTAGATCAGGGGTAGGCAACTTTTCCCCTTTAAGGGCTGAGGGACTTCAGCTCCCAGAAGCCTCAGCCATTTTGGCCAGTAGTCCCATGTTGGCCAATAGCTCCTGGGATTCTGGGACCTGAAGTCCCTCGTCCCTTAAAGGGGAAAGGTTGCCTACCCCTGCTTTAGATCCTTGGTTAAGTGCCCCTAAGTTTTACCTTCGACTTATCCATGGGTCATATCATCTATAATTTTGGCCCCAAAACCTGCCCTCGACTTCTACATGAGGTTGATTTATAGTCTAGTATATACGGTACCCTCCCCACATATAAATGACAGTTAAAGTAGGATGAAGCTGCTATAATTTTGTAGTGTGAAAGAAGCCTTGGTCTGCAGCAGTTTGATGTATTTTCTAGAGCAGGGGTCGACGGCCCATGGGCTGCACCTGGCCCGCTGACCCCCGCTGACCAGCCCCCACCAACGACGACCTCCGCCGCTTCCGCTGCGCCACTGCACGCATCGTCAAAATGGCGTTTGCCAAAATGGCGGCTGCGACTCGTTTGCTCATGCGCAGTACTGCTGCACATGCGCAAACGAGTTGCAGATGCCATTTTGGCAAACAAAATGGCTGCAGCGGCAGCGTGCGCAGTGGCGGTTGGGCTGTGCGCATGAGCGCGCATGCCGCCATTCCCCCCCTCAGCCCGTCGGAAGACCTGGGGAGAAGCGACCGGCCCCAGGTACGTCAAGGTTGCCGACCCCTGTTCTAGAGTCTCATGTTTGTAGCCCTCATTGAGATCAGGATATGTGTGTAAAAGGTGTTCTCCTTTCACGTATTTTTCCCCTTCCTTTGTTTAACCATGTCTCCTGTGATGCTATGAGACTAGTTCTTCCCACACACAAACACACACACACCTGAATCCAGTATGAACTCATCTGTTGGCTCCAGAATTATGTTCCCTAGTTTTTATAATTAAGTGCCATATATACTTAATTTGCATGATGATGTAGTTTGGGAAGATGTTTGGCATAAATAGTTTATTACAGTTGATGAGGGGGAAAAAACTTCTCTCAACTTTTGTTGACCCTGGTCCTTCTCAAATAAGTACATCCTTTGTAGCAGTAGGTTTTGAAAGAGCACATAACTCTTTGTTTGCATATATCTGGAATGCATTCACAGTACCTGGGTTCCATAGTGGGCCATAACTTTATTAACATAACAGGTCTGATATGAAACACTTTCTTTAAAACAGTTCTATCCCTTTTCAGTGTAGTCAGTCTTTGCTAAAGTGAGAGTGAGAAATACAGTTTCTTCAGTGAACTTGGGGAAAGCAACACTGCCTCCAAGCAACCTTACTCTCTCAGGACCTTACAGACTGCCAGAAATAATGCTGCTTGAGGCCACTTTAATTGTCCTGGCTCAGTGCTATGGAATCATGGGAAATGTAGGTTTTTCTGAGACATTGAGCCTTCTATGTCATAGAGCTCTGGTGCCCCAATAAACTATGATTCCCTAGCACTGAGCCAGGGCAGTTAAAGTGGACTCAAGCTGCATTATTTTTGGCAGTCTGTAAAGGCCCTCAGTGCTTCTTTGATGGGAAATGCCAAAGAGCCGCCACTATCATTTTCCCACCCAGGTATACAAAAAAGGCCAGAATAAAGAGGGTAGAGAGGGTCAGTCTTTTAGGTTCTTCTAGGATGGGCTACGCTCTCACTTTTCACCATTCTACTCAGAGAAGGGAATGGTTTCTTTTTTTATAAGAGATAATATGTTGTACTTACATTGATCTATGAATAAGTCAACTCAGTTGGTATGGTATTTTATTGTTGGTTTTGTAAACTTGTCCAAAATGTCATGCCAAAATTTATATATCTTGGGGTAGATTTTGCCACCTTCCACATACAAAATTGATTAACCATTTATAAACCAGTGCTTATTGTCACTTTTATGTATGCTCAGATCTCTTACACATTTTCTCAGAAAGGATTGTGGGACAAGGGATTTCCCCACAGAGACTAGTCTAGATGTAAAAGCCATTATTGTAAATGAAATGGAAATAGGCTCTAAATCTAAAGGCATCTGCTTTTGTAGGTTTTCCCTCTCAGAAAAGCTCTTGCATTGTATAAAGTCCTACTTTGCTCTAGTCCTGAAATTGAACTGATCTATTTGGAGTGTAAAAAAAGTGGGTGGAGGAGGAAGGGTTCAATGATTGCAGCACCAGGAACTAGATATTTCCATCTTTTTCCAAATTGTCAGAGTTGTCTGCTGTAAAGGGTTTTCAGTTAATAATAATAATAATAATAAGTTTTATTTATAGCCCGCCTCTCTGCATGGCAATCGAGGCGGGTTACAGCATTTAAAACATGACAAGTTAAAACATTCCCTCCTCCCATAAGTTCCCTTAATCAATTTATGTGTAAGTTTAGAAAATATTAGATTGATTTCCACAGAAGTCTCATCCTTGATCTCTAGATTCACTCATTTATTAGAAGTGTCTTGGCTCATGATTTGAGTCAGCTGGCTTAATTGGAAAGCAATAAATTAAATTTCAGTATCAGAGACCACAACTCCTCCATTATTAGATACAATCTGTATGATGTTTTGTAAACCTAAGTCTTTTGTTATTAAACACAAAAGTATTAATTATTGAATACCAGAGTTTAAATTTGGAAGAGGAGTAAAGAGATATGGTTTGAAAAATCAAAAGGAAGCATGGTTGGCAATCATTTTTGAGATAATAGTTCTGCCCAGCATTAGAACTTTCAATGACAAAGCTTTGTCTGTCATTCATTTAGTAGCCACATCATAATTTCGAGGTATAAACTGAGATCTTTTCTTAGTAATTATGATCCCCGGATATGTGAAGCCTGAAGAATGCAGCTGCAGATTAGTTTTTGCCAGTTCTGTTGCTACAGAGTATTAATGCATGGCATCTAAGGCCAGCATAGATATTGAAGACATCCAAAGTTGCTTTTAGTTCTGAGATAGTATTCATTATTTTTGAGAAATATTAATATACTGTCATCATAAAGGCTTATCTTTTGTTAGTCCTTTAATTGTAGGGTCTTAATTCCATCTTGTTTACATGTATGAGGACTTCTGAATGTCCATATAGTTTTCCCAAAGTTTGTACAAAATTTTCTTCAAAATTCATTTCTGTAAGTACTCCAAAAATATGTCCCCATTCCACCCTGTCAAACACCTTCAAAACATCCAAAGACAATAATGTAAGTGAGGTGTTTGACTGGGTGGAGTGGTACGTCACACTGAGCACCTTCAAATGTCACCTGAAATTTGCAACCTGATATGAATCCAGATTGATCAAGTTCAATATATTTTGTGATAAAACAATTTGGGGCCGGCTTCCTGGCAGCTTGTGGGCATGGCATATGCACGATGCACGCCCCCAGGCTGCTGGGAGGCTGCTGTGAAGCTGCCTGAGTGACCACATGGTGGCAGCTTTTTGGCACTCCAGCAGTGCAGCGTTTAGATGCTGTATGGCACAAGAATGCTGGAAAACCAGCAGCGGCAAACCCACCTTTTTGTGCCGGGAAAATGCTGGGTTGGGGATGTGGCGTGTGGTTGCTGTGGCGTGCGGCTCTGTGGCGACCCCAATCCAGCATTCTTGGGCTGTCTGTTTTGGCCCTAAGTCTGCTACCAAAAATGGAAGTTAATTTTTTTTTTTACATCCTGGTTTAAAGATCTGGAAAAGAATCTGGTCACCCTGGCTATTCACCTAGAGTAGTAATTTCCAAAGGGGTGTACCTTGCCCCTTAGGATGGAGGAAAAATCCAGACGGGTGGTAAGGGAAAAGAGGGCAGTAGGATGACCCACAAGCAAAGTATTGGTGTAAAAGAAAAGACAAAGGGAACCAGCAGCCTTTAAGACTATTTGGGGGATGAGGGTTGTATGAAACATCTCTTTCCAGGGTCTCTTAAACCACCCCACATGGAAAAAAGAAGAAAAAGACTTGATAACAAATCTGTTTACAGCAGCGAGATTAATTATAGCAAGATGTTGGAAAACAAAAATAAATGTACAGTTAGAGGAATGATATGAAGAGATGTGGAAAATAGCAATCAGTGATAAATTGACATGTAGAATGAAAGTAAAAAAGGGATTATGGGAAAAAGTGATTTTGATGGAATTTGGAAAGAATTCATTGAGAACGTATTGAGAGAAGAAGATGGAAATTTACCTCCACAGGAGGAATTGAGATTCTGGTCAGAATGCAAGGGCGGAAATGGCTCAGGGGAAGGGGAGCATGGAGATGGGTTATAAAATATAAAATATATTTAGCTAAATTGTAATAGAATGTAAAAAAATATAAGTATGGAATTATGTATTGTATAAAACTTATATGTATGAATTTTAGTTTCAATAATTTTTTTTTAAAAAACACCATTCTGCAACCTTGTTGATTGTTTTGTGTGGTGGTGTCTCCTGCTTTGCACCTGCCCAATAAACTCACTTCCTTGGCACCATTTTGAAACAGTCTGACTGATGGGAGCAACAAATTAGAGCATGTGGTGACAGCAAAAAAGGAGCTTTTGCATTTGAGACCCTGTTTAAGCTTTGTGAACTTTGCCAGAATTTGGCTGGCAGGTTAGAGCTGTGTTTCTGCTCCTGCTTTTTTTATCGGGTAGAGAGAAGAGCTAGCAGAAGAAACAATGTTTGTGGAGGGGGAGGGGTAACTGGGTTTGATTCTTTGAAAGAATCCTTTGCCTGTCTCAGAGTCCTTCCTTGCCAGGGAGGAAAGTGGGAAGCAGCTGCTACCCTTGGAGTCCTTTACCTACAGGGACAACCTCCCTTTGCACCCAGTCACCTTGGGAACAGCAACTGAGCAGCTTGTCAAGCAGTGACTGAGAAGTCATAAATACACACCAACCTTTGCAGCAAGGTCAGCATTAGCAAGAGGCTTCTCATTCACTCCTCAGCCAGCTGCTCAGTGGCTGCTCTCAGGGTGACTGGGTGTAAAGGGAGCAACAACTGATCAGCCAATCAAGCAGCAAACAAGAAGCTTTTCATTTGTGTCAGCCTTTGCTGCAAGACCGTAATGGATAACAAGCTTCTTGGTTGCTGCTTGTCTGGATTTGCAGTAGAACAGTAGACCTAATATCAAGAAATAGGAGCTGGGGGTGCTATGGTTGTCCTCCAAGAGGAAAGGGGATGGTAGCCTTAAAAAGTTGGGGAATCACTGGCCTAAAGGATGGTACTTGGATGCCTCTTCCATTGTTGTGGGGATAGGAAAAATTCTTGAGATACACCAGTTAGCTAGTGAAGTACCATAATATACTTTTATTATATCAATCAACTAAATGTGGAACCGATTCATTACAGAAACGTTTATAAAAAGAGAATTGTGGAGAATAATGAGTTTCTTAAAGTCCAGTGATTGATTTTTTACTAGATCTTTTTATTCAAAATTCACCAAAGCAAACAATAAAGCAGATAGTGTTTGACAAAGTATAGTTAATTAGCAATATATACCGTGGTTAACTAACATAGGCTTAACAGTGTGGCTTATTATCTAAAAAGGTCTGCATTATAGGCTTTCTGAAAAAAGAATTGTGGAGGGTAATGAGTTTCTTAAAGACCAGTCATTGATTCAGTTAATTAAAGTTTAGATCACTTGTGGATTCAAAAGTTTATAATGTAGAATAGAATTCCTGGCATTTATGAATAATTTCATAAATTTGAGGAGGTTTTAATAGATCTTTGCTCTGTAGTAATAGATGAAACAATTTTCATTTCTTCTTTTTTTTTCTTGATGGCCCTAGCTAGTAAACATTTTTTTGGATTTTTATTTTGGATTGTTATTTTCATAATGGTATGCTTTAGTCAATAGTAGCAAAGTGTGATTTTTATTTTTTTTACATTTCCAGTTCTTCCAGCTCTGTGTTGTTCTGGAGTAATTTTCAAGAGTAATTTCTTTCCATCACTGTTCAAGTGTTGCCTGGTGTAGAGTAGTCACATACCTCAGCACATTCACCAAAGTATGTCCTAAGAATTTTCAATAGTTCCTAATCATGGGGAATCTGTATCAACCTTCCAACTACTGTACAGACTAAAATTCCCTCAAGCAATGCAGAGATATGAATTTAAAAGTTCCTATACAGGGAATATGTTATCAATCTGTACCTATACAGGGAGTCTGTACCAACCTTCCAGCTACTATACAGACTAAAAACCCCTCATGCAATGCAGAGATATGATTTTTTTTTAAAAAACCCTGCCTGGCCCTGCACAAGATAATTCTGCTATGTTCAATTAGGTAAACAGGTGGGTTTGCTACTAAAGGGGCTGCTGGGGAGACATTGTTCTCTTGAATGGAAGTGCCCATGTAATCCCCTTGTTTATGATACCTCATCTGCCGAGGTATACAGTTTACAGCTTTTTAAAAAGCTTCCATATTTTATTCATTTGGAAATACAAATGCAACCAAAGCTTTATCACACAATAAGCAGTTTCCAAAAAGCAAGTCAGTGTCTCTCACTGCATACGTCAGCAATGACCTGTGCTTTAATTCTTCATGTCATAACATCTGCTGTAAAAGACTTGCTCCTCTTTTCACTCAAGTCCTCTCACCCTCATGTCTCAGACATTTAGCATATGAGCATTCTTGTGAAATAAACTGCCAAGCAAATGCTGTTTCCATTTCACTGAATATTGTATCTCCTTTTGTAGGTTGTTGCGTATCACTACTGCCAGGCTGATAATGCCTATACCTGCCTTGTACCCGAGTTTGTACACAATGTGGCGGCCCTGCTCTGCCGCTGCCCCCAGTTTGTTGCCTACAGAGAGCAACTGTTGCGGGAACCACATCTGCAGAGTATGCTTAGCTTGCGATCCTGTGTTCAGGACCCCCTAGCATCTTTTAGGAGGGGAGTTCTAGAGCCTCTGGAAAGCCTTCATAAAGGTAACAAGTTTTCTTTGGTAGCAGCATATCACTCCATCATTTTGAACACAAATTGAACATTTTTGTGCATATTTTTCTCCCACATCCCCACTCAGAGCGGAAGATTCCCAATGAAGATTTCATCATATTGATTGATGGCTTAAACGAAGCTGAATTTCACAAACCTGATTATGGAGATACAATAGTGTCGTTCCTCAGCAAAATGATAGGGAAATTTCCATCCTGGCTGAAGTTGATTGTAACAGTTAGAACAAGTCTACAGGTAGGTTGAAAACATGTTTTTATACTCTTTAGTACAGGCAGTGATTTTCTTTGTCATAATATAAACATGTACCTCTAATTGTCTCTTGTGGTGGACTTCTCTGCTTGGAACCAGAGAATTTAGAACCAGTACATCCAAGAGGCATGAACATTGAAAGGGAGGAAATTAGGGGCACACAAATGGTTATTGACACCTTAATTAACAAAATAGATGTGAGCCTTCCACAGTCGTGTGGGACAGGCAATGGAGAAAGGCAGCCAAGGATCCTGGAAGGCTACACCCTTTGGATCCTTGGCTACCTTCACCCCACACCTTCCCAGTGTTGTGAAGTGGGCAAAGGGGGAAAACTGCATAGATTTGAAGATGTAAAGGTTGTAAAAGGGTGTTTTGTGCAAAAATCATTCTTAGTGATTGTAGTGAATTTTCTTCTGCTTCTGAACTGTGAAGCAATATTATGGTTTGTAATTGGCAGTTGCTATGAGTGGTTACTTGAAGGTGCTTTATCTTATCTGTTGATATGGTGACGACTATTTTGGTATCTATGATATGTTAAAGAATATTTTGGCATCTGTGTTAAAGACTATTTTACGTTTTAAAAACTGACCTTATTTTCAGCAGCATCATGTACTCTCATTGGAAAAAATGTTGGTGGGTTTTCTAAAAGGTACTATCTCACCTTTCAGATTAAAAGATTATTGCTTGTGAAATGTATTTTTGGGGTAACATAATCAGTGCATTATTGAGAAGATGATAGATGCATTGAAGTGCTCATTATTGTTGTTGTGTAACTTCAGGTCATTTCTGACTTATGGCGAACGACCCTAAGGTGAACCTGTTTTAGGATTTTCTTGGCAGAATTTGTTCAGAGGGGGTTTGCCCTTGCCTTTCTCTCAGGTTGACAGAGTGTGACTTGCCCAAGGTCATCCAGTGACTTTCCATGCTGATCAGGGATTCGAACCCTGGTCTCCCAGTGTCCTAGTCCAAACAAACCATGTTAGTGCAATTTCTACAATGGATAAAACTGTCAGTGGAGAATAAAACTGATTTCATTAAACTGAGACATGAGATAAGATGTGTAACAATGATATCTGCTTAAGCTTGTTTTAAACAAACAAACAAACACATAAATGTGTTTATAGTTATTTTAATGATGTTGTTATTTTACAATTTTTGCTGCTTTGAATTGTAGATTGCATGCCGCAGGCAGGTTTTTTATCTGTATTTTTGTTTGATGATCATGCAAAGCACCGTGCAAAACCTACAGCATTATATAAATAAAGTTTAACAACAACAACAACAACAATGCGTCTTTAAAAGTTTTCAAACTGTAAATCTTAAACCCTGAATAATGAGAAACAATTGCCTGATAATTTAACACTGTCAGTTAGATAAGAATTACATACTTGATATATTTCTTTCTGGGATTCTACCCATATTGTGGGGGAAATAGAAAAGAAGTTTGAAGGAAAAAAGATACAAACACAACCACCTTGATCTTTGCCGCCTAAATTCTGTACGCATATTAAATCAATGGGATTTTCACAAGTATTGACTTCACACTCAGTATTTGATTTAGTGAGACTACTCTATTTGGGACTAGCAATTGGATTTAGGCCTCTTTCCTCTTCATTCAGAGTGTGTCTTTCTCTATTAATCTCACAACTTAATTCCATTCCTTCAGCTTCACTCCAAGGAGATTATCAGTTCACATCTTATTCCTCACTGATAATTCTTACAAATAAATCTTTCCCTTTGAAAACATGGCTACTGTTTGTTACCTCTCTGTGTAGACAGTATACCAGCCTTTTGGTGGGGCACCCAGAGGCTTGCAGTGTTCAATGCATCTCAAATGAAGCAAGAGAAGGATAGAAAATGAAAACTGGAAAAGTTTTTAAAAATCACCAACTAAAACAGTTCTAAATGGGATAAAACACAGCTAATCACACACAGCCAATACCATCAGAATAAGAGCCCAAGAAGAGGTTGGTTGTGGTTTGGGAGACAACTAGGAAATTTGGCTTTAGGTTTATTTTACATTTAATTTAACGTTACCATCAAAGAACATATACGAGAACTTTTGCTGCTGTAACTAAAGAATGGTACTTGAGTTTGGGGTTGGTTTTTCTTTCTTTCTTCTCAGGCTGTGTCCACACAGTAGAAATAAATCCAATTTGACACCTCTTTAACTGTCATGGCTCAGTGTTATAGAATCCTGGGTTTTGTAGTGGGACCAGAGCTCTCTGCCAGAGAAGGCTAAATGTTTCACCATAGCATTCCATAGCATTGAGCCATGGCAGTTAAAGTGATGTCAAACTGGTTTATTTCTGCAGTGTAAATGAAGCCTTAGTTTCAATCTCTTATGCACTTATGTCATGTGGTGCTCTGGTGGCGCAGTGGTTAAATGCCTGTACTGAAACAACTCATTCATAAAAACTACAAGGTTG
>CM034710.1:39113278-39174351 GCA_020142125.1 Phrynosoma platyrhinos
CAATCAAAGCACCCCCAACAGATGGCCATCCAGCCTCCGTTTAAAAACTTCCAAAGAAAGAGACTCCACCACACTCCGAGGGAGTGTGCTTCACTGTTGAACAGCTTACTGTCAGGAAGTTCCTCCTAATGTTTAAGTAAAATCTCTTTTCCTGTAGCTTCCATCCATTGTTCCAGATCCTATTCTCTGGAGCAGCAGAAAACAAGCTTGCACAGTCCTCAGTATGACACCCCTTCAAATACTTAAACAGAGCTATCATATCACCTCTTAACCGTCTCTTCTCCCGGCTAAACATCCCCTGCTCCCTAATTCTCTCCTCATAGGGCATGGTTTCCAGGCTCTTCACCATTTTGGTCGCCCTCCTCTGGACACATTCCAGCTTGTCAACATCCTTTTTGAATTTTGGTGCCCAGAACTGGACAGATGAGGTCTGACCAAAGCAGAATAGAGTAGTTGTTCCATCTGGTGTTTTTCTCCCAGTATGCCTATTACCTTGGCTTGGTTTATCAGTTGGTAAATCTAGTGCCAAATTGTACTTTAATTACATAACTGTGCAAATACATGTTCACTTTATTCAGTCAGTTCTCTCACTCATTATTATGATCAGCTTTGCCATCAGAATCAGTAATGGGTCTGGAGGCCGATTTTCTATCTCTGGAACCTTCCTTGGGCTGCAAGGAATGCTAAAAATGCAAGAAAGGAAAGGAAAGGAAAGGAAAGGAAAGGAAAGGAAAGGAAAGGAAAGGAAAGGAAAGGAAAGGAAAGGAAAAAGAAAAAAAGACCAAAACAAAAGCAAAACCTCAAAAGTGCAAGAACTCCACTTGTTAAACAGGATACATTGTGGAGATGGGCTGCAAGCAATATAAATAGTGAATTGCTCCTCCTGGAGATTTCCAAAGGAGGCAGCACACCTTTCTTCGGCCAGAAAAAGGGTACTCTGGGGAATGAAGAAGGGTCAAAGGTCACAGAAATAGCTTTGTGGGACAGGATATGTGGTCCCAGGATTGTACTTCACCCATCCTTGGTATACACATTCAGTCTTCAAAATATTTTTTTATTACAGGCAATTACATCAAATCAGTACAAATATTTTTGGTTGAGTGTATTATGTAATAGTCATCTTTTACAATAATACACACTGAGAATTCAGCTACTTATACATACTGATTGGCAAAACAGAAATTAGGTCTATATTCATTCTTCCTATTTTCTGCTCTCTGTACTTGGAAATGCCTTGCATTATGCTGCCAACATTATACCATCTCTTATTTCTTTTCGCATCTTTCCTCAATACTCATTTTTTTTTGTAATTCCCATGCCATATGACAATCCTATAACCAAGTCTTAGCATAAGTAACTGAAATGATGGCTTATTCTTTCCCTGTTTATAGTTTATAGCTTCCTTCATTCATTCCTCTGTTGTGCTTCTTGTAACAAATGTTATATTGTAAGTTCACTAAAGCAGGCATGTGTCCTTAAACATTACATAGAACAGAAGAAGAGAAGGAGGAGGGGGATCATCTTATTCTTATCTATTACATTATGGCCTTCATGAAGTGCTTGTTGTTGTGCTTGTTGTTAACCCTGTGGATAAGACATCTCCAAGAACCCCTGTCCTTGACTGCCCTGCTCATTTCCTGTAGGCTCAAACCCGTGGCCCCCCTGATCGAGTCTATCCATCTGGTGTGTGGTCTTCCTCTCTTCCTACTCCCCTCTACGTTTCTTAGCATCATTGTCTTTTCTAATGATTCATGCTTTCTCATGATGTGGCCAAAGTAGAATGGTCTCAATTTAGTTATCCTGGCTTCCAGGGAGAATTCCTTCTTGATCTGTTCAAGGACCTATTTGTTTGTCTTCATGGTTTTCCACAGTATCTTCAGCACTCTTCTCCAGCACCACAACTCAAATGAGTTGATTTTTCTTCTATTGGCTTTATTCACTGTCCAACTGTCACGTGTGTACAGTAGCGTACCTGCCCGGGGTGTCACCTGGTTCAGGGAGGCAGGGCTTTCTGGGGGTGTGGTTTCTGGGCAGGACTTTTGGGGATGGGATCATGTGGAAATGGATGCCCGCCCAGGCCAGAGACCCCTTCCCTGAGACTCGGAGACCCTCCCTGAGGCCCTGAGAAGTGGCAGGGCGGCCAATAAAGAGCATGCCCAAGACCTCCCCCAAGGCCCTGGGAAGATAAATAGCTGCATGCCACCTGCCCAGGCCCAAGACTGCCCCCCCAAGGCCCATAGTAGCATCTGCATGGGCCCAACCAGTGCTGGTGGGAGGCGGGGGCCAACCGGGTGTCACCCCCCTCTTTTGGGGTTTTAAGTTTTGAATAGAGTTAACTGTCCTGTGGTAGCTTCTGGCCTGTCATGTCTCCTTAAATTAAAGGTATTGGAAATTAAATGGCAATATTGAATGGCCATTGATTTACCTAGTAATTTCTGACTGGGTCAAACACCCATTTTATTTCTTTAAACCACGAGTGGGCACTATTTTTCAAGCCCCCCAGAAGCCAAAATATATATTTTTTGCAAAACTGCTTTTAAAAATGTTTTTCTTCATAAGCCCCTCTGAAGTACTCTGGGGATTTGGAAGGGATTTATTTCTTCCATGTTTGGAGCTCATCCTGGTCCCCTAGGGGTCAAAAACAATTTTTGCAAAATGTTCAAAAAATATGTTTTGCCCCCAAATTTTTCAAAATGTCCACTAGGGCATGTGGGGTGAATGTCTACCCCATTTTGGAGGCAACCTGGTCCACCCTAGTCCCAAGAGAGGCCTTTTTGAAACCCAAAACATGTTGAAAAGGGAAGGCTAGGAGAGAGTTAAATGCTGTTGGGCTCAAAACACCCAGTACACACTTGGCACCTTCAAGTTGCAACATGCAAAGCTTCCTCCCACCTAGTCTTTTCCAAGAAGCTGGGTAATGGGAAAATATGCACTACTGCACATTATTTTCCAAATGTACACAGTGCCTTCAAACAATAGCATCAACTCTTCCACCCTCCACAGTCTTTCACAAGGAAAAAGTTGGGTTGAATAGAGCAAGAATCTGTCCTTTGGGAGTGTTTTCAGATAATGGATTCCAGTGCTTCCCCCAGTCTCTTTCTTTGGAATAAGAAAAGCCAGTTTGGGGAGGATTTGCTGGTTTCTCCCTGCTTGACTGGGAGCTGGGGAGGCAAAAAGAATCATCACTGGGTTGCCAGTCAATTTCTTTCCATCTCAGTGGTTCAAAGTTGGGAGGAAGACTGGCCATTTGCCATTCTGAGCATATTTGGTGAAGGCTGCTTTGGCATCTTTTGTAGCCAAGTCCATGTTACTCCTTTCAAAATATTTCTGTTTTATAAAGTGTAAAGATCATCTCTGCTTCATACATGTGTTTTAGATGCAGAGGCTTCCTATACATCAAACTGTTTGAATCTTATCCACACTATTTTAATGTAAACCATCTAGTTCTTTAACTTAGCAACTGCTTTAACACTTCTGTACTCCACTTGTGATTGTAGCTAGTTATATTAAAGTAGACACCTGTTCTATGGTGGTTTGTAGAAAAATTCACTCAGCCCCCATTGATTTTTCCACTTTTTGTTGTGTTACAATCTGGAATTGAATTGGATTGGATTTAATTGGAATTGTTGCCACTTGATAGACACAAGATACTCAACACTATGGAAGTGCAAAATATTTTTATTGCTACACAAGAATTAATTAAGCAAAAACAAACTGGCACTCATTGGTTTCATTAATATTCATCCTCTGAGTCAATACTAGGTAGAAGCACCTTTGGCACCAATTACAGTGGCAAGTAGGATTGATCAGTCTCTTTCAGCTTGTGCATCTGAATCCTGTGCTTTTTGGCTATTGATAAAACTTTTCTAGCTCTGTTAGGATGGATGGGGGCTATTGATGAACAACAACTTTGAAGTCATGCCACATAGGAGTGTGTCTAGTCTTTGACTGAACTATTATAGGACATTCAATTCTTGTTTTTAAATCACTCCAGTGATTTGGGTGTGTGTTTAGGCTCATTGTCCTGCCTTACTTCCACATCCCTCACAGATTTTTCTACAATTGCTTTATATTTGGCTCCATTCATTTTGCCTCAATCCTGACCAGTTTCCCTGTCCCTACTGAGGAAAACCATCCCCACAACATATTGTTGCGACCACATGTTTAATTACAGGAATGGTCTTCTGAGAGTAAGGAACACTGTTGGCTTTGTGCTACATGTAGCATTTTGCAACAAGTCCAAAATGTTTAGTATTGGTCATAAGCCTTTTTGTCTTTCACTTACCTTTTCACATACTGCTTCCCTGCTGCTTCCTTGCTGGCAGGAGCTGCCTAGAAAGATTGCCTCGCATGTTGCCACTTCTACTGAGGGTGGAATGGGACACCTGTGGGATCAACGAGATGATAGGCGAGAGGGAACCCCTCCCGATTGCATGTCTAGACACTTCCTGGATATGTCACAGCCAGCGATCTAGTTTCCCTCTCTCATAGATCACATATTTGGACACCTCATGACTAGTGATCTAGTTCCCCGCCAGTGCTCCTAGATCACATGGCTGGATCTCCACCTCCATCAATGGCTGTGATTCCTGGAAGCATCCAGCCATATGATCTAGGAGTGGTGCTGATGGGGGGCTAGATTGCTGGCTGTGATGTTTTCAAGACATGCCCAGATGTGCGAGCTAGGAAGGGACGTCCCTAGACCCTTTTAATTGATCAAGAAGAAGAGCCCTCCCTCCATTACCATCTGATGTCATCTGGGGGAGAGACACTAACTAAGCCCAGGACCACCCAGTTTGTTTTGATGTTTCGAAATGCTGTACGCCGCCCCGATTGCCTAGCAGAGGGGCGGGATATAAATAAAAATTATTATTATTATTATTATTATTATCACACAGGGACCCTGTTCTACCCTCAGTAGAAGTGGCAGTGTACTGGGCCCCTTTTTCACAGAGCTCCTGCCAGAAAGGAAGTGGCAGCGGCAGCTCCATAAATAGGCCATCTCATTTCCCTGCACTGTTCAATAGCTTTTGGCCTGTGGACAACTGACTCAGCCAGAATCAGACCTGATCCAGCTGTCCACATACCAAACCCCCAATGCTCACTCCAGGCTTTGGAGAAAACGCCACAGTTTTCCCTGGCTTTGCTTACTTTGAAGCAAAGTCAGATAAACAGTAAAAAAGTGTGGTATTTCCCTGGAGGTTTCCTTACATCATGGAGACAGACAGCACCATCTTCAGGTTGAGTTTAGGATTTTTCACCAGTGTAGACAAGCCCTACATTGCTGGTGCCTCCAAACTTCTGTAGTTCTGAAGGAAGGAAGAGCAAAAACACCACACAGTAGAACACTGGATCCATGTTGTAGCTGATCTTGAGAGAGGGCTGTCAGTTCCTTCTAAAAAGCTAGGTGTTGGCTGCCTTCATACTTCTTTATTTCCAATGAGAATGTAGCTTGCTTCTCCATATGGTAGAAAATATTGGTTGGCAGGGTGTAACAGATGCAGTTCTTCATGGTGGAAAGGTGGTTTAGACCAGTGGTGGCGAACTAGTGGCACGTGTGTCATAGGGGGCACTCAGAGCCCTTTATGTGGGCACACATGCCATCACCCCATGGCAGAGTTCGACAGAGTTTGTTACTAGAAAGCCAGAGGGGTGCAGCACTTTGCAATAAATAAGTGGGTCTCTAAAAGGTTCACCATCACTGGTTTAACTCTTCTGCTTCTCAAAATATGGAGATTCAGATGTCAGTAAACTTAGCTGCTTAATCTCTCCAGATAGTTCTCCTTCCTTGCTTCCCAACTTCTCAAGCTTTAGGCTACAGGCTAAGAGTCCTTTCCCACTGTGTCTTTTTGGCCAAATATTTCCAAGTACAATAAGAGTTTTTCCCCAAGTGACATCAATTCAATCCAGACCTTCCTAGTCCTCTGATAAAATTAATATTAATAGGATTGTACATTTTTAAGTTTTTCCAATGTCTTGTATCTTGACAGAGTATAAAGTTCAAAACAACAAATCAGTAATATAGCTTGCATCTCTAAGTATAAATTTATAAATTAGCATAAACTATATAAGTACTTGGAAATCAATGTATTAGTCACCCAGCATTTCTGATCATTCATTCAGCCTGCCAGTTTTCCAAATAAGAGTCTTCTGCACTTGATCTTACTAAATCATATGGTAGATTTGGAAGCAAACAATGGTGACTTCTGGCTCCAGAAAGGCAGGCCACCCTACAAGGTGGAAATAAAGTGTTTTGTCACACTTTAAAGACTGACTGATTTTATTGGTATAAAACTAGGGGGGGGGGGCGTTGAGTGTGGATTTATATTTATTGTTTCTTCAGACTGCATAGTTAGTTCTCTATCAGGTTTATTGGTATGTCTCAAATTATTTTTTTATTATTATTATTGGTGCTAATAGATCACTTCAAACTACTCTAAAGGTGTGGAATGCCATTCAGAACTGCATTGATAAAATTTTCGGGTCAAACCAGATGTTTGTTGTATTAATCCAAGTCAGGATTTCAGTATATGTAGCTATCACTAACTTTCTTCCCAGAACTTGGTCACACATCTCCCCAAAGTTGGCATTGAGAGATGTAAATTCAAAGACACGTTTGGCACATTTAACCCATTTTGTAGCTTCGCCAACAAAGACAGACAGACTTTTAATGAAGTTCAGAAGGGTGATGTTCAGAATTCAGTGTAGGTGGATTCAGTTTAGTATTTAGCATTTTCATTGAGATATAATCAGTGGTGACAAAGCAGGTAAGCCTAAGGTGAATGTGAGGTGTATTGAAGTGAAACTGACTCTGTAGTTAATGATATAACTGTTAGTAGACGCAATGGAGAGAGAATTCTGACTTCTTTTTCCCACCATGTTTCTCCTCCATCTTTTCTTTTATCTAGGAGTGGTCATACCTTGCTAGCCTTCTGGTTTTCTCGTCAAGAGGGAAAACTCAACAGACAACAAACGATTGAGCTGGGCCATCATATTCTCAAAGCACACATCTTTAAGGTAGCAGAAAATCATACAGTGACATCTCCACTGTGGGTTCTGAATTCTAGTATATGTTGATGTTTTCAGAATACATGAACAGTGATTAGCACCTTTTACCCTGGTCATTTTGAGAGGAAAGCAAAGATCCTGTCCCCAAATATGTTGCTAAGAAAATAGTTCTGGAAGGAAGGGGAGTTTGATATGTGAGGACAATGTCTCTCAGTGGCCTTGCATGGCTTTTCTCCTTAATTTGTACTATTAAATGTTATATTTATACATTTTAATGCTTTTCCATTGTTTTTAAATGGTATTGTTTTAAACTTGATGTTTGCCGCCTTGAATCCCTATATGAGAGAAAGGCAGGATATAAGTAAATATAATAAGAATAAGAATAAGAATAATAAGACATTGCAGAATGTCCAAGAGTGGGCCAAGAAGAAGAGGTCCACTTTCATATTCGTTTCATTTTCTCAGATGGGGTGAGTGGGTGGAGGAGAAAAAGAAGAGTTTACTGGAGGGACGTCATAACTTTGTCTGACTTCCCTCTTTCTCTTGTACCTTAAGGTTTAGCAGCTGGTAGGGGAAGGGGGTTGACTCTCTGAAAGGGAACTGGATTTGGATGGGAATTAATGGTTACTCCTTCTGTAGAACTGCCTCACTGCTGCTAAATCTGAACTGTTATTCCATTATTCTCAGAACCCTTGTCCCATTATTCTCTTACTAAAAGGGAACAGTCTCAATCTTAAGTGATTTTTTTCTAAAGTCTCTTAGCATATGCAGGTTTACAAGCCTGAGAAGAAGTAACTCTGTAGGTTTTCCTATTGCCATTCTGATTTCTGACACAATCCAGTATCAAGTTGTTACATTAGGCTGGGTTTATTTTAGTGTAACACAATTGGTCTTTTCCTAGGTAGAAAAGAAAGTTCTGTGCTGTAGCCTACTTGTCATGAGTACCTCTGGAACAGGCACTATTAATTGAAAGCCTCTTGGTTTAATTGTTATATAATCCCCAGGATTATGGCTCGTTATATACAAAGGGGATATAAATGTGAGTTTGAATAACCTTCCAGAAATAGTTTCCTAAAATAATTCCCTCTGAACAAAAGGTGTTTCTGTTGCCTTCAGAGGAAGATAGAATCACCATTGGCTTTTAAAAAAATGTTTTAGAATAAATGTTCCTTTTCTAGGTAGCTTGAAGTGCATCTCTCTCTTTTTTATTTCTCTTCTCTTTTCCCCCAATACTTTTAACACATTGTCCATTGAACCCTAGGATAAGAGGGGAATTACATCATCTCATAATAAGCAAGAAGTATTTTTTAAAAATCTAGGTACTAATTTAGGTACCTCTTCCCTTTTCATTATGAACTGTGGCCTCTTGTAACATTGACTTCCTGTTCCTGTGGTGAAGGATATGGAGATTCTATAAAAAAGAGCCAAACTTCAGAGCATTTAGAATATATCATATAATCCTGGGTGTTCTGGCACCTCCTGCTTTGAAAATAGGATTCAGACATCCTCTTTGTCTTCAGAAAACCCTTTAACCTTTAATTTAAAACCTTACAAGTAGATCAAGGGTTGAAATTTCCTGTATGTTAAAATATGCAAAAGAAAATCGGTACTTTAAATGGTGGAATTAAAATTTGTCTTTTGCAGGGACTGAGCAAAAAAGTTGGTGTTTCCTCTTCAATTCTCCAAGGGCTTTGGATTTCCTACAGTTCAGAAGGTCTTTCCATGGCACTGGCCTCTCTACGGAACCTATACACACCCAACATAAAGGTAGTGGAGACAGATGCTGTCTTTTAGGTGTCAGATTGTGGGGCAAAGCCTGATAAAACAAAGGCTTCAGCGTTAGTCTTGTGTATAAAAAAAAAAGTCCAAATTCTGCTCCTGTTAAAGAAACCTGCTTTTTAAAGCTTTCATTGATTTAAGCCTTCTTTTAGCAACGGAGGTAGCAATAGAATACAAACGGAAAAGGCTTTGTTAACCATACCACAGCCTTGGGGAGAGGAACTGAAGTAATAAAAGGAATAGATCTGAACAATAGAAGGTCTAGATCTGAGCTTGGCCCTGAAAGATCTTTATGTTCCTCTGTGGAGATGAGGCCAATATCTAATCAAAATTTCTTTCTAATCATAAAAATGAGATGAGCTTTTAGTGGTTTTATTTTTAGTGAAAGCTTGCATTCTCACAGTGGGGAAAATGTAGAACTGGATATTAGGAAGTTAAAGAAAAAGCAGAGAAACTATCAAACTCATGTATAAGTTGAAGGCAAGTTTTGGAGCCAGAATTATGGCTTTTGATATGACCTGTGGATAAGTCAAAGGTAAAACCTATGGATAAGTCAAGGGAATGTAAGAAAGGATGCAAAGGACAAAGCCAAGGAACTTATAAAATTCCAACAGACATAACTGTTTGTGATCATCCTAGAGGTTGGATGGATGAGGAGGAAACTACAGTAAACTGTGGCTGTGAGATGTGTGGGGGAGGCAACCAGGCATGGGTGGGACTAAGAAAACATGCTCATGTCAAAAGGGATGTAAAGGCAGAGAAAAGAAAATTGTGACTATGGGCCTCTACGGATGGGTAGCCATGTGTGCAACAGCGGGCGCTATGATGACGTCCTTGGGAAGGGGTTGGGGTGGCCAGCAGCTGGCCGCCCATCTGCAAAGACCCCATGTAAGCAGTGATTACAGCCTCTAACTTTATTGTGATAGTTTTGCCTGATCTTAACCCAGAAAAGCTGACAACTTAATCAATGTCTTATTTATATCCTTCAAAGACCAATTCCTTATTGCTGGAATGACATAGCTTGAATCCCCTTTTTTGAGTAGAGTAGCAAAAGATGAGAGCTTAGTCCATCCTAGGAGAACCTAAAAGAAGCACCAACTCTTGGCATTCCTTTGAGGGGATATACTAAAAAGCCACCACTGCTCTATTTTCCTGTCCAGACATGGACACACTAAGCTTTCACCTTTTACCATGCTACTCAAGAAAAGGAAATACTGACCCATGTTTATAAGTTGATCCAGGTTTGGAGCATAGATTTTTGGACTAAAATTTTTAAATTTATACACCAGTATATACGGTATTTGCATTCTGTAAAACTCCACCTTCAACAATCCCTTAAATGAAAGTCTTGATTTACATTTTGATGCTCAAAGTTAGTGTCCCACAATTATCCTCTCTTCCTATTCAGAAAGAATCCCCTCTTTGTTTCATATAGTTTTGTCATATGTTGGGACACATCTAGAAAGCTGTACATATGTAATTAATGTGCAAATAGCAGCTGTAGGGAGTCTGGGCATTTATGGAGGTGGGAAGAGAGATTAATCCTTTACTTAACCAAGGCAGGCTGCAATTTACATCAGAAGGGAAATCTTCAGTGTCGCCAATGGAGGCTTATCTCTCTATAAGCAAATAGTGTATGAGGTGCTTTGTTTTTGTTTTTTTGAGGGAATTATAGAGCAGGGGCAGAAAAGGATTCACTTCACCCTTATTGCACTGTTGTCCATCAGATACAAATAAGTTTATAAAAATACATGCAAATTATACTAACACAATTGATGGCACATATAGTTTGATCCTGTACAATCCATTGGGCAGTCCAGCAAATGTTTGTGTGTCTTCAACTTGCCTGTCAACTTACGGCAACCCCATAAATTTTATATGATTTTCTTGAGCAAGGAATATTTTATACACACACACACACACACACACACACACTCTAATTCAGTTAGGATTCTGGATTTTCCTTCTATTTCTACTTTCTCCTTTACTTATTGCCATCTAGTATTTAAAATATGAACCTAAAAGATGGATAAAATGTGAAATGTATTGTAAACATGCATTAATAATTCTGTAGTATTGAAGTTTAAAGCACAGATGCTGAGAATGACAACATAGATTTTCCTTGCTTCTGATGTTTCAGAGGCATCCAGTTGGCTGTTCTTGATGTATTCTGGTATAATAAACAAGACAGCTTTGTTATATATATACCAAAATACATCAATATATATATATATATATATATATATATATATATATATATATATATATATATATATATATATATATATATATATATATATATATATATATATATATATTGCACTCCAATTTGAAAAATGTCAGGGTGGCTCACAAAACATAACAAATGCAACAACAAATTAGTAATTCAATACTGTAAATCTTTCATATTGTTTTTATCTTATTTGCTGCCCTGGGAAGGTAGAATAAATGAATAAATCATTCTATCCCATTTCTGGTTGTGTTTCAACTTTATTCTTTTCCATTTTCATTTGGAGTTTTATGAAATAATACTTTAAAATTCAAAGATATTAGTTGAAAAAGACAAATTTAAATGTTTTGACTTGCGAAGTATTCCAGGGGCTGTATTTAGTTTAGTTTATCAGCCCAGGAATTTACCACCAGCATGACTAGAGAGGAGTGCTGTTGGAGAGAGCTTTATATATCCCCCTGGGTACAAAAGTGTTAATGACATGCCATTATTTTCACAAGAATGGGTGGGAGGACCTGCCACTGATTGATCAGTGAGATCATGTTTGTTTGCCTAAATCAACAGCAGCAGTTTAATGTTTGGAAGATAATTTGAGAGGGTGGCAACAATCATGAGCAAATTTTAGACTTTTTCTGGGGAGCAGGAAACATTTTTTGTTCTTTCTCTCAAACTCTGGAAAAAATTACTGACAACTCAGGTGAGCCATGGAAGAAGCCTACTCATCTCTAGTTTAGAAAACTACTTCCCTTCATTTTAATTCAGAAATTAAAGTGTGCCCCAGCTATTAGAAATTTAGAGAACACTGCTCTAATCCATTCCCTTTTGTCTCTTGCTGTGTAGGTCAGTCGGCTACTGATTTTAGGTGGTGCCAACATCAATTACAGGACTGAAGTGCTGAACAATGCACCAATACTGTGTGTCCAGTCTCATCTTGGTTATACTGAGATGGTAGCACTGCTGCTGGAATTTGGAGCAAACGTTGATGCCTCTTCTGAAAGTGGCCTGACATCTCTTGGATATGCAGCTGCTGCTGGCTATCTAAGCATTGTCGCACTGTTGTGCAAGAAGCGAGCCAAGGTGACAAAGCTGGGTCAAGTGAACAACTGTCTGATTTGAAAGACTGACTTAGGTTGCCATGGGTGGGTTGTCTATGGTATTTTCAGTGGCATGGGATGGACATGCAGTAGGTAAACTACTGCTTAGACGATTTTAATCAAATTTGTGTAGTTTGTGCTACTCCCTTTGGATTAAACTAGCAATGGAAAGATTATGTCCTTCAGTATTAGATCTCTATGGCAGACTCCAAACAGGATGTGAGATTGTCTTTGACTTTGGTGAGAGATAAGCTTGTTTGTATAGTTGCAGCTGTGTTACCTAACTATTCCCTGGTATTGTTATTCTAGGAAGTGCATAAGCAGCAGCAGTTACCTCTCCTCATTTTACAGGCATAGTTTGCTCTCTCACTACAGTATTCAAGATGGTAAGACCAAGCCCTTCATTGTTAGTCTGCAGTTGGTACATAACTGCATTCAAGGAAGTACTAATCACAGTCAAATATTGAGTCGCTTCTGGCCAAGCTGATATGGGGGTGCAGTCCCAGACATGGCTGTCTATCTTTGTCTATCTTTTATTCTATCTTTATTCTATAATTTTGCATGAATATGTTAAGTGTCAGTTTTCATACTAGTTGCACTTCCATTTTACATGCCTCTTTTCACCAACTCAGGACTTGCCAAAAACTTAGTGTGGTATTCAAAAAACAAAAAACAAAAAAAAAACCCCAACAAAAAACTGTTAAGGTGATGAACGGCTCCTATGAAAACATTTGAATGTGTTTAGGATGTTGTTTATTTATTCCATAGATAAATTGCTTATTTTAATTTACAAAGTTACTGGCTTCTTAGTATTGGGAATTAGAAACTTGCTTTCAGTTTGGATGGTGATTAATTCTCTGTTTCCTGTATACTGTAAGCAGTGCATGGTGGCTAGCATATTATACCTCTTAATATTGTCTATTTCAGGCAATTTCAGGAATTGATGGACAGTACACCTACCCATATAATCTGATCAGCAATATTTTTACAATGTGATTTGCTACTGGAGTCTGTTGAAATTTTATGATACATAAATCTTTGGATAATTTTTTCTGGGTCAAAGCAGGTTACTCCTAGAGAGAGGCTACAGAGTTGACTTTTGTGCAAAATGTTGCCATTTTCAACATAAGAAGTGAACTAGTAATGCAAAGCTTGTCATTAATATTTTAACATCTTGGCATTAATCATCCATGCTAACCTTTTAAATACTTTCCCTTCAAATTGGTAGTATTTCTGTATTGTATTGCCTTTTCAAAATGTATTTATTCCATATTGTTGTTAGTGTTTTTTATACTAATTAGTGAGGTAGAGCAAATGCAGCCCATAGGACACATCTGACTCTCAAGTCTGTTTCTGTGGCCCTGGGTTTTTATCATGTGTTCAAGCTGCCCCAGGCAGTTTTAGGATAGAGGCAGGTCAAAACCAGAAGTGATTTCTAGATCAGTTCTAATTTTAGAAATACTGATTTTTTTTCTTTCTTTCCATTTATCCCCCACCTTTTTCTCACTAAGAGACCCATAGCAACTTACAAAATGTAAAATAGAATTTGGCTAAAATGGACTATGCAAAAGTTTTAAAACAATTAAGTAACTACTATTAAAAGCAAAAACATACATAAAAATACATTTAAAACATAATTTAAAACAAACAGGATAAGAACCCATCATGCTGCTGTCATCAGTACAATTCTATCACATAACTTAAAATGCCTGCCTCAATAAGAATGTCTTAACTTGTCAGCAAAAAGAGAGCAGGGTGGGGCGGGGGGTTAATTGGGCTTCTCATGGAAGGGACTTCCACAGCCTGGGAGCAGCCACTTAAAAAATATTTCTCCCACGTCCTTACCAAATGAGTGTGTGACGGTGGTAGAACCAAAAGAAAGTCCACCCCCCACCCCCACCCCCGCAAGGATCTCAGCACTCTAGCCAACTCATACAGAGAGATAGGGTCTTCTAAATAATCTTGACCCCAACTTGCTGCTAGGGCTTTAAAGGTTATAACCAGCACTTTGAATTATGCCCAGAAATAGATTAGCAGTGGGTTGAGCTGTTTCAGCAGCGGGTTTTTATGCTCCATAAAACCTGCCCCGTCAGCAACCTGACCACAGCATTTAGGACCCACTGAAGTTTCTGAACAGTTTCCAAAGGCAATCCTGTATATAGTGCACTACAGTAATCCAACTGGGGTGTAATCAACGCATGTGTCAGCATAGCCAGATCTGATTTAAGGAATGGATGGAGCTGGTATACTAATTATAACTGTGCAAAGAGGCTCTTGGCCACCGCCAAAATCTGCGTATCCAGTTTTAGGTTTTAGTTCAGGAGTATGCCCAAATGGCAAACCTGAGAATTCAGGAGGGAAGTAACCTTATCAGCACAGGCTGAATCCCTAATCCCTGATCTGCCCTACAACTGACCAAGGACATGTCTTGTCTGGATTAAGTTTCAATTTGTTCATTAACATCCAGTCAATTAGTGATAGCAGACACCCATTTAGTACAGAAACAGCTTCCTTGAAATTAGATGGGAAAGAGAAATATAGTTGGCTATCATCTGCATAAAGTTGACAATGAACTCTAAAACTCTGGATGACTTCTCCCAGCAGTTTCATGTAGATATTAAGCAACATAGGGGAAAGCATCAAGCCCTGAGGGACCCCACAGGCCAGTGGCCAGGGTACTGAATAGATGTTTCCCCAGCACCATCTTCTGAGTCTGCTCCTCCAAAAAGAACTGGAACCACTATGTGCCCCAAGATCCTATTCCAGAAAGGTGACCCAAAAGGATACAATGGTAGATGGTACAGAAGCTGCTAAGAGGTCCAGCAGAATCAAGAGGGATGCACTCCCCCATCCAGTTCCTTGCCTTCTTAGCAAGAAATGAAGCCAGATTTAAATGGATCTAGATAATTTGTTTCATCCAGTAATTTCTGGACCTGGGAGGCCACCACACACTGTCCAAGAAAAGATATTAGAGACCGGCAAATAATTGTCCAGTATGGTGGTGAGGGGGTTGTTTTTGTTTTTGTTTTGTGAAAGCCTCATTAGAACTGGCAAAATCATCTGCCTAAGAAAACCCTATGCAATTCATGGAGTCATGCCTTTTTCTAAGACATGACTCAAGGCATCGTCGTCACCATAACCACCACCTCCTCCTCCTCCTCCTCCTCCTCCTCCTCCTCCTCCTCCTGTGTGTGTTCAAGTAATTTTCAAGTTATGGTGGCCCTAAGGCAAACCTACACAACAAGATTTGTTCAGAAGGGGTTTGACATGGCCTTCCGCTGAGCTGAGAGCTGTGACTTTCCCAAGGTCACCTATTGGGTTTCCATGGCCAAACTGGGATTCAAACCCTGGTCTCCAGAGTCTAATCCAACAGTGTACCAGAGCAACTTCTTAGAAGCTTTGTGGTCAGTGCTTTGCATAATTGTACCATATCAGCTTATCATGTCTATTCATTTTGGTAGAAGAGCACAGAGAATGTTTGTGTTCCGAGGTTATTTGTGTTTTTCACTTAATGTTCTGCTTCTGTTGTTGGGATTCTATGAATGATGGGAGATTTCTTTAACATATTATTTGTTGTTGTAATGGCACTTAATAGTTTTATCTATGGGGAAGGGATGATTGCATTGTAGATCTCCTTAAGTAAATCCTTTCTCTTTTCCTCTTATGCAGAAAAATAAGTTTATGAAAGTTGCAAAGGGGGTTGCACATCCCTGCTAGTACACATAGTAATTGTGATTTATCCTGAGATTAATATTAGAAACTCTTTCTTCCCCCCCCCCCATATAATTTAAACAGCAAAACAAAATAAAATGGTTTGCTGCTCTTCTGAAATAATATCCAGACATTGTTAACTAAAATCCTAAAACTAGGAAGAGTGCTTGGTAGTACTTGGAGTAGTTAAAGGGAGATTAATTTTCTGCTTTATGGTGGCTGCTTTATGCAGCACACAATCCCAGTTATTCTTATAGTTTGTGATGGGCAAATACTCATTGACTGGCCTTGGTGGCCATAGAATCATAGGGTTAGAAGAGACCTCAAGACCCGTCAAGTCCAACCACTGCCATGCAGGAGTACACAATCAAATCACCCCCAACAGATAATCATCCAGTCTCTGTTTAAAAACCTCCAAAGAAGGAGACTGCACCACTTTCCAAGGGAGTGTTTTCCACTGTCAAACAGTTCTTACTCTCAGGAAGTTCTTCCTAATGTTGAGATGGACTCCTTTTCCTGTAGTTTGAATCCATTGCTCTGAGTTCTGTTCTCTAGAGCTGCAGAAAACAAACCTGTTCCATCTTCAGTATGATATCCTTCCAAATAATTCAACAGGGCTATCATATCACTTACTAACTTTCTCTTCTTAAGGCTAAACATACCCATAAGCCTCTACTCATGGGGCATGGTTTCCAGACCTTTCACCATTTTAGTTGCCCTCCTCTGGATATGCTCCAGCTTCTCAACATCCTTTTTAAATTATAGTGCCCAGAACTGGATACAGTATTCTAGGTGAGGTCTGACCAAAGCAGGATAGAGTGGTATCATGGGGCATGGTTTCCAGACCTTTCACCATTTTAGTTGCCCTCCTCTGGATATGCTCCAGCTTCTCAACATCTTTTTTAAATTATAGTGCCCAGAACTGGACACAGTATTCTAGGTGAGGTCTGACCAAAGCAGGATAGAGTGGTACCATTACTTCCCTCAATCTAGACATTATACTTTTATTGATGCAGCCTAGAATCACATTGGCTTTTTTTTTAGCTGCTGCATCACTGTTACCCCAAGGTCTAGCATCCCTCCACATCCACTCTTTTTGATAGCAATTAGCCATGAGGGCACCCTCAGTGCAGAAAACTAGCCATGCCATATAATGACCATATCTGGAAATCCTGCTGGCTCAGCATGGGAGAAAGCTAAAGTGCATTTGGCCATGGTAGATCAATCAAGGTTGGAATCTGCATAATCTCTTCATTGATAGGAATGATGGTGTGTGATAGACCTTGGGCTTACACATGAACAGTAGTCAAACATTATCTCCCTCTGGAAATGAGACCCCTTTGTCAAGAGGCATTCATGATGATTATCCAGCCATTTACAAACTTCCAGTTCTATTATTCTCTCCTGTAAATGTCATCTTAATCCCAAAACTGCCCCGGGATATGTTTTGCCTATGAGTATACTCAGGCACTACAAATTTGGTCTTGTTTTGAGGTGAGACAGACACTGTTTGTATCTCACCGGACTCCTCAGCAACTGCTGGTCAACTCAGATCCACAGGTAGCATGCTGAGTCACTTTTCTCTCAAAGACACCCCCCCCCAACTGTACCCTCTGCAATCCTGAAAATCATTATCTGCTACCACCTTTAAAATTGTTAGTTCTTGTATGTGTATGTGAGTGTGTGTTTTTGTGTGAAAGTTGATTTCTCCTTTTGCTGTTATAAAGAAAACTACATTTGGACTTGCACTCTGGAGTTCAGCTTTTTGGAACCATCATATGCATGTTTGATCCCTGCTTCACTTGAGCTAATAAAATTCTCCCTATTAAATATTGGTTGTGGGTGCCCTCTGGCATCTGGAATTTGAGTAACATCACACTGTTGACTTTATGTTCAACATGTGGTCTACTAGGACTCCTAAATCCCTTTCACATGTAATGTTCTTAAGCCATGTCTCCCCCATCTTATATCTGTGCATTTCATTTTTTCTGCCTAATTGTAGTACCTTACATTTCTCCCTGTTGAATTCATTTTCAACAGGCTCAGCTTTCTAATCTATTAAGGTCATTTTGAATTTTGATTGGGTATTAACTACCCTTCCTAATTTGGTATTATCTGCAATTTTCATAAGTATGCCCTCTATTCTATCACCTGTGTCATTGATAAAGAAGTTGAATAGCACTGGGCCCAGGACAGAACCCTGTGGCACCCCATTGGTCACTTCTTTCCAGAATGAGGAGGAGCCATTATTTAGCATCCTTTGGGTTTGGTTGGTCAACCAATTACAGATCCACCTAATAGTAGTCTAGCCCACATTTTATTAGCTTGTTTGCAAGAATATCATGGGGCTACTCTCAATCAAAAACATACCAAACAGAGGCTGGATGCCGTCTGTCAGGTATGCTTTGATTGAGAGTTCCTGTATGGCAGGGGGTTGCACTGGATGGCCCTTGTGGTCCCTTCCAACTCTATGATTCTGTCATTTTATGATTCTACTTGTTGAAGGCCTTACTGAAATCAAGATATACTACATCTGCCATTTCCTTCACCTACCAAACCAGTAATTTTATTTTAAAAAAAACAAAAAAACAGATCAGATTAGTCTGGTATGGCTTGTTTTTGAGAAACTCATGTTGACTTTTACTGATTATGTCAGACTGTTTGTTTAATGATCTGCTGTAGAATCTTTCCTGGTATTGATGTCAGGTGACTGGGGTGGTGGTGATAATAGTTTGGGTCCTCTTTTTTCCCCTTTTGGAAATGGGGGCAACATTTGCCCTCCTTCAGCTACTATTTTTTGTTTGCAACCTTTCTTAATAATAAAAACACCCCTTGTGATTTTCCAACCTAATTTTAGATTTTTCCAACCTAATATTGTCCCATCCCTTTTTAAGCAGGAAAAAAAAAAATGTATCTTTGAGAAAGTAGTAGGAATACTGATAGGAAGAAAGCATGTGTAGAATGGTGATACCTTGTTGAGCTTCTCCTCAATTTGAAATGATATTCCTGAGCATGCTCAGTTAATGTCCTTTTCTTCTTGGAAACTTGGAATTTGTCTACATCTGAAACTGAATTGGATGTCTGAGTAAATTACAAATCCTGTGCTCTCCAGCAGTTATTTATGATTAAGGAGACACTTGGCTAGGTCTCTTCTGTCCCATGCAAGCCCTTCTGTCACTGATGACATAGTTCTCCTTTTTCCAGGGTAAGGTTTTTTTCCTCCTGCAAATGGATTATGAGGGTGGTATACAAGTATGGCTTGCAATAGTTGTGCAAGCAAATCCTACTGCCAACTGGACATGGCTTTTTTAATAGTGTGAGGTCATATTCTGAGCTCCCTAATTTAAATTTCAGCTTCACTATTACTTGTAGAAGATGTAGATGAGCATAATTTGTGCTGTCTTTGAGTAACCTATTGTGAACACAAAAGTTACTCACTGAAACAAAGAAATGACTCCATTTTTTTAAAGAAATGTTCTATATACTTCAACAGTAAGACAGGGAGAATATATGGTATTAATGGAACATTATTATGAAGACAGATTTGACTGATCTTTCACTCTTTCTGCCCACAGTAATTGGATTTAATTTTATATCTTTTTTTTCTTTTCTTTGCTAAGGTGGATCACTTGGACAAGAATGGGCAATGTGCATTGGTACATGCAGCTCTCAGAGGTCATCTGGAGGTTGTCAAGTTCTTGATTCAGTGTGACTGGACAATGGCTGGGCAACAGCAGGGGGTATTCAAAAAGAGTCAAGCCATCCAACAGGCTCTCATTGCTGCTGCCAGCATGGGATACACCGAGGTAAGTTGATTCCTAGCCTTGTTGAAGTCTTATTAGCCAAGCAGTCTTTAAGCTAGCTATGTTAAGGCAACATACTGGACAATAAACAGTTTTTAAAACATAGAGCACGTGAAGAGCATGTAGTCACTACTCTTTCTAACATGCGGCGGTGGCGACTCTCCTGGCTTGGCAGGGGCCGAGGAAGGGCAGGGACCTTGGGGGGCTTTCTCTGGCCCTGACTGACATCTGGCAAGGGACCTGAGACTCCAGAGGGCTCTGCCATCAGCCCTATTGCTACCACCTGGGCAGCCGTGGAGCAGCTGTGCGCCGCGAGTCCGGGGAGAACGCCGGTGGGCTTAAAACCCCGCCCAAGAACATCCTTCTCCGGCACATGCGGCGGTGGCGACTCTCCTGGCCTGGCAGGGGCCGAGGAAGGACCTGGGTCTCTGGGGGGGGGCGTTTGTTGGCCCTGACTGCCATCTCCTGAGGGGACCTTGGACTCTAGACAGGCTTGCCTTAGCCCGCATTAACATCTGCGGGAGGGCGAGTTTAGCTTCCTCTGGTGCTCCCCCCTGCTTAGGGAATGTGTAGATTCGATGATATAACTGGATTGGCATGTGTATTTGTTTGGGATATAGGATTATACCGTTGATCAGTGGTCTTAGACTAACTGACCATACTTTATCTATGTTCCAATCACTGTACCCTGCCAAGGGTCAAAATGGTACCATCTTACCTGAGGCTGGGAATGAGACATGAGCGGCTATTGGAGTCATGCAGGGGAAAGGGAGGTATGGCTGGAACTATGGGAACCAATGTTTCAAAAGAAGACGGGATTTCTGGGTGAAAGCTATCCCGTCTTCAGTTCCCTCTGTTGCTCTGAATGGCCTGGGGTGCAGACCAACCATACCACAGAACCTCACCTTGCTCCTTTGCAACGCCAGGTCAGTTAAAAATAAAACCCATATCATCCAGGAGCTTCTCTTGGATGAGGACGCCGACCTGGCGTGCTTTACAGAGACCTGGCTGGGGGAGGATAGCGTGGCTATTTGGGCGCAGATCCTCCCAGCTGGGTACTCTGTTAGTGAACAGGTGAGGGGAAGTGGGTGGGGGGGGCGGAGTGGCTCTAGTTCATAAGAACCATCTGACCTTGGCCAGGATACCTGTCCGGAACACAGTCCACTTCGAGTGTATATACCTCAGCCTGAAGACCAGGGATAGTTTGGGGATTTTGCTAATCTACCAACCACCTCGTTGTCTAGCAGACTTCCTGACCGAGCTGACACAGCTGGTCTCTGAGCTATTGTTGGAGTCTCCCAGACTTTTAGTTTTGGGGGACTTCAACATTCCGCTCGAGACCAGTTTAACAGGTGCGGCTCGGGAGTTCATGGAGACCATGACAAACATGGGCCTATCCCAATTGGTCAACGGGCCTACACATTGTGCAGGTCATACACTCGATGCGGTCTTCAGTACGGAACAGGAATATCTGTGGGCGGAGGTGATAAAAACCTCTGCATTGTCATGGACGGATCATTTCCTGGTTAAGTTGGAACTGAGAGCCAATATCTGCCCCACCGGGGATGGTGGACCCATTAGAATGGTCCGCCCTCGAAGGCTAATGGAGCCTATTGGATTCCGGAAAGCCTTGGAGGGTTCATTGCTTGGGAATGCCGGTGATCCTGTCGACGCTCTGGTTGATACTTGGAACATCGATCTTACCAGGGCTGTCGACACGATCGCTCCCAAGCGTCCTTGTCAACCTGCTTCTAACCGTAGGCCATGGTATACACCTGAGCTTAGGAGAATGAAGCGGGCTGGACAACAACTAGAGCGCAGGTGGGAGAAGACTCGACTCTTATCTGATAGAACTCGCCATAAGAACTTTCTTTGTTCTTATCGGGAGGCGGTGCGTGCAACGAGGAGCGCTTTCTCCTCGGCATGTATTGCGTCTGCAGAGTCTCGTCCAGCAGAGCTGTTTAGGGTGGTGAGGGAAATGACGCAGGTGCCCCCTGCGCCAAATCCCTTGCTTAACCCGACGACAGCCTGCTGTGACGCATTTAACAACTTCTTTGCAGACAAAATCTCTCAGATAAGAGCCGACTTAGATGCCACCATTAAAACAAGAGTCGATAGGTTATACTGGATCGACTCCGCCGATCGACTCCGCCGATGTAGTTATACTGGATCAGTGGCAATCTGTGAGTACTGAGGACGTGGACAAGCTGCTTGGTAAGGTGAGGAAGACGACTTGCCCTCTCAACCCTTGCCCATCATGGCTGGCTGTCCAGGGGGGGACGCATTGGTGAGATTCCTTATGGATATCATCAATGCGTCCTTTAGGGAGGGACATCTTTCATCTTGTCTTAAGGAAGCGGCTGTTGGTCGCTTCTGAAAAAACCTTCCCTGGACCCCCTGGATATGAAAAACTATAGGCCGGTGTCATTGCTGCCATTTTTGAGCAAGATGATCGAGAGGGCGGTTGCTCTTCAGCTCCAAGCTGTCTTGGATGAAACCGATTATCTAGTCCCATTTCAAACCGGCTTCAGGACAGGCTTTGGGGTTGAGACTGCCATGGTTGCCTTGACCGACGATCTGCGTCTGAGCATCGACAGGGGGAGTGTGACCCTGTTGGTGCTCCTAGACCTCTCAGCGGCTTTTGATACCATAGATCATGGCATCCTCTTGGGCCGCCTGAGAAGGTTAGGTATCGGGGGCACTGCTCTGCAGTGGTTCCGGTCCTTCCTCTCGGGCAGGTCCCAGAGGGTGCTGCTCGGGGACTGTAGCTCCGGTAAGAGAGATCTCACTTGTGGGGTCCCTCAGGGAGCTATTTTGTCCCCGATATTATTCAATATCTACAAATTATATCAGAGACCACCTCTTCCCATACAATCCTCCCCGCGCCCTCCGGTCCTCTGGGAGGAATCTGCTGCAGCTTCAAAAATCTAGGCTGACGACGACCTCCCAGAGGGCCTTTTCTATTGTCGCTCCCAGACTCTGGAACGGCCTGCCGGATGAGATCCGTCAATTAACATCCGTGCACAGCTTCAAAAAAGCTGTCAAGACGGATCTCTTCCGGCAGGCCTTTCCGGACTAAATCGCCCGGCCTCGGGATTACTGGGATTTTCCCTTTATGCACCCGTATAATTCCCTTAGAGTTTGAACTAGCAGGGGATGATGGTTTGTATTATATTTTAATTCTATGCAATAGTTGTTTTAACTTTTAATTGTAATTGTTTTAAATAGTACATGATTTAATAACTTTTTAAGGGGGGGAGGAGGGAATTATCTTGTTTTTATGCTGTACGTTATTTTATACTTGTTCACCGCCCGGATTGGCTCGCCACAGGGCGGTATACAAATAAAAATTATTATTATTATTATTATTACTATATCACCATGAGGTGGAAGACCTGGGTTCAAAATCTCACTAAGCAACACAGACCAATATGTCAATCTGTCCCCCCCATAGTAAATCTTGCCATTCATCATGTGGCTTGACTGTCATGAGGGTGACAAAGCACTACCCATTTAGCATTGTTACCAAGAAGATGTTGAATATCCAGAAACTGTTATTAAAATATTTGGTTGGTCCATTTCTATCTTAAAATAACATTCAGAATGACTAACAACAAATAATCTAATAATATCAAAACAATCACAATAAAAGCAAAAAGCAACAGCAAAAGAAAAAAATGTAATCACACCACTAAATTCAAGTTAAAACAAATGGAAACAATTCTAGCAACATATACACCAGACCAAAGTCATCATCGAGAAATACAAACAGGTAACTCTTCCTTGGGAGGGAGGTCTATACATTTACAGAAGAGGCCCTCTTTCCATGAGGCAACTGGAATAGGACAGGAACATGTAGAAGCAGTCAGTCCTTAAAGGCTCTATTGTCAGATTATAAGGTCAAATCTAGTATTTTGTACCCAATGCAGAAACAAACTTGGAACCACTATATATTAAATATCCCTGGGAGAGGATATGAATGTTAAATTAACCAAACCTGAATGTCTATTGACCAGAATGCTAAATATTCAATGTATCACTAGTACATTAGGTTCCATGTTGTTCTTATTACACTGAAAAAAAGGATTGTTTTATGTACTTTCTTTACTATGTGTAATTTTTCTTCAAAACCTAATACTCTAGATGTTTGAATATGTGTGTTGAATTTAAATGATTATTTTGAGATTTCTGAGAAGTTTATTTCCATTGAGTGTCAACTAGAAATTTTGTTCATTCCCTGTCTCCTTTATTTGTTCACACTAGCTCTAATTTACTTACTAACAGCATTTATAATATCTGGAGAGTTTGTAAACTCACATGTTACTCTGCTTCTAGATTGTCTCCTACCTGCTTGATCTCCCAGAAAAAGATGAGGAGGAAGTAGAGCGTGCACAGATCAACAGCTTTGACAGTCTTTGGGGAGAGACAGGTAAATTCTGTAGGCAGTTTGTAACCCCTACCCTCATATTTACTGAATACCTATATATACTGAAAGAAACTGTTTGTCCTTTAGGAAATTCTCATTAATAAATATTCTGGCTCTCAGTTCTCAGGAAGGATGTCAAATTCACTTGCTGCTACTTAGGGCCGTTGCATGCCAGCTTCCCCAACCCCACCCCAACACCGTCCTGATACCGCGCGCCCTTACGCACAGCACACGGCATCAGGACGCCCTTCCGGCGTAGCGTTTAAACACACTGCGCCAAAAGGGTGCTAAAGAGCTGCGGCGCTGGCTCTTAAGGCAGCCTTTTGCCACCCCTAAAAGGAGCACCATTTTGCCACTCTTTTCAGGGCAGCAAAAGGAAGGATCAGGGCTGCGGCGTGGGGTTGCTGCGACCCTGGTCCGCCGCGCCCCAGGACAGCTCTCTGCCGCCCCAAACAGGCCGTGTGCATCGGCCCTTAGTCTAAAAGGACAAATCTTTCCAGTCTTTATAAGTAGTTTGCATAGTCCAAGGTATTAGAAAGACAGTGATCAAAGATCATCACTTTGGCCTCTAGCTTGCAATTTCCTAAGCCCATTCATAGCTCCAAGTGTGAGAGAGCTAGAACACAAATAAATGCCTTGATTCTTTAGTTCTGCTATCTACAGGTTTTGTTGCTAAAGGTTTCATAGCCAACAGCATTAGAGAACCAGAGACTGAAAATGGCATGTGTCAAAACCTTAGGTTTGCTGTTGTCCAATACTTCGAAATTCTAAATACATAATAAAATTGGAAACAAAAAAGCTTGTAAATTAGTTCAGGCTCTGACTGCCTATTATTTAGAACTCTATGGGTGAATGCACTCTTCAGGTCAATGGCACTTGTGCTGCTGTGAAGAGTAGCATGCATAGAACACCTTGTATGGATCTGGACAGTCATTTCACTGAAATATGACTAAACCCTATGGTTTACTTTGATTTTTATATGTGAATAAAAGATGTAGAACACTAGTTAATACCCTAAAATATCACTTGCCCAACTAACTGCATTTTGGATATTCTTCACTGTGAAATGGATGATATGCTCTGATAAGAGTCTCTTACAGTGTCTTCATAGCCACTTGTTGCTTAATGTTCATGTTTATTGGATGGACACCTCTGTACATCACAGTTATTCCATTTCACAGGAATGTTTGGAAGATACAATGAAATAACCCTGTACATGCTGCCCTGATCTCAGGGCAGGATTCAGATAGATATTTGGATGGATATCTACCAACCAAGATAAGAAATACCTGCTAACAGTTTGAAGACATGTATGTTTCTAGCTTCTTGATTGCAGAAAAACTTAAATATTTGATGACTCAATTTACTAAAAGATAAGATGTGATTTTGACATCTGCAGCAAGATTTTTCTAGCAGAGAATATTTTTCATATTCAGAACAAGAGGAATGCTAAAACAAATGCATTGTAATCATCAACAATGGTCCTGAAATGTATATGTGCTAGTGAAATTTTTATCCTCTTCTGGCACTTGATGCTTTAAGTTATCCGCTCCATTTGAATGAAAGTTTTTTCTAAGCCTGTGGTCTTGTTGAAAATCAGATCTGTTATTCCTCTTAAAGCCAATGTTCTTTTTTGCTTTTTAAAATCATTTGTCACTTAGAATAGTTGTAAGAAGTGTGCTCAAGTAAACTCTCCCATCTCTTACCTAACTCTGGGCCTGCCCTTTTTTCATGGGAGGAACAACAACTTTGAAGAAGAAGGTTCAGCGATTTTGCAGGTGGTTGGTAAAAAAAAATATTGGTCTTCATTGCACAAAGCAACCTGTTTATAAGCTTAGTCATTGTATGTAGATTTGTCTTCATGCAACCTGGGCCTGATATTGACAAGCTTATAAATCTAGATAGTTAAAGAAAGATCCCTCTTACAATTCTACAACTCTTCCTCCTGTTTTCTAGCATGGATGCTGTATCTTGTTCCATTCTAGAATAGGTTCAGTCTCCCTTATCTGAAATGCTTGGATCATGTTTTTGGGGGGTTTTATTTGGATTTCAAAGTCTTGTTGGATTTTGGAATATTTCCATATACATAATGAGATATTGTGGATGGGACTCAAGTCTAAACATGAATTTCAGTTATGTTTCAGATATACCTTAAACATAGCATGCAAGTAATAATATACACAACATTTTAAATAATTTTGTGCATGAAACAAAGTTTGTATATATTGAACCAACAGAAAGCAAAAGTGACACTATCTCAGCCATCTTTGTAGACAATTTTGGATTTTGGAATATTTCAGAATTCTGGATAAGGGAGACTCAACCTGTACTGATTGCATGCTTGTGAACGAACTGTTCACCTTAAAGTATGTTATCCTGTTTTCAAATTAAGCTGCTGATGTACTCCTCACCTAGGGATTGTTGTTGTGTTCTCTCAAGTTATTTCTGGCTTATGGCAACCCTAAGACAAACCTATCAAAGGGGTTTCTTGGCCAAATTTGTTCAGAGGGGGTTTGCTCTTGCCTTCCTCAGAGAGTGAGAGTGACTTACTAGTCACCCAGTGGGTTTCCATGGCTGTGTGGGGATTTAAATCCTGGTCTCCTAGTGTCCTAGTCTTGGACTCAAACCACTACACCATGCTGGCTCACTTAGGGATCCTTGCAGATTAACAGAGACAGCTTTCGAATAAAACAATGCCTGAAAGAAACAGGCATAGTTAACTATGGATGGAACTGCAAATGCAACCAGGAAAATAGTCTCATAATCTTTCACTACCAGGCTGTGAATATGTACTGCAGCCTCAATAAAGAAACCACTGCAGTGGCAAGCCTTCTTACATTTGACAGAGGAGTGAGTCTTTTCAGGAGACAGCTGCCTTTCCAAGCCAAATCTGCTTCATAGCATCCAATTGTTGATTTAAAATCAATGCATTTTGCACAACTTGCTGGTTCCCCTTACTAACAGCTTTCTGAGATATCTGAATTGAAGTTCTTTTACACCATATTTTGTTGTATACAGTAGGAGACTTGCAAAAAGGATTAGTGAAAATGGCACAGAAAGTGAAATAGTAAAGAGAGAAGTCAGGCCAGAGTATTCAAAGAGCCAGGTTTGATCAGCATAAGACAAAGAACTTGGCCTCTTAAGAGAGCAGAAGGGTGGGAATTCTGGGCAGGAAAGAAATAGTATTGCTAGGAATGCATTGTCTCGATGCTGGGAAAGTGCAACATCCAAAAGTGCTTTAGTCTGTTTTTTCTGGGTGATACTGCCTTTTCTGTCCAGGACAGCACACATTATGCCAAGAACACTTTTATGTTACACAAAGCACTTTAAAGTCTTAGTTGTGGCAGTTCTCTTTGCTGAACTTACCATTTTGTTTGCCGAGATTCAAATGATTGTTTGTTAATAACAAGATTTGGAGGAGCCTACTCTCCTTTTCTGACTATTGGTTGTTGTTGTTCTCCTCAGAAAAGTGCCAATTAGAAAACATTTCATTTTACACTTGCTGATCAAATAGTCTATAAATGTGGCACATTTCAGATCATTTGCAGGCACAAAGAAATATCACATTCCAGCATGCAGAATTAGTGTTAAACTTCTAAAAAGATTAAAAAATAATAATTCAAAAAACAGAAGAAGGAATTGGTGACATGTAAATATTCAAAAGCATAATTAGATCTGGAGAAGAAATGGGGAGGGAGCAAAGAGATAGTACACACCTACATCTACGATCACATCTAAGACCTTCCCAATTTTTGTTGTTTTAATTGAGAGGGAGATTATAGCTGGAACAAGGAAACAACAATTAGTATACAATTTTACTAATTTATTAATTATTAATTTATAATTGGGTTAAGTTTAACCAGTTTTACATTGATTTGATTTAATAATTTTTTAAGGGGGGGAGGGGGAATGGTGTTGTTTTATATTGTATTATTGTATATTTTACTTACTATGTTCACCGCCCGGATTGGTTCGCCATAGGGCGGTATATAAATAAAAATTATTATTATTATTATTATTATAACAAGAAGTGTGAAGAAGTGACATTCAGTGGATAAACCCTTCCATATATGCTTAGAATCATGTCTGGCTAACTATTGCATTCCAACTTTTAAACTTTTTCTCTGGTAAAATTTTATAGACTTTCAGGGTTTCTTGGGAATATCCAGGGTTGTTATTGCTTTTTTTGGAAGTCTCTGTAAGTAACATCTCAGTACCATGGAATCAAATCATGCAATGGTTTGGAATTCAATTTCAGCTTGAGTTTCAAAAAAAGTTAGGAAACATACTCCACAGATCTTAAATAGCTCTGATTCATATTGGAAAATTCAAATTTCAGTTACATTGTGTCATTGAATTGCGTACATGATCACTGTTAATACAGAAATTCCCAATGTAAAGACAAGAGAACAGGGAGAAGAGAACACAGAAGACAGTATGACATATTGGAAAAGCTTTGCAAGCTTAAAACTGTAATATTTGTTTATTCTTCCTCACACATACACATACACACGCAAACACACACACACACACACACACACTCCCATCCCCATATAGCCAGATTCCCTCTCACTCTAATTGCTTGGTACTTCCTATGTCACAATGTGTTCCCCAAGAACTTGTTTGTATCTTGCCTGGCCTACAATTGTGTATTTTGGGTCAAAGACTGAAAAGAATAATTATCAATAACAGCTTTTAAGCTACACAGACCAGGTGAGCACTATAGCCTATCCACCAGCCTACTTATCTTCACAATGTGCTCTCCAATTTTAAAGCAATGATCCTTTTTCAGTGTTGTTTCTTTCTAGCCATTCAAGAGTACAGAGCCTGAAAAGTACCCCAAATCTATGCATTTTCTCCCATATTTATGAATAATTCAGTTTGGGAAGTACGTGTGTAGCACCATACCATATTCTTAGTTGAACCATTATTTTACATTAGCAATCTGGATTTATTATTGGGTTTTTTCAAGTTTGGCTACAATAAAAACTTTTTGGTGATGTTTGCATTCTGCTTCTGATGAGGAGAAAATAATGGCATTGTCCAATTTTTGGTTCAGATTTTGTTTGGTTTTGTTCTACTCCCTTGCTCAAGGCAAAGCCAGAATGTAATATTCTTTTTATGCCGCCTTCTCAGTTAGGCTTCCTTTAAGAAGTCCCTTCTTTTCATATTCCTCAGTCATCAATCAAACCAATATCATTGGGATTTTTGTATCATAGATTAAACGTGCTTGTCAGGAAAGTTAGTATATACCTGTTTACTGAAATTATATACCTGCAGTACTGCACTTGTCAATACAGTGGGAAATAAGTCCCATATATCAGCATTTGGGAGGATGCTGAAATTGCCAGTGCTTTGGCACATTGTATTTCTCTGGTATGCTAAAAATCATTCATATATATACGCACACACACACACACATACAGAGAGAGAGAGAGAGAGAGATCAACATTTGGAAGGATGTTGAAATTATTCATGTACTCATAGTGCTATAGGCTAAGAAAGTACACTGATCTTTAATGTAGATGAGGAAGCTTGGTGTGGATGACTTTAAGCAATAAAGGGGCCCATAGCATCTTAAAGGCTAAGAAATTACTGTGGCTGTGTGTGTACCATACACAGCCATTCATGTGCAATAATAATTGTACCAATCTATGCTATATGTTTGTATTGTTGATGTTATTTATTCTTAGTATGCAAGATTTTTCTTCTTTTTTTGTACAAGAATGGCCAGAGGTCCAATATGCAAAAATAATGTATGTTAATGGGTGTTAAGTATTTTCTGGTGTATAAGACTACTTTTTAACCCAGGAAAATCTTCTCCAAAGTCGGGGGTCATCTTATACGCCGGGTGGAGGAGGGGGCGGAGAAGGAGGAAGAAGGGGTGGCATGGCGTGAGGTGGGAGGAGGAAGAGAGGAAGTCCAGGTTAGAGGAGGAGGAAGAGGTGGCGTGGTGTGGTGTGAGGCAGAAGGAGGAAGCAGCAGTGGATAAGAGGTGAAGGAGGCAACAGCGGATAAGAGGTGAACATCTATCCTGGAGTTTTTTTCCCAAGACTAGTTCAGGGGAGGTTTGCCATTGCTTTCCCCTGAGGCTGAGAGTATGTGACTTATCCAGGTTCACCCAGTGGGTTCATGGCAGAGTGGGGAATCAAACCCAGGTCTCCAGAGTGGTAGTCCAACACTCAAATCACTACACCATGCTGGCTCCTATTCCCATGTACTACTTATGAAACAATTGCAGACTTTTTTATTGTTCTTATATGTCTTTAAGTCCTTTCTGACTTATGTCAACCCTAAGGCAACCTTATCATGGGGTTTTTGTGGCACGTTTCTTCAAATGGGTTGCCATTACCATCCTCTGAGGCTGAGAGTGTGTGACATGCCCAGAGTCACTTGGTCACAAATTGTACATACACCAGAATGCATCATCTAGTATATTGGCAGTCCTTCCCCTCAACACTTTCCCCCGTTGGAAGAGGGGTCATCTTATACGGCGAGTATATCCCAAACTCTATATTTTGACTGGAAAAGTTGGGGTCGTCTTATACACCCAGTCGTCTTATACACCGGAAAATACGGGTAGTTGAAACTTCACTAAAGAAAATAATCTGTAGGGATCACTTACCTGGATGGAGTAAGAGTGACTTCAGTCTTGCCTTATCTTGTGTCATTCAAGGGTCAACAATAGCCATAAATAATCCAAAGGCTAACATCTGATCCACTCCTTATGTTGGTCAGTCTTAGGGCCTTTGCAGACTGCCAGAAATAGTGCACATTAAATCGAGGCACTGCCCTGGCTCAGTGCTAGGGAATCATGGGAACTGTAATTTATTGTGGCACCAGAGCTCTCTGACTGAGAAGGCTCAATGTCTCAGAAAAAAATACAATTCCCATGACTCCCTAACACTGAGCCAGGGCAATGCCTCAATTTAATGTGCACTATTTCTGACAGTCTGCTTAGGCCTTTAGAAACTGAAGCTTTTGCTCTTCAACAGTCATAGTCCCTTTCTTCCTTTCTCATGCTTTGTTTCTGAACATAAACTGTAAGCCTGTAGATTGTTTTTTCTGCTTCTGCCACTGCACAGTACTTAGATGCATACCCTAGCTGGAAGACATGAAGCAGATGGTTTTCTTGGCATGACCTTCATTTCATTTGTCTTTTTTCTCTTCTAGCTCTGACTGCTGCAGCAGGACGAGGCAAGCTGGAGGTCTGTCGCCTGCTTCTAGAGCAAGGAGCAGCTGTAGCCCAGCCCAACAGACGTGGGGTCGTTCCCTTATTCAGTGCAGTTAGACAAGGCCATTGGCAGGTAAGGGAAGCAGGAAGGGACCTCTAGGAGGAAGCTACTTCCTGCTGAATCTTCTCCGGATATGTTTATACACAGCATGGATTCCTGGAACCATTTTTATTGCTGACAGCACAGAGAAGTCATTTCTTTTTTGAGATGTGATTAATGAGGGTAACAGGAGAGAGGTTTTACACACATCTGCTTCTAGAATAGTCCTAGGAAGTGCAAAGAGATTTTCAATGTCTTGGCTTTTTCGTGGCATCTTTGTGAAATTTTAAGATGTATATATGATTCTTTTTGTATTTTACTTACAGAGACTTTTAGATGCATGGGAATTCTTATTACCTCAGGATTGTAAAATGTGAAGCAATGCTAATGGGTAGGCCTTGTGAACTAATTAGCCAAGCCTGTGACATTTATAGAAGTACAAAAGGAGGGGAAACTGTTTAGAGCTACAGCCAAAGTCAGAATTTTATATAAAATACAATTCCGCTCTCATTTAAATGTGTTTTTCACATATAAACAACAGGTAACTAATTTATAGCAAGGCTATGGCTTACGAATGGTGATGAAATTTTATATGCAAAAGAAATTTTTTTACCGAAAGGTGGTAAGCATTCCAACCTAAATTTTGGCAAACTTTCTACACAGGTAAAAAAAAACCCCTGTTAGTTGATCCTAGTAGGTAATTCACTCTTTAATTTCCGTATATCTCCTCCCTGCCTTCTTCAGCAACATGATTCCACTATATCCAAATGTAATGTTTGAATAAAGCAGGGGTAGGCAACCTTTCCCCTTTAAAGGCCGAAGGACTTCAGCTCCCAGAAGCCTCAGCCATGTTGGCAAATAGTCCCATGTTGGCCAATAGCTCCTGGGATTCTGGGAGCTGAAGTCCCTCGGCCCTTAAAGGGGAAAGGTTGCCTACCCCTGGAATAAAGGAAGGTGTTGTTTCATTAGTATTAATGTGTTTCAAACTATGCTGTGGACATTTATATTCACAGCACTAAATTAGATGCTGGGATAATTGGGTACATATGGCTGTATGTAAAGAAATATACACTATATAATGAAAGTGGGAATTACTATACAGCTCAAGACAAATGCCATTGAGGCAGCAAAGTGCTGGTAGACATACCTTTATCTAGAGCAGCTGTGGGGAACCTTCAGCCCACAGGCTTGAATTGGCCCTCAGTCTTCTTCATCCAATTCACCAGCCTCTCCCCAGATCTCATTTTCCCATTTCTTTTCCATGTTCTGCAACAATGAGGGGAAGCACTTTGTCACAGTGCAATAGTGAAGATAGCGAACTGCCTAAATGGGAAAGAGCAATGAATTCGTCTAACATTCCGCCATCGCTATTTTCAATAAAAGCTTGTTTAAATCAAAGCCAATAATATTTTAGGAAATATTTTAGGACAGAAGATTTTGGAAAGATTTGATTAAGAAGGGTCAGCATAATGGTATTTTCGTTTACAACCTGAAATTTGTTAAGATCATAGAGCACAGGGATCGCTGTTGTTTTTCATGGCTCCCTGATGGCATGGTTTATTCTCAGTGTATCCTTTGTGTACTTTCAGATTGTTGATCTCCTACTCACCCATGGTGCAGATGTTAACATGGCAGATAAACAAGGTCGGACTCCTTTGATGATGGCAGCTTCAGAGGGACATTTGGGCACAGTAGAATTCTTACTGTCACAAGGTTAGTTTTGGGGCACCATGGAAATTAATCCATACCTGTGTAAACAGACTCAGAAACTATTCTGATTTTCACAAATTAAGATTAAATTATGCATGTTAGATTTATTATCTTACAGTTTAGCATGATTTATATGTTTCATGTCTATTTCTGAATTCAACTGACAGGCTTTGTTGAGTGTCAGGGGCTTGCTTTTTACTTTGAAGAGGAGAATGTTTGAAAGGTTGTGTCAAAAACAAAAAAAAGATAGACGGCTGAGATCCATAGAAGTACCTGCTCCTCTCCTGAATAGATACCTGAAAAGTTTTAATTGGTTTCTTCTGCTTCCCTATAAACTGCAATCCCAAGCCTCCTGGCTTGTATCTTTTTTATTTCCAAGCTTTCTGTGGAACATTGTCTTCAGGATAGGTATCTATTCAGGAGAGGCGCAGGTATCTGTTGTCTTCAGGAGACAGATACCTGCACAAGAACTCCAACCGTCACCCAGGACAAAAAAGAAGCACAATAAAAACACTGGGAGACTGGGCAAAACGCATCTGTGAACCCTACTTCCTGGAAGAGGAATTGAAGCACCTAGACTGGGCTCTACAGGTGAATGGTTACTCCAGCTTAGACATCAGAAGGGCTGCCAGACCCAGGAAAACCCAGAGGAGTGAAGACAAGCAACCACCCAAAGGGAAGGTACTTTTACCATACATCAAAGGAGTCACATACAGAATAGGGAAGTGGTGAGGAAACACAACCTCCAAATGGTTTACAAACCATCCAAGAAAATCCAACAAATGCTGTGCTCAGCGAAGGACAGGAGAGATCCTCTCACAGTTGCAAGAGTTTACCATGCAGCTAGAGTTTACAAGTCTATATAAGGACCACCAAACACAGTGTCCAAACACGAATCAAGGAACATGACAGACACTGCAGACTGGGTCAGCTAGAAAAATCAGCAGTAGCAGAACACATTATAAACCATCCTGGGCATAAAATGCTGTTTGAAAACACCAAAATTCTGGACCATGCCAACAACTATCAGGTCAGAATGCACAGGGAAGCCATAGAAATCCACAAACACTTGGACAACTTCAACAGGAAAGAAGAAACCCTTAAAGTAAATAAAGTTTGGCTACCAATCCTGCAAAATAAAAAAAATCAGCACTCAGCAAATGCAAATGAGAAACCACCCAGGGTCAAGGGCTTTCCCAGCAGACAGTGGTCACCAATTAGTAGACACTAATCCTCTTTTGCATATCCTCCCAACTTGAGACCCTGCAATCAACAACAGAACAATACATGGTTAACATGGGAATCACTCCTCCCTACCCATGATCTTACAGTATATACATACCCACTATCTTCCAGTATTCTCTGAAGATGCCAGCCACAGATTCGAAATGTCAGAAAGAAACTCTGAAAATATGGCTACACAGCCTAAAAAAACCCACAAAAAACTAAAATAAATTATTTCATAATCCATTTTTTTCAGTTATAAAAAAAAAGGCTTGTGGGGTCAGGGGGACCTTTTCTCTCCTAATGTTTCTAGTTTTTCTAGGCCTTCACATATCTAGGTCTAGCCAAATAGGTGACCTCAGTCAGTTTAAAAAATACAGAAAGGGCACTTTGGTAAATATGTTCACTATAAGGGAACTGCAGTCAGAGAAACTGTTATCTTGCAAGTGATAGCAAACTAACTGGTGGTAATTTTCCTACCCTGATTTATGTATAGACAATATAAGGAATGTTTGAGGTAACAGATTGTCTTCTGGACAAGGTACACATTTTCCTGAGAGAGATTTTGAAAAACCCTGCCTAATGAAGGACAGCACTGGGATCAAGTGCAAATGGTCCAAGCTTGTGCTGACACACCTATAAGTAGCCTTGTTCTCTTTCTTCCAGGCTCCTCCATATCTCTGATGGATAAAGAAGGACTGACCGCCCTCAGTTGGGCTTGCCTAAAGGGCCACCTTTCAGTAGTACGAGCTTTAGTGGAGAGTGGAGCTGCTACAGATCATGCTGATAAAAACGGGCGCACTCCGTTGGATCTAGCTGCTTTTTATGGTGATGCTGAGGTGGTAAGTGGTGCAGTATTGGAGAAATGGAATTCAGGTCCATGAAGAGGATTAAGATGACATATTTGTCAAGTCTTAAGACTTAGCTGAGTTAGGGCCTTTACAGACTGCCTGAAATAATGCAGCTTGAGGCCACTTTAACTGTCCTAGCTCAGTGCTAGGGAATCATGGGAATTGTATTTTTTTCTGGGACTTTGAGCCTTCTCTGTTAGAGAGCTCTGTTGCCACAATAAACTACAGTTCCCATGATTCCTTAGCACTGAGCCAGGATAGTTAAAGTGGCCTCAAGCTGCATTATTTCTGGTTGTCTGTAAAGGCTCTTTGTGAGCTTAGTGAGCTGGTAATCAACTTCATATTCTCATTCCTCTATAATGGCAAGTTATTTGGAAGAATATAGGATGCTATATGTTGTTATAATGTGTATTACTTCCCATGCCAGAAGAAAGTTTTTCCTCTTTAAAACAAGCATACACATAATGCTATAGTGCTAGGGAGAAGCACAGGTCTGACTCCAAAGTCATAGATACACCATAAATTCCAATTGTTTGTTCTATTTGTTGCTTTTGTTCCATATATTTGTCATATTGTATCTGACAAACTGGGTGGGCTCTTGGGAAATGAGAACAAAAAGGAGACAGTATCCTTCTTCTTAAGAAAATTAGATAAACCTGTAGCACTATTCTGTATTACATAATTACTGTCTGTTAGTCTTTGTGGCCCAGACTCTGTGGGGATAGCATACCAATTGTTGTGTCAAGATTCTATGCTACTCATCATAGGAATCTGACCACCAAGGGGTGATGCATGTAATGGGGGAAAATCAAAGGGAATGGCAGATGGGTATTGTAAATAGTAGATGGGACATTGAGGCAGGTTTATGCCTGGGATGAGAGTTTGCCTTCTAATCCCAGGAGATGAAAGGAGAACTAAACTTCAAAGAACCTTTGATATGGACAACTGGACCATGGGGAAGGGGGAAAGGGGGTTTGATCAGAGGACTTTAAAGTATTGGTTTGGGGGGAAATACTCAAGAGTTGTTTCTAAAAGGATTGCTGTGGCGATGTGTCTTGATTCCAGAATAAAGCTATAGTGAATTTACACTTTAAAATGTTTTCCTGGTTCTTCAAGTTTCTTGCTACCAAGCATGACAGGTCTGACCTGTAGGCACGAAATTGCACATAATGGCCTTTTGATTTCCTCTAGCTGTAAGTGCTACCAGGCTTTCACTAGACAATTTAATCAATTTTTAAAAAATGAGGAGATCACCATGTATCTCAACAACCATCTCCCAGCTCTTTTCAGCTCTGAAACCTTGACTTAATTTCCCAATTATGAAGATTGCCTTTGAGGGCTATGCTAATTGAATTGTTTATTTATTTCTAGGTTCAGTTCCTGGTTGATCATGGTGCCATGATTGAGCATGTGGACTACAGTGGAATGCGACCCCTGGACAGGGCGGTGGGTTGCCGCAATACTTCCGTTGTAGTCACACTCTTGAAGAAAGGAGCCAAGATAGGTAGGAAGGAGTCAAAAAGAAAGGAAACCAAACTCTTCAAATCTTGCAAATGCCATTTTGTCTCATGTTGTACTAACACAGTGCCCTCCCATGAAATAAGCATGTGCAGTTTTAAAGGAATGACAGCATTAAAAACTACTATTTTGTATTCCTTGCCTAGCTCTGGCAAATTGAGGAAGCTGTTTCTACCAAGGTCTTCCTTTGAGAATGACTCAACAGTTAATGTTGTGCTGATAAGCTGCCATAGGCTGTTGCTTTTTCTGCTCAGTAGATGCTTGTAGCCTGGAACATTTATCTGCACTGTGCCCCTCTCTCACAATCTCTAACGTCACAAGGGAATTTGCTGGTGCCTTGGCTGCTTTGCTGCCTGCCTCTCACTGCTGCTTTTTCCTTTTTTTAAAATTCATCTTCATCCATTTTTTTCTCCCTCTCCAACTTTTTTGTTTTCTCCTTTTCTTCAAAGGCTGTCAGACGTTACCGAGTCGCCCACGAGGTATACTTCATTGCTGTCAGCATCCAGCTTGGTGGTCTGACAGCTCTGCTTTTCTCTTCTATGGTTTTGCCTGCCTGCATCTTTCTCCTCCACACCCACTTTTCATTTTCCTCACTTTCAAATAATTGTTTTTTTCCTTACTGTTGCAGAGAATAACTTGAACTCAAGATCTAATCAATTTTAAAATGATGCAAATTTATTTCTTGCCCAAAGCCATCTGAAATGCTTCCCCATGCCCTTCTAGCACTATTAAAACCTTCCTGTTTGACATTAACTTGTCAGGCGAGACTACTAATGAGTAAGAGTTTGGAAACGGCCTCTATAAGGGGATTGTAGAATTGAGCACTTTGTTAGACTACATTAGAAGGCAGATGTGTTTGGCCATTCAAAACACTTAACAAGTACAAGCCCTATCTGAAGTGAACATTCTTTTGAAACAATGAAGGTTTTTAAAACTCTGATGTAATGCTGACATAAAGATGTCACACATAAATTTAAATATATTTTGCATTAATGTTTGAATTTGTCTCCAGTAACTTCTTGCTTTATCACATGAGCACCACATATGATAAAAAGGGCCTTCATGTGAACCACATTTCCAACATTGCTAATAATAATAATAAAATAATAAATTTTATTTATAGCCCGCCTCTCTGCACGGCAATTGAGGCAGGTTACAACATTTAAAACAGACCAAGTTAAAACATTCCCTTCTCCCATAATCCGCCCTCCCACCCCTTAAAACAGAATTAAACCAATGAAGAATTAAAGCATAACCGTACAATAAAATAACAATAAGGATCAGTTGTGCCAACCAGGTAAAGATAAAGACTCATCTCCCTACAGCAGCTGTTATTTTGGAAAGGCCTGTCGGAAGAGATCCGTCTTTACTGCTTTTTTGAAAGCAGCAAGAGTAGTAGTAAGACGGATCTCGTCCGGCAGGCCATTCCAGAGTCTGGGGACGGTAGCAGAGAAGGTCCTCTGGGAGGTCTGAGACAGCCTGGTTTTTATTGGTTGTAACAGATTCCTGCCAGAGGACCGCAGGGTGCGGGGGGGATCATACGGGGAGAGACAGTCCCTAAGATAAGATGGACCCAAGCCATGTAGGGCTTTAAAGGTCAAAACCAACACCTTGTACTGCTCCCGGAAGCTAATCGGCAGCCAGTGGAGGGATTTAAGCACTGGTGTTATGTGCTCCCTCCTAGATGTTCCTGTAATTAACCTGGCTGCCATGTTTTGTACCAGTTTTAGTTTAGGCACAAGGGTAGCCCCATGTAGAGTGCATTGCAGTAATCCAGACAAGAGGTTACCAGGGCGTGTACCACAACTTCCAGATCCCTCACATCCAGATAAGGGCGCAGCTGGCGTATCAGCCGAAGCTGATAACAGGCGCTCCTGACCGCTGCATTCACCTGACTAGTCATGTGAAGCGACGAGTCAAGGAGTACCCCCAGACTGCGAACACAGTCCTTGGAGGAGAGTGTGACTCCATCTAGAACTGGGAGCTGTATTCCCAGATCTGGTTTCGGACCTGTAACTGTTAGTACTTCCATTTTGTCTGGATTCAACTTCAATCTGTTTTTCCTCATCCAATCCATTACCTCTCTTAGACAGTCGTTGAGAGGAGAGACGCCATCTGAAGTCTGAGACGACTTATATGAAGACACTTATACGTTAGACAATCTGTCTAGTGTCAGATACCAATGATACACCATCTTATAAAAATTCCTCTCATATTATAAGATGATAACTCTTTCAAACCAATTGTCGACACAGAAATTTTCAAATCCAATTATATTCAGATTGCTGTAGTACCTCATAGGTGGCTCTCCTCTAAGTTCACATGGATAATAGAAATCTTTTGTTAATCTCTGATTTTTCTCTTTAGTTACTTATTCCAGATCATAACTATCTTATTTCCCACCATAGCCAAACAGTGAATATTTTGACAATTTTGTGTGAGTGACTCCAGAATATGTGAGTCATTTCAACTGAGCTGAAATATAAGATTACAAAAAATGTGCCTTTTGTTTTGAGACATCCCTGTGAAAACCCAGCTTTTTTGTTGGGACCATGTTTGTCTTTGGTTGGCTGTAGCAAGTTGTTCTCTCCAGCAGAAATTTTCTCCTCAGGATGTTTTTTCCACCTTAGCTTTCTTCCCTTACCACCTTTTGCATTGTATGAGTTTTTTACCCATCATGCATCCTGTACACTGCAGGTCCAGCAACCTGGGCGATGGCCACTTCCAAGCCAGACATCATGGTCATCCTGTTGAGCAAGCTGATGGAGGAGGGGGACATGTTTTACAAGGTGAGATGGAAAACAGAGCTTGGATCAAGTGTCAATAAGTGAGCTTATATCTTTTTTCCCCTGTGTTCATATTTCTGCTGCTCCAGTTGCATCTCACAACTATGGAAACATGGCTGCAAATGTGTGAATCATGGATGATTTTTTAATAGTGAAAAACACTAGGTGTCAGAGTGTGATATTACATTTATGTAGTTTCATAATGCCTTCATAATGCCTTTTCACTCCCAGAATTAGAACCTAATTTGAATAAATTATTAAAATGGGCAAGTATGTATATATTTGCTTAATTTGTACTGTTCATATACATTAGATCATAGAGAACTCATAGCTTTTAGCAAAATAGTCCACTTTTTATTTTATTTTTAGATTTTGATCTTGTGGCTCTTAATATTCTTTGTGACCAGTGCACCAGTATAATCCAATGGGGTTAAGCACTCCATAGAGTTCATGAAAGGGGGTTCAGACTACATTGGGCTTCAAGCTGACTGGAGTGGTTGTAGCACCAGCACTTGGGCAGATTTCCAGGCTTTGTCCAAGAGGGAAAGGGCTTTATATATTCTTACATCAGAAAAAATTATTCTTGGATCCAGAGTGGCCCTCTTTATACAGAAATGTAGGCTGCTGTCATGTTGCTGCTTATACTCTGCATCAAAAATGAAATTTTGAATTGAATATAAGGCATGCTAAGGTGAAGAACAGATTTCCATGCTTCTGATCTCCAACCATGATTAAGAGATTAATAGCAGACTGTGAAATCTCCACTTCTGTGTGTCCAGATCTCTTCACCATTTCCTTCTACCCTTAACCATGGTTGAAGTTATAGCTAAACTGACTTTAACCATGGTTGAGATTATAGCTACATTGATCTTAATTATGCCTAACACTTTTTCTGTTCTTTTCCCTGGAAACATCTCTGGCCATTCAGGTCCTAGCAATCTCCAGGTTGAGTTATTGTAGTTCATACTATACAAGGGTGTCCAAGCTTCAGTTGGTTCCAAATGCCACCACCAGATTGTTCTCTGGGCTAGTAGAACAGACTATCATACATCAGGTTTATGGGAATCTCAGCAGTGGCCAGTTTGCTTTCTGACTCAATTCAAGGTCTTTTAAAGCCATACATATGGAAATCTAGGGCATGAGTATTCTAGGAATAGCATTTTCTTAAAATTTTCTTTAAAACTTTTGCTCATTTGATGAGGTCCTTCTTGCTGGTTCTTCTGCTAAGAGAAATCCAGCAGGGCCCTTTTTAAGGTTGGTACCAAGCCAGCATCCTGTAATGGTTCTTTGAGCCAGTCACATATTCTCAGCCTTAGAGGAAGGTGAAGACAAATATCCTCTGAATACATCTTGCCAAGAAACCCCCTGATAGGTTTGCCTTAGAGACCCCTTAAGTCAGAAGCAACTTTGAAGTCACACAACAGCAACCCAGACTTTGGAATGACTTCCTTAGGAGAATAACTTTGTTTTTAAATGTACAATGAAGCAGTTTTATTTCACAGGGCATTTTGATCTTGAATGATTGTGGTCATCCTAATACATAGCAAAGATTATGAATCAAAAGAAAGGAGAAAATTTCTGTGACGTCTTTCTCTGGCAATTTGTTCTCAAATAGGATTACAGTTGGCATGCCACATTTGCAGCTTTGACTTTTGCAGGTTTGATTATTTGCGGTTTTGATTAATATGTTCTCTCTAGGAATCTCTAGATCTTGCAGCGCAACTCTACCAGTTGACCATAGAGTTGTGCTGGAGAACCTATGTGTTCTTAGAGAAAAAAAAAACTACTCTAGACATTTGTAGATCCTCCAGCATGATTCTATGATCAACTTGTAGCAGATGTTGATCATAGAGTTCTACTGGAGGACCTAGAGATTCCTAGAGAGATTTTCTGTATGGGAAAAAAATCATTTTTTTTATTTGCAGTTTTTCCACATTCATAGGGGTCCTTCACCCCTAACTCCAGCGAATGTAGAGGGACCACTGTACCACTTATTGGAGCAGTTTTTATGAAAAAGAATTGTGCATTTGAAGTTTGAGGTTATACTACTTAATAACAAGGTTTGTAAACAGAAGGGGAAATAATCAGTTATGGCCAATCTATACATGATGTCAATTGTGCCAATGCATTTTATGTGCACATTTTTTTAAAGGAAGGGATATAGCAGGAAGTGGGGAAGAGGAATTTAACCTTTCTCCTCTGCCTATAAATATCCCCTCACAGTTGATCTTTGTAAATTGAGAAGCCTCTATTAGTGCCAGTATAGTCTTATGTTCTGATGTAAAAGCAGCTTTGGCAGGGGGTGATTTTTGACCTGGAGCACAGCAGTAGGAAAGAGTTAAACTTAATCTGCCCCTCTGTTCCTGCTCTTGCTTAGTCCACACATACATGAAGTTGCTACTTACATTTTTAATGCTTACTGATTCCATTCACATCATGAACATCATGTCTACTTGACACTGTTTTCATAGACCTCAGTATTATTGGAAGAAACTAAGGGCCTTTGCAGACTGCCAGAAATAGTGCAAATTGAGTCCACTTTAACTGCCCTGACTCAGTGCTAGGGAATCATGGGAACTGTAGTTTATTGTGGCACCAGAGCTCTCTGACAGAGAAGGCTCAATGTCTCAGAAAAAAATACAATTCCCATGATTCCCTAGCACTGAGCCAGGATACTTAAAGTGGACTCAATTTGCACTATTTCTAGCAATCTGCAAAGGCCCTCAGTCATAAACTACAAGGGGAAGAGATAGTAGACAATAGGCTGAAGGGGTAGAAACTAGAAGTCAAGGAGGAAAGGGCAACATGGTAGGTTGGAAATTAAGTGGATTTTTGAATACACAACATTTGGGAATTCCATCCTACTATGATTTCATTCACAAACATGGGCCATACAGGAAAGAGGACCTTCCTGCTGATCCCACACCTGAATCTGTACTATGTTTGAGTTGTTTTTTGGGGGGAGTGGGGGTGGGATTGAGGGACGGGATTGATTTGTTGTGATTTGTTTTGATGTTTTGAATTCTGTACGCCACCCCGATTGCTTGGCAGAGGGGCGGGATATAAATAAAAATTATTATTATTATATTATTATTATTTCTGTATTGGTCAGGCTGTCAATATTTCAGTTTGCCACAGGTTTAGAATCAGCCATTTGCTGTACATTCTAAGCCACATGCTATACTGGTACAAAAAGAGGTCCATTTTAGAAGGAGGCAGTTTACATAACTGTTAAGCTGATGGAGTTAGTAGGAAATTAGTATGTGGATTGACTTTCTTCCCCCCCCCCCCCTGAAATGGTCCGGTATGTTTTACCATTTCACCTTAGAAAATCCACCTGGCAAACAGAAATTGCCTCTTATAAGCCTTTGTTCCTCAACACTATGAAAAATGGAATTGGATCATCTGCAGCAATGGAGCTTTTCCTTATTATTTTCCAGGGAGTCAAATTTTATTCTGTAAAGAATGAAAGCTACCCTGTTGTGTATATTGAAACCATGGCCATATAGTACATTTCAATGCATGAATAATTTGATAACTGCTGAATGATAAAATAGAAAACTAAGTGGTACTTTTTGACCTGTTTGCCATTCTACTAGAAAGGAAAAGTGAAGGAAGCTGCCCAGCGCTACCAGTATGCTCTAAAGAAGTTCCCCCGAGAAGGATTTGGAGAGGATCTGAAAACTTTCCGGGAACTAAAGGTCTCACTTCTTCTCAATCTCTCCCGATGTCGGAGGAAAATGAATGTAAGTGGCCTCCTTCTCAAAGCTCTATCCTGTACATGATCCTTCCCCAGCTCCCTTTCCTTATCCTAACCACTCCCTAACCAGACTCCTAGAATGGCCTTGAAAACCTCCACCTTTTTGTAACCTGGTTGTCCTTCACAGAGCACTGGCGTGTTACAGTTCTGAAACAGCCAAGTAATGGTTTGAGATTCTTTTCAAGCAATTAAAAATCATCACTATATAAAAATAGCTGTTACAGCTTTCTGTGTGTGCACAGATTGGAGGATGCTGGTAGATTTAAAATACCATTTTTGCCTTCTGAGCCTTTCTCTCAGAACACTAACTCACAAACAAAATACATGTGTCACACTCTCCCATTCTCATCCTGTTCCTCAGTCTAAAAACAACATGGGAAGTGTTTATTTGTGTGAATGAGCAAGAAAGATTGAGAGAGGACTACTCGTGCTAGGAAGTCAGTAAGCAATGGCTCAGTGATACAGAAATTAACATACATAATAAAACTTAAATTTTTAGATTTCAGATCATGGAGACAGTATGCAAACAACTCAAAGACAGATGTACTTTGCAGAAAGAAAGATCACCTCATGTTTTCATGGTGACTACAGAACTGAGAAAAGAACAGTGTGAACTTAACATGCCATTAAATCTGCAGGTAGCTGAGATGGATAACATCTTATTATGAACAAAGAAAGAAACAAATAATATAAGTAAAAAACAGCAATCCTCGCTCTGTGTATCCAGACCATGTTGAAGGGATGTTTTTTCAACCTTTCCATGGCTCACGTTTTTTATCGACTAGAAAATATCTTTAGAGATATAAATGTCTGTCCTTACTCTAAAAATTGTAAATCTAAATCAGGGGTAGACAACCTTTCCCCTTTAAGGGCCGAGGGACTTCAGCCATGTTGGCCAATAGCTCCTGGGATTCTGGGAGCTGAAGTCCCTCGGCCCTTAAAGGGGAAAGGTTGCCTACCCCTGATCTAAATGAAGGTTCACTTCAATCCTCTCACACTTTGAAATAACACATGCCCTCAAGTGAAAAAATTGTGGCACTCTTAGAAACTCTCTTTGTATATTTAGATACATACAGAATACCTTCACTCCTGCTGCATTTCCACTGCATAAGTAATGCAGTTTGACACCATTTGAACAGACATGGCTCAATGCTATGGAATTCTGGGATTTGTAATTTTGAGATATTTAGCCTTCTCTCTCAGAGCGTTTTGATGCCACAACAAACGATAGATCCCAGGATATCATAGCATTGAGCCATGGCAGTTAAAGCAGTGCAGATGCAGTCATAGTCTCCAAATGTACAAATGTAAAATGAGCCAGCACACATGTCTTGGATGGGACAGTGCAGAACAGACTAATTATGAATGTAGTTTAGCATTCTTTCTATTTCCAGCAATGGCCAGTAGCAAGAACTAGGTCAGATTAGTAAAGTGGGCCTTTATGGCTTCCCCAAGGCTAATTTTGTATATATCATAGGCCTCCAGGGGTCAAAAATGCCCTGTCTAGGGGGTATGAGGGCATTTTTAACACATTCACCCCCCCATAGGACATTTGAGACCCAGGGGTTGTCTTTTTTTAAAAGAAAGTGAACAGGAACTAACTTCCACTCATTTCCTAACATTTTTTAAAAAGGGTTCTTTAGGACCTACAATGGCCATAATAACTACAAACATGGTGAAAATGCTCCCCAAACCTCCTAGAGGGCATTCAGGAACAAAATAAAATTTGAAAAAATGTCCTGGGTGGCTAATGTGGGCTCCTAATCTCCCACAGTTACCCAACCTTAATTTAAGTCATGCCTTTAGATTAGTGATGCAGCTACACACAAAAGAATGGATTTTGCAGAGTATCTGTACTGCAGAATTAATGCATTTTGACACCACTTTGCTGCCACAGCTCAATCCTTTGGAATCCTGACATTTGTAATTTGTTGTGGCACCAGAGTGCCGACAGAGAAAGCTAAATATCTCACAAAACTACATATCCCAGAATTCCATCGCATTGACCCATGGCAGCTAAAGTGGTGTCAGACTGCATGATTCATGCAGTGCAGATTAGACCTGAATGATAGAAGACAGATGAAAGAAATAAACAAGGAGCAATAAAGACCCTTTTTAGCCAAGCTTGACAGTGGATAACGTTCAGCTTCACAAAACAGGGTTGGATCGCTCGATACCAGCTATCTGTAGCATGATATTAATGTTGAAAAATATTAAGTCCACATACAAAGATTTGTCCATGTCATATTATTTTTTTTTCTTCCCAAATTCTGTGTGTGTGTATTCAATGACTTATCTACGCACCTATTGTAATGGCAGGATTTTGGAATGGCGGAGGAATTTGCTACTAAAGCACTGGAGCTGAAACCGAAATCTTATGAAGCTTACTATGCAAGAGCAAGGGCCAAACGCAGCAGCAGGTGAGAGGAGAGCCAGAGAGAAATAAAAGGTTCTGTTCTCTTGAGATTTGGGCATAACACACTCCAAAAATGTTCCCATTTCACGCAATGAACCAACAACTAAGGGAATGCCCTGGGGAGATTATAACTATAACCTCAAGATAAGAGAAACTTATCCTTTACCTCAAGTTGAAAATTTGCCACAATTCCAAGTGTAGTAACTCTTGTCAGTTGGACCATTCTGACAGTGCTAGCTCTATCACATCAGTGAAGCATGCACTAGCTGAAAATTTAGAGGACACAGTTGGGGCCTGGCTAGTCACTGCTCTACCATGTGCTTCAGGTTAGTTGTTGCTGTTGTTATATGACATGGAGTGAGAGCAATGAAAGCAAGCTGTGCTTCATTTGGTACTCAAGGGGGTCTAGACCATCTGCTGTAGATAGAATCATATCTCAGAATCCTGAACTATTTGGAGAGGGTGTCCTTTTGAACACTGCTAGCTTATTTGCTCAGCTTATGAAGTAACTGTTGTGAATGTGTAAAGCTTTGTCTTCTGCCAGAAATTCTTTTGTACCCACCCATAAAAGGGTCAGTGTTGAGACGAAGAAACTACAGTGGAACAATGGGCTCAAGGACAGCCCACTGAACTGCTAATAGGTGCTTAGCTGTAATTCTCCTTACTGATGTTAAACTATATTATAGAGACAGGACTCTAGTCATTGCCTAACACTGTACTGTCAGTGTTAGCACTTTCTCACTTTTTATGGTTGTTGTTTTTTGTGGCTCTCTACTGTATTCAATATATTGTTTAAAAACTTGACAACAAAGTTCCTTTGTGGGGGCTTTACCACATTCAGTCTTAGGGACTGCTATAGGAATAGAAACCTTGCTTGTCTTGTCTCCCAGCATCAGCAGTCAGTCTGAGGTTAAACTTGGGGTTTTTGTTTTGTTTTGTTTTTTAGTAATTTTTGTGTTTTAAAAACACATTTGTGTTTTAAAAACCAAACAAAAAAGCAAAATGTGTTAAAGATGTAGAGGACATTCTCTACAAATCAGAATCACATTCAACTAGATGACTGTTTTGTTCAAAAGCTACCAGTGTCCCTGTAAATGACAACCCACCTCCCCTGAAATTTCCCACCCTTCTGTTCCTCAGAGGATATACAAAGGCCTTGGGGCCTTCTGTCAGGCACCCTCCCTCCCTTGTTTCTTTCATTTCCAAGAAAGCAATCCACAGATCAGAATCCAGTGACTTAAGGAAGGCCAGAGCTTGCCACTAGGATTGCATGGGCTGAAGCTAAAATAGTGGGAGGGGCAGAACTACACCTGTTGCTCATAACCTTGAGTTGCCCGTCTTGTTCCCCTCATTTCCAAGTGAGCAATATTGGAAACATTACCTTGTTTCTTCTCCTTTGGAAATGGGTTAAATAGTCAAAGGCTGAAGAATCTGGTTTACAGCACTTGGAACATCCTCTTCTTCATGGCTAGCAGTACTTTTCTTCATAAAAAAAAATTGTTGTCTATGTCATATTGAATCCATTTCATTCCAGAGTAATTCTGATTCTTCTTTTTTGTCCCCTCTTTTGGCAAAGCAGACAGTTTTCAGCAGCACTGGAGGACCTGAACGAGGCCATCAAGCTTTGTCCAAACAACCGTGAGATCCAGCGGCTGTTGATGAGAGTAGAAGAAGAATGCAGACAGACCCAGGTGCAACTGCAGCAAGAGCCTCTTGTAGTATCTGAACCCGAAACACAGCATGAAGAGTTGTATGCAGTGCAAGACATCCTGGAAGAAGAGTATCTTGAGCAAGATGTAGAAAACATTTCAGTTGGCTTGCAGACAGAATCACGGCCCAGCCAAACACTGCCCATCATCCAGAGCCCTCCTTCTTCCCCTGCCCACCGGGATTCTGCTTACATCTCTGGCTCACCACTTGGTTCACATCAGGTGTTTGACTTCAGGTCAAATAGTTCTGTGGGATCACCAACAAGACAAGGGTACCAGCCCACTTCTCCAGCACTCTCCCCAACACACCAGAATTCCCATTATAGACCTAGCCCACCACACACATCTCCTGCTCATCAGGCCTCCTCTTACCGTTTTAGTCCACCTCCAGTTGGTAGCCAAGGGAAGGAATATCAGAGCCCACCTCCTTCACCCCTCCGTAGAGGCCCTCAGTACCGAGCCAGCCCTCCTGCAGAGAGCATGAGTGTCTACAGGGCTCAGTCAGGCTCACCAGTACGATATCCACAAGAACCCAGCATCAGTCAACTTCCCAGTCGGCCAAAATCTCCACTCTCTAAAATGACACAGAGGTCTTTCCAGATGCTTCCACTTCCTGTTGCAGTCCCTCAGCAAGGGCTCAGGCTGCAGCCTGCTAAGGCACAGATCGTCAGAAGCAACCAGCCAAATTCAGCTGTGCACTGCAGTACTGTGATTCCAACGGGCACCTATGGCCAAGTCACCCATTCAGTGGCCAGCAAATATCAGTCTCCATCAGCAGAAATGGCTGTTAGCCAAAGTCGGCTGGTCTACCAGAGCTCCATTGGGGGAATAGTGGGGGATGGGAGGCCAGTACAGCATGTTCAGGCCAGTCTCAGTGCAGGGGCCATCTGCCAACATGGAGGTCTTGCCAAAGAGGATCTTCCACAAAGGCCTTCTTCCGCCTACCGTGGTGGGATGAGATATAGCCAAACGCCACAAATTGGACGTAGCCAGTCAGCTTCCTATTATCCAGTCTGTCATGCAAAGCTTGATCTGGAACGTTCTCTACCCACTACCCAGCTTGGTTCCCCTGACATCTCTCACTTGATACGAAGGCCCATGACAGTAAACCCTAATGAAATAAAACCCCATCCCCCAACGCCAAGGCCTCTGCTTCATTCTCAAAGTGTTGGCCTCAGATTTTCCCCTTCTAGCAATAGTATTTCCTCCACTCCCAATATGAATCCCCCTTTCCGCCCTTCTGCTTCTATTCAGCAGATGGAGATTCCCCTCAAGCCAGCCTATGATAGATCATGTGATGAGCTTTCCCCAGTGTCCCCAACACAAGGCAGTTACCCCAGCGAACCTGCCCGCTCCAGGACCACACCTTTCATGGGAATCATAGACAAAACTGCCCGGACTCAGCAGTATCCCCATCTACACCAACAGAACAGAACCTGGGCTGTGTCTTCAGTGGATACTGTTATAAGCCCCACATCTCCTGGAAATCTTCCCCAGCAGGAAACATTTAGCCCACCTTCTTCTATCAGCAGCATTGCCTTTTATAACAAAACCAACAATGCACAGAATGGCCATTTGCTGGAGGACGATTATTACAGCCCACATGGGATGTTGGCCAATGGCTCCCGAGGAGACCTCCTAGAGAGAGTTAGCCAAACCTCTTCATATCCTGATGTTAAGGTGGCCAGGACACTGCCTGTTGCACAGGCATATCAGGACAATCTCTATAGGCAACTTTCCAGAGACTCCAGGCAAGGACAGACATCCCCTATCAAACCAAAGAGACCATTTGTGGAGTCTAATGTGTGAAATGGACATGTCTTGGAGTAAGAGCCTTGTGTTTTCAGCACATATTTCCCGGCTGAATTCTCATAATTTTGTTGCTGTTTTTTCTTCCTTTTAAAATTTCAATTCACTAGTAAACCAGGGGTTTTCCTGTGATTTCTGTGAGATGATGAGGCAGTCCAAGACATGCTCCAAACCCATCACTACAGACAGCTGACCACAGATAAAGCCAGCACTGTAAATGTTTTCAGCTGTTCATTAGCCAGTTTTAGCAAATGGTACTGGAGCTAACCCAAAACAGATTCTAAACATACTCTTTGAAGAAAAAGGTAATTGCAAAATCTAACAGATAGGCTTTGAAATCTCCTCCAGAATTCTGGGCATTTATAACTTGGAAATTGCACTCTTCAGTCCGCAAAATGCTGTCCACAGTGTTTCCTTGTGCCCAAAGAGCTTGTTAGCCTGCACAGAATGGACCTTTTATTTTGTTTTTCATATTAATAAGCAGCTATGCATAAACCCCATCCTGCTTATCTGATGTGATAGGATTGTACATTAGTGTTAAAAATTCATTATTGTGAATTTTTAACATCATTGCTTGCCAACATATTTGTATGGACTATCACGGGTAACACTGCTTTGAAAGGCATATTCCAAAATGATATTGTTTTGATTTTCTCTGAGGCATTCAATAAATATTCAGGGAGAAATCAATATTCTCCCTACTTTAGCCACTCCAGATATTCCCATATAAAAAAGGTTCATTACAAATTGTATGAAGTCCCAGGGCTTTAAAGCAGCCTTAATAAGTTTGGGTTTCCAGATGCTGAACTGCAGTTCACATCATCCCTGACAATTGTCTTTGTTTGATTGGGATGGTAGGAAGTACAGACCAGCATTCTGAGGTTAAGAGAGGCTGCCTTAAAGCATGATGGGGAAACAGAGAGAAAACCAGAATTTGATCAGACACTCCTACAATGGCAGTTCCCTCCCATGTGTTGGTGTTCTCTGTTTCTGGAGCAGAGACATTGAGACTTGCAGTCATTTCATTCTTGCACTCTTTGGAGTCTTCTGCTCTTCTCCTCCTCTACAGTTTCTAGGTTATCTAGATTAGTATGATATTGGGATTAAAGAAATATGGTTTTCCTATTAGAAGCTGGACTACTTTTCCAGGCCAGAGTAAAAAAGCAGAGCAGTTGATTAAGGAACCTCACAAGAATATCAGATGCTCACAAAAATAGTACTGAGGAAGTCTTTAAGCAGGAAAAAGTTATTCCTAGATAGCAAGGGTTTTATACAAGTACTCTCAGCCTATACCACTTTATGTTGCATCAAAGACTAATTTATAAATGCATTCGGAGCCCGGAGAATATTCCCATGACCTTGAAGATGGCAGAAACACAAAGCAATGCAAATCACATATTGCTCTTCCTGCACTTTGGTAGGACAAGGTATAGCAGCCTGAATGCTTCCAATAAATTAAGAAGCGCCTTTTCACCATACCATGGTTGTTATGGGAGTAGAGAACTAATCTCTTGGTCCCAGCTTGAAATGGCATGTTTTTGTTTCTGTTGTCAATATTTATAAAATGGCACAGTGGTTTCCAGAATATGCACCCTTTGTTTCCTGATTTGCTTTCAATACATGGCTTGTTTTCAAAGTATATGTGCTGTCCATTAATAGTCGTAGAATGGCTCTTTCCATGAAAATTATTGGGATGTTTCTGATTTTGATTTTGGCCCTTCATTTGGAACTCATTTTATACATTTTTAAGCTTTTATAGGGTTAGATTCCAAAATTTGTTTATTTTAAGTTAAACTCTTGAGTGGGTGAGGAGTAGCAGGGGCAAAGTAAGACATGCTGCAGTCCACAAATTCAGACATTTGCATGTGCTTCTTTTCAAGGAGGACATGTTTACATGCTTAATGCATTAAAAGCAGGGCAACAGTGTTCTTACGATGTGGGGGGGGTTTGGTATTCATAGACCATCCAAGATATAAAGGTGATACTGCTCCAAATTTCCTCCAACTTATTAATGGAATAGATAAAGCCACTCCTTGCTCCAGCACCTCCCCAGTTTCTTTTGTGTCCTAAGGACATTTTTTAAAAAAAGATAACTTTTTGTGCTGTATGAAGATATCTTTAAAATGTCTGTGTCTTAGAGATATTTTCTGCTTCATGGATACTAATTATTTTAAGCTCTTTAGAACTGGAATAGGCATCAAACAAGAATACCTTTCTGTGTTTATCAGTGATTTGCTTTTTTAAATATATATATATATATATATATATTTAATTTGCACTTGGGGACTTCTTGCATTATACAGAAACTAGACCCCATTTTGCTGCAGGAAAAGCCAGTGTAAGATCAAAGTAATTGTTTCTTTTTCCTGCCTTACGGCTATGATTAAAAAACCCCACATAATTCTAAAATCGAGGTACATAGAGACATTACTTTATCCTGTCCTTCCTAGAAAGGAAGTGGGAAAATCAGCCCACTAAACAACAATTTAGCCTCCTCCATCACATAGGAGACAGAGAGCAATGCTGCTGTCATGCCAGTCATCTCTGCAGTTTCAGGATTTGAGTCTTTTTGATGACACAGTGCATAGAGTCTTGAATGGGGTTGCTTTGCTCTGCTCTTCACTGCCATGGGGTTCCCGGTCCTGTACCTGTTTACATTAAAATTAGTAAAAGATGTCAGTAAAATAACAGCATGCACACCCAAAGTGGGGTTGTTTTAATACTGCTCTTGCGCAGAATGTTCCCTTTTCCACTCCCCAACAGTACTGTGTTGTGATTTCACAGGATTCTTGTACTGATAGATTTGCCACCTGCTCTCTCTGTAAATGGAGTGCACTTTACAGTTACATTTGTTACTGTGATAAGTACTGGTTATTTAAGCTTGATTGGTGTCTTCATTAGAAATACAGCAGAACAGCTGAGATCTTCTCTTTCAGTGTATTTAAACAAAACAAGCAATGACTCAAAATATATAGCACAAGTATTAGCTATTGTATATAAGCATCCAAAAGTGAAGTTTCTTTTTTCATATGAAGAATTTTTTTTGCTGTGAATTAATCAAACTGATCTCCCAGCAATTCTCTTTTGGGGTACCTGAGGCTTAATTGTTGCTGCTTTTAGTTATCTAGTGATACATATTTCAGATTAAATAGGTGCTGAGGAGGAGGCATTAGTTAGGATTGGCAGGGGGCAATTCCTTCTGTGACATGGTTGCTCTTTTTGCCCTCTCCTAACAGTGCAATGCTATAGAGCACAAACTAATTTATTTCACTGTCCTTTCTGCAAGTGAAATGCCTTTTCAAGCGAGCCTTTCCTGCTCAGGAAAGTGTTATAGAATAGCTAACACCACAGCCCTGAGGGCTCACAAATAGGTAAAGGAAAAAATACAGTAATACCTCCCCCTCATCAAGTTGGAATTTGAGAGCTCTCTTTACCCACAAAGTAAAACACACCAAATCAACCAGGTTCTTGCAGCAACATTTCTGCTTTGAATGTATGCTTATTTTACTAAAACACACCATGTGATTTTATGCTGACATTGCAGAAGAGCCTTTATTTCCCCCCTAGAAGCCTCATTCTCATACTACAATCTTGATGCTGGTTTATGGTGAGTCATGGTGCTTGAAACTGTGAATATTGGTTTCTGAGGGCCAAAGTCTGACCTCAGGACTATGGGGAAAGGGGAGTTTAATCCTTCCCCTCCCTAGCAAGAGAGACTTTTCTCCTGACAAGACTCACCCCTTTTGCTGCCACTGGATGCTTCATGTGACATTCAAAGTGTGGTTTCAGAATAGTGGTTTTTGTAGAGGTTAAACTACCTCCCCCTATTCTTCATGCACCACTATGGCAGCTGTTAACATAACAATTGTGCATGTTAGCTGCATTTGTGCAATTAGCACTGTATTTAGTTTGCCGAGTTTTCTCCCTAGAGGGCTATTCACTTGGATGCCTAGAAACTATCCCCTATGAATTTTAAATTATTAGTCAAAATTGGCTCCTACCAAGTCCTAAAAACAGGATGCAAATCATAGTTCATTTTGGGTTCTCCTTGGCTCCAGGGAAGAAGGCTGTTACATGGTTTCAATACTGGCTGTTAGAAAGGATTTTATAGGTTGAGATTCCTTTTAAGAACCTCATTCACAGGAGAGTGGCTGAAGATACATTCTTTGCAGGTTCAAAGAGGCAGGGTCAGTCCACTGTTGGAGAGTATTTCTTTCACATTCTAAGCCTGTAGGGTTTTCATATATTTATTTTTACAAGCTCTAGGGAATGGACAGCAGAGAAGGGGAACAAACCTAAGCATATTCTAAAAACCCAAGTCACTAATCTGGCCTTGAGCAGCAGTTAACATATTGTAGGATTTGAGATCCACACAGAAAGAGATCACACTAAAAAAAAACAAAAACCGAAGTGCCAGCTCCTCTGCGCCTTACATATAGTAATGAACATCACTGCGTGCCTAGAAATTCATCTCTGCTTAAGGTGGCCCCTTGCAAACTCTTGGATAGCAGGCTGCATCTCCCCATTTCTATTGCCCCTCTCACAGTACACTGGGAATTCCAGGTCCTTCATCTATCAAAGTTCAGCTTTTTAAAAGGGCTTAGAGCAAGCAAAATGTAATGTACCTCCTTTGACATGTTAGATGCCTTCACTAAATTTATTATTGCTGTCAGAAGGGAAAGAGGAATTTGGGGTACAAGCACAAAGGGGTGGAAAACCTAGACTTCCCCATCCCAATTACTTGAATACTATTGCTGAATAATTATTTGTCCCCCAAAAACAACAGCAAGGGCTGAACCTACATAGCAGGCTATTTTGTGTGCAGTTGTTGATGGCTGGGTTATTCTACAGAACCTCAGCATAGTATTGTTGATCTACTATATCAGACTAGACCCTTCGGTACAAGTAAATCCTTGTAATCCATTTCTTCTTGGTAATCACTTGGAGCTGCTCTTATATAACCACTTTCTCATTACAAAGGCAGAGACTGCTAGCTGAGGGCTGGTTCTGTGTGTTTAATTTGACTGCGTGTGAGAGGCTACTGAAAGAATGGGAGAAGTTTTGCACTTTTATACATGCTTAGAAGTTAAACAAAAATATAAGATGTGACCTTTTTTCCCTGCTGGCTGCCATCACACTAAGTCATAAGAGAGGTGAGACAGTTCAGCTTTATTTTGCTTGGACATTTACCGGTTCCTGATTTGGATCCAGATCTGCTCATACTCAAGACAGATCCATTAGAATCAGTAAAAATAAAGTATCATGAAGGGTTCCATTGATTTCAGTGGGTCTGTTGTAACTGTGATTAAATCTGGAATCCCCTGAATCTCTTTCCTATAGGTACGCATTTTTACTTACCAATACTAATATTCCTACAGAATGCAAGGCACTAATCTGTATAGGTCTGAGGTTTGGGGTATTTTTCAGAGGGGATGAATGTTTTACTATTCTTTATGCACCAGTTAAATGTACTTCTTATTTCAATGGAGTTTGTTCATTGATAATTTTCTTCCCCATGAACATTGCAGCATTTTGCCTGCCTTGTCTGCCTCTGTACAGTAAAACAGCACTCCTTTGTATTAAAACCTTTCTGGTTTTCCATTCTTCAAGACACTTGCTGGGAAGACACGTATTTCTTTTTTCCTTTTAGCTTTTCTATAATTCTGATGTAAAGGATTTTCTCTGTACAGTATAATAATATTCAATTGCATGTTCTGTTCTCTTACTGATATATTGAATCACCACACAGTTGTGATCTTTTCAGCAGGGCAGCCGCACAAATCCCTGCTCTCGGCTAAGGCTCTTGGCCACCCCTGTATAAAGGAAAGAAACATGTTTCTTTCACTTCACTGTACTTGCTTGAGCAGAGTTTTATTGTCTGTACATGTGAGCTGTGAGATAGACGTGGAAAAAGTTCAAAAAGAATGCATTCTCCCCTCCCTTTCCTTAATGTATACAGATTGTAACCTGTACAATGAACTGTATGTATGAAAAAATGTACTTATTTATAAATGGTTAACACTTGGAAAACAGTGTGTTGACTACTGTGTTCAACATGTTTGCCCTGGGATGTCTAAATTGGTGAATGGAAAAGGCTCATTCATGATTTCATTGAACAAATCGCAGCCAATTACTTGTTTGCTGTTATGGCTTAACTGTGAGTTAGCAGAGCAACCTGTATGCTAGCTCTTTACAAAGGACACATCTCTCCTTTTTTGGCCTCAACGTCTCCCTCATAAAGGTTTTTTACCATCTCCTCAATGATTCTCAAGGGGATACTTGAACTTATTTTCTGATTCAAGGCCTTAATTGTGGTAGTTGGGGATGGGAGTGGGATAGAACAGGATAAAAGAATTTTAAACCAGTTTTACAAGCATCTTCGAATCATGGACTGACACCTGGCTTAGGGTAAGAGAAAAAGTACAAAAAATATGTCCTCAATCCAGTTATTAATTCCAGCTAGAGTAGACCTGTTAAATTTATTGCAGAATAATAATGTACCGGTATATTCTTTTTTCACAAAATTGGGACTCAGTGGCTTACAATTAAAAAAACAGTACAATTAAAAACATATAAAAGTGAGCATTAAAATAGAATTAAAATATTGCAATGTTGAAATGAATCATACAAAGAGAGATACAGGGCTTGCAGACTGCCAGAAATAGTGCAAATTTAAGTCCACTTTAAGGGTTAGGGTTAGTGCTAAGGAATCATGGGGATTGTTGTTTTTTCTGAGACATTGAGCCTTCTCTGTCAGAGAGTTCTGGTGCCACAATAAAATACAGTTCCCATGATTCCCTAACCCTAAAAGTGGACTCAATTTGCACTATTTCTGGCAGTCTACAACCCCCCATAGTCTGCCAGATAGACCTGAACCATACAGGATTTTATAGCTCATAACCAGCACTTTGAATTGTGCCTTGAAACAAATGGGCAGCCAGTGGAGCTGTTTCAACAGGGGCATTGTGGTCTCTACTGGCTGCAGCTCCACGGAGACATTAAAGTAGCTCAAATGGGATATAACCAAGGCATGTACCACTGTGGCCAAATGGGGCATCTCAAGGAATGGGTGCCGTTGGTGCACGTGTTTTTAATGTGCAAGAGCACTCCTGATCACTGCAGAAACCTGGGTCTCCAAGTTGAAAGCTGAGTCCACACAGGCTGAATCCCTGTTCCCTAATCTGCCTTTGACTGACCAGGAGCACCTCTGTCTTGCCTGGATTAAGTTTAATTTTATTTGCCCTCTTCCAATCCATTACTGATGACAGACATTGTTTTAGGACCAGGACAGCCTCTGTGAATTGAGGTGGAAATGAGAAACAGAGTTGGGTGTCCCATATATTGATAGCACTGCATTCCATAATTCTAGACAACCAGCCAAGGGGTCAAGCAGGAGCCCCTAGCACCACCTTCTGGTTTCACCTGTCCAGGAAAGAACAGAGCCACTGTAAAACAATACCTCCAAGTCCCATCCCAGAGGGAAGGCCAAGAAGGATACCATGGTCAATGGTACTGAAAGTCACTGAGAGGTCCAACAGAACTAACAGGGGCACACTTCTCCTGTCCAGATCCTTGCTAGATCATCCAACAAGGCAACCAAGGCTGTCTGTTCCATAGCCAGGCCTGAAACCAGATTGAAATGGATCTAGATAATCTGTTTCATCCTGAAACCCCTGTTGGGGTTGGGAAGCCACCACCCATTCTGATACCTTGCCCAAAAATGGTAGGTTGGACACTGACTGATAATTATCCATTATAGCGGGATTCAGGGATGCTTTTTTCAATAAAGACCTCACAACTGCCTCCTTTAGGAAAGGGGAATGGTGCCTTGTTGTAGGGAGGTATTGACTACCCTTTTGACCCACTCAGTCAGTCCCCCTCTGGCCTGTTTGATAAGCTAAGAAAGACAAGGGTCTAACACACATGTGGTGACTCTCACCTCTCCAAGGATCCTGTCCACACCATCGGGCTACACAATTGAAAAGTATCTATTAACAATGAACAAACATGCACCAAAGTTATATTCACTGGCACTGTTATCAGCTACAGCATCCAAGTCAGAGTTGATCTGAGTGGGTCTCTGCAAAGTGCAAATTATGTCATCAGAGGCTTATGGGCGTTGCAATCCAATAACACCTGAAGGATAACGGTTGCTCACTCCTGCTTTACATTTTAGGGGTTTAGGAAAATTGGTTGATGTTGTCATTGTTGTTCATTGTTGTTTTGTTTTGTGGACAATTGTTTAAAAACTGGAGGAATCCAAGTTAAGAAACCTGTAAAATTTGGGAAGGATGGTTGTATTAGGAGTATTCAAATTTTGTGGATTAAGAGTATTAACCTTTATGATAGGGGAATGCTTAATTTGTTATCCCTCTCCATGGTTTTTCCCGATCATCTGTATGAAAATGACATGCCAAAACCTGCAAGAAGAGTAGGCACAGTAATAAGAACTTAGGATGAACACCTCTTTGTTTTTTGCTCAGTTTATTCCAAAGTGACAGTGAAATGTGATAAAGGTGGATGGGAGATACTGTGACAGAAGCAGAAGGGTAAAAACATCTGGCATTTTTCATGTAGGCACCCTATGTTAGATCTTCCTGGGCTACACGAATACTGTTTTAATATTTGTGTTCCTCGAGAAAGAAGCAAAGTGTGCTGAAACAGTCTTAAGATATGCTACTCCAATTTCCCTGTTGAAAAAATTGACAGTCTTAATAAAAGCATATTAGAAGTTGGGAAAGTTACTTTTTTGGATCACAACTCCCAAGATTGGCCAGCCCCTGGGCTAAATTGGTCCTGTCATCCCACACTACAATCCTTCTGTTCCTACTCTATATAAAGTGTATAGGGAGAAATATGTCAATTTTTTCCTTTTAGTCCTTCTGAACCAGAAAGAAAGCTTGGATTCAGATTTGGTCCATTTTGGAAGCTCCACTCTGACTCAGACATCAATTTGGTTTGAGATTCAGTTGAATTTGAAGTATGGTCATAGAATTCATTCTCTAGTGTCTTCATCAAAATATCTACATAATGGTTGAAGTGCGACCAGTATGAGAAAAGTTAGATTTGCATTAAGATAGTATTTCTTGTTTTTAGGAACGAAAATACATTTCACTTTGATTTTGTTAATTATTCCTGTGAAATATGTTGTGCTTAAAATGAGACAAAAATTTAAACTCAAGAATTTATAGGAAATAATTTATGGGAAATATTTTCATTGGAGGAAAGAAGTGGCAAACCACCTCTGTGTATTCCCTGCCTAAGAAAACCCCATGAAAGTAACAGGGTCGACACACGTATATATTTTTCTCAGACGATGGCTTTTAAAATACAGAAATGTTTTGGGGGTGTTTCTTCCCTGTACCAAACAATCTAATAAAGACCTCTTGACTTTTACAAAGCTGAGCAGACTAAATGAGAAAACACCCATCCACCAAAGCACTACACAAAGATTTTAATTTATTTGTTAGTGTAGTGTTGGCAAAGTCAAAGGAAGACCCATCTTCAAAATACCAAAAATAAGATCCACAATTTTCATGTTCAGAAATTCTATAGAACCAAAGTACTAAGTCTTAAGACCAAAGGACATTTTAGTCCATGATCTGCTGGTAGGGGAGTAAGACATGACTAACTGCAAAAGCAGCATGCTTGGCTCCTCTCTTTTGATGTACTGAGTTTGATCCTGGCTGTGAACAGAGTTCCAGAACATAACAATGGGGGGGGACCCCTAGTCCACAGAGGGGTCCCCATGAGCCCCTTACTCCTGTCAGTAGATAATTCATAAACCCCTTGCCTTTCTGACAGATGAGGGACATGTAGAAATGTCTTCTTCATTGGTGCTATTAATTCACTTTAACTACCATGGATGCATTTAATGCAAGCCTGAGGTTTGTAGTTTGGTGAGGCATTAGAGGAGTTCTCTGGTTGAGAATTCCCCTCCCTAAACTGCCGTTCCCAGGATTTCACAGGACGCATCCATGGGAGTTAAAGTGGAATAATAGGGCTATAATTGTGTAGTGTGAATAGACCCCTGGCCTTTGAAGGAGAAGCTCTTGCTTTAACTTCTGCCTGGAGATTCTGTAAACTTCTTGTCTTTCTCCAAAGGAAAAACAGGTCCGTGAGCAAAGTCAACTTCCTCAGAAGACACAGTTGGGGAGAGCTTTCTATATGTGTACTATACTATTGCTACTAATGAATAGTATTTGTTTTAGTGCCTCACAAGTGCACAATAGATTTTGAACAATTTAAACACAGTCTAAATTACTATTATTATTATTATTATTATTATTATTATTATTATTATTATTATTATTATTATTATTATGCTATTTTTGAATGAGTGTGTGTGTATAAATGAATGATATATGATAGAATGGGTAGCCATACATACTTTGTGCTCTGGCATCACCTATTTCTGTCATCTGGCCCCTCAGAGTTTTTCCCAGTAGCAGGCTACCCTCAGGCCAAGAAAATATCCTCCCCTACTGGTTTAAAGCCATTTGACAGACTACTGGGCATCAAAAACTGCTCAGAATCTAATGTTTTGATAAGCAAGAGAGCATTTTGATCCCATTAAACCTCCTCTGGGACCAAGCACAAAAAAACCCTTCTAATCCATGCCCATGGCAGCTAAAGACTGAGTAACAGAAGAGCAATTTAAAGAAAGAAAACAGAGCCTTGATTCTCAACACCCTCTCTTAGCCACAGGGAATATGGCCAAGATTCACAATTCATATCAGAACTTTCAACAATGAAGTCTTTTTAATAATTCTGGGATGGAAGATCTGCATTCATAATGCTTAAGGGAATGGTAAGAAAAGTGAAGTTATTCTATGTGGAGCTGAAGCAGTGATGAATGTGGTTTGGATTACACATGCACTGCAAGAAAGAATGATACTTTCATACCACATGACAAACCAAGGTCTACTAAGAGGCACATCCCAAGTGATGCACAAAGGGCATCCATTGGAGTTGTTGCCTCTGGAAAGTTATTGAAATTCATGAGCAGTGCTTCCACTATTTGGCTAAAGGTAGTCTCTGCCTTTCCCACTTGTCATGGTTCAAAATGTAGCCTGCAGCTATTCCAAAGTTTGCCAGTGCAAAACTATGGATTTTTTTAACATATAGGAGGAGTCACAAGAAGTAATAATATGAATAAAGAGACATTCACTTTCTTTCTTTTCACACCATCTCTGCATCATCGTTTGATCACCAAAAAAAGGCAATGCCAAGCAGAGATAGTGGATCTGTTGCCTTGCAGCAGAGAGATAATGTTGGCTGTGCTAATTTATAGCTAACCACAAATCAGTAGCAATGGGATGTGGTGGCTTAATGGTTAAGACACCAATTCTGATTAATGGAAGATTGGAAGGTTGGCAGTTTAAGGCCCGGGTGCTCCATGAAGGGATGAGCTCATGTCACTAGTCCCAGCTTCTACCAACCAGCAGTTCGAAAGCATACAAATGCAAGTAGATAAATAGGTACCACTTTGGTGGGAAGGTAACATCATTTGGTGCAATCATGCTGGCCACATGACCACCAGGGCATTCCTTGGAAAACGTTGGTCTTCGGCTTAGTAATAGAGATGAGCACTGCACTCCCAACAGTCGGTTACAACCAGACATTCATGTCAAGGGACTACCTTTATCTTTACCTTAAATCAGCAGAGCTAGCCTAATTAGCTCAGCATTTCTTTTTAAAACCACACCAAGGTAGATGGGTCTTGCTCTTTTTTCTTGCTGCTTTAATTTCTGACTTTCAGAAAGGTGTTGTATCTCTGACTCCTGCTTTTCAAGTCTACATGGAATGATCTATGTTTTGTCTTCAAGACAGGACTACCAGCCATCCCAGAGTCCTCCTCCAGGTAGGACATGACAAACACTATGATAGATATTAACAGCAAATACTATGATAAATATTTTTTTTCCACTTAAAATATATTCTTAGTCATCTTTACAGTACATTT
>CM034710.1:39183647-39198977 GCA_020142125.1 Phrynosoma platyrhinos
ATACAATTCCCATGATTCCCTAGCACTGAGCCAGGACAGTTAAAGTTTTCTGGCAGTCTGTAAAGGCCCATTGTCTCTTTGTATTCTTCCCTCACAATGTCCCTAGCTTCAGTCCAGAGTTCTTCTGGCTCCTGGTCAATTAGGCTTAATAGTGCAAATCTATTTTTTTATACTATTTTAAAATTCTACAGGGATGTTCTTCAGGCTGTATTCTGGCACAATGGTTGATTTAATGTTCTTTCTTAGCTTCACTCTAATTTTTAATAATCATTTTTATTAAACATAAAGAAAATCACAAACACATTTTATAACTATATCTAAAATAGAGACAATGATAACAAACAATAACAACACAAATTAAACTAAATTATTAAACAGAAATAAACATATACTACTGGCCCCTCCCACACAGATGGATATACACCACTATTACTTTACTTCCATATATATGATAATATATTTAAGCCTACACTAATTCTGTTTATTTTACAAAACCTAGTTTTACTCTAATTTTTTTATGTTAGCAGTTCATGGTCTGTACCACAATCTGCTCTTGGTCTTGTGCTCTATGATCAGAAGAGAAAGACAATGCATGGCCACAATGAAAAAAAGATGGAAGTAATATGCAGAAGAGCTATATTAAAAAATCTGAAAAGATGAATGACACACAGGAAGAAGAAACTTATGAAGATGAACTCCAAATTTTGGAAAGCAAAGTGAAGGCCACACTCAAAGTATTTGGAAAGAACAAATCACAAAGTACAGATAACACCAATAGAACTAGTACAACTCACAGAGACACAATCAAGTTTAGTTTTAACTAAAATCTGTCAACAAATATGGAAAACAAAGCAGTGACCCACAGACTGGAACCAATCCATATATATCACCATCCACAAAAAAGGAGATTTTATTGCAAAAGATTACAAAAATTACAGAATCATCACACTAATTTCCCATGCAACTAAAATCCTGCTTAAAATTCTGCAGCAAGGACTCCTACCATATATGGAATGGGAAATCCCTGAGATTCAAGCTGGACTCAGAAAAGGAAGAGGCATTAGTGATCATTGCAAACATATGTTGGATAATGGAGCACACCAGGGAATTCCAGAAGAAAATCTGCATGTGCTTTATTGACTGCAGCAAACCATTTGACTGCATAGATCAAGAAAAGCTGTGGTTTGCACTTAGAGGAATGGGAGTGCCACAACATCTGATAGTCTTGATGCATAATGTGCACACAGGACAAGAGGCTGCTGTCAGAACAGAATATGGAGAAACAGGATGGTTCCCATTCAGGTAAGACTGCATACTATCACTCTATTTATTGAATCCATATGCATAAAATATCAATGCAGAGCAGGCTAGGAGTCAAAGGCAGGAAAAACTAAGATAGGTGGGAGGAACATTAACAACCTAAGGTATGCAAACGATACAATATTACTAGCAGAAGCACACAGAGACCTGGAGTAATTGCTGAATGTCAAGGAGGAAAGTGCCAAGACCATGGAAGAGCTACAAGAATTCATTCTAGACAACAAGAAAACTGAAATAGTCAGAGTTCCCATACCATGATTCAAATATTGATCAGAATGGAGACTGCATTCAAGAAATCAAAAGACTAGGATTGGGAAGGGCAGCTATGAAAAAATGGGACATAAAATGTAAAGACATAATTCTGAACACTAAAGTGAGGATCATCCAAGCCATTGTATTCCCCATCACCATATACGGATGCAAGAGCTGGACAGTAAAAAAAGCCAGTAGGAAGAAAATCAACTCATTGGATGGCCAAGACAACAAAGAAATATGTTTCCAGAACAGACCAAGCCTGAACTCTCTCTGGAAGCCAAGATGACTAAATTGAGACTGCCGTACTTTGGTCCCATCATGAGAAAAAATGAATAATTACAAAACACAACAATGCTAGGAAAGGTGGAAGGCAGAAGAAAGAGAGGAAAGGGGGCTGCCCTGGGAAGTGGAGGATTGGGGCCGAGGCTGCTGGACGCTTCGGCCCCGATCCTCCCTTTTGCCAGCCCGGAAAAGAGCGGCAAAATGCCGCTCCTTTCAGAGCCAGCAAAAGGGCACCCTAAGAGCCAGCGTGCGGCTCTTTAGCACCCCTTCTGGCGCAGTGCATCAAAACGCTGCACCGGAAGGATGTCCTGACATGACACACTGTGCATAACGCCGCATGGTGTCAGGACGCCACTGGTGTGGGGTTGGAATGGCTGGCGTGCGGTTGCCCCTCCCCATCACTGCCTTCAGGCTGGCCCTTTGGGCCGGTCTGTCGAGGCCCGAAGTCTGCATGCTAGGTGGATAGACTCATCAGGGAGGACACAGGCCTGAGCCTGCAGACCCTGACCAGAGTGGTTGAGGACAGGGAGTCTTGGAGATGTCTCATCCACAGGTCAACATGAATCAAAGTCAACTTGAGGACACCTAATAACAATAATGCATTATACCTCAGACTACAACTAATATTAATGATTACTCAAGATTTTTAAAAAATAATAACTAACATAGATATGTGAGCCATTATCACCAGCATTTTCAAATTCTAAGTAATTTTGGGCCTTTGCAGACTGCCAGAAATAGTGCACATTAAATTGAGGCACTGTCCTGGCTCAGTGCTAGGGAATTATGGGAACTGTAATTTATTGTGGCACCAGAGCTCTCTGACAGAGAAGGCTCAGTGTCTCAGAAAAAAATACAATTCCCGTGATTCACTAGCACTGAGCCAGGGCAGTGCCTCAATTTAATGTGCACTATTTCTGGCAGTCTGCAAAGGCCCTTTGTCTTAAAACATTGATAATTTACCTTTTTATTGAGTAGATCATCAAAGCAGCTGTTGATAAGTGAAGATGAACACGTAAGAGGCATGACCTGCTAAAAACCAGAACTGGTGGAAAGGATCTGGAAGCACAATGTTGGAGTGTCCATTCCTTAGATGTAGTTTACAGTTGGGACTGTTGTTGTTCTACTGCACATCCCAACAGTCCTAGTCAGTGTTGCAGAAAGTGTAAACAGACTGCTGGATTATGTGGGCCTTAGTTGGGTTCAGTAGGCTTTTTTATGTTCTCTGTGTTGTTTTCATATAAGATGTTCTTTTGGGTTCTCTCTGGCTGTATCTGCACTGCAGAAATAATGCAATTTGACTCTACTTTAACTGCTATGGTTCAATGCTATGGAATCCTGGGATTTGTGGTTTGTTGTGATACCAGAGTTTCCTGACAGAGAAGGCTAAATATTTCACATAATTACAAATCCCAGAATTCCATAGCATTGAGCCAGTTAAAGCGGTGTCAAACTACATTTTTTTCTGCACTACGGATACAGCATCTCTTTCTTTCCTTTGCATTCATGTTCAGTGGAGTTTAATCATAGCAGATGACCTGATAACTTAAATAACTCCTCCAAAATTTAGACAACATCATGCATATCCTCCAACTGTCTTGATTTGGCAGGAACAATCCTGATTAATCCTTGGTTGTCTTAATTTTTGAGGTGTTTTTCACTATCCCAGTTTCCCTCATCTCCTCCCACTTTCTCCGTTGGTCCTCAACATACTTCAGTTGCTGTAAAGTGAGTTCAGAGTTCAAAGAAAGGGGGTTAGAATCTTGCTCTTCCCACTAGGCTCAAGAAAAAGCAAACTATTACAGCTCCTCTTACTTAGTATGTTCTTCTTCATTCATAATTTTAGTCATCTTGACCACACTGTGATGTTGCTTGGCCCTACTTGTCTCAGTTTTCATCTGTGAAATGTTGGAGGGTGTGCATTATGGTTTGAATGTATTGAAACCAGCTTGGGTACATTAGCCACTAGTAGACACTCACCTAATATAGTTGGTCTGTTCATCATGTGAGATTTTCAGCTGCAGATTTGCTTGATTATTTGTATTAAATAAAATGAGCTGAACTTAATCCCCCTGATTCCAGAATGTGTCAAAGATATTTCCAGGAGTAAGTCTTTTTCCAGGAGTAAGCCTTCTCAGTGCTACATACTTGGGAAATTTTCTATTTGTATTGTATTAATTATCTGTAACAGTAATGTTGAGTAAGGACCGTACTTCTTGAAATGCAATATCTTGGTTAGATCTTGTGTTCTGTGCTTTTTCTCCATGATTTTCAGAACTTACTAAGATTTCTATTTCAAATGCTATGTATTTTGAAATATTTAAGTATGTATAAATATCTGCAGTTATTTCAGATATTTTAAAATGCATTCATTTTGATGTAGAATATTTTTGTAGCAAGAAACCAGTCATATTTTAATTATGGTTCTATGTGTATCATGATGAAGCAAACAGATGATTTCAGAAACTGAACAGCAAAACACCAGACTCTAAAGGTTTAAATGTCAGGCAATCTTGCTCTCTCTCTCTTTTTTTTTACATCTCTTTTCATTCAAAAAGAGCAGGAAACTGAAGCAACAGTATTATCAATGTGAATATAATCTAGAGCCTATGAGAGCATTTAAACCAGGGATAAGCGAGTTAGACAATCCAGCAACTTTGGAACAGTTAAAGGTTGGCCAGCCCTGGTTTAAACTATCTAGTTCCCTAAAGGAAAGAACCAATATATTATGAGTGGGAATTGAGATGTTATTAAGTTGCAACTTCCAGCTTTCCTTGCTCGTGGCTATATCTCCCACAGCTACTGGGAGCTGCAATCCAACATCTGGTGGGCTGGTGGATTCTGAATCTGACCATTGCAGTAGATAATGAGAAAACACTGCATGGAGAGACAGGTCTTCACAACATAGTGAGGAGTGAAACTACAGCAACCATGTAAGATCACAAACAAGCACATCTGTGCACTTAGCACTCTGACAAAAAGGGCAAACATTCCTCCCACTACCTCTGCAGTACTTGTCATCTGTATTCCATGGTAGTCTTGAACTACACCAACTCTATTAAATGATTCTTCAGCACTTACCAGTGCTAATGGGTAGTATTTGATTTTCCATGTAGTTCATTGCTGCGTGCATAACATTAAAAACAGATGAACTATTTTCTGTGGGTTGAACAGCCAGCTAGTATGTTAAACAAATCTTCAGATTCTTCTCCTAATGAACAGCCTGTAAATGGCTCTTTAATTTAAAGCAGGAGTGATTTTTTTTTATTAAATCTAGCCTGGCTTTTTGACAAATGGAGCTTGAGCAGATAGTAACAACATTCTCAATGGGGTGCTGCTGCCGCATCCTCTTAACTGGATTGTGTTCCCTACTGAAATTGACCCATAGCTCCTAGGATGGAGCTAATCCTGGAAACAGCCAGATCAGGGAGATAAATCTCGAAAGGATGGGAAAAGATGCAACTGGGCACAGAGCCTTTCCTAGCTGAATTTATTATTCTCTAGACTCTGAGTTTCCTTGTTCAGTGAACTGAGATGCCTTGGGCTTTTTCTGTTCATGAGAGAAGAGAAAACACTTTGGCTACATTAAACTGAGCACAATGCTCTGCAGTGTTCTAAAAGGCTAGTGTTCTGAAAAGAGAGGTGACAGGAGAGGTTTTACCAACATCAAAGTGGGCATACTTCACCCAAATATCTGATTCTGGCATGCTCTTGAGAATATCCTCTTACACACAAAAGGGACTCATTACTCCAAAATAAGCTGGGAAAAATCAGTGATTGCACAATCCTGTACATGCCAACTCATGAGAAAATCCCTTTGCATTAAATTGGCTTTACTCCTAGTAATGTGAATATGGAAGTGAAGTCTGAACAAGTGCCTGCCCTGAGCATGACCCAATTACACAGTAAAATGACCCTACCTTGGCATCTTCCAGTTTCCATCATCTCAAGCCAAGAATAAATGACCCTGTTATGTGGGGATGATAGGAATTGTATGTCAACACTCTTGAAGAGCACCACGTTAGGAACCACTTCTGTAAAACATTGTATCTGCAAGGACAGCGCTTGCAGACATGAGAGCATAAACTTGCTTCATCCAGGCATGGGGTATTCTTTAAATACAATCTGTTAAAAATAACTCTCTGAGAACTGCTGTAAGGACAGTTCCTGGTAAGATAAAGTTCAGCCTCAAGAAGATAAATACCTGTTGGTGGCATATGCAGGCATCCTGTTGGTGGCATATGCAGGCATTAAGAAAGCCTTGTGAGTGTTATGTCTCTTTTTGGTATTCCTTTCCTCTCTCTGCACTGACCAAAGCCCCCTTTCTGACCTACCATGGTGTTGTTACAGGCTCCTCTCCAGCAAGCCATTCCATGCTTGGTGAGGATGGTGAGAGATTGGAGAAATGTCTGACTTTATGTCTCTGTAGCCAGATGTGAAATGATTACATCATATATTGAGACTTCTGCGGGACAGACCAACATACCTCAGCAAAGGATTTAATCATTTTTGTTCCTAGCTGTAGGGGCATAACCAGACATATATTTGATCCCCATGACTCTCCAACAGCCATGAAACAGTTGTGTGGGGGACTGCATCAACTCTGTGAATGGCCAGCTGTAGATTAGTTCTGTAGAAGGCTTGGCAAATAGCCAGCTGTAGAGTAAGTCTGCATGCAAAAACTACTACACTATGCTGGATGATATAGGATTGCAGCCAGTGTCTAAATCTGTAGCATTTCAAACCTGTCCTGCCAACAAGTTGATTCATTCTGATAAAGGTTGCTTTCTTATTTCTGGACACTACACTCTTGTTGATACTGCCCAGAATTGCATTGGCTTTTTGGCTGCTATATCACACTGGTGACACATGCTTAACTTGTGGTCTGCAAAGACCCTTGGATCTTTTTATGTGTACTGCTTTCAAGCCAGGTATTATCTAACTAACCTATATCTATGTATTTAATTTTTCCTTCCTAGGTATAGTACCTTACATTTATCCCTGTTGAAATTCATTTTGTTAGTTTGGGTCCAGCTCTCCAATCTCTCAAGGTCTATGTTCAATTTTGATCCTTTCCTCTAGTGTATTAGCTACACTTTCTCATTTGGTGTTATCTGTAAATTTGATAACCAATGCCCTCTATTCCATCATCCATGTCATTTATAAAAATGTTGAACTATACTGAGCCCAGGACAGAACCCTGAGGTGCCCCTCTAGTCAGTTCTCTCCAGGGAGAAGAGGAGCATTCTGTGGATTTGATCTGTCAACCAATTACAAACCCACTTAACACTAGCACTGTTTAGCCCACAGTTCACCAGCTTACCTCAGGAATATCATGGGATATCTTGTCAATAGTCTTAGTGAAATCATGTTAAGAGCAGTGCACTGGGAATACTGGTTTGGTGGGGAAAGCTCATTTGGTACTAAATCTCTGCAGCTAGAAGAGAAGAAATCAATGAAAGACAAGCTGATTTTTCAGCAAAACAATTATTTCTTTTTTAAAAAGACAGAAAAAGATAGCAGCAGAAACCAACAGAAAAATCTATACTCCATGTAAGTTGTTTCTCAAAGTAAAAGGGTGGGGTGGGGGAAAACAACACAGCTGCTAAAACTTTCTCCTGACCAATCTAAGGTGGCTAGAAGGGTGTAGTGAGGCTCAAGGGACTATAGACTAAAATGCACACAGAGATTTTCTCACACTCCAACGTGAAGAAAAGTCCAAATCGTTCTGTTTCTCTGTGCATGTGTGACTGTGTGTCTGGGTCTCTCCGTGTGTGTGTGTGTGTCCTTGCTTTGCCCTTTTGCCTCTATTTAGCCTTTTCCTAACTTGGGGGCTGTCACTTGGTGTGAAGGGGATACCTTCTGGGTGGGGCAGAACATGAGCTCATTTTTTGTTCTATGAAGGCTTCAAAAAAACAAAAACATGTTATTTAAGTAGTGAGTGCAAAGCTTGTACCTCTGTGCAAAAGGAAGATATGAACGTGCCCTCTGGGCACTGATGATGACTCTTAAATTGTCTAGGCAATTGAAAACAATGGAGCTGCATATACAAGGCAAAGCCAATTAAGTACAGACATTTACCCTTTTCAAATACAGATAGGGTTGCCCAACATCTCTGGGAGCTGCACTGTACTTCATAATGGGGAGTGTACCAATCTGAGCCAGTTTAGCAGGTCTCCATTCAGTGGAGGTAAGCAAGACAGTTAAGCACTGATTGCTGTCATGACTGAAACCATTTCTTTGTCAGCAGGAGTGGGGTGGTTGGAGGGAAATCCCAGTTTGTAGGCATGGCTTGAACGGAGATCCAGGTTGTCTTACCTTACCTGTCCAGCATGCCATTCTCCAATATGTGCAGACTCTGGCAACAGACAGCTTTCTGCCTTATGCATCAACATCTAATATTTGTATTTATTGAGCATAACTCATATACTGTTAGCTCTGTCCCTTTCTTTTATATTTTGACAGGTCTGCTAACATGAAGGATGACTTTCTGAACAGACAAACCTCCTCTAAGCATATTGACTATCTTATTTAGCAGCCTCCCTTCATTCATATAACTATTTCTTCTCTCACAGTACTTATAAACATTACTTTCTGGACTATAATTTTTAAAGGTCTCCTATATGAGGTGATTTTATCAACTTTCAATCCATCTATCTATCCCTTGTCTAATTTCTGCAATAAAAACCCTTTTCTATTAAGAACATATCTTACAATTATACAAGGTGCTAATTGCCTGCATTAAATTTAATTACAATGACATCATTTGAGGTTTCTGTTGCCAGGGCACTGTGGATTTCAAAAGTGCATGCTGGGTACATTATAGTCTGTGATGAAAACACCTACCACCTTCTGTATGGTAAGGAAAGCTAGTGGATGCTTGGGATCAGACCCAACTGACTACATTAAAAATAGAAAAGTTTCCTTCTGTGGGGTGAACAGTGAGCTAGTATGTTAACCAAATCTTTAGAGTCTTCTCCTAATGAAGACATTTTCAAGACAACATGAAATGTGGCTTCCTCAGCCAAGTAAAGACTATTGATTTATTTTATTCACTTTCCTTTCTCTCAGTAATGAAACTCAAGGCAGCTAACAGCATATTTAAAACAATGGAGATTAAAACTATGCAAAGCATTAAAAACTATAAATATAAAAATTATTTTAAAACAATTAAATGGTTTATACAGTTATGACTAGAATTCTGTTGGGGCTTTACCTCTTTGTAAGCAGACATATATATGTCTGTAGGAATTAGAATGGTGCAGTTACATAACATCTGTATCCAGCAGAGGGCTGCTGTTACATTACTACATAGTGGAGTCAGCAATGTGTATGATGCTGCACATTAGTGTGCATCATGCTCTCATGTGCATTGTGAACCAATGCACATCATGCATCAATGCACATTGGGCACTCTGGGTGGTGTTCCATTATGCATCTTTACATTTCAATAAAGAGGCATCTTAGCACCTGTGCTACTTAGGTAAATATATATAAACTTACACAGCATAGCAGGTCATATAGCAGTCTGACAATTAAACATTAAAAACATTACAATTAATTTAAAAACTACAGTCACCCCTCCTTTTTCATGGGAGTTACATTCTGGACCTCCCCCCCCCCCATAAAAAAGGAAAAACGCAGAATGGAGGTGCATGTCCACGGGGGCAAGCAGATGCACGCCCATGGGCATGCGCCTCATTTTGTGCCCCTCAGATTCAGGGGAAGGGGGGATTTGTTGTTGACTGTATGGATGTTATTCTGTTTAACTTGTAAGCCGCCTTGACAGCCTCGGCTAAAGGCGAGGTATAAATAAAGTCACAGACTTGAAGTCCATGAAAACGGAGGGACAATTATACATATATACCTTAAAACAGTGCCACACAGCATTAAAACCCCACCACAGTCAGTTTCTAAAAGCTTTAACTTGCTGATTAAGGGAGAGCAAGGATAAGACTATCCTGGCCACTGTAGGGGAAAAGTTCCAAAGTCTAGGAGCAGCCACCTAGAAAGCCCTCTGCCTTGTTCCAACCAAATGACCCTGAGAGGGTGGTGAGACAGAGAGAAGGGCTTCTCCAGAAATTAAAGATTTGAATTTCCAGCTGACAGTATTTCAGACAATGACTGGCATCCTGTTAGTGACATAAGTATCACTATGTATCAGCATGGCATAGAGGTCTGAGAGCTGGACTGCAACTCTGGAGACCAGAGTTTGATTCCCACTCAGCCATGAAACCCACTGGGTGACCTTGAGCAAGTCACATGCTCTCAGATTCAGGGGAAGGCAATGGCGACCCTTCTCTGAAGAAATTGTGCCAGAAAGTCCCATGATAGGGTCACCTTAGGGTCTCCATAAGTCAGAACCCACTTGAAGGCGCACAACTCTCTCTCTCTCACACACACACACACACAAGATGCACAATGCATACAGACTGATTTTTTAAAAATAATGTACAAGACTCATACCCAGATAACAGTGACCTAAGCAGAGTTGTGCATTTGGAACCATTGCACATGGAGTGGCACATTAAGATATACAGGGTAGCATGTAAATGTTTATGGGCTCTGTGCATTACCTTTGCACATCATGCATTGTAATTGTACAATGGCTTACCATGCATTCACACTGATCAATGATTCACACACATTGTGGTATTGATACTCACTATAGAGGTTGGATAATGTAACACAACTAGTGGATATTTATACTATGCTGAAGTGATGTAGACACTTGGCAAATGGGTGTACTCAAATATGCTAACACTATAGGTCCTCAACGTGTGTTCACTTCAAAAAGCCAGAATCAAGCATTTTAAAAGGAATTCTCTATCTTTGCTATTAACCAGAAAAGTAATACCATTGCAATTGTCTGTCTGCTTATCTGTGCCCAACCCTGGCATACCCTTCCAAGAGGGGTCCTTTGGGTAGAGTTAGCAGAAGCAGATGTTTTGATGACTATTCAATAACCACAGAGGGCATTGCAGTGCACTTTGCTGCTGCTCAGTCAGCTATCACTTTTCTAAGTGAACAGGTTCGCACACAGTAGACTATAGAGAGGAGAAGATGGCTACTTCTGGAAATCATCTTTAGTGGCTAATTTGCAGGCTCTGAAGTACAAAAGGGAAGCTAGAGCAATCTTAGTATATTCCCTCAAGCCAAAGCATATGGTGGACATCCCCCTCCTCCAGGCACTTTCTCTTCTTACTGTCCTAATGTCAGGGATAGTAATGGATGAATCAAACAACAACCTCTCTGTGCTTGTTTTACAGTGTCAGGTGCTCTCATCCACTCTGTCATCCACAGAGTGCTCTTTCTGTGGGTTTCCCCCCCTTGCCAGAAGAAGTGGGGTAGAAAATAATATACTAAATAATGCACATTTTTATAAGTCACTCTAATACAAAGTCCCTTTCACATATTCATATATAATGTACTGCTTCTCTTTTATCTGTATCTCTTCCATCGTCATCATTGGTCATTTTTAGAAATAACACAGTATTTCCCACAGGTATATATGAAGGTATCGTTGTACATTTCAAGGACAGGATATCCCTCTCCTCCCCATCCATAGATTCCTTTGGGAAAAAGGCATATGGAAAATCCAACAAATTCCATGGTGAGTTTAACTGGCATCCTTAGCCAGGAAGCAGCTTCTATCTTTGCAATGGAAAGAAAAAGTGGGTTGCTGTTCTTTTACAGTAAGATAAACTGCTTTCTGGAAGTTGGAAGGTTGTATTTGCATTTGGAGGAAATGAAGTGTTTCTTCAGAGTTTCTCACATTAGGTGGGGCAAAACTGGGGGATTTTTTTTTTGGAAGGAGGGGAATTAGTAATGAGGCTTACAGAGGAAATTTATTCTGGGATATGATATCCTTTCCCCTACTGAATTTCCTCAACGGAGCTTCATTTTTGAGCATTCTGGGGGAAACTTTGATTTCATTTTCATGCTCTCCATTCCAGCCATTCCCCAGAGTAACTACAATAAAGCTATGATAGAAAAGGGAGCAGCCAGTGCTACATGATACTATGTTTTATAAAAAAAAGGGAAAGGAATGCACCACAAGAGTAAGGGCCGATGCAGACGGCCCCTAAGGGATGGCTCTGTGCCGCCCCTGGGAGTGCCAGATCAGGGCCACAGCAACCACACGCCACAGCCCTGATTCTTGTTTTTGCCACTCCAAAAAGAGTGGGCAAATGCTGCTCTTTTGGGGGTAGTGGCAAAAAGCCACTCGTAGAGCCACAGCCGCGGCTCTTTTGCACCCCTTTGGTGTAGCGTGTGTGCATGCTGTTCCAACAAGGTGTCCTGATGCTATGCACCAGGTGGCCAGGCACACAGCGTGACAGCGGCATTGGGGCTGCGTGCCCTGCCCCAACTCCACCCCCAGTCTGGTCCTTTAGACCAGTCTGCATTGGCCCAAAGCCCCTCAGAAATCTATCAGATAATTTCATTTATGTGTAGATAGATAGATAGATAGATAGATAGATAGATAGATAGATACACACACTAACTATCCCCAAAATCTGCCACCTGCAGTTAATACAGATAATTTGGATACCCTCCAAAATTTTATGAGTAGAAAACCAGGACATGTGTGGTCAAAATGGAAAACATTATTAATGAGGAAGAACACACAAGCTAGGAAAGGCTGTGGCAGTTTACTTTTGTCTGAACCTACTGGGAAGGGCAAGATTATGTCCCCTTTTCTCCCATCTGATGTGTTAGTTAAGTACAAACTGCAGAGCTTATCGCACCACACTCTCAAAACGGGGCTAGTTTGCTTTAACAGCTCTGATTGCCTCCTGTTGCATTTTGGGGTTTGTAGTTCCGTAAGGCTTAAAGGCTCTCTGGCTGAATAGTCTAAATGCCTCTTCCTAAACTACAAGTTCCAGAAACAACTTAGCCTCATTTTAAGAGTGTAGAGCGATAGTCTTGTACTTTTTCCTGTTTAAATCAGTTTGCAGCAATGGAAGTAAGCTGAGGATGAAGAGAGAAAGTGGGAGTAGGGGAGAAAACATTTTAACATTTTAAAAGCAGCTGAAAATGTGAGAAGATGGAGGATTCATTGAGATCGTCCCTGCCAAATTGGACACCTGGAGAATATGAATTTGGGAGGACCATTCTTGCTGAGCCCTAACCCCTGTTAAAATGAGTAGAGTCGCTGACACAATGGAGTCTGTAGTGGGGCAGGAGCTGAGATCTGCCTTCTTCTCCCACTCGGTGCACTATGCCTCCTACTCAGAGACCCATGTATTTTTCACACGTCTTGGGGTGGGGGTCTGTCTAATCAAGAGACTGGGTGGTGTCCTAAGATGCTGGACTTGCCTCTGGGGTGAACATGGAGGAGGGAAGCTTCACTCCAGTCTGCACAGAGGGTATCATTTCAGGTGCTGTTAGCACACCTTGCATACCTTCCACTGTATTTGGGGTCCCCATATTTCATATATGGAGCCAGCATATTCTTGAGAAGTCACGATAACATTTAGGAACACTAGGCCAGGTTCCCAGGAGGAAAAGCAGGAGTCCCCAGGTATGTGAACAATCCAGGTAATAATACAATCAAAGCTGCTAATTGTTCCTTCCTTCTTCCAGGTCATCTGTGTTTCCTCTCGCACCTTGAGACAAAATATTTCCTTGCACTCAAAGCAGTAAACTAACCTTTCTGCTTACCCTCTGCTGTGTTCCGAGCCAAATACTCATGTCCATCTACCCTGGAGATATCCTGATCCAATTGCCATTTTTGTCACATTAAAATTAAAGCCAACCAGCAGTCTGGAATCCCATTGTAGATTCCTGGGAAAGGACATCCAGCCTTTGTAACCTGACAAGATACTGCTTGGGGCCAAATTTCAGGCATAAATATTGGTCTTAAGAACCTATTGTCTGCATGCTCACAGTATGCATATAATTGTCCTAGGCTGCTCTACATGTATGAAACTGTGCTACCCTTCAGACTAACTAGTTTAAGCCAGTCTAGGTTTCCATGGTCTATTCTTCAGACATCCTGCTCCAACCACATCAAACTCTACTATCCAGTTTCCATATTTCCATTTTGGTTAGCTCTCAGTGCTGTGTCTGTGTGAATTGCCATTCTGTGTATGTGATCACATTCTGCATTTTTCTAAATAAAACTCTTTTAGTTCACTCTAACTTGGAGTCCTCCTCAGTTATTACTGATATATACAGGTGCAAACTGTCCTAAAGGTTACCCAGCCTTTTGCAAAAGCTAATTTCCCGACAATTAAAGTAAGATTGTCATACTTGGTAGGGATCTCCCAGTGTCCTCCCCATCTTTTTTTTTTTTTTTGGTAACAATGCCAACACTCACCTGGTATTCAGACATCACCTGTCTTCCCATCCTCCTGCTCTCCATTCAAGGCTTCCTCTTAACAGTATTGTTGGAATGAAATTCATTTCATGATCTGTTTCAAAAACATTGTCATGACTTAAATGGTGGGGCATGTACGGAGAAAACCTGGCTTATGTGCCTCTTAACAGACCTTGAGGTGCAGACTAAGAGGTCCAGGACACATTTGGGGGCTTTTACAGCAGTTTCACTCCCAAGTGGCAGGGGAACCACACAGTGTTTGGTACCCAAGTGAATTCTGACATATCACTCCTTGTTTACCTGTCAGCAGGCAGGCTGGGGTTCTGGTGTCCAGTGGGTGGAAAGCAGGTTATCTGGCTTCTGGATCTATGAATGAAGCCTGGCCAATCCTATACAGACCTCTAAATAATAAAGTTGTGACCTTTTTGTCTCCAACCAAGTTGTATTTGTCCGCTCCTTCTGCTTGCACCAGCACTTGTTGCTGGACCTGCAAACTGTTTTTTCCCCAAGTCACACACCTTGGACTTGCCTAAACACTAGGATATGTAAAGCAATAACAAGAAAAAGGCTCCCTTTGAGCAGCCTTTGCCTCTAAGATGTGAGACAAAATGTGCCCTCTCATATATTTTGTTTAGCAATGACTGAAAGTCTGAAAGTCTAGCTCTGTCAGTAATTTAGTTTTGTTTTCTAACACAATGGAGTCAAACAGAAAGATTTAATATAGTATTAAATTAATGTCTTATACAATATTAAATAATATGAGCATTATGATATATCTCAGTTGTCAGCTTGCTGGCGATTGAGGTATCTTTAATGGTTGTTAAAAAGGCTTGGGGCTGCAAATGGGTATCATGGGACAAGACAAGCAAGGCAGATAGAAACAGTATCATACAAAGGTTATGCCAGGGTCTTCAGTTTACTCACTCTCCATCAGTCCCTTTGTTTACATGATTAAAGTCTCGCGTACACAAACAACATGTGCTTGAGATCCTATTTACTGTTTGTGTAGCATACAATTATGCCAACATAGCTGTGCTTAGGATATTGTATTGTCTCTCTGGCTTTTCTTCGCAAACGAAGATTCAGGAAGGACTGATCCCACACTTTTTGCAAACGCGCTGATGACTAAAAAGGCCAATCCAAGATAAACA
>CM034710.1:39199077-39209573 GCA_020142125.1 Phrynosoma platyrhinos
TTTGTCAGACCCTTCGGTTTTGACCTGTCTGGCATGGGAAGCCCTACCTGTGGCTATTATACCACTGCCAGCATAGCTCAAAACTACATTAGGCTATGCAAGCCTCTCCCCCACGACAAGGGGGTGTCAGTATACAATTTTAGCCACCAACATACAATTATGTAAGAGTGTGCATTTTAAATTTCCTCTTCAAAATAAAATAGAGCAGTGCACTCCTCCTCTGATGGTGCTGAGAAGGGCAGTTGGTGCTAGGCTTGCCTTCAGAGGGTCTGCCTCTGGCTCTTCCTCTGATGGTGCTGAGAATGGCAGTTGGTGTATTGTATCACTTCAAGAAAGTACAACCATTTACATTAAGGATGGGCAAAGGCAACCTGTGTACAACATGTGCCCCCCAGGACCTTTTATGTAGCTTCCAGAGCTCCCCCAGGGGATGTGTCAAAATGTAAAAAAAAAAAATATTACCTTTCCTCTGAACTGCTCAAAATGTATATCTAGGGGCCCTGGAGTGCATTTCCACCATCTTTGGAGCCATGCCCACTAGTTTTCCACTGTTGCCCACCCTGGATTTAGATGTGGCCTTTATGGCAGTGTTAAGCCAAACAGGATTCTAGCCCCTTTATCCGAGAGCCATAATATTCCATAAGCATTTTTCACACATCACCTTTTTCAGTTTTGTGTCACCAGACTACATTACTTAGTCCAAATATGAATTATATTTGTTTATATGCTGATTGTGTTACAGTTAAGGAAAATGCTATGGGTGCATCTAAGGGGACAAAGGAAACTTGGACTGCTGTTGACTATGAGGCCAAATGAAAAATATTTTTACTCTTTGGGGAAGACAGAAATTCAGTCGTATAGGAGGGGTTCATGGCTCAAAGGCTTTGCAAGGAAAGCAGTTTGTAATCTAGTTCAGAACAGGAGCAGATTGGCATTTGTGACCATTCTGATAAGTAGTAGCGATAGCCACATTGCAATTAAACTAGATAATTATACCTTCTGCAAAGGCGTGCTTATCAGCCCACAGGGCTAAAGGAGTGATGATCTTTTAAATCCATCCTTTAAGAGGTTAATAATGAACTTTGGCACATTTTATAGACTCATAAAAGCTGACAGAATCTAAAAAAACAATGACCCTAAACCCATTGGCTTCTGTGGATTCTCATTCTGCTCTTTGTGATATGTTCAAGGTTCAAGAAGAGGGTTGAAAAACAGTCCTGGTGCAAATGTTCACAGAAGATTATGGGATGATTCTCATGGGTCTACACTGACTCCAACTGGACTTGTCAACTGCCTTGTCTAAATGTGTATCCCTGCACCAACACCACCCTGTGTATAAGATGGTGTTGGAACTGTGCTGGAACTGGATGCAGTTCCAAGCATTTCCAAGACTTTATTCAGTACCGAACACTGGCATGTGTTAGTGCTGTAAGATAAGCTTTGAATGATGGTAAATGATAACAGCAGATAATATACAACAAATCTTTCAGCCCTTTTGTTAATGAAGTCCAGTATCCTCTCACAGCCTCTGGTAGAATTTGGCCTCTAAACAAGCAATTCTATCTAATTTATCCTTGGTTCAATTCCCCATAACTGGTTATGGGGCCGATGGGCTTCAGTGCACCCCAGGAGCAAGATCAACAAAGATAAATGGATCTCCAAGGATATGCAGTTCAGAAGCAAACAAAGAAAACCAAAGTATGCAACTGTGATCCATCTCCCCACTCCACAACTTGAGAACTGTGCAAAAAGGTTAGTAACAGAACAAAATTCACACAGCCAGTCCCTTCTCAGCCCTCATATCTTCTTCCCAGGCTCAAACTGCCAAGCCATTTTTTTAAAAAAAAGAAGAAAAAAGAAAGGGGGGGGGGGTCTAACAAAGCCACTAGTACAAATGAATCCTTTCTATACCACTGAGGAGATTTTAATATTTGGCCATGATGCTAATAGGGACTCCAAGACTTATCTTACTGGTGGCAGAAGCCCATCTCACTACAGAGGGTTACAGAATTCCCATACTGTTAGGACCTCAGTGGGACAGGAAGGGGGCTTAAGTGTTCCTAACCGTGTAGTACAGGTGTAGGCAACCTTTCCCCTTTAAGGGCCGAGGGACTTCAGCTCCCAGAATCCCAGGAGCTATTCGCCAACATGGGTCTATTGGCCAACATGGCTGAGGCTTCTGGGAGCTGAAGTCCCTCGGCCCTTAAAGGGGAAAGGTTGCCTACCCCTGGTGTAGTATATTCTCCAAGGGAGTAGCTAGCAATAAGAAAGTGGAGTGGAAAATAAGAAAGGCTGAGCTACATACTATCAATCTTGACTGTCAGTCGATGGGAGCTCAGGTTTCCTCCTTTTCTTCTCCTCCAACATGTTGGGAGAATGGGACTTCCCTTTGTCCTAGACTTCAGTGAGATAGAGATCAGCCCTCCCTCTTTCCATTATTGCAGGAGCAGGAAGGATGTTCACAGCAGAAACTCTGTTTGTGGCTTTCATGAGCTTCACTGACATTCCATCAGTACAAAGAGGTCTAGAATATGGTGCATGGGAGCTAGGGTAGAGCTGCACAAGCTGCCTATGTATGGCATCTCCTCATATTCCTAGTAAAATATTTTTGTGACATTCCAAGTTATACAAGGTCCTCTTTGTCTCTAATCAGACATTAAATCATGTAAACCTAGAGCAGGGGTAGGCAACCTTTTTGAGACCTGGGCCAGTCTCCCGTAGCCCAGGTCTCGGCTGGGCTGAGAAGGGGGGAATGGTGGCGCGCCCTCCAGCGCTGCGTGCTCCCCCCCACACACGCTGCCACCGCCATGGCACATGTTGCGGCCACCATTTTGAAAATCAAAATGGCAGCCGCAACGCATTTGCGCATGCGCAGGAGTACTGCGCATGCACAAACGCATTGCGACCGCCATTTTGATTTCCAAAATAGTGGTTGTGGCATGCGCGGCCGCACAGTGGCAAAAACGTGCGGTGGTGCGTGGCAGTGGTGGTGGTGTGCGGCAGCGGTGGCAACCTTCGGCCTGGGCCGATAAGTCCAGGGACCTGGGCCTTATCTGGCCCCCGGGCCGTAGGTTGCCGGTCCCTGACCTAGAGCTTTGGGAAGTTACATTTGTGGAGTAGAACTCCCAGAATTGCCCAGCCAGTGTTGCCCATCTTGGCTGAGGGATCCTTGGAAGTAACTTTTCCAAGTTCTTATTTCAGTGCAGAAGAACAGACTCATCTAAGACAGTGCTACATCCACAGCCGGCCAGTATAGCTCATGTACAGCATTAGCAGAGATGCTGGAAGTGCTCACATGTCTTGGGCCTGGATACCCCATGGATTGGTATGATCTTTGGGGAGTCATAATATTTGCCTTGAACCAGCATGGTGTAATGGTTTGAGCACTGGACTACAACTCTGGAAATTAGAGTTTGTATCCCCACTTGACCATGGAAACCCATTGCCTATGGGTTCGACAGGTCACACACTCTTAGCCTCAGAGGAAAGCAAATGTATCCCCCCTCTGAACAAATATTGTCAAGAAAACCTGATTATAAGGGTCACTTTAGGGTTGCCATAAGTCAGAAATGACTTGAAGGCACACAACAAGAAAACACTTGTCTCAGTGAAGAGGAAAGCATTATGAGATCCTGGGATTTGCAGTGAAAGGAGCAGGACCTTCAGATCCAACGTTCTTTCACAATAAATAAATACAGCACTTTGGAACTATTTTAGCTGCTAAGTCTCCATCATATGGAATCTTGGGATTTATACTTTTGAGGAATCATTTGAATCCTCTGCCAGAGATCTGCAGTGCCTCATATGTATATTTGTGTGCATGCGCCTTCAAGTCACCTGTTAACTTATGAATATCATAAAGTTTCCTGCAGCCCTCCTGCAGTAATCCTGATATAGACCATTCTTTCCTCACTGCCCTCGACAATGAAATGGCCAGGATATCATCAAGGGTTGAAACTTCACCAGGGCCAGAATTCCCATGCATGGGAGAGAGGAGCATTGTGTGCCCTGGGGGTTGTTCTTTCCAGATCAGTCAGTGTGTCTTGCTATGAAGCAAGTTCTCTTCAGATCTGGCAGAAGATGGTTGAGCACCCATAACATTCAAATTGGCATCCCACTGGTGAGCCCCAACTAGAGAAGACTCATTCAGTCAATTGTGGAAAGGTGAGTCAACACATAGATTAAACCAATTGATTTAGTACAGGGGTAGGCAACCTTTCCCCTTTAAGGGCCGAGGGACTTCAGCTCTCAGAATCCCAGGAGCTATTCACCAACATGGGTCTATTGGCCAACATGGCTGAGGCTTCTGGGAGCTGAAGTCCCTCGGCCCTTAAAGGGGAAAGGTTGCCTACCCCTGATTTAGTATGTCAATTCTAATCAAGACTAAGACAGAATTTAGGCACCAATATATCAGTGGGAGCAAAAATTGCCCAAGAAGCATGGGACAATGATAAGTTGAAATGACTCAGATAGACTCAGCCCACAGAGAGGGCTGACTTGCTTTTACTCCATGTAATATTCCTGTGGTGCTGGTGGTTCCTCAGGAACTTCTCTGGGAACCAATGTGGTATCAGTCCTATTGATTAGTTTCAACTATAGTAGACCCATTGAATCAACTGTTGAATGATGGGTAAAAATGTGGTTAAATCCAACTGATCCAGTGAGTCTATTCTGATTGGGATTAACCGTACCAATCACACCAAAATTTGTTGGAGAGCTAGTGCTGTAAACCCCTACTACATGTCCCCTCTCCAAGACCAGTTTAATGTGGTTGTGGCCCTACAGCAGTCCCCAAAATTAATCCTCCCTTGTGTAGATGTTGGAACTTTTCTAAGTAATGGCACATAAATGAAATAAAAAGGAACCAACAACAGAGCTCAATAAAAAAATAATTTATATTAATCATGGGAAAACTCCTATGCCTCTAAAATTATTATCATAGCTTGCTTAAAACACCCAAAATGGAGCATCTAGAAGTCACTGGGTACAGCCTCCTTTTCTATATAGCTATATATCAGGAGTGGGAATCACTTTGTCTTCCATATGTTGTTGGACTCATAGCCTGAAACAGTGGCAAGGCAGGCTAGTAGCTACTGTTCAACAACATCTAGAGGGCCATATATTTCTCATGCCTGTATAAACAAACACCCAGATTTCACCAGTTCCCTGTTGGAACACTGGGAAACTCTACAGAGCATGATCAACTTAAAGAACTGGTAATAACCAGGTATAACCAAGAGAAAGCATAATGTGCCCTGAATCCACTTCCCACTTCTTCTAAAGATGGATTTTTAACTTACATTTGTTCCTTAAAAATTCTCCAAGGTGAATTATACGATTCCCATCTTCTCCCTGTTTATCTTTTGAATAGGAATACACTAGGGTTCCAATCCTTGTGAGATATCATGCCATAACTAAACAATTAGGCATTATTCATAGAATCCACTAGATAATATTTACAATATAGAATCCCTCTGTAAATAATTGAGGAATTGGCATCATTCTAGAGATTATTTTGCCAACAGTTGAAGGCAGGATGGGAATCATGTGCCCCTCCAGATGTTGTCAGAGAACTCCCAGCATTCTTTACCCTTGTCTGTGACAGCTAGGTCTGCTTAGCGCTCTATTCTAACAACTTTGGGAGGGCAATTTTATTCCCACCCCTGCTTTACTGGGTCAGAAAAACCTTAATAAATTCTGAACCAGAAAAGGTTTCCATTCTTGGTAAATCCACCTGAAATGTATCAGTAGTTTTCAGCCAAATATGGCAAACCTATACAATATGTCTGTAATGGATTGTATAGTGTGTAATGTCCTAACAAATTCATCATTGGAAAGGAGGCATGCTACTGGATGACAACCTCATCATTCTTCTCACTGGTGATGCTGTAGATAAATGCAGCCTGTTCTTCTATCCCAGCACCAAAAATAAACAAGAGAAAATAGGCTGTGGGTTGGTCATTAGTCCAACATGGATATTTTAACATGTTTTAAAGCAGAGCTCAGAAAATTCTTGTGAAAAGTCCTAGACTCCTCATCAGTTATGGCCATGCTGGCTGGGAGAATCTAGTTTTTTTAGTCTAAAAATAATTTTTATAAGTTCTGGTTTAGAGACATGAAGAGGTGATGGTGTGAAGAGCCAGAATTGTGTCTTGGTATAGGGTTGCAACAAGTCAGGACCAACAGGAAGTTACATAACAACAACAAAAATGATGCTGCAGTGTTTCCCTCCCCCCATATTTCCCTTTTCTTTTTGGTAAGTTCTTCTATCTCTATTGGTCAATCGATAAATTGCGCCAGGCCAGGCCTGGAATAATTCATGCGCTTAAATCTTCATTATATCTTTCCTGTAGCCCTCTTAGTTTTAATGCTTTGCTTTTAAATCTCAGTTCTACTGAGGCTTTATATGATTCTTCCTGTTGCTGAGTTTTTTCTAGATAATTTGTTTTTCCCCTCTAAGTTTTCTGTACTTTCTTCAATTTCTGTAACTTTTTTATGGATTCCGTTTATCTCTGTTGTAATTTCTGTAAACTGAATTTGTATAATTCTTTATGAATTTCTGCTTTTATTTCTTCTTTCCATTCTTTTTAAGCTCTGCTATGAGTAATTGTCTCCAGGAGCAAGCAGTGGTTGCTTCAGGAAGGTCTCTCAGTGTTTCTCACTTATTTGTTTTCCTTGCAAGACAGGAAATGGAGAAAGGGGAGGATGCAGAACGCACAGACCTAAGTCCCACTGCTTTCCTCAGCCTGTGCTGCTGAGTGTGCAGGTCTTGGTGATAAGTCAGCAACTCCTATTCCTTCAGCTAATTATTTCTCCTGATCAGCCACATATGTTGTTTGTTTTTCACAGGCACGGCCCTGAATGCTGAACAGAGCCATCTTGCCATGCATTGTGGATGGATGGAGGAGCTATCTGTATGTTAGACTGGTTCAGGACAGAAATCCAGATACAATGCTGAGAAAGATGTAGCAGCATTTGGCATGCTGCAGGGGGAAAACTGTTAACGAGAATCAAAATTGTGACTGAACATAGGAAGCTGTTGTTTAGTGCTGTGGATAGTCACCTGGCTTACAGAAAACATGGAAAAGAGGCACTTATGTCTTTAAGAGGAAACTTTGGAATCCAGGATGTGAATGTGCAATAGTTCATGGGTCAAAACTCTTCCAAAGATGTGCGGGGAGATGTTTGTGGAGGTGTGTCTTTACTCTCTTTAGAGATTAGAGTGAAGGATCCCCACTTTTCTTAGCATATTAAACATTTTTTTAAAAAAAGTATATAAATAAACAGCAAACAAAACATAGAAAATAAGAAATAATTACATACATTCTTAGAAAGCTACTTCTACTAAACCAAACCCTCAGTACACTAAAACACCCACATAAAATATTAAAAGTTACTTCCCATTTTCTTAGCAATGGCTTAAATGTATAATTAAATTAACTTCCACTCCACAAATTAAATAGATCAGGGGTCGGCAACCTATGACCCACAGGCCGCACCCAGCCTGCTGACCCCTGCTGACCGGCCCCCACTGACCGCCACCACCGCACACGTTGCAGCCACCATTTTGTTTGCCAAAATGGTGGCTGCAACTCGTTTGCGCATGCGCAGTACTCCATTTTGTTTTGGCAAACAAAATGGCAAATGTGACCTGCGCAGTGGCGAAGCGGCGGGGGTTGGCAGTGGCAGCAGGGTTGGAGGGGGGGTCGGTGGGGGCCGTGTGCATGAGCATGCGCGCCGCCATCCCCCCCCTCCCAAGCCAGCGAAAGACCTGGGGACCAGTGACCAGCCCCAAGTAAAAAATTCCTTGCCGACCCCTGAAATAGATATATACCTCTACTACATTTCTAACAGAAAAATAAACTAATTTTCAAAACCTGTAAATGTCATCTTCTCATCCCTTTTATGTAAAAATTGCAAAAGAAAATCCCACTCTTTTAAAAAGCTGTCTATTGACCATTCTTTGAGTAAGGTAGTTAAGTTGTCCATTTCAGCAAAGTCAAACAACATCACAGTCCAGTCTTCAACTGATAGGATCTCTATATTTTTGCACTTCTGAGCAAATAATAATCTTGCCATTGCAATCATGTATTGTAGAATCTTTTCATGATATTGCTTTATCTGATCGAACACCTTACACAGTTATAACTCCCGGGCATGCAAGAGAAGCAGGGACTTTTGGGCAATGGTGCCATGTTCATGGGATTGTGTCCTGATTGAAAAACAGTACAACCCCTCCCCCCCATAACTGTGGGACAGATGCCTGCAGTTTCACTTACCCATATCTGAAAAAATATGGTCTTCAGTGGGACTTCATGGTCAGCTTCTGCAGGAAATATAGGATTTGCTATTATCTACAATTTTCACTGTCCACAGTAAGTCTGTGAACTTATCCCACACTGATACATGGGTCATACTGTACAACATAATTCCATCAACTCAAGTCTTAAAACAGGCTCTAAAGGCAATGTATTTCAATTTGTTTTCTTTGTGCCACCCAGAAACTTCAGCTTATGCACCCTGTCTGGCTGTATCAATGAGAGTTCCAGACAAACTAATAGGGTTGCATGCTGCAAAACCCTTCCCCAGGATATGTCCCCAGGATGGCCAAGGCTGTTCCTCCCTTTAACATTGCCTGAAATTGGACTGGACTAGACCCAAATAATCACTATCTTCCACCTGGAGATCAGAAGTCATGGTTTAATAATTTGGCCAAGAATAGAAGATTAGAAACCAGGCAGTAATTGTCTACTGCTATTAAGCATTTCTTCAGGCAAATCGCTGATTAGGCAAAGCTATTAGCTGGATGTGGATTCAGTAGCTTTGTGAAATTTTATGCAATAAGATTTTTGGGCTTATTATGCCTAGTGATAGTAGTTTGCTGCTTCTGTGCACAAAACATCACAGGAGTCTGATGCATCTCTTACAGTGGCAGTTTGCAGCTGCTTACTTCCCCTCCTCCTCATTTATCAAATGTTGTGCTACATTTAACCACAAGCCATCTGGGAGCACTGAATTGGAAGCAATTCAGTTTGAAACAGAGCTGGCCAAAATGACCTTTTTTCTGGACTACAGCTCCCTGAAGCCTCAAGTCACCATGGCCACTAGTGGAAAGATCCTTGGTGTTGTAGTCTAAAAAAGCCATTTCTTCAAGCGGTGGCTCAAAATAAGGGAAACTGAAGACACTTTGCCCGGCTTGTAGGGGGAACATAAGGAGAAAGGCTAACACTATCAACAATTCACAAAATAAGCGAAATCAGTAAGACTTAAATTATTCATAGAATCATAGACTAATTTAAGTCTTACTGATTTCACTTATTCTTCACCGATAAATGCTAAAGAGAGAGACTTCTGCATAAACCTATCCTGTAGTTTATAATAATAATAATAATAATAATAATAATAATAATAATAATAATAATAAATTTTATTTATAGCCCGCCCCTCTGCGGAGCAATTGGGGTGGGTGACAACATTTAAAATACACAAGTTAAAACATTCAACTCCCCATCCAACCCTCCCACCCCTTAAAACAATATTAAACTAATTATAGATTAAAACAGCATGCTCCGAGGTAAAACAAATCAAATAAATACAATAATAAAACAATGACAGAGTAGTGGCGGCACGGAAGAGGGGTGATGGAGCTATCCCCTCAAGCCGGAGAATTATTCTGGGAAGGCCTGCCGGAAGAGATCCGTCTTCACTGCTTTCTTAAAAGCAGCAAGAGTGGTAATATGACGGATCTCCTCCGGCAGGCCTTCCCAGAATAATTCTCCGGCAAATATATATTTCTTTGGGTGTAATGTACTTATTGATTTGAAACAAAACAAACTTTTAAAAAGAAGGCAAGGGACTGAAACTGAATGAGGGCCTAGATTCCTCCATTTGCACCTCCTTGTGGACTGGATGATATCAGAAAGAATAACCCTAATGTTGTCAGGTTCCTGATCAAAGTGCTGAGTGGAGATTTTGTATCTGTTTAGGCACCAGGCTTCAAGACCCCCTCCTCTAGATGAGAACCAATAATGATTGGTAGCTCCATGTCTGTGGGGATGTGAATCCAATCCATGTTTTAATCCAGGTCTTAAAGGACTTCTTCAAGGTGCTGAAATCTATTTCTAAATAAGTGTAGAGCCTTAGGGAACTCTTGTAAAGCTAACCACAACCTGGAATCAATTTATTGACCTACTGACATGGTTAGCTGCCACTGATGATATCTAAAGCATATTGTTAGCATATGTGATTTTTCATAAAATTTTGGACACATGTGGCATTTCCTCTATGACCCCGGACTGACCTCTGTGGGATGTCGGCCATAATCTCCTAGATAGCAGGTCATGTAGGCACTGAGAGATCTGCCCAGGACAGCTGGATAATTCCCTACCAGACAGGTTTGGGAGTTGCCAAAGGGAAAAAACATTTTATTTGTCTTGAGTCTCATACTTAATGATCAGATTTGACTGCACCCTTTTCTCTAGCCTCCCTTCCTTGAT
>CM034710.1:39209673-39219723 GCA_020142125.1 Phrynosoma platyrhinos
TCTTATATGCCGGAGCGTCTTATATGCCGAAAAATACGGTAAACCCTGAGATTTGTAGGCTCCACGTACTATCTTGAGAGTACATGCTGACTCCACATCAGTGTGCGCTCCGATCATAGCTCCCTCGGCCATCCTTTTCCCCCATTTAGCCTGCTGTGAATCATCATCATCATCAACATCCACAGTGGATCCTGGAGAAGCCTTCGGAAGTGAGTAAGTCCTTCAGTCTGGCCCATCTCAAGCTATTCCCGCTTTCACTCCTTTATTCCTAAGAGTGCAGTGTGTGTGTATGCTATATTTGTGTGTGTGCAGTTTTCCCCTTTACTTAATAAATATTTAGACTTTAATTGGAGAAGCCTGTCTCAGCATCATCCATTGTGGGATTCCTTAGTCCTCTGGTATACATAACGGTTCCCGGTCCTGTGGGGCTTTGTTAGGACCCCACTCTTGCATATTTGAGCTGATTATAAATTCCCCTAATTAGATCCTTTCTAACAATATACAGTTCCTGGAAGTTAAATTTTAGAGAGACTGAGGGCCTCTACAGACTAGCGAAAAGCACCGGCATCAGGGTGGAGTGGGTGTGTGGCAACCACATGTCACATGCCCCGACTCTGCCCTGATGCTGCCGTCATGCCACCTATCCACCCACCAGCCCAGACAGAGGGTGATGAAAAGGCATTTCTTCAGTGCAGTGTTTAGATGTGCTGCACCAAAGAAATGCCAAAAAACTGCTACCACAGTGGCAAGGGTGGCTTATTGCCTCTCTGAAAAGGAACGGCATTTGCATTTTTTTAGAGTGGCAAAATGCCAGATTGGGGCCGTGGTGTGCAGTTGCTGCGGTCCCAATCCACTGCTCTATCAGGGTGGTCTGTAGAGCCTATGAGTTTCAGGAGACATTTACTAGAATGAAGCAGGGGAAAAACAGAACGAAAGGATGGTAGAAGTAGCAAATAGATCTTCAAGTGAACAATAGAATTGCTGATTGCTGGTCTAAAAGAGATGTCATTCAGAGAATTAACAATAGATCCAGGAAGCTAAAGAAGTAAGGATTCATCTGAAGAACATTTGGGAAACAGAGTGACCAAACATCCTCCTTTTCCTGGACATGTCCTATATTTCTGTCCAGGAGGAATTTCAAAATATCTTGAGTATGACTAAGAAGCATGAATTTATATTTCTGTGAACTTTATCACATGGGGAGTTTGCCAGGAAAAGCTGGGATTGAAAAGACATTTTCCCAGCAAAGTCCCAAGATTGTGGCAAAAATTTTCAGACAACGTTGTGATTACAGAGGATTTATCCCGGGAATCACCATAGAATAATCAGCAACAAATCATTCATGTCTTACATTTCACAGTGCCTTGTACTCCTTTGTGGTTAGGACATCTGGTCACCCTGTTTGGGAAAAGATTTGGTACAAGCTAGACTCTTGAAGAATCCCAACTGAAAGCAAAAAGAAAGAAGATGTTGGCCATCCTGTAGCCAAGATGGAGTAGGAGTGACATCAAACAAAAACTGAGGGGGGGGGAGGATATGTCTATAATACTTCTATCATAAGAATAAGACAGAAGGATAAAATTAACAAGTAGGGAAAGCAATAAAATGCTGCTGAGGGGAGTGCTCTTGTTTAATGCTTTACTGTAAGATCTTCATGTCTCTTCAGAATTAATCCACAAGAGTCCAGATAGTTAAATGCAAGACTGCACTGTTGGGTCGGTAAGGTATACTTTCCATTATATCATTGGGAAGCCATTTCAGCAATAATGAGATAGATCCTCTATAATCCAAGATTGAACAACCTTTTCAGCTGGTAAGACCATATCCAGTGTGATCTAGGTGCTAAGGGATGCAACTGAATAATCATTCTGGTAATCATAGTCCAAAAAATTAATTTCTTAGACCTGGACCTTGGCACTAGTAAACCTAGTATTTTATCAAGTTCTCAAAGTGTTTCAGATATGTTAGACTTTGTAATCTTCACAACAAGTCAATATTATTGTCCCCATGTTGCAAATGGCAGACTCATGGGGAGAAAGTTTCCTAAGACATTTCAGCCTTTGAACTGTTTGCACACTAAGGAGGAGTAGCAAAGATTCAGTAAGCAAAAAAAGGAAATCAGTGATTAGAGTAACTTTTATCTTGGGGAAGGCTCTGGTGTCAAAACCAGCCAGCTTTGTTTTCCTAGGAATGGCTGGAATTCATGTCTGTAAGAGAGAGAAACTTGGTGGCAAATGGAAATGTAGCTGACATCAAACTCTCAGTGACTTTGCTCATATATAGGAGGTGGAGGCACTTGACTGATGGTAACTGGCTTGATGGTGTAAACAAGCCCCCAAATATCACCCAGGAAAGTCTGTTGTTGGATGGATGAGGGGAGGAGAAATTTACCTTACCACTAAAAAACAAAGTAGGTGGGGAGGGTTTTTAATTTAATTTGTCATCTGGAGGTGGTTGCAATTCATTATTGTGAATATTATTGTGAGGGAGTGCTTTGAAGAATCTGCTGCTAAGCAAAAGGAAGCCTCTCCCACAGGTTACAGCAAGGGCTTTTGTGGCCACCATTAACTCTTGAAGCATCCACAGAGAGAACAAGACTTGGAATGAGTTGGTACAACAGAAAAGGGCCAAGATTGTGTTACCCTATACCATTATCAGGAATTAGTCCAATATTTATTTATTCACTTGCTTGCTTACTGTATTTCTCTGATAGTGGCCTTCCCAAAGCAGCTTTCATACCTCATACCAGACCTGCCATCTTGCAAGACCTGGAGGATTCAGGGAGGTATACTCCAAAAAAGTAACTTCCAAGGTCTGACCAGCAGTAAGTCTCTTGCAGCACCACAAAGAAAGTGATGAGCCTAAGGATCTCTAATTATGAATTAGAGGAAGTGTGCATCTGAGATCTAAGGACCTGGATCATCTTCTCTGGTCCTCAGAACAAGGGGAAAAATCTCAGGGTAAAAGATTTGCCTTGGAAATTATACACATGCATACATGCACACACAGACACACCTTACCTTATCTTACTGTGTATTCTTGGCCTTATGCTGCTGCAGGCTGATTCAGAGCAATTACTGCAGACTGTTTTGTGTTTAAAGCTCAGCTTGGAAAGCTGTTTTGGTTGGATTACAACTCCCATGTATTCTTAAAAACAATACTTGTACAGGTGTTTAAAATGGAGCTGGGAAAAGCATGTTTTACTGTTGTTCAGTGCAGAGTTGTAAAACTTAATTTCTAATGAAAGAAAAACTTTCTCATTAGTTAGATTTGAGATTTATTATTTGAATGTCATGTTCTGAGCAACTGTGGTTGATGTTAAATGCATCACACTTAATTACATTGTCACGGGGCTTCCCTTGTGATATCAACAGGGGGTATCTCTGAGGCTTGGGTTCTGAAATTTCAGGACTTGAAATGCTCCTCATCTGGCAACTCTAGCTGGAATACTGGCCACTGAAAGGCTATGGCAGCGGTAGGCAACCTTTCCCCTTTAAGGGCCGAGGGACTTCAGCTCCCAGAATCCCAGGAGCTATTGGCCAACATGGGACTATTGGCCAACATGGCTGAGGCTTCTGGGAGCTGAAGTCCCTCGGCCCTTAAAGGGGAAAGGTTGCCTACCCCTGGGCTATGGCATCCAATGTACTCCCCTTCCCCCCCAGTTTAACTGATCCTCCCTTCCTACTGTTATGTTGAGAGGTACATGCCATACCCTGGGTCTCTGTCCCTACACCCCATTCAGTTAGAGAATACTCCTTGGCAAAGATAACATGCTGGCCCTGGGTTGCAGCCCTCCTAAGAGGTTTACTCCAGATAAAAATTGCCATGTAAACATTTTAGGGATACTCATATTAGTTACACTGTTGTGGGTTTCTGGAGACTGGAAATATACGGTGGGACTGGTGCCAGAGGTTGGTAGCCCCTTTTGCTACTTTTCTAGATTGACTACTGACCATAGGCAAGCATCTTTCATGGGAATAGCTAGTCATTTGTAATCACTGAAAGCATGTTTTAAAATTCTGCTTCAGCTTCAGGGGCTCAAAGTAGTAACAGCTACAGTAGTAATAGTAATAATAGTAATACAATTAGATATCACATAGGTCAGGGACCTTTAAAGCAATTGTCAGAATGTGAGTTAATTTGAGTTAAATAAAGAAGAGCCCTCCCTCCAGTCCATCTGCCATAGTCCAGGTCTCAGAGAGAGAGAACTGCTGGACCTGATCCCCTTCCCCACTTCCATTCCCTTCTCCTTTTGTGTCATGTCTTTTTAGATTGTAAGCCTGAGGGCAGGGAAATGTCTAATTATCAATCTGTATGCTGCTCTGAGAGCCTTTCTGGCTAAAGAGTGAGGTATAAATGCAGTAAGTAAGTAAGTAAGTAAGTAAGTAAGTAAATAAATAAATACTATCCTTCAACAAGCCATGAAGGGTTTGATCACCACCATTTATAATTTATTTGTTAAAGAAAGTATGAACCCAGCCTGGGGGAGGGTGATGCAGAGGGAAAGATGTGACAACTGCTTGGGAGAGGAAACTACAAGGTGGGACCCATTATCATGTGTAGTTTGGCCCTTAAGTCCTCTGTCTGTCTGTCTGTGCCTTCAAGTTGCTTGTCGACTTATGGCGACTCCATGAATTCCACAGGGTTTTCTTATGCAAGGAATACTCAGAGGCGGTTTTCCAGTTCCTTCCTCAAAAATATAACCTACGGCACCTGGTATTCTTTGACAGTCTCCCAACCAAGTACTAATCTGGGCCAGGCTTCCGGGTTGGGATGGTGGACCGGTGAGACGTGTTCCACATCGCTCCGTGTGGAAACCGTCTAGCTAGAGGTGGAAATAGGTTGTTCAAGAGATATTAAACAACCTGAGATGTCTTCCTGGTAAGGGAGACTCAGAGGGCTAAAGTTTGAGGCTGCTGAATTTGAATAAACAACAGAGGAAGATTCAAAGAAAGAAAGAAGAAAAGGGAGATATGCAACTGGATAAAGCAGCAGTGAGTTATGAGGCCACGTCCACTTCTAAGCTACTCCCATGTGTTATGGGGTTTTGAGGAACGCCACCAACTTTTAAAGTATGTTGTGTCTTTTTGGACAGTATAAGCTGGAGCTTAGTGGAACTTTAGGCTAAGCCTAAGAAGCGCTACTCCTAGAATTGGACTGGTTAAGGGGGAAAAATATAACCCCATCCTTTTATGAGGACTAATGAGGATAAGATTAAATTGAGCTGCTTTGATTTGGTGGTTAAAAAAGACAAAGCGGAATTAAATGCTCTTTTAAAATGCATTTAAATCCAGAAGATATTAAATTTGCTTAAATAAATACGTGGGGGTCCATACCTGGCTACTAATCTGGGCCAACCCTTTTTAGCTTCCAAGATCAGACAGGATCTGGTGCCTTTATGGCCCGGTGGTGAACCTATGGCACACGTGCCCTCTCTGACATGCAAAGCCATTTCTGAGGGCACGCGGAGAGACGGGAGGCAGGGGAAGAGGAGGAACAAGTGTGTGCCTATTCCTCCTCCTTCCCCCTGCTCTCCTAGGCCTTTAGCTGTCTCTGGGGAAGTCCCACACCTGGAAGGTAACACCTGGTGTGGGAAACCCTTTGAGTTTGGGCACTCAGGCTCTAAAAGGTTTGCCATTGCTGCTTTAGGGTATTTACTTGGTGCTTATCTTCATCTACAATACATCACTGAGCCCTGACCAAGAACTATCCACTGCCACAACTTGGTCTGCAGTTCAGGCATGGGGGAAAAAAAGTACAGAGCTTTAGAAAGTTACTTTCTTGGGTGAAAACTTCTGGAATTCTCCCAGTCACTATGGCCACCCATGGTGGTTGGGGACTTTTGGGCACTGTAGTCCAAAAAGTAACTTTTCAAGCTCAGAATAAAACATTGTCTGCATTTAAATGGAAATCTCTCTTTCCTTGCAAAGCAAGGAACTAGTGTATCATCGGACGTTTTCACACGGGGCAAAAAAGAGAGTCATTCCTACCTCCATCCGGCCCCACTCCGGCTCCGTGCAGGAAAAGTTCACACGACGTCGCAGCAAGCCCCTCCTCATCCTTCGCCATCCCTGCACCATCCCTGCCTCACTCCGGGGTCTTGCTTGTCGTGTTCATACGACGTCGCAGCAAGCCCCGCCCCATCTTGCGCAATCCCTGCGCCATCCCTGCCGCCAGCCGGCTTTAGCCCCATCTTTTTAATTCCTTTTTTAAAAAGGAATTACAGGCGCTTCTGCTGGAGGCAATCAGGAGTCATTCCGGCAGCTGCTGTTTTCGCCGCCGGAATGACTCCTGATGGCTTCCAGGGGGCTTCCAGGCGGCTTTAGAGCTGCCTGTGTGAAAACGTCCATCGTGTGTATTTGGAAAGTTACAACAGACAGGTTTTTCTACCACTTGTTCCTTGGTAAGTCCTCCGTATGGCAGTGCAGCTTTTGCAAATTCATGACCCATGCCAAACGTGATTTGTGGCAGACCTTCCAAAAGGAGAGAGCTGGGACCCAGAAATAAGGTGGGCCTCTGCAGAATGAACGAAGTCTGAAAAAGGATGGCAAAGCAAAGAATTGAGCAATTGTGGTTTAAAGTGGGTGAAGTAGACAGTTGCCTTAAAGGAAGAACAATAAGCTGCTGGCCTTTGGCTGAATTTGGGAAGTGCTCACAAGCCCCAAAGCACATGAAACAAGAAGGGACGGAGAAAGGAGACAAGTCTGCCACCTCACACGTATCTCATTTTCTTTTTCTTCTTCCCTTCTGTCAACCATTCAGGGAAAGAAACAGAAGTTTTAAGTGGAACAGCAAAGTGGCACAACTGTTTGTGTAGGAGGCAGTAAGTGCTGCCAGTCGACTTGGCCTGCTGCCCACTTCCACCTCATCATGGCTGTTTAGAATAAAATATATATATATACTAACTAGGGCTGGGAATTTGCTTGCTTACCTTGTTTGATCTCCCACCCCCACCACAGTTAGAAGCATTCCCTCAGTACTCTCCAAGGGCTCTCCTCATTGTGACAGATGCTCCATCCTTCTCAGTTTTGTCTCCAAGGCAAAACTCAGCAGCGAGAGCAACGGAGCTTCCAAGTAAAACAGGTTTCCCCCCCCCCCCATGCCAGCTGTCAGATTCAAATTGTATTGTAGGGAAAGACCAGAGCTGTCGGGTCTTGCAGTCAAATAGGAACTTTGTTTCCTCAGCGGACTGATGCTCCCAGGAGGATCTCACTCACTCTGCCTGGTGCCATCATGAAGCGGCTTATAAATGAAAACAAATACAACAGAGTTTTAAAATATATACATAGAAAACATCAACATTAAAATAGAAGCAAACAATGAACAGCACTAGCAAGAATTTAAAACATAAAGTTAAAACATTTAAAGGTAGATAAAAACAGTACAATTAAAGCAGTACAGCTCACTCTTAAAAGCCCTTTCTTTGAAAACCTTCCCTTCTAGAAGGATGTTAATAAAACTTTCCCTTCTAAAAGGATAATAATAATAAAGTCTTCACCTGCCATTAGGACAGCAAAGAGGGGACCATTTGGGAGACATGTTAGTCTCCATAGGAAGAGAGTTCTAGAGCCTAGGGGCAGCCACCAAGAAGGCCTTATCATCCTTCCCCTCAACCAGGGGTAGGCAACCTTTCATCTTTAAGGGCTGAGGGACTTCAGCTCCCAGAATCCCAGGAGCTATTGGCCAACACGGGACTATTGGCCAACATGGCTGAGGCTTCTGGGAGCTGAAGTCCCTAGGCCCTTAAAGGGGAAAGGTTGCCTACCCCTGCAACTATCTCCATTTGGGACACTAAGGATATTCTTAGTAACAGAGGCAGCATCTATGCTCCTGCCTTACATTAATGCTTAGAACAACAACACCTAGGCTGCTCCCACCCTCTTGAATGCCCTCCCATGGCAAACATTGCCCCATCTTCAAAAAGGGTAAAAAGAGGATCCCAACAATTATTGCCCAGTTAATCTGACATCAATACCAAGAAAGATTCTAGAGCAGACCATGAAACAGAAAATCTGTGAACATTTATAGGGGAATGTCAGAATTACAAAAAGTTGCATGGATTTCTGAGAAACAAGTCATGCCAAACTAATCTGATCCCCTCACATTTTATACAAAATTATCAGCTTGGTAGATCAGGGATAGGCAACCTTTCTCCTTTAAGGGCTGTGGTAGATGAAGGGAATGTTGTGGATATAGCATATTTTGATTCCAGTAAACCCTTTGATAAGGTCCCCTTATGATATTCTTGCAAACAAGCTAGTAAAATGTGGGCTAGACAATGAAACTGGTAGCTGGATTGTAACTGGTTGACTGACCGAACCCAAAGGGGGCTCAGCAATGGCTCCTCTTCATCCTGGAGAGAAGGGACCAGTGGGGTGCTACAGGTTTCTGTCCTGGGCCCAGTGCTGCTGAACATCTTTATCAACAACTTGGATGAAAGAACAGAGGGCATGCTTATCAAATTTGCAGATGACACAAAATTAGGAGTAGCTAATACCCCAGAGGAGAAGATCAAAATTCAAAATGACCTTAAAAACTGGGCCAAAAGTAACAAAATATATTTCAACAGGGAGAAACATAAAGTACTGAATTTAGGCAGAAAAAATGAAATGCATAGATGAAGGATGGGGTACACCTGGCTTAATAAGATGACATGTGAAAGGGTTCTAGGAGTCCCAGTAGACTACAAGTTGAACATGAGTCAACAGTGGTAGAATTCAAAGATATAGCCGTGTCAGTCTGTAGAATCAGTATGTAGGGAGATCTTGTAGCACCTCTGAGACTAACTAAATAAAGAAGTTGGCAGCATGAGTTTTTGTAGACTGAAGTATATTCTTCAGATGCAGTGGTAAGCCAGGGACAGATTTATATATGCCCTTGGTGTGTGAGAATATCAATTTGAATTCAAAATCCTTTGTGTATGGAAATGAAGTTTCCAGAGGAGGGCAACCAAAATGGTGATGGGTCTGGAAACCATGCCCTATGAGGAATGACTTAGGGAACTGGGTATGTTTAGCCTGGAGAAGAGAAAATTAAGAGGTGATATGATAGCCCTGTTTAAGTATTTGAAGGGGTGTCATAATGAGGAGGGAGCAAGTTTGTTTCCTGCTGCTCCAGAGAACAGAACCCAGAACAATGGATGCAAGCTATAGGAGAAGAGATTCCAACTAAACATGAGGAGGAACTTCCTGACAGCAAGAACTGTTCAATGTGGAACACACTCCCTTGGAGAGTAGTGGAATCTCCTTCTTTGGAGGTCTTTAAAAAAAGGATGGATAGCCATTTGTCCGAGGTGCTTTGATTGTGAGTTCCTGCATGGCATTGTATTGGAATACTAAAGGAGAAGGGAGTTCAGGATGGAAGGGAGTTTCTCAAAAGGGAAATACTGAAGGCACAATCTCAAACTTTTCCAGCGAGAAGGAAAAATTGGAGGAGTCTCAAGAAACCAGGTCGGATGACAAAAGAACTTTCAACTGAACTAAGTTTTAAACGGGAGATGTATAAGAAATGGAAAAGGGGCAAAATCACTAAAGAGGAATTCAAACGAATAGCTAGCACACATAGGGGTAAAGTCAAGAAAGCCAAAGCACAGAATGAGTTCAGGCTTGCTATAGTGGTTAAGAACAATAAAAGGGGCTTTTGGGGGTATGTCCGTAGCAAAAGAAAAAGAAGAAAATGGTAGGGCCATTGCACAGAGAAGATGGAGAAATTCTAACAGGGACAGAGAAAAGGCAAAACTACGGAGCACCTTCTTTGCCTCAGTCTTCTCACAAAAGGAAAAGGGTGATCAACCTGAGGAAAATGGAGCAGAGGATGCAATAGGGGGAATGCAGCACAGAATAAGTAAAGAGGAAGTAAAGGAATACCTGGTAAACCTAAATGAATTTAAGTCTCCAGGATCAGATGAACTACATCCAAGGATATTAAAAGAACTGGCAAATGTAATCTCAGAGTCACTGGCAATAATCTTTGAGAATTCCTAAAGAACAAGAGAAGTCCCATCAGACTGGAGAAGGGCAAACATTGTCCCCATCTTCAAAAAGGGGAAAA
>CM034710.1:39222945-39235573 GCA_020142125.1 Phrynosoma platyrhinos
TAGATTTTATCCTATATCCTTGTTCAAATTTTTGAAGTATATTCTCATTAGTTATCCATTTGCCCTGACCTGTTATTTCTTTATTATGGAATGCTTCTTGTGCAGAAGTCCATTGTGGTAGTTTTTTATACCAGTAATTTTTGTATTCTTTCCATATTTTTAACAGGTTTTTCTAGATGGGATGTAAGTTAAAGCTTTTGTCTACCGGGGTTTCTTCATAACATAAATATTAATGCCATCCCCACGCTTTGCCAATCCCTTCTAATTCTAGTAGTTTTGTATTGTTAAGCAGTATCCAATCTTTTATCCATAACAATGAGCATGCCTTATAATATAGTTCTAAGTCCGGTAAGCCCAGTCCACCTCTTTCTTTTCTATCTTTTAGGATTTTGGATTGAATTCTGGGTTTCTTTCCCTTCCATATAAACTTGTTTATATCCCTGTTCCATTTATGAAAATTATGTTTGTTTAATCGAATAGGTATTGCTTGAAACAAGAATAACATCTTTGGCAACACATTCATCTGTACTGACGCTATTCTCCCTAATAAGGAAAGTTGTTTATTTTCCCATTCTTCTAGATCTTTTTTAATTTTTTTCCATGTTGGTACATAATAGAAATAGTGCAAATTGAGTCCACTTTAAGGGTTAGGGTTAGTGCTAGGGAGTCATGGGAATTGTTTGTTTTTTTCTGAGACATTGAGCTTTCTCTGTCAGAGCGCTCTGGTGCCACAATAAAATACAGTTCCCATGATTCCCTAACCCTAAAAGTGGATTCAATTTGCACTATTTCTGGCAGTCTGCAACCCCCCTAAATGTCTCATAAAATTGCAGTTCCCAGAATTCCATAGCATTGAACCATGGCATTAAAGTAGTATCCAACTTGATTATTTCTGCAGTGCAGATGCAGCCGAAGAGAAACAAGTTGGTAGCAGAAGCTTTCCTAGATTTACCGTATATTCTTGACTATAAGTCGACCTCATGTATAAGTCAAGGGCTGGTTTGGGGGCCAAAATTATGGATTTTGATATGACCTGTGCATAAGCCAAGGCCAAAACTTAGAAGCATATAACAAAGGATCTAAAGGGTGAAGCAAAGGAAAACAATACCAAAGAACCTGAAAAATTGCAGGAGGCATAACTGTTCATGCTCACACTGAATGCTGGATGGAGTGTTGCGGGGTCAGTGCTTCCAGGACAGATTACACTCTTGACATTCAGCAGGGATGGTCCCTTTTTAAAATTAGAATTACAGTGCTTACACTGATCTGTGGATAAGTCAACTCAGTTTTTTTGGGGTCAATTTTTGGCTAAAATTTCTAGACTTATGAATATATACACTAAGGGGAGTTGCAGACTGCCAGAAATAGTGCAAATTGAGTCCACTTTTAGGGTTAGAGTTAGTGCTAGGGAATCATGGGAACTGTATTTTATTGTGGCACCAGAGCTCTCTGACAGAGAAGGCTCAATGTCTCAAAAAAAAAAAACAATTCCCATGATTCCCTAGCACTAACCCTAACACTAAAAGTGGACTCAATTTGCACTATTTCTGGCAGTCTGCAACCCCCTAAGTCTACTTAATGCAGACCAGACACAGCTCCCAATACAAGCCTACCTGGACCCTAAGATCCACAGGAGAGGCCCTTCTCCCAGTCCTGCCACCTTCACAGGTATGGCTGGTGGGAACATGAGAAACAGCCTTCTTACTGGCTGCCCTTATACTTTGGAATTCCCTCCCTAGGGAGGCAAGAATGGACCTCTCCCTGCTGTCCTTCCATTGGAAGGCCAATACAGTTGTCCCATCTAATTTGCAGACTTGGAGTCCGCGGTCTTGCTTTTTGCGGCGGCAAGGTGGGGAGGGATTAAAATGGCATGCGCACCTATAACATGCACATGCAGCCATGCACAGGAGCGCATGCCCATTATAATCAATGGGCTTTGAATATACCGCATTTTCCGGCGTGTAAGACGACCCCCCAATTTTCCAGTTAAAATATAGAGTTTGGGAAGAGTATGACTTCCAAAACTGTTGTTGTTGTTGCTGTGCACCTTCAAGTCATTTCCAACTGATGATGACACTAAGGCAAACCTATCATGAACCTCCTTATACCCGGCGTATAAGATGACCCCCCCACTTTAACCCCAGATTTTGCAGGTTAAAAAGTAGTCTTATACGCCAGAAAATAAGGTATGCTAATTTCCATTTTCACGGGGTGTGTGTGTGTGCCCGGAATGGATCCCCCACGAAAATGGAGGGACAACTGTACTTTTTTTTTTTTTATTCAGATAGGCGTTTAGGACTGAAAAAAGGCTGGAAGTGCTGTACTGTTTTAAATTGTATTTATTTATTTATTTTTTGTAAATTGTGTATTGTGTATTAAAAGTGTTTGCTTTTAATATGGTTCTTAGTTTAATCCACTTTTAATGTGGATTTTTGTATGTTTGAAATTGCAATATTTTAATGTGTAATGCCTTTTAATGCCTTGAGTTCCATTCTTGGGCAAAAGGTGGGATATAGATAAAGCAAATAAGCAAGCAAGGCAGTGAAGGGGAACGTGTCTCAGAGGAAGCATCAGTGGCCAGAACCACCGGCTGTGAGAAAGGTGTGGAGGGGGGTCACTTTATATTCCTTTGCTTTTTGTATGGAAGTAGTTTGCTTGTTTATATTTTAAACAATGAATTTTAAATGATGAATTAAATGTGGATTGTTTTAGAATGTGTATGCCTTTTAAATGGTTACTGTTTTATTTAATGTGTTTTAACTGATGTTGTGCATTGTTTATTTGTTGTTGTTCCCCACCTTGATCCCTGGGAGAGGTGGGTAAGATAATTAATAATAATAATAATAATAATAATAATAATAATAATAATAATAATAATAATTATTATTATTATTATTATTATTATTATTATTATTATTATTATTATTATTATTATTATTATTATTATTATTATTATTATTATTATTATTATTATTATTATTTTTCACTGACACCAGTGAGATGCAAATTAGCTATGGGCTCCAGAAACTGCATAGTTCCAGGTTCTTGTTTGGGTTAAATTAAGGAAACAATGGAGTTTGGAAATATCTGAATTTGTGGTCTCCCCTACAAGAACCACCCCAGAGCATCCTATTACTGGTCTCACTGCCATTAGAGCAGTGATAGCAGAAATTTCAGCTGCTGTACTGAGAAGACCTCTCCTAGCCATTGAGAGGGAGATTGGCAGCACCCCAGGACTCCTCAGCCACCTTCCCAATGAGCTCTTCAAGAAAGCTAAGGAAAAGAAAAGAATTGATGACAAGTTTTTAAAAGCAGAAAAAGTAAAATATTTGCATCAATGGTAGGGAGGGGATTTGGAAGGAAGTCGGTAAATAAAGGTATTAAAATTGGCTGAATGTGAAGTTGCCTGAGGAATTTCAAATGTGATTACAAGAAAGCAACAAAGGTAATAAGTTAATGAAAAAGAGAGAAAATCTGGAATACACATAAAAGCCCTTGAATGAATTAACCAATTGGAGCACTTGAATGGATTCAATGTTCTGGTCATTTAATATACTATTAAATTGGGAGACCATCCTGAGTGAAAGTATAATAGACACATGTCGAGCTCTCATGACTTTGAGTGATGGCAATGCTGCATGAATAGTGCAAACTTCAAGCTCCAGAGCATGCCTGCAAAAAGACTGAACCTTTACTAATAAAGGTTCAGAGAGTCAGAGTGGGAGGTTGTACTCCAAAAGATCTGAAAGGGCTCAAAACTGACTTCAAAAGGGAAGAATGTCCAAATATTAGCTAATGTCCATCCACAAAGATAAAGAACAGGCTATATATAACATCATGTTGGATACTTCTGCACAGAAGGAGAAACTCGAACTAAACTTCTTTCACTGATTAACTTTGGCATTATTATTAGCAACTGTAGACTGTGCAGGGGAAAAATTAAAAATTAAAGAATAAATGTGTACATGGAAATAAAAATAAGACAAAGTATATTCAGTGTCAAAGGTCTTGATAATTTTTTAAAAATAAAAGTAGATAAATTATCAAGGCATGCGGGGGGGGGGGACCCAAATGTGTATTTACATCAGAGGTACAAATATGGTTAATGGACCTCATTGTTCTAGAACCTCCCTCCCCTTTAATTCAATACTTACATTAAATTAAATTAAATTAAAATGACAGCTGAGATCAAGGTATGACTGACAATGCCATACACACCCCAAATTTCTCAGCCTAACAATATTCTAACCAAAGTATTTCCAAGGCAATTGAGATTGGAGAACTGGGAAATGATGTCTACAGCACTCTCCTTGTTGTGGGGTGCCTTGAGAATAGGAAACTGGAAAGACCCACCATGGTCCCTTCACAACTGCTTATCCCACGTCTCCCCATGACTGCAAGTGTGCTATGAACCTCATTTTCCAGTGCCCTGATCTCCAGCCCAATCTCCAGCACCTTGGAGACACTTCAGTCAGGATGCTGCATGCTGTTTGTGGAGGCAGGTTTGGGGAGTACATTTGGTCATTTATGACTGTAAACATGGATCCCAGCAGTTATGATATGTAAACCCAGCAGATATCATAACTGTTGAACAGGATACCAGGCAACAATAGCAAGCAGTCCAGACCGAGGTTACTTAGTATCAGACTTCTCAGCAGAGAAGTCGTTCATCTTAATTATGACAGTAGTATTTCATAGTTCCATGGTGGACAAAAGGCAAGCTTCCAGATGTTTTGGATTGTACCTCCCAGCATTTCTTGCCATAGGCTATGTGGGCTAGAGCAGATGAAATATACTAACTAATTTATTGGATTAAGAAGACTGAATGTTTATATAAGTCATCTTTTATTTATATTTTTAAATTAATAAAAATTAATTATATATATTACAAAGAAATATACTAATTATCATCTGGAGGGCCATTCATTTCCCACTTGCTCTCCAAGAAATGTTTGTGTGCCAAATCTTGGAAATGTATCCTCTTCTAAGCCAGGCAAGGGAGCTATCCAACTATATCAGCAGTTGAAGGCCTTAATACTCATCAAGAAAAGGACAACCCAGAAAGTTACTGGGCTAGGACAGGTCTATGGAACCTGTTAATTAGTAGCTTCCAAGAACCAATTGAGGACTGGAATATTTGGCTTGCTTTCCCAAACCTTCCTGGTGTGTTAGTGGAGACCCAATCCTAACAATAGATATGATCATTTTTATAGGGAGCCTTCAGGTCCTTTGCTACTCCTGACTAGCAAACCAGAGCAAAAAACAAGAGGTTTTACATGGGAGATCAGTGGGGATGTTTGAGAGGGAGTCCAAAAGGTAACCCATATCTACACCTTCCTGTGGAAGTCTAGCTCAGGGATAGGCAACCTTTCCCCTTTAAGGGCCGAGGGGCTTCAGCTCCCAGAAGCCTCAGCCATGTTGGCCAATAGTCCCATGTTGGCCAATAGGTCCTGGGATTCTGGGAGCTGAAGTCCCTCGGCCCTTAAAGGGGAAAGGTTGCCTACTCCTGGTCTAGCTGATCAAGCATCGGAGCCCCACCATGAATGCATCTGGATATTAAGCAGAGGGAAAAAGCTTTGCTACATATTTATTCCCTTGAGGCCATAGCAGTTGTTATTGAGAAACTGAAATTAGCAGAGTTTTTGGTGGATGAGGCCTTCAAGGGAATTAAGGTGATGTAACTTGTGTTCCATTTCCAGAATGACAGCTTGACTGCTATCATACAGAATGGGGGACTGAGGGAAAGAATAACATCATCTTGAGAATGAGAAAAAGATTTAATTAAAAAGGACCCTTTTCGGGGTTGGGTGGGGAGAGATGAATAACTATCTTGAATATCCCTTGAGTGGAAGGGCCTCATGGTATAGGGAAGTTGTTCATTAAACATAGACAGCTAGGTTTTGTGCAGATCATATAGATCACTGAGTGAATTGCTTACCTGGTGCAAAGGTTGCAGATACCCTGTGCCATCGAGATAGTCTAGTAGATCATTGTTAGATGGATTCTGTGGTATACAATTATATCAGTGATGCAGGAAAATGAAGTTGTAGGGATTCTGAAAGTGAAATTTAGGTTGCTCAGAAGGAGAAATCCAGGGCAGGTTTCTCCAAAATACTGCATGTTTCATACACAGGTAAAGCTAAGGAGATTCAGGGTATGAATAAGACAGTGATATAGGGAGGGAAGGGATGCCATGGCTTAGTGGTTAAGATGCCAATTCTGATGATCGGAAGATCGGAAGGTTGGCAGTTCAAGGCCTGGGTGCTGCATGATGGGGTTTGCTCCTGTCACTAGTCCCAGCTTCTGCCAACCTAGCGGTTTGAAAGCATGCAAATGCAAGTAGATAAATAGGTACTACTTCTGTGGGAAGGTGACAGCATTCGGTAGAGTCATGCTGGCCACATGACCACCAGAGCAGTCCTCGGACTATGCTGGCTCTTTGGCTTAGTAACAGAGATGAGCATTGCCCCCTACGTTTGGTTGCAACTAGACATTCATGTCAAGGGACTACCTTTATCTTTATGGGAAGGAAATGTTTGGATCTATTAGGGCCTGGTGACTATACTGGAATAAGCTGAGCCTGTACTAAAGGAAATGTTTCCACATGAACCAGAATGGAACCAGATTGTTGATACTTAACAAGAGCAGCTTTTAAGATGAACCTTGAGTGAAAGCTGGTAGAGCTGGTTCTTTACATTATTAACAAACTCAAAATAAACAAATGAACGAATCCAAATAATATCCATCCTAAAGTTCTTAAAGAACTGAAATGTGAAACTATGATATTCTGGCAATGATCCTACTCAGCAATTATCTGGCATGTGTTTCAGGACATTTCTTTCCCTTAGGAAGGAAATGACAAGCATGAGCCAACCCATAGGATACAGCCCAGGCAATGGGAACCACGTGCTAGCTGCTTTATAAGTAATCTCCATCTCTGCCAGTGCTTCTCTCATTTTGGTAAGGCCCATTCCGAGAAAATGAAATATACATCAGCAGCTTAGGCATTTCTCCTGTGAGACCTGCGCCTTCATTGAGACACCCCAAAAGGCCTATCAAGGACTTTTTGTGATGCAGTTGTAGGGCAAGGTTTAATGCTGGCTTCTCATGGAGATACCAAGCACAGCCTTTCCAATGACAAAACCTGAGCTCAGATAGCTGAAGCAATACCCAAGCTTGTGTGGCAGCTGTTTTGGGGGCCATTGACTGTTGTTTCCAGTTATAGCCCTGGCCAGTTATCTGCATTGTGATGTGTCTCTTTGGGAGATCACTTGCTTTCAGTGACCAGAGAAAAGATTTGGAGTGTTGAATATGCTAGGTTTTCATATTTTATTTTGGGAACATGATGCTAAATCTAAGCCAGAGAAGAGGCTCCACTCAGAGGTGTCTCCTTCACTCCAGGTCACAGTCCCCAAGTTGGGAAAAGGTTAGATACAGGCAAAGGGGAAAAGCAAAAGAAAGAAGAATCTGCTTCCCTGCCTCCTGCTGCTCTGATCTTCAGACATCCAGCTGACCTGGGCTCTTCTTTCCATCAGAGGGAAAGAAAATCTGTGTGTGTTTATAGTCCCTTAAGCTTAGCTACACCCTTCTAGTCCTCTTAGGTTGGTCAGAAGTAGGCTTTTAGCACCTGTGCCATTCCCCTCCCCTTTCTTTTATCCTGAGAAACAGCTTGCATTGAATAGAGACTGTTCTGTTGGTTTTAACCGTTATCTTTTTCTGTCTTTTTAATAAAGAAATTATAGTTTGTGCTTGTCCTCAACCTGATTTTGTCTTTTTAGAAGAGGGAGCTATTCTGATTAATTGTCAATTTTTAAAACCTTAGCCGCTAAGGTCCTGCAGAGAATGCTTGGAGGAGCTTTCCCTCCAAACCAGTAAACCCAGTGCACTTCTTTTAACACTGCCACATGCACAACAATTCTACTTGCATAGATGTGCTTACACTGTAGTTGACTAGATACCACAGTTACACATTGTCCAAAAAACTCACTCTGTCTGCATAGCACAAAGTACACCAGTGTATTCACTAACAAGATGCTGGCCACTATCTGAGCTTGCCATTGCCATTCATCATTTTCTATGTTAGCTTGACCCTAGCAGGGCCCATTACAGATAGTGGGCACTTTGTAACCGAGGTGGGTTCATTTTAGGTTCAATTCCACCCAATGGACTGTGAGCACAACCTAGTAACTGCTGCACAGGCCTTGACACTTCCATCACATACACACACGGAGTCTCTGGAGCTAATAATCCCACCACTCCCTATACTATAGGACGGTAAAGACAAAAATAGGTCTCCAGCCCTGCTTTTCCCCCTCGCCCTGTGTCCTTGGTACACTTGGCAGGATGCCCACCCCAATTATGCTTCCCACATTTGCTCTCCCTAGGTGCTATCCTAATTGAATGGTTTCTTAGTTTTTATTTTGCAGGTTTTCAGAAAGTTTCAGTGTTATTCTCCATGCTCTGGTGTCCAGTGCTTGCTCTGGGGAATTGTACTTAGCTCAACTAGAGAGATTTAGAAGGACCAGAGTAACTTGGTCTTAAGGGATCTTTCCCAACTTTTCGGATTCACACAGAATTCCAGAGGCATTCCAAATGAGAATACGTTTTATTTAAAAGGGGAATAAACACACTCACTCATCAAACAACCACAAATACACACAAGAACTAATGAGATCAAAGGTGGAAGGTTGGGATAGGTATGAAGCATCCCTGACAGTGATAATTACCTATGCAGATCTTGACTCCAATTGCTGAGTGTCCAGAATGAAGAAAGAACTCAATAGCTCCCATGGCACATGGGGATGGCAAGCATATTGAGGTGCCAGTCAAGCAAACTGACAGAGATTCTGCTTGCTGCTAGACTGAGCCAAAGACCAGCAATACTAGTGCCAATATTTATACCAAAAATACCCCTTGGGGGTAGATACAAAGAGGTTGAAAGGATTAAGCATTTTAGAATCAGTTTTCCAGGGTAGGAACAATGGAGCTAAACCAAATTGAAAGAGAGGCAATAGATGTGCATTTCCCAAACAAGAGGGGATTCGCATGCAGGATTGCCAATGCATTATTTACCTTCCCTGTGCTTTGTCTCGGGTATCCTCTTACTTCCTCTAGGTGTGTCATCATCCAAACTAGCTGGGGCCTGGGGCAACTCCTAGTGCTAGCCTATGTGCAGATATTTACTTCAATATCATGGCATCCAAAATGGGGTCACAGAAGGGTCAAGCAGCCTATATGTTTTATTGCATTTTTATATATAAAAATATGAGGGGTAAATCAGGGACTTATGGGGTAGTAACATCAGGATGATCCTTTAGTGCCCCTGCCAGAATGTTGTTTCAGGTGACAAGTAATCTGAGAACAAATTGTAAGTCTCAAGATTCAGACAGAGATTGATGTTGTCTGAAGGGTGGATATTTTGATCCAGTCCTTTCCACCCCTTCATTTGGGATCTCTCTCCTGGATGGAGTGCCCATGAGATCCCCCTGACCTTCCGCAAGATTCATCCACCAAAAATGTGATATAAAGTTAGCTTTTTGCCTTTTGCCTAAACACCATCAGGTGTCATTCAATCTTCTAGACCTCCAAGTTTAAGTTAAATTCTACATTTTAAAAAAGATTGCATCAAATGGTGTTCCATCTCTTACTCTGCCTTTGAAATGTTCAGCTCCATGTGAGAGTGGGTCTTCCAGTGTCTGTCAGGATCCTCCAGCTCTGCCCACTACCTAAATGGACCTAGAATCAGGTTGAATTTGCCCTCCAATGGCTGCTGACTTTCAATCACTTTGATCAATAAAGTAGTGACCCTGTTATTCACACACTGATTTTTCTTGGTCTTCCTTGACTGGGAATATGCCCTTAATATCATCACCTGTGTCAAGGTGGCCAATATAATACCAGTTTTTTAAAAAAAAATGTGGAGGAAGTTGCTGTTATGCACCTTCAGAGTGTTTCCAAATTATGATGACCCTAAGGTTACCCTATTGAGGGTTGTTGGGTTTTTCGCAAGATTTGTTCAGAATGGTTTCCCCTTGTCTTCCTCTGTGGCTGATGGCCAAATGGAGATTCAAACCCTGGTCTCCAGAGTCAAAGTCTAACACTCAAACCATTACACTCTGTTCATTGTTTGTGAGGGAGATATAGGACCTTATCCCACGGGGCCAAAAGCAGCAAGAATCCACTAAGAATCAGGCGCTATAGCGCTATAGTGTTCCGTGTGATTACACGACGTCGCTCAGAATCCGCTAAGAATCAGGCGCTATAGCGCTATAGTTTTCCGTGTGATTACACGACGTCGCTCAGAATCCAGCAAGAAACCGCTCGGAATGCAGCATCATTCGCATTCTTTTGAATGTTGGTTTCAGCAGGCATTGCAATAGCGCGAGCTTATCCATAGCGCTATTATAGCGCTAGCGCCATATTTATACTAGCGCTATAGTACTGCAATGATGCTCATATCGCTTTCTTGCCACTTTTGAGAGCAGCGTGGGATAAGGTCCATAGAAAATTATAGGTAAACTAGAATAATGTCTGTTCCAAGGTAATTGGGGAAAGTATAGTTAAAGATAAAATTAATGAGAATATTGAAAGATAAAGCTTGCTGAGGTATAACTGTGGCTTCTCCAAAAGTAAACTCTTTTTTTCTAACCTTTCAGATTGCTCCATCAACTGGCATGTACATAGAGGTGTTCTATGAAACTATATACCTGAGTTTCCAGAATGATTTTGACAAAGTCCATCACCAAAGATTCCTGACTGAACTTAGCAGTTAGAGGAGAGGTCCTCTTATAGAGAAGAAACTTGTTGCAGAACAAGAAAAGAGTAGGAATAAATGCATAGTTCTCTCCGAGTTGTGAGAACTATGCATTTATTCCTACTCTTTTCTTATTCTTCAACCAGTTTCTTCTCTATAAGAGGACTCTCCTCTAACTGCTAAGTTTGGTGAGGAATCTTTGGTGATGGACTTTCATTCTGGAAACTCAGGTATACAGTCTCATAGAACACCTCTATGCACATGCCAGTTGATGGAGCAATCTGAAAGATTAGAAAAAAAAGAGTTTACTTTTGGAGAAGCCACAGTTCTACCTCAGCAAGTTTTATCCTACTAGAAACCATACTAGGACTGGTGTTTTTTAGAATGAGCAGTGCAATGGCAAGATTTGTGCATGACACTAGTTGTTTAGGATAAAGCACAAAAAGACAGTGAACAGTTCCAAACTTTGTGGATGTGTCTCAAAATGGTAATATGGTTCATTTAAAGGAACTTTAAAGGGGGAAACAACAAATAAATAAAAATGTATAACTTCATATATATCCTAGTTTCTAATCGGACAGTAAAGGGCTCTGGCTTTCTGAAAATGAGAAAGCTGCTGTGAAATGGGCAGATTCCATATTGAGGACCATTTGGAAAACGATTAAGAAAATAAGACTACCAATATTGTACTTGCTTCATAGAAATCTATAATGTGAGATCAAATTTGGAATGCTTCATGTCATTGTGACCAATACCTGCACCTCTGTGAGGATATGACAAGGAAAAAAAGGATATTAAGAGAAGGAACCAAAGGAACAGGCATCTTTTGAGTATTCACCTGAAGAGCGAGGAAGACAGTCGTTTTTGATGTCACATTTCCTCTCCAGCTAGAGAAGAATCAGAGTTAAGCTGAAGAAGAAAGCAAAAACCATCATTATACCAAAATATGACCTGAATAACATTAAGATGAATTCAAGGACAATGTAAGAAACATATTTGAACTATTGAGTATAACTGACTAGGAACCTGAATAACTGTGGACAGAAGTCAAAAACATAATTAAGACCAAATGCAAGAAAACACTAACAGAGGCCAAAAAGAAAGATAAGAAACAACGAATGACAGATGAAACACTTTATGCAATAAAAGAAAGAAGAAAAGCAAAAGCAAAGGAAGATAGGAACAAAGCCAGAAGTATGAACACAACTATCCAACGTCTGTCACGCAGGGATAAGGAGAAATACTACAATGACCAATGCAGAGAAATAGAAGATAACAACAAAAAGGGAAGAAAAAATCCAAGAAATTAAAGCCAAGTTCAAACTGAGGGCAGGGATGCTCTATGAAGAAAAAAAGAACATAATACAGGAACAAGAAGAAATAAAAAGATGCTGGAGGCAATATACAGAAGAGTTATACAAAATAGATGAGGGAATGAATGATATTTGGAATGAGGAGCCATAGGAAGATGATTCCCAAATTCTAAGAAGTGAAGTGGAATCTGCAATAAAGGAATGGGAAAAATAAATCACTGGGAACAGATGATATCCCAATTGAACTGTTACAGACAGATGCAACTTTAGTGCTAACTGAAATACGCCAACAAACATAGAAAACAAAGTTGTGGCCAACAGACTAGAAATGCTCGATATACATACCAATTCACAAGAAAGACAATACAAAAGACTGCAGCAACTATAGAACAATAGCACTAATCTCACATTCAAGCAAAATAATGCTCAAAATTCTGCATCATAGACTCCAACCATACATGGAGAGAGAAATTCCAGAGGTACAATCAGGATTCAGAAAAGGAAAGGGCACTAAGGACCACACTGCAAACATACGATGGCTAATGGAGCGCACCAAAGAATT
>CM034710.1:39242816-39253112 GCA_020142125.1 Phrynosoma platyrhinos
AAAACCCCAAGAACAAGTACTAACAACAATAATCAATATCATCATGGGCAGCGGCGGTGGCGGCAGCAGGACTGGCCTGCGGCTGGTCCAAAGGCCTCGGGGCCACATCCGGCCCCCAGGCCTTAGGTTGCCTACCCCTGATCTGAACAAAATAAAATCAAAACATGCATCCACACACTGAGTTTGACAATTCACATCCATATTGCACCATAACTTATCTAATGGACTGTTTTGACAGTCTGTAAGGTAAGTTACCTTATTTTCCTGCGTATAAGACTACTTTTTTACCTGCAAAATCTGTGGCTAAAGTGGGGGGGGGTCGTCTTATACGCCGGATATAAGGATAATGAGGATAGAGGTGCTAGAACTCTATATTTTGACTGGAAAATGGGGGGGGTCGTCTTATACGCGGGTCGTCTTATGCGCCGGAAAATACGGTATGTCCAGTATGCTATGGATGTGAATTGTCAAGCCCAGGGTGTTCAAATGAAAGGGATATCTTTAATGTGGCTTCAGTAACATATACTTCCTTTTTTTGAAAAAAGGTACTCTTGGATACATTCATAGTCCTGCATTTAGCAGGTTTAAATTTTCTTCTGGGACATGAAGAGTTATATTATTTCTTTTAAAAGAACAGGCTGACCCTTCCAAGTTTTTGTTTGTTTGTTTTGAGACACTTGCCTCCATTTAGCCAATTATGTTTGCTTCTTGCTTTCATATATAAAAATATCTTTCTGAGAAGTTTGTTTTCTTGGTCAAAACTTTCTCTGGGAAATAGTTTCTATATTCCCTCCCGCCCCCACCTGCCGCCTAGTAAGCAATCTTATTGTATGTAGTGGATTAGTCGGTGGTTTTATTTTGGGATACTGGTGAGATGGTATTTCTGTTTTAAAATGAAACTTTGTTGTATTTAAAATATTTTCACTCTTAATTCTGTTTAGATCTTAGTATATTTTCAATCACAGTCCTATATGGGTATATGAATATGTATGTTTACATGTGCATATGTACCATACACATATACTCTCTCTCACACACAGTTCCCTTGAAGAAAGTCCATTGACCAAAACATGTTGGGACAGAAATAAAGTTCCCTTCCCGGCATCTGTTGTTCTCTCCACTTTTGCTTTTGCTTGTTTGTGGTACTATCCTCACTGCTTTATTGTACATTCATTTTCCAAATGGAAAAACTGATATTTTCATACTTGGTCCAAGTCGGCTCAGTGATTCTGTGGCTGAGGAGCTGTCCATTTCCATCTTTCCCATCCTGTACTTTCAAAATAAAATTGTGTTGCTAGGGGCCACTATCATCATAGTAAGAAACAGTTTTAAAAATGGAAAAATAATTGGTGGGGAGGGGATACAAAGTGCTAACCTAGCAGTTCTTAAAACCCTCAGACAGTTATGACAGAGATTATAAAACCCTCTACAACATATGAGTGCTGTTAGTATTCCCCAACCCACTGCCCCAAACAAGATATTTTTCTTTTTAGTGCTTTATTGAGGTCTTGCTTGTCCTCCCCCAGGCTTACTCAGCATGGGATGAGGTCGAAAGAATGGGATAGTGTCTGGCTTAGCCCGCAAAATGTGCATCTTTACGCCTGCGTATAAATGCCCTGATATGACTGCTGCAGCAAAGCAAAAATATGAAAATGCGACAACTCCAATGAATGTATTTATAACATAGGCAAACAAACCAGGCAGTCCAGCTGTGGGGGAAAGGGGGGTGAAAGGGTATGTATGGAGGGACCATGATTGTGCTTTGCCAATGTATCACTCACACCCTGATGCACTAATGCCCTGTACTGGCACAGCATTGCATGTGCAACTCTGTGACTAATCAAAGGGATGGCCATGCAAATCTGGGCAGATGTGAGAGGTACTTGGAGGTCACAAGTAGTGTGTTTGTGCAACACTACGCATCCATGGTAGGGAGATGACAAAAAAATTACCCAGCGAAATGGCTCGACGCTGCGCTGTGCGGTTGGATGGTGGTTATTCGGCCCGCTTTGGGAGTGGGCCATGCAGACAGCGAGGGTTCGACCCACTTTTGGAAAAAGTAGGATTGAGCCCCTTTTTCCTGCCTGTCTGCTCTGGCTCAATGTCTTTTTTGAACTAAGGAGGAAATGGTTAAATTATTCAGTCTTGCCTATGAGAATGACATTTATAAGATTTACATCCCTAAAGTAAAGTGGACCCTTAATCTGACCCTTGAAGCCATGGTGAGTAGATCCTTCTTTGCTGAGTATACATGCAGCCAGGCAAGCTGGCACAAGCAGTGTGGACATGATGTAATGTCAAATGGTACGTAACCATTGTCTAGCCAGTGGCCTGGATTTTTGCCCTGTGGTTTTTCACACCACATATCTTCTCTAACTCTACCTCAGAATCCAGAATAGAGTTTAGATGGTATTTTTTAATTTTTGAATGGCCACTGGCCTGCTGATTGGGGATTGTAGCACAGGAAACTCTGATCCAAAAGTAGTCCACTGGAAGAAATGTGTGAATTTAGTTTTGGTTTATGTTTTTAATAAGAATTTGCCAAAATTCACTAAACTATTTCATATTCAAAATTGAAAAATGTGAGATTAAAAATGTTCAAATGTGGGAGAAACAGAAACTGAAAGGTTTTGCCTATCTAGCCTTAGCTTTTTGAATGCTTAAGTCTTAAAAACTTGGGTTTGAAAGCCCAGTGTATTCAGCCATACCAGTGCTGAATCTGATTTGTATTTTCCAAACCACATCCTCCCATTCCCAGTTAATTAATCCTCAACAGCTCCCACCCAGTTCACCTTTCATAACTCACAATGCCAATGGAAAATTCTGTTCTATGCAAAATCAAGCATTTGAAAGATGGGCATCTTCAGATGAGATTAAACACTGAATGTAGGAGCAAACCTGCTTTGAGGGCTGTGATTACTGATAATCTTGAGCATCATGGATCAGTCAGGGAATTATTATGTGGTTTTTAACTCATATTCTCCCTTTTATGTACTCAGTAGTTAGCAGGCCAACTCCATCAGGCCTAGCCTGAAAAATATTGTATTTAGTCTTTTAAGGGGGGTGTTTATTGTATTACTGTTATTGTTGTAATGTAAGTTTTTAATTTGCATCTTATATTTGTAAGCCACCTTGATTGCTCAGGCAAGAGGTGGGATATAAGAAATAAATTGTTGTTGTTGTTGTTGTAATCTCATCTCTTGATAGCTGGCTTCAGCAGTCTTTAAAATGAGTTAGTTTTTACAATGAGTAAATGACTGTTTCAAATTTTTGGGCAAGATTTAAGGCAAACCTACAGAGGGTTTTAAGTAAATACTGTAAGCAAAACAGCAAAGTGACAAGACTGATCAAAGGGCAAATAAAAGCGAGGAGTAATGTTCTATGCTCAACCTACACCAGAGTGGGAATTATGCGGCTTTCCAGATGTTGCTGAATTAGGACTCCCAGCAGCCCTAGCGACCATAGCCAGTGCTGAAGAATAATGGGAACTGCAGTTCAACATCTGGGAAGTCCCACAAGTCTCACGCTTGCTCTACATCTTCTGCCTAGACACAGTTTTGTCCAGTGAACATCAGAAGCAGATAGCTTTTTGTTCTCTGCATCACTGTGATGCATGCATTACTGGTGTTCCCTAAAAGAGAAGTAATCTGATATTATAGGGCAGCAAGGAAAAGAAAGGCAACAAGGAAAGGACCAGCCAAAAGGGGGGGCAGGTAGATTTCTACACAGAAATATGGACAGATACATTTAGAAGCAGTCAGTCATGGACTTCAGCAGAGCAATTGAATCATGGTAAATGATGTGGAATAAAAGTGCTAATGGGATTTGATAAGGCACAGGCTTGAGGGAATGCTAGGAACGTGAGGTGTGTGTGCGTGCGTGCACGTGTGTGTATGAGGGAGAATGGCAGATAGCACCAGCAACTAGCATGACATAAAAGGGTACAAATGTGTTAGTTCTTTAATTATTATTGTATTTTAATTGTCAAAGAAAGTGAGATGTGCTCCAGGGATTTTCTGACACATATGCCAAAATAATTTGACTGGCTTTGGATATTGTGCACTTTAGGTGGATGTTAGATGCCATTTCATACTCTGCTTTAGGCAGCAAAATGTCTTGGGGCAGACCAATATAAGAATGAAATAGACACTTGTCAGTCCCTTTTGTCATCCTTCCAGAATCTGGAAAAGGTCACATTTTGAATTACAATTTGTTGTTATTGTTAACTGCCCTTAAGTCGATCTTGAGCCATGGTGACCCTATGGATGAGACATCTCCAAGGCCACCTGTTCTCCACTGCTCTGCTTATTTCCTGCAGACCCATGCCCATGAGTTATGACCCTCTTAATAGAGTCCATCCACCTGGCATGTAGCCTTCCTTTCTTCCCACTTCCTTCCACCTTTCCTAACATTATTGTCTTTTCCAACGATTCATGCCTTCTTATGATGTGTCCGAAGTAAGACAGCCTCAGTTTGGTCATTTTGGATTCCAGGAAGCTTTCTGGCTTGATCTGCTCTAGTACCCATTTGTTTGTCCTTTTGGCTGTCCATGGGATCCTCAGCACTCTTCTCCAACACCACATCTCAAAGGAATTGATTTTCTTCCTATCATCTTTCTTATCTGTCCAGATCTTACATCCATACATGGTAATAGGGAATACAATGGCTTGTATGATTCCAACTTTTGTGCCGAGTTGTATATCATTGCATTTTAGAATCTTTTCTAGTTCTTTCATAGCCACCCTCCCCATTCTTAGACGACTTCTGATTTCCTGACTGCCGTCCCCATTTTTATCAATGTTTGATTCCAGGTATGAGAATTCTTTTACTATTTCTATTTCTTCATTGTCTAGGTTTAACTTATGAAGATCCTCGGTGGTCATTATTTTTATTTTCTTTACATTCAACATTAACCCTGCTTTAGAATTTTCCTCTTTGATCTTCCTTAGTAGATGTTCCAGGTCTGTGAGGTTTTCTGCTAGTATTATGGTCTCATCTGCATATCTTAGATTGTTGATATTCTTTCCTCCTATTTTCACTCCTCCTTCTTCTGTGTCCAAGCCTGTTTTTCTTATAATGTGTTCTGCAAACAAGTTGAACCTTGTCTGACTCCTTTGCCAATTGGGAACCATTCTGTCTCTCCATGTTCTGTTCTGACAGTAGCCTCTTGTCCTGAGTACAAATTCTTCATCAGGACTATCAGATGTGTTGGCACTCCCATGTCCTTAAGGGCATTCCATAGCCTTTCATGATTTATGCAGTCAAAGGCTTTGATATAGTCTATAAAGCACATGCTGATTTTCTTTTGGAATTCCCTGGTGCGCTCCATTAGCCATCGTTTGTTTGCGATGTGGTCCCTAGTGCTTCTTCCTTTCCTGTAACCCGCTTGAACCTGTGGGATTTCTCTCTCTATGTATAGTTGGTGTCTATGTTGCAGAATTTTGAGCATGATTTTGCTTGTGTGAGAGATCAGTGCTATGGTCCTATAGTTGCTGAAATCTCTTGAGTCTTCCTTTTTGTGGATGGGAATGTATATTGATTGCTTCCAATCTGTTGGCCATCATTTTGTTTTCCATATCTATCTACATTGCCACTGTAGAGATTTAAAAGGCTGAAACTTGTACTGGAATTCCTACCCTTCTCCCACTTAAAAGTACTTACAATACTGTGAGTATTTGGATAATGGGTTGGGTTAGTTGCCCTGGAATCCAAAGTGAAAATCCTGATGTGTATCCTGAACTGTCTGTATGAAATACGATATTTCAGGAACAATGGGAGGTAGCAGAAGATATACTTTCTATATTTGCATAATTGTTTAAAACTATAGTTGCCAGTGCCACTTTTGGTACATAATTTAACATTTTAAAATGACACACTGCCTAAAATAGGAAGAAATAGTCTGGGCTAATACATAGTAATGGGGTAGATGAACAAGTATGGAATCATGAAGAAGGAAGCATAATTTCATCTCTGTCTTCCTGAAACATTTTCCTGTCTTGCTTCCAGGATTGTTTTTGATGTTGAGGTATTTTGCTTGCACAATACCAGACCAGATTAAGATGACTGTGGCCCTTGAGTACTTCCAAAAGTAGGACCCCTTTGTGGTTAGGTCAGAGTTGTAACAAAAACATTGGGAGATTCAAGAAGTAAGTGGAAAAGAAAATCAAGTGAGCTTTCCACTCCATTCCTTCATGACTGGGCCTCCAATCTGTGAAGGGCAAGTGCGCTAACTGATCCATTGATAATACAGCCATAGCTAATTGTCAGGTTTGTCTCTTCTGTGTAATACCTCACAATGTTACCTAGTATGTTGTTGTTATGTGCCTTCAAGTTGTTTCTGACTTATGGTGATCCTAAGGCAAACCTATCACAGGATTTCCTTGGCAAGATTTGTTCAGAGGTTTGCCATTGCCTTCCCCTGAGGCTGAGAGCATGCGACTTGCCCAAGGTCACCCAGTGGGTTTCATGACTGAGCTGGGAATCTAACCCTGGTCTCCAAAGTAATTCAAACCACTACACCACCCTGGCTGTCTAGTGTGTACAAAGGGAAAAGTTAAATGGGTGCCAAAATAAGCCAGAATTACTTTGGATGTGATGACAGGCAGGGAGCCTTCTCAGATGACAAGGCTTATCAGCCAAGCCAAGCAGAAGTGACAAGTAAAATTGGTTGCTTGCAACTCGCTCCAGCTGTTATGCCAGCCTCTCCAGCCCTTGTTAGGACCTCCAAATAGCTGCAAAAGTACTAGAATAACACAGCTTTTGCATTAGCTGAGGGCTGCTCCTTCTGCATGGCTGGGACTTAACAAGCTGTCCAACATAAGTGGAAGTAACGAGAAATTTTTCTACGTACACAATGTTAGGTGGAAAGTTTAGTGTCCTAAGAATCAAACTTATAAAGTGATGAGGATGGAATGTGAGCAACACTTGGTGAGGTAATAGTGGAGGGGGGGGAGGATAATTTAAAACTGTAGGTGCTTGTGTCTTCCTCTATACTCCAAAAGCAGAATAAATTTTGCAAAGCAAGCCCAAATAAGAAAGCATGTTTTTCCCATAATTTATTTGTGTTATAAAATTTTGCTTGGAATCTGGGCAATAATTTACTGCAAGAGAATATACTACTCTGGATGCACTTTTAGCTTGTGCCAATCCATTTAGCTCCACTGTGTTTGGATGTAAATCTAAACTGTACTGCATAGCCACTCCTCCACACTCCCTTCTTCTGTTGCAGCACAGTTGCAAGAAAGAATTTATTCTGGTTTCAGATACACAAATACCCAGTGATAGATAAACAGTATCTATGTTATACTGAGGGATACTGTGCAGTCACAAACAGGAATGTGTTTGAACATACAGCCTTTACTTGACTAAGACTTTTCTGTTGTGTACTGTTTTTCATTTCAAAAATCCCAGAGCAATATTGCAATGTCAAAAAATACAAAATGCAATCAATTCAAATAATAAAACAATAAAACAGTGATGGAACAATAAAATAACTAAACTTTTAATTAAAACCACTAGATGTAATTGGCTAGGTTAGTGATTAGAAAAATGCCTAGACAAACTAGTCTTCAGCCAAGGGAAGAAACATCTTGTATGGGGAGCCTAGCTGATTCCAAGGAGAGATTGTTCCACTTTATGATGGTCACTGTAGAGAAGACCCTCCCTTGAACCATGACAAAACACAGAACAAAAAGCTTGGGCCAGTTTATATAGGAGAGTGAATACAATGGATATTAAGGGGTTTGTGGGTTTTTTGGGCTGAGGCCATGTTCTAGAAGAATGTATTCCTGACATTTCACCTGCATCTGTGGCTGGCATCTTCAGAGATAATTCTCTGAAGATGCCAGCCACAGATGCAGGTGAAATGTCAGGAATACATTCTTCTAGAACACGGCCTCACAGCTCGAAAAACCCACAAAAACCTATGGATGCCAGCCATGAAAGCCTTTGACTTCACACAATGGATATGAAGCATTTTATTTTAGCTAAATATTTGCTATCACCTCTCAGCTGGCCAAGACCCTCAAAGCAACATGTAAGAGTCAAAACAACAACAACACCAAAACAATCTTTAAAAGCATACAGGAACAGAATGTGTGTAGTTTTTTAAAAACAACAACAACAACCCAGTGCTTAGAAACACACATAATTTAAACAGTCAAAAAAGCCACCTCTGGTTTAAAGAACCAAAGGCTGTGTGAAACAATTTTGGCTGGCATTCTATTAGTGAATTACAATGGTGTAAGTTGGACTCATGCCATTGCAGCTAACATTTTTGGCTGTTGTAGAGGTTGAAATTCTCTACTGATGGTGCAACCATCAAAATCCCCCCTCCTGCTTCTCAGCTGCAACCCATTGAATGCAAGCATTTTCTGGTTAGTGGAAAGTGAGGGGAACAGCAGATAAGTGTCCAGCCAGTTTCTTTTAGGTGGACACAGAGCAATGACATCATTCACAGGGACCATCAGAGGATGCCTGGAGGTCCTTGTGGATGGCTGTTGCTGTTCCTTCAGCTATAGAAAAATAGCCGGATGCTTGTCTGCTCCTCTTCCACTTTCCACCAACCAGGAAATGCTGAGTTTCTGAAGCCCATAGCTGAAAAAAGTTGATTGATTGGGGGAGGAAAATTAGATAGAAGACTATCATAGATATATCTTATAGCTACATCTCCCAGTGCAGGATCACAGACATAGTGCTGGCTGCCTGTTGAAAGCTCAGCCTAAAATCCTTTGGGATGTATTTCCACAGCTAAGATGCTGCTACAGAGAAATCCCTGGCATGTGTACTCACCAACCTAGTCTATTGAGGCAGTGGGATGTGCACCAGAACCTCCACTTCTAGAGTCCAAGAGCACCTCTTTCAGTGGGAGTGCAACCCATCCAGAATAAACTGTAACCCCAACCCTAGTTTAGCTTTCCTGCTGAGAACTTCCTCCTTGGCTGGGCTAAAACTGCAGTTTATTCAACCACATTCAAAGCTTCTATTCATAATACTTATAGTTAACAATGGGACACTGGTAAAAGTCCATTTTAAGAAAAGGTCTTTCTCACGGTAATGTAAAAATAGCACCTTATTCCTGTTACAAGGAAGTCCTCTCATAATAGTTCTGTGCTAAGTGAGCCAGCATGGTTCTTCCAGATTACAGTAGTTCTGAAAAATGCTTCATACAAACACACATCTTCCATTGCATGATATCCTACCATGCAACAAAGATGAAACAATCAAAACCAATTTTCACTTGTACAACTCAGCTACCAATTGTGCTTCTGTATAATAAACAAGCTGTCTGAACATTTCCTTTCATATTACAAGCTCCAGGAAAGAATGAAACATTCTGTCTAATATTTCCCACTGTTTATATCAACTGTAACATCCACTCCCTTAAGAAGGCATTGCCAATTTTAAATAAACATCTGTAACTTTCATATGGATTACACCATATGGAAACAGACATTCAGCTTTTTGTACTCATAAATATGCTGATAAAACAAACTTCTTGTTCAATCTATGAAGTCTTTAAAATTAAATCTTTCCGTCAGAGATGGTAAAACATATGGGCCTTGTCTTGAGCTTGGGGAAATTACTGTTTGGGACTATTCTGCAGGGGATTCTGGACAATATGACCCAAAATAGTGATCTCTGTTCCTGTCCTTTTAGAGATCATACATGGACTTATGCTATTGCTAGTCACCTTAAATCTTTGCTCTGTGATTATATCAGTTTATATCTAAGAAGCCTTAGTTCTAATTTTATTTTTTTGTTTATTAATTTTTTAATTTTAATGCTCCAGTAGTTTTCTGTATATATCCATAAAGATCATCTGTTTGTGATGTTGATCATTGCAGGAGGCTCTGTGTGTTTGGACAGAACAGTAGTATTTTTACTTTTAGGCTAACTTTTGTGAACAAGGCAGTATGTTGTTACTTACTGATTGTTCCCACTGCAAAGCAGGTGCAACTAAACCTTTTGGAGAAGGAGCTGGCCACAATTGGACTACTACAGTACATACTAAGGAATTGGCTCAAATTCCTTATAATAAGTCTCAGGCTAAAAGCCATGAGCCTATAAAACCTGCACCAGGATCCTTGATGGCACCTTCTTACAAGCCTTATTTAGCTTAAAAGATCAAGTACATTTTGCTCCATTGAATTTGTCCACAAGGAATGTTTCATGTGGGAAACCACAGAACTAATACTTTTAGTTGTAGGTGGCCCTTTAAGAATTAAGTGTGGGGCTTAAGAGTGATACAGTGGAGGAATTTAACAAGAGGCTGACCCTCTATCTCCAGACCTGCTT
>CM034710.1:39253212-39264194 GCA_020142125.1 Phrynosoma platyrhinos
TGGTTGTTGCTTTTGTTAACTGACCTTGAGTCAACCTCAACACAAGGCAACGTTGTGGATGAGACATCTCTAAGACTCCCTGTCCTCAACCTCTGTGCTCAGGTTCTGCAGGCTCAGGCCCATGGCCACCCTGACTGAATCTGGCATATGGTCTTCCTCTCTTTCTCCTGCCACCTACCTTTCCTAGCATCATTGTCTTGTCTAATGATTCATGCTTTCTCATTATGTGGCTAAAGTATGACAGCTTCAGTTTGGTCATCTAGGAAGAATTCAGGCTTGATCTAGAACCCATTTATTTGTCTTCTTGGTTGTCCATGGAATCCTCAGCAGAATTCTCCAGTATCACGCCTCAAATTAGTTGCTTTTCTTTCTGTTGGAAAGACAAGAGACCAATGTTGCTTTAGATCCTGTACACAGGAATGGTAGTGATCCATAGCAAAGTCTGTCCCTAATCCAGCCTGCCCTAATCCAGTGAACCAGAGGAATATGGACTGGCTGGAAATAAGATTTCTAATTATTAGACTAAGGGGGGTTGCAGACTGTGAAAAATAGTGTGAATTCAGTCCACTTTTAGGGTTAGGGTTAAGGTTAGGGAATCATGGGAACTGAATTTTATTGTGGCACTAGAGTTCTCTGACAAAGAAGGTTCAATGTCTCAGAAAAATAACAATTCCCATGAGTCCCTAGCACTAACCCTAACCCTAAAAGTGGACTGAATTCACACTATTTTTCACAGTCTGCAACCCCCCTAGGTTCACATATTGTAGTGTTACAGACCCTTTGCAGGTAGCCATCATGTGAAGTGTCTGCCCTTTAAGTCTAGTGATATTCACAAAGGCATTATGGAATCACACTGCCTGAATGTACCATGTAGAGCAGCTTCCAGGTTCTTGCATTTTCAAGGAGCTATATCCCACACAGTGGCCAGGATCAATGCCTAGTATAGTCATAAGTGTTCTGTAGGCTGAACTCTGCTAAGGCTTCCCACTCTCCACATCCAGGACTCATGATTTTGCTTTGATAGCCCTCATGCATGGGCATTTCATGCCTGGTGAAGAGGGGTGCATTGGAGAAGTGATTTGCTATGCTCCACAGCCAGATGCAGAGTGATGTATCTTCCACCAAAATCCACTGGGGTCTCAGAAGATGGTGTCATTTTTTTTCACCTCTGGCTATGGAGCATAGACGCGTCTATGATCCTCCATGCTTTCCACCACCCAGAAGGTTACCACTGCAAAATCATGAGTCCTGGAGGAGGCATTGGTTGGTATGGCAGGTGGAAGAGAATACCACCCTTTGCAATGACCCCCCCAACCCAGAAAACAAGAGATTCACATAAAGTGAACAGGCTCTATAGAAGATTGGATTAGATATTTGCAGCACATAAAGAGTTTTTTTCCTTCCACAAAATAGCTTTCTTCCATCTTTTATTTCATCCAGTTTTCCTGAACCTACTTAAGAAGGTCCTTTCAGTGGTGACACCTTATTTGTGGAATGCCTTCCCCAAAGATCCTTGTGTTTGTTGTGGTTTTTTCAATATCAGTTGGAGAGCTTTTTTATTTTCCTAGTCATTTAAAAAACTATTGGTAGTGCTTTTGCATCTCAACACTCTTACTGCTTGCTGGTTTTATATTGCTTTCATATGCTGTAGTATTTTTGCTTGTATTGTGTTCCATTATATATTATTGTTTTGTTGTTTGTATTTATATTTTAATGCATTGTACATGGATGGACTCAATAAGGGAAGTCACAGCCCTGAGTCTTTGGATCCTGAGCAGAGCTGTTGATAGCAGGGTCTTTCATTCATAGTATCACTATAATTCAAAACTGACTTAATGGCAATTAAAAACAGCAAACTCTGGCCAAGCATTCTAAAATGCATTTAATAGATTATAAATAAAAGCTGTGGGGGTATTTTAGTGCACTGAATAACTTTTCTAAGCAACTGTAAATTAAGAAGCTTATGATTGTACAGAAACCCATTCTCCAAAAAGATCAGTTTTCTGCAGCCTGGGGAAATTCATATGTGAATTAATGACCATTATAATCCTGCTCCTCTGGAAGGGCCCAGGTTGTGGAAAGCTGACAAATATTTTGTGCTCCACACACTTTATGGAGCATCATAAACTGTCATAAACAGATGTTTGCTAATCTTTACATTGGGGAGACTCAGATGAGGGGTTTCCTCACAGCCTGGTTGCTGTATTTAAGCTGTGAAGGCTTCTCCACTTGAGGACTAATAATAATAATAATAATAATAATAATAATAATAATAATAATAATAATTTATTTATACCCTGCCTTTAGCCGTAGCCATCAAGGTGGATTACATCTAAAATCAATACATAAAACATTTCCTACAATAGGTTACAAATCAATAAACTAACACTATTAACCCCCCCCTAAAAATGAATTAAATACAAGTCTGAGTTAAAAACTAAAGTTAAACAATAAACAGATTAAAAACAATAACTTTCAATAAACTCTCTGGGTAAGGCGCAGATGTAAGAGAATGTCTAATGGGGGGACATTAAGATAAAGGAGTATTTTTATTCTGAGGGCCTTTGCAGACTGCTAGAAATAGTTCAAATTGAGTCCACTTTAACTGCCCTGGCTCAGTGCTAGGGAATCATGGGAATTGTATTTTTTTCTGAGACATTGAGTCTTCTCAGTCAGAGAGCTCTGGTGCCACAATAAACTACAGTTCCCATGATTCCCTAGCATTGAGTCAGGACAGTTAAAGTGGACTCAATTTGCACTATTTCTGGCAGTCTGCAAAGGCCCTGGGTTTCTCATCTTCTACTGTAGAATGTAGCTTGGCTCACTTCACTGAGTCAGCTACACCCATTTGCTCTACAGCCTCCTTTCAGCTGAGCTCTTCCTTTCTACTTTTGGCATATGGTACTTTACATTGTTTAGATCAGTGTTTCCAAAACTACAGTGGTCCCCAGATGTTGTTGGACCACCTCTTAGAAGTGCAACCACCATGGGCAATAGCCAAGAATTCTACATCCAGGAATCCAAGGTTGGGAATGGGCTGTAGTGACTATAAAGGAGGTGATGGGCCACTGAGGGTACCTTGCCCAAGAGTTCTCTGAAAATGTACCCTGTACTGTTTAGGAATCCACCATGAAGAGTCCAGATATCTCTCTCATTCTGGTGGTTACAATCTGAGGCTGTGATCCAATACGTGTTTTATTTATTTTGCTCTGAGGTTTGGCTCAGGAAGTAAAGACAGTTTACTTCAGTTGGGGACTTAAACTGTTTCAAGGGAATATGTCCAAATTCGTACTAATTACACATATAACCCATTGGTATTAACAGATGGCGCTATGCCACACCAGCATTCAGAAGTCTGGTTCAGGATTAAAATTAGACAACGTGGCCTTGTCAGAGACTGGTAGGAAAGCTATAAATAAACATTAATGAGCTATAAATCACTTTAATGGAGTGCACAATGATCAGGCACCTAATGTATTTTCAACAAACCCTGCTCTAGGTTTTGATCATCTTATATTACCATTTCATCTGTATGGTTGTATGAATTGAGTGTTCTTTTAGCTGCATCCCCCCAACTCTGGAAAGTGCTTTGTCTAGAATTCCAAGCACAAATCTGCCTCTGAGGTGCTCTTCCGTATTAACATCAAACTTACAGAATTCACCCTATTCATCCAAGGGCCTCACAAATGATTCAACAGTTTCTCCAGGCTTCTGAGCTCATAAACTACATTCCTCTTGGGGATGAAATTATAATCAAACATGGCTAGGATACTGTCATAGTTGTATTTATGACTTTATTCATAAAGGATGTATAAACATTGTTTATTTCTTTTCCCATGCAACAGGGGTGGGAATCATGTGGCTCTCCAGGTGTTGGGCTGCATCTTCCAAAATTCTCCATCATTGGCTGTATTGGCTATACTGCCTAGGGCTGATGGGACTTGGACTTGTGGTCCGACAACATCTGTACAACCACATTATTCCTTTCTTTGCCTTACACTAAAGAGTGTTGGTACTCTTAACTTCTTCCTTGTGGAGTTTTATAGCCAGGAGAAAGCAATCAAAACTTTCTTTCCATGCCGGTGTTGCTGAAGAGTTATTAATACTAGTCATTTCCTTGTTAGGAATATGTGGATTTAAAACAAGAGTGAGAATCCCACAGTCCTCTAGATGTTTTTGGATTGCAACTCCCAGAAGACCCAGCCAGCATAGCCAGTGGTGAGGAATACTGGGAGTTACAGTTCAACAGTATCTGGAGGTCTGCATGATTTTCAGCCTATTTAAAACCTGGCCTCTGACACCAAATGAAGAGGCCATATCAGTCAGAAACCTGTTGTTCTTGTTGTTGTTGTTGCTGCTGTTCTTGTTGTTATATGCCTTCAAGTCAACTCCAATTTATGGTGACCCCACCCAAGTTCACTCAGTGGATTTCCACGCCTGAGCAGCAGTTCAAACCTTTGTCTCACAGAATCCTATTCCAGCATTCAAACCTCTACATCACGCTGGGTCCCTCAGAAAGCTGGACTAAAAATTACATGCTGTGTTAAATATATAGGCCTAATTCACGACAGAGGTCAAAATTCAATTGCCAGCCTCAACTAGAGTTGACCCATTCAATCAATGGAAGCTTGGTCAGTCAACACTTAAGAACAGTGCACTAGTTGGGGTGGTGGAAACTCTTCCAGTCACTTTCTTTCTGCAGGACCTTACAGGCTAAAGGTTTTAAAAATTGACAATTAACCAAAGTGACTCCAAGTAAAAAAGATAGAAAGACAAGCTGGTTTTGCAGCAATAGCTATTATTTCTTTATTAAAAAGACAGAATAAGATAATAGCAGAAACCAATAGACTATACTCTGTGTAAGCTGTTTCTCAAAGTAAAAGAGGGGGAAGATGACATGGAAGCTAAAAACCCTTCTCCTAACCAGTCTAAGGGAGCTAGAGCTAAGCTTAAGGGACTACAAGCTAAAATACACACATAGATTTTCCTACTCTCTGACATGAATAGGATTCTAGGAGGGCTGAATAATAGAGCAAGGAACCAAGTCAAAAAGAGATTCTCTCTGTCTCTGTTTTTTAAAGGTCTTCCTAACTTGAGAGGTGGTCTCCTAAGAGTGAAGGGAACACCTCTGGGTGGGGCAAAACATGACCTAATTCTGTGCTTACAAAAGGGCTGAGGTGAACATGCCCTTCAGGTTCTGACAAGGGCTCTTAAATAGTCTGGGAAAGTAAAGACAATAGACCCAGGTAAAGCCAAACAGTTGCAGACTTGTCATCTGTGGATGCTCAAATAGCAAGCCCACATTGTCCTCAATGGCAGTGCATACACGTGAGAGACAGCCCCTCTTGTCTCCAGTGGGGGCTCATGCATGTAGCCCAGAAGTCCTAATGGTGGCGTGACTGCATGCATATGCTGCCATTGGGAGCAATGTGGGCTTGGGCATCCACGGATTTTGGTATCCACTGGGGGTGGGAGGCAGAACAGATCCTCTGTGGATACCAAACTCCCACTGTGTAGATATCTAAAAAAAACGTAAAGGTTACCCCTTTGACAAGGTTGTCAACTTATGACCAAATGTAGGGTGCACTGCTCATCGCTGTTACTAAGGTGAGGGAGCCAGTGTTGTCAAAGACAACTTCAGTGGTCATGTGGCCAACATGACTGAATGGAACACTGTTACCTTCTCACCAAAGTGGTACCTATTTATTTACTTGTACTTTTACATGCTTTCAAACTGCTAGGTTGGCAGAAGCTGAGACTAGTGGTGGGAGCTCACTCCGTCACATGTTACTTGGGTCTTCAACTGCCAATCTGCCAACCTTGTGATCATCAGTGTCAGTGTCTTAAGCACTGCGACACCACAGCACCTTTGAATTCTTTGAAATAGATATCTGCCCTCTTTGAAATCCAGATAGGTTTGCTGGAGCTCTCTGTATGAGGGGGTATTGTAAAGTTTTAATTATCACCTTTAAAAAAAATTGACAGAAAGTTTGCTTTGATGTGTAGTTGTTAACTTAGCTCTACATAGTCACCAGCCAGTTTTACACATTTTCGTAGCATTTCTTGACCCTCCAAATGCCTGATATTGTAGAAGTCTGCAGATGATGTGCCTTATGAGGGGATATCGTAAGTAATAATTATCATCTGGAAGTTATTATGGTATATTGATGAAATTTTGTCAGTGTCATCATTGGTCCCTAAGTGCATGATGTTGAGAAAATCAGCTCACTTTGTTCTTTATTTTTGTGACAGGTTGTGCCAGCAGTGACTAAAGTGTAAAATCCTCGTAAGGCACAGTCTGCAGACTTCTACAATAACAGTATTTGGAGGGTCAAGAAACACTGGGGAAAATGTGTAAATCTGGATGGTGACTACATAGAGATAAGTTAACAACTACAAATCAAAACAAACTTTCTGTCAAAAATTTTAAAGGTGATAATTAAAAGTTTACAATAACCCCTCGTAAGCTGCACAATACCTCACACTAGGGGTATACCAACCTGAGCCAGTTCAGCAAGTCTCCATTCCTTGGAAGTAAACAGGACAGTTGAGCTCTGATTGCTTTCAATCAATGCCACCATTTCTTTGTCAGCAGGAAGGGTGTGTGAGGAAATTTTCAGTTTGCAGTTTGGCTTGAGTTTTCCCAAGATGGACAAAGAGTCCAGGCCATCATCAACCCTAGCTTGTCCATTATGAATTTGTGCAGACTTTGGCAATAGACGGCTTTCCTGCCTTGTGCATCAAAGTCTAATATTCATATTTATTGAGTATAATGTGTAACACACTAATGTATTACTTTCATTTTTTACTTCCAAGTTAGAGTGTGATACTAACTGACCTAGTTTCAGATAGGCATACATGGGCAGAGGAGATTTAAACCATCTTGCTCAGCTGTTTTTCGTTCTGAGCCTTCACCCACCTATTGCATAGAAGCTAAGAAAGGAAGTGGCAACATCCATTGGCAGAAGTGGAGATGCCTCCTTTTTCTTTTAGTCCATTACATTGGAAGGAACAATTTAGGGGAAGAAATGACTGAAGAGGATTAAACCTTCCCTACAAAAGTGTGGTCATCCCTTTATACCAGGCCTTCACATGCCCCTATAATATGCTAAGTAGCTTAGCCTTCTCATACTCAAGAATGGAAATGCACATGGATGACTGACTTTAACTATATACACTTAGATCCTGGGCCATCTATTGTGTAAACTATGTATACACAGTTTATCTATACACAGTCCCTCTATTGTCATTTTGGCTTGGACCATTTCCCATATTTCTATCCAGTCTCGTGGCAGCAGGCAGCAGGCAATAACCCAGCATGAACAATAATGGCAACCATGTCTGGGCTTCTGGAAAGGAAGCAGTTTTGTTCATGTGCTCAATCTGTTTTCCAGTGCGGCAGAGTCAGATAAGGGTAACACTCCCAAAGTTTAGAAACAAGACTTTGCACAGAATTAATGGTCTTCCCTAGAGCTCATATGACACAACACCCCCATCCTCTCTACGCTTTGAGCATGATCAATATTGTTTCTTGATGTCCTTTCCCTCAAACATACCAAAGTAAATAATAGTTCTGTATAGCCTTTGCCTTTTCTGCCAGGGCCCAAGTTAGAGAGAAACAAACCAAAGAAGAAATTATACAGCAGAGATACACAGATACAAAACACTTCTTTTTGATTAAGTCTTCCTCAGATTTTTCACAATTCTGTTTCCTTACATATCTGAAGAATTGTAATGACACTTCTTTAGATTGCCTGCACCAATATTATTTCTTACATTCATAGAAACACAGAATCTTAAAGCCAGAAGGGACCACAAGGGCCATCCAGTCCAACCCCCTGCCATGCAGCAATACACAAAGCAATCCTGAAAGACGCCCATCCAACCTCTGTTTAAGACCTCCACGGATGGGGGAGTTCACCATCTTCAGAGGCAATCTATTCTACTGTTGAACAGCTCTGACAGGAAAAAAGTTCTTACTAAATGTTTAGGTGGAATTTCTTTTCTTGTAATTTGAACCCACTGGTTTAGGTTTCAGTCTCTGGAGAATCAGAAAACAAGGTATAAGAGGGATGGTGTATTGGTCAGTTGGCTTAATGAGTCTTGTCAGCCTTTTTGTTACTTCATGGATCTTCACCCTGGAAGACAGCACATCTCTTGAGACATCTTATCAGTCCCACACACAACTGCCTCTGTGCCTCACAACAGGGAATCACCTACTAACCCAGACATCTGTTCTTCCTTTGAAAATTGACAGTAACTCCTCCAAGTATAGAGCCTTCAAGGTCACCTCCATGACTTCAGAGGTGTGAGGCTCTTGTCCCTTCCTGTTCCTCATAATCACTGATTAGAATGAAAGCTTGGACTGAACTGTGTCATTCCAAGCTTAAAGCATCATTCTTGATAGTTCTGCTTCTGTGTATCACATTCCTCCAAGTATCTTCCTCTTGTGTTTGGGAATTGTTATCCTCCCTAGAGACAGCCCCTGTTTCTTGCCCTTCCAGAAGAATCTGCACTGCTTTTTCCAAAAACAATTCATCCTCCCTAGTAAATCAAATCCTCTACTATTTCCCCTTTTTTGTTCTTCCATCCTTCCTCATTCTCTTTGTTCTTTCTCCTTCACTTTCTCTTTTTAATTCTCTGTGTATTAGCTCCTATATCAATCCTTCTTTAAATACCAGCAAGAATAATATGCATTTCTTTGCACATAACTCTCCTGAAATGTGTCTATTTCTGTCAGTTTCTGCTGAGGTTGAGTTGCAGAAAGAAAGTTCACTCATTAAAGTCTTAAAAACACACAAGAGTCGGTAAACGGACAAATAAGACATACACATTCTAAAATAATCTACATTTAAAATTCATTATTTAAAATTCATCATTTAAAAATTAACTGGATAAACCTGCCAGAAACACCTAAATAACTTTTGGATAGCTCTTCCAAAGCAGAATGGCCATCCTGCAGCAGAAAGTGCACAGTGGTGAAAAGCAGTAAGAAAAGTCCACTGAGCATGTGCCACTCCAACTTGTTCCTCCCTGCCCCATCCATTTTGTAATTTAGGGGTCCATATACTAGGCTTACAGTAGCTCTTCTCAGGCTGACTTTCTACTAAGCCTCACTCTCATATGGTCTTAAAGACTGTCCTAAGTGCTCCTCTTCACTCCTGCCCTAAAGTGACAGCTAGCAAACCAGCCAGCACTGGGGCCTTCTCAACCACCACCACCACCTCAGGAATAGAAAAATGTCTTAACAATAAAGGCCAAACATTACACTTGAAGGGTGTAACCCATGTGTCTTGGCTAGATTAGGCCTGTTCCCAACATAGGCTGCATCTTAACGTAGGTGTGTGACTGCTTCTAAGAGTGGCCTCCCTTGTTTTGCTTCCTTTCACCTCAGGTCTTCTGGGTTCAGTATTACTGTTTGGGGGTTTTACACAGCCATCATACTTTGTAAAGGTTGATGGCCCACTGTTAGCAAGTGCTTCACAGGAAGAAATTAACTAGGTGCAGTCTTATCTAGCACAGGGGGCTCCCAACTTGTGTGCATTTCCATTATTCCATTTTTGATGGTTTTGCAGACTTTAACTGTAAGTACTGCATAGAGAACTACAATTTTGCTGTCTGTGTAGGAATGGCCAAGAGAAGGAACACGGTAAAGCTGTACTTATTTGACACCTATCTTTGTCTTTCCCTATCCCTGTTTACAGGTAGCATCTTCTTTGAAGGAGCAAGAATTCATAGAGGCTTGGGGGAAGAAAGCAAAAGAAAGCTATGGCAACATCTGGCAGAACTTCAGTGATCCTCAGCTGAAGAAAATCATCAGTTCCATCCAGACATTAGGACCTTCCAACTTGCCTATGGAAAAGCGGCAGAAGGTAAACAATCTTTCAGAATGAGCTATAGCATCAAAATGGAAGAATAAAGGGAGGCTAGAGTTATAGGCGATATAATCCTACTGTTACAGAACTGTAGATTGTAGATGATGTGGGAGGAAGGCTGAGACTTAAGTATCTGGAAAAGACACAGTGGTAGTGTTTGTCAGATCATACTCCTTTCTTATTGAGTCTAAACTATTTGGATTAGATAGGTGTGAAGGAATGGCTTTCATCCTTCTGTCACTTGTCTGACACTAGAAATATTTCAAACTGGAAACTGATGAAGCCAGATTTTGTTAGAAACCATATACGGGATAGGAGCTAATACATTTTGAGTTACTTTTCTCTAACCCTTGAGACTTCGAAATTGCATTGGCAGAGCAACTCTGCTATGAGCTGTGTCCTGATTTTTTGGAGGAGAAAGCTCTTAGGCACTAGCCCTTTGCAGAGTCTTAAAAGGGGGTGATTTAAAAAACAGACAATTAACCAAGTAAAAATGAGGTAGAAGGACAAGGTGATTTGCATCAAAAATTTCTTTATTATTATTTCTTTATTAAAAAGACAGAAAAAGCAGCAGAAACCAATAGAACAGTCTATATTCAATGCAAGCTGTTTCTTAAAGTAAAAGAGGGGAAAACAGCACAGTACTTAAAAACCAACTAATCCTAACCAATCTAAGGTGGCTAGAGGGGTGTAGCAAAACTTAAGGGGCTTCCAGCCTAAAAAACACACATGGATTTCCTCATCCTCCAATGTGGAGAAGATGGCTGAGACTGGGGAAGGTCAGAGAAAGATTCTTTCTGTGTGTGTGTTTTCATGGTCTTTCTAACTTGTGGGATGGTCCCCCAAGAGTGAACGGTACACCTCTGGGTGGAGCAAACATGGTTTAACATGTGCTTGCAAAAGGGCAGAAGTGAACCTGCCCTTCAGGTTTGGATAATGAGCAATGGAGTTGTGTGTTGTGGATGCTGTTATGTGCCTTCAAGTTGTTTACGACTTATGATGACCCTGGGGTTTTCTTGGTGAGATTTTTCAGAGGTTTGCCATTGTCTTCTCCTGAGGGTGTGTGACTTGCCCAAGGTCACCCAGTGGGTTTCATGGCTGAGTGGG
>CM034710.1:39264322-39276222 GCA_020142125.1 Phrynosoma platyrhinos
GGAAGGAATTTTTCAGCCTTGCAAATTCAAAATGAAACCTGGCTTTCCAAGATGAACAAAGGGTCCAAGCCACAGCAGCCCTTTTCAATTATGAATTTTTTAGACTCTGCCAACAGACAGCTTTCCTGTCTTATGCATCAAATTTTAACATTCATATTTACTGGGCATACCTCATTACAACTCTATGTATGCCTTCTCAGAAGGCAGTACCATTGAGTTCACTGAGTACTCACATATAAGGGGGTATAGGATTGCAGTTGAAATCCATCAGAAATTTGTCCAGATGTTAAAGGCAGTTCTACATAACTGTTAAAAAAGGAAACTATTTCTGCCACTGAAATAAGAGTCTTACTGGACCGAAAAGATGAAAAGCTTTAGTTGATATGAACTTTCTAAGGACTGCAGCCCACCTCAGATGAAGAAGTGGGTTGTAGTCCATAATAGGTGCTGCCAAATAATATTTATTAGTTTTTAACAAAACTCTTTGCTGGTTTTCTGTGACTGCTGGCATGTTTACTGGAGATCCCTGCTACTGTTCATCTCTATTCATATACATGTCCAAAAGTCATGATAAGTTTAGAGAAAAAGACAGTAGAATTGCATTTGGAGTAGTAGACTGGGACATAGGAGATTATCAGATTGGGGGGAGAGCTGGGAGTAAAAGGCATACTCATGGCATAATTGTGCGATCACACTGAAAATTTTCAGACATATCATGCTCATCCAGGACTTATCCTATGAAGATGCAGGAATGCTCCTGCAACTACACCATTCCTAGGACTTCCCCATGAATGATTTGTTGCTGGAGCATTCCTGGATCTTCACTGGATAAGTCCTGGATGAGTGCAATGTCGTCTGAAAATCTTCAGCGTGAATGTGCAATTATGCCAAGAATATACCTTTTACTCCCAGCTTTTCCCCCTGTCTGATAATCTCCAGAGTTCCCCTCGAATCTAGCAATTTGTGAACAGAGATGAGCCATGAGGATTAAGTTCCAGCTGAGTTAGAGCTGTATAAAAATGTTTTTTTTACAGATGCCATGGAGATATGTAAAACATTTTAGTGCAAACTCTACCAAACAGAAGAGAACTAAAAGGAGTTCTGTTGATTTAATAATCCATTTTATTTGCCTATTTTGTTGTTTTATAGCCAAGGCTTTCTAAGTATTCTGGAGTGGTTGTGTTTGTATATAAAGGTACTTTTATAATGATGTTGATTAAAAAAGGGAAGGCAGATTCTTGGGTTCTCTTTCAAGATCTGCAGATGTACATATCTGACAATAATTTCTAATGATTTTAAAGAAATCATTGCTGAGGGCCCAACTAGATGAAACACATGAGATCCATGATTCACAGTCCCCTTAGCCAATAGCAACCAGGATGCAGTGGCTTAGTGGTTAAGATGGCAATTCTGACGATTGTAAGGTCAGAAGGTTGGCAATTCAAGGCACAAGTGCTGTGTGACGTACTGATCTCTCATCACTAGTCCCAGCTTCTGCCAACCTAGCAGTTTGAAAGCATGCAAATGCAAGTAGATAGATAGTACCACTTCTCAGTGGGAAGGTAACAGCATTTGGTGCAGTCATGTTGGCCACATGACCATCAGAGTAGTCTTTGGACAATGCTGTCTCTTTGGCTTAGTAACGGAGATGAACACTGCCCCCTACAGTCAGTTACAACTAGACATTCATGTCAAGAGAAAATCTTTACCTTTACTTTTTAGCCAATAGCAGCTGTGATGCAGTGCATGTTTCTATGTCCTCAGTCCCCCCCCCCCCCATAGTAGCATCAAGGAATAAGGCTCAATGTTAACTCCCACCCACTAGTGTTAACCAATATATGTCAACAAATTTGGAAAACGACATGGTGGCCAACAGACTGGAAATAATCAATATACATTCCCATCCACACACAAAAATGTGTTATAAAATACTGCAGCAACTACAGGGTCATAGCATTAATTTCCCACACTAGCAAAATTATGCTCAAAATTCTGCCACATAGAGTTGCAAGTGGGATTCAGGAAAGGAAGAGTCATTAGGGATGGTATTGCAAACATAACATGGCTAATGGATAGCACCGAGGAATTTTTTTTTAAAAGAAGCACATAATTCATAGACTACAGCAAAGCATTTGACTGCATAGATCACAAAAAACTATGGATGGATCTTAAAGACAACTCCAAGTCCCTCTGCATCTGATAGTCCTGATGAGAAATGTGTATCTAAGACAAGAGGCTACTGTTAGAAAAGAATATGGAGAAACAGAATGTTTCCCAATTGAAAAAAGGGGTAAGGCAAGGCTGCATCCTGTCACCCTATTTGCTCAACCTGTATGCAGAAAAGATTATACAAAGAGCAGATTTACACTCAGGAAAAGGAGGAGTAAAGATAGGAGGAAGAAATATCAACAATCTAAAACAGGGGTCGGCAACCTATGGCCCGGGGGCCAGGTGCACCCCCCCGAGGCCTTTGAACTGGCCCCAGGCCAGTCCTGCTGCCACGCTACCGCCAACTCCCACCGCCGCGCGCACTACAGCCGCACCACCACTGCAAGCGTTGCGGCCATCATTTTGTTTTCCAAAATGGCGGCCGTGTCTCGCTCGTGCATGTGAAGTACTGCGCATGCGTGAGCAAGCGTGCATGCGCATGCGGCGCCATTCCCCCCCCACCCAGCGGAAGACCTGGGGACTAGCGACCAACTCCAGGTCAGTAAATGTTGCCGACCCCTGATCTAAGATATGTGGATGACACCATTTTATTAGCAGAAAACATCACAGACTTGGAACAATTATTCAGGAAGGTTAAAGAAGAAAGTGCAAAGCAAGGTCTAATGCTGAACATAAAGAAAACAAAAATAATGACTACATTAAGTCTAGACAATGAGGAATTAGAAATAGTAAAGGAATTTTCCTAGCACAACCTATGTCTGATTGTCTCCTCCACATAGTCACAATTTACTGTAGTTCCCTCATCATCCATCCAGCCTTTAGGGTGAGCACAGGGGCTAAGCAGACGGCGCAAAGCGCCATCTTCAGAGCAAGGAAGGGGAGGGACAACCACATGCTGGGTACCCCAACCCCTTCCCCAAAACGTCCTCAGAGCAGCCGGCCCTCTGCACGGCCAGCGGTCTGAGGATGCCGTTCCGCTGCAGCATCCGCACACGCTGCAGCGGAAAAGCCGCCGAAGGTGCGCCGGCAGCCTTTTGCGGTGCACCTTTGGCGATTTGTGGAAGGAGCGCTATTTTAGCGCTCCTTCCAGGGGCGGCGAAGCTGCGTCACGGGGCCGAGGAATGGGGATGCCTTGGCCCCGATCCGCAGCTTCCTGGGGCGGCCCCGTGCCACCCGCCTGCTTCCCCCCACAAACAGTCATGCCTGTTGTAATTTTGTAAGTTTTTTTACATCGTTTTCCTTTGCTTCATCCTTTACATCCTTTGTTACATACCCCTAAGTTTTACCCTCGACATATCCACAGGTAATATCAAAATCCATAACTTTGGCCCCCAAACCTGCCCTTGATTTATACATGAAGTCAACTTACAGTCCAGTATATATAGTAATTAAGATTGTAAGCCAGAGGGCAGGGAACTGTTTTATTACTCTTTTATTTGTTAAGCATCATAAACCGTGATGGTGCTATATAAATAAATGATAATCATAATATTAATAATAATATATTCTGTTTCTTAAACTTATCCTTGTGCCTAAACTGAATATGGAAACATAGCATCAGCTGGATTTCAGGTTTCTTACCCAGCTGTTTCTACATTGCAGAAAGAGAAGAAAAAGAAAGAAAGAATGAATGAATGAAAGAAAGAAACCTTCATTTGAACATAATTTTTGTGGCCAAGAGAACCTAAATTTCTCATACTCCAGCTTGATAAGTAAAAATATTACCATTAGCAAACTGCAGCTGCCTTGGTTCCCAGGAACCTCTGACCTATATTGGAGAGAGCCAGGTTGTAGAACTGCTTTTCTTGGGAATTGTAGCTGGAACTGAAGTTCTGATGATCACAAGTTTTATTTTACTTGATTTTTTAAACCAAATACCTCACACAATGTCATGTTTTTGCCCTTTACTCATGTGAGACAAATAAATTATTTTCTCCATTGCTTATTTAATTAAAGGAAGGTCATTCTAACCATTGCTTTTTAGTTGATCTAAGGAAAAAACAAATATAAACAGCTGCACTAACATCTGTAAACTAGGGATTATGTTCAAATGATGTCCAATATGTGCCTCTTTATACAAAGAGTCATTTGTAGCTTAGTCATATAGGGAAAGTAAGATCTGCCTCACTCCATCATCAACCAAAATGTTGTTTACATGGACTGTCAGGAGTTCCCCAGTGTTTCCAACCTTACCTGGAAGTAAAAGGGACAGAAACCCAGTACTTTCTCTGTTGTTTTTTTTTTAATTAATGTTTTCCAGATACAATAAAAGTTACATATATTAAAGAGAAAAGGAAGAGAAAAAAGATAAGCAATAGAAAAGAAATAGAAAGCAAAAACATAGAATATATTAGAAAATATAAATAAACATAACTAAAGTAGAAAGCTAAAAAGTAACTTCAGACTTTCTTTTTGGTGATTATAACTACATATAAGACAAAAATACCTCTCCCTAAAACTTCTAAATCATCTACTTCTTTCAAAAATCTACTCATTCTAATTCACAAAACCCACAATTTCCAAATCATTTTCTTTTATTTGCAAATAGTGAATCAGGGGGTTCCAATCTTTTTAAAATGTCTCAAAATAGGCTTCCCTAATCAATGTCAGCAATTTCTCCATTTCTGCTAGTTCATTCAGCTTTAAAATCCAGTCATATATTGTAGTAGTCTGCCATATTCTTCTCCAACTTATCAGCCATCAAACCCAATATAAGTCGTGAACCCAGAACTTTGCACTGGCACAAAGGAGCCCATTTGCCTTTAGTTGGTAATAAAAGGTCACAACTTATTTATCTGTACAGAGGTCATAAACCACAGTGTGACAGCCATAAATCACTCACACCATTGTTATCCATTTGACATATGTGTTAACACTATATCATAAATAATGTTATAAATCAAATCATAATCATGTCATAACTTCAGCCATAAATCATGCCATAAATCATTCAAATGTCAATACTCAATTCATAGATCAAGCCATAAATCATGTCATAAATCATTCATAGGCTAACACTTCAAATCAATCATATGGATTAATAAGGCCATAAATCACAAACTGTCATCATAAATCAATCATCCATCGTAAATCACAATATATTGATTAATGAGCTATTTTAATCCCATGCATAACCACTACTACTAGCCCCAATGGCCCTATCCAAGTTGTGACAAGATCAGTAATAACGCCACATTATAAAGCTAAAGCTTAAATATAGTAAGAACAATACACATACAAGGTACATTATGCATAGACCCAAATGACTAACTAACATCGTATAAGGCTAACTAAAACTGAAAATCCCCCAGGGAGGGCTAAAAACCCATGCTCCAATAGCACTGGGAATATTCCCTCCCAGCCCCCAAAGGTGACCAGCAAAAGCCTGAGGGCACAGTAATGAAACATCCTAAACTGAGAGTGGGTAAACTGGGTCTCTCGGCTGCCCAGCAAACAATGGCTGCAGCCATGTGGTGTAGGGTCTTATATAGGCCCCAAGTCCCCCCCCAAAAAAATTTCATGAGATCACGCAATCCCGCAAGATTAGGGGAGTTGCTGGGGGATTTCACGAGATCTCCCTGATTGGCTGGGAGCCACAGGAAGGGGTGGAACTTCTTTGGCCTCCACCAATTACAGCACCGCCCTCCAGAGATGGCTGGTGCAACAAGAGGTCCCTCCTGATGAGTCGGGGGGGATGTCTTTCTGTGTATAAAGTATGTGTGGTAAGCACTGTTTTATTAGAACATAGTAGGCTGGCTGGTTGGCTGGCTTATGTTGCCCACCATAGCTGCTTGGTTGTGGGGGGTTCTACATTCAAAAGGCATTAAGAAGGTGATGATAGAGCACAATTTTGTTGCTACATTGCCTTTCACCCTTCCCAAACTGTGGTCCTCCACTACTAAAAGTCCACTGAAGCAGGTGCTAGAAGCCTGATTTCATTGCACAGTATGGCACCCTAAACTACCCTTTCTCTTTCAGTGCCAAATCTTACTCCTCATCTATCTATTCTTGTATTGTCCTCAAAGTGTCTCTGTGCCCTCTTCACTGCCTCCTGACTTCCCAATGCCTGTTTTCTGTGGAACTGGTGTTCATCCAGAAAGCAGTCACCAGTCACAAACTTTTTCCCTGTTGACACAGTTTTTCCCACCAGCAGTGTTCCCTTCCCCAGACCTGACATCTTTCCCCAAATATTGCCACCATTGCAGCCTGGTCCTTTGACATTCTTTCCTTCTCTCACACACTTCACCACAAAGACTGAGGTGATGTTCTCAGATTATACCAGTATCAGCCATTGTTTACTCAATCCTATCCCACTGATTGTGACTTGTGAAGTTCATTCTGCACAACTCTGTTGCTGTTTACATTATTCCTTCCTCCTTATTCCTCACAGTGTTCATTTCAGACCTTGCTATTTCTTTCACCTTCTTCCTGTGATAATATCCTCACCTTGCTCCTTGATGATTTCAATATCCATGTTCCCATGTGCTCTCTAGTTAAGAAATTCAGAACATTTCTCTTCCACAGAATGAATGTTTCTGAGGCCTGCAAAACCTTGTTCTTTGTCAGAAAATACAAGATTAATTCCCCATCTAGACAATAATAGAAGTTTCCTTTCTAGGGACTTTGTTGGCTTAATTATATGAAGGCTTGAAAGATTTGAGTAATGTGTCCCTAAAGGGAGTTTGTAAGACATCATATATCTCTCCTGAAATAGATAGTGACTGATGAACCCTATCCCTGGTCTGATTTGTAATTAAGAAGAAACTAAGCTATTTGACACTCTAAATCGGGGGGAAACCTTGTGCTTTTCTTCCTGGGTTGTGTTCCAAGACCAATGGGATTCTGTCACAACCTGATTGATATGGCTGGGAGTGTGATGGACCTGATCCAACAGGCTCCTCTTTCCTGCCTGCTTACTTTACTGCTGCTCTACCAGTGGTAGTGGGAAAGAAGTTTCTTCCCCTGGCACTGTTGCATTTGCCAGGACTGCCACTTGCCAGCCATTGGAGAGAAGTGGAGAGAGAGATGTCCTGACTTCTTGCCAGAGTAGCAGCAGGGTAAGTCATTGGAGTTGGCATTCCATAGTCTGCAACTCAAATTAAAACCTCAGCTACAGAAGAATTCAAGATTCACCATTCTTGCATCGTATCTCTGAGTTGGTGAGGTCTGACATTTCTAGCAATAGGGCAGCTAATCCTGAGAAGAGTCTGCACCTAGCAAACATAAATGTTATTGAATGCATCTGACAGGGGCTCTTAGGGGGGTTGCAGACTGCCAGAAATAGTGCAAATTGAGTCCACTTTTAGGGTTAGGGTTAGTGCTAGGGAGTAATGGGAATTGGTTTTTTTCTGAGACATTGAGCCTTCTCTGTCAGAGAGCTCTGGTGCCACAATAAAATACAGTCCCCATGATTCCCTAACCCTAACCCTAAAAGTGGACTCAATTTGCACTATTTCTGGCAGTCTGCAACCTCCCTCAGTCTTAACCAAAGAAGGCTGGAGTAAGCAAAGAGGGTAAGGGTCAATGCAGACAGCCCCTAAGGCAGGGGTAGGCAACCTTTCCCCTTTAAGGGCCGAGGGACTTCAGCTCCCAGAATCCCAGGAGCTATTGATCAACATGGGACTATTGGCCAACATGGCTGAGGCTTCTGGGAGCTGAAGTCCCTCGGCCCTGCAGGGCCTAAGGGGTGGCTCTGTGGCGCCCCTGAGAGCACTAGATCGGGTGCCGTGGCAACCACATGCCGCGGCCCCGATCCAGCTTTTTGCCGCTTCAAAAAGAGCTGGCAAATGCCGCTCCTTTTGGGGGTGGCAAAAAGCTGCCCTTAGTGCCGCTGCCATGGCTCTTGCACCTCCTTAGCAATGGGATGCCCTGACACCACACACCATGCGGTCGGGCAAGCGGCATGACAGCAGTGTCGCGAAGGAGTCAGGGCAACCAGCATGTGGTTGCTCCGCCCCAACTCCACCCCCAGGCCGGCCCTTTTGGCCAGTCTACATTGGCCCGAAGTGGAGCCTTGAAAATCACTATCAAGCTCCAGACTTGGAATCCCATTTAGCACAGCACATGGCAGTGCCTTTGCCAAGATTCCTGAACAGATGACAATATCTGGTTGATGGAAGGTGGGGGAAGGAAAGCAGGTCTTCATGTGAAGGGAAGATAGTCCTCATGAAGCACAGGCAGCAGCAAAAAGAGAGAAAGACCATTTCTGTTTCTAAACTTGCTGTTTTATCTGTCAGTGTCCATCTGCTTTTGAGTCAGAAGAACAAATTTTCCTGTGAGAACAAACCTGTGGGAAGAGACTGTTTGGGAAAAATTTCTATTCTGGTTCTCTTTGCTTCTCTGAGAGCAGTTCTTCTTTGGCAGCTCAGGATGATCAGCAGAGAAAGACTACAACAGTATTTCACAGCTCAGAAATACCTCTCTGTTCCTTTTCTCCATCCAGTGAGGAGACAAGACAGAATTGTGAAGTGGATTTCCAGGTCCTTCCTGTTTATGGCTTCACTTGTCTCATCCCACTTGGCCAATTCCCACTTTGTATCATTTCTATGGTGTGGTGTAGGTTGGGCCACACATACCTTAGAAGGGCTGTGGTGGTGTGTGGTTATGTGTCAAAGCCAAATCAGAGATTTGATGGTGTAGATCAGATCATCACATCACAGTAAAGTGGAGAATAATGGTTTCTCAGTGTAAACATGAAAGGATAGGAGAAAGAAAAGGAACAAACTATGAACACTGCTCTTCATTACAAAACAGTTAGGAAGATTGTATTCTGTTTTTCTGACCCAACTCCAGAGACACCAAAGTATCACAATAAATTATACTTAAATACACAACCTTGTATATAATAGGTGTATATTTCCAGCAGCCTCCTTGTGTATCTTTGTTGTGGCATAGGAGCCCTGGTGCCACAGTGGTTAAATGCTGGTACTGCAACCACAATGTTGTGAGTTTGATCCCAGCCAAGGTTGGCTCAGCCTTCCATCCATTGGTAGGTCAGTAAAATGAGTACCCATCCTGTTAGGGGCAATTGGCTTACAGGTGGTAAACCTCTGAGTTCACTATTAAGTGGTATAGAAATGTAAATGCTAAATGCTTTAGGGCAGCCATTCTTAGCTAACTGTTGAAAATACATAACCTTGGAATGGAGACATATTGGATTGCAAAAGAGCGGTCCCTGTTGAGGTGCAAATGGATTTTAAATTTCCTGGACTTTGCAAATCTCCCTGTAGCCACAGGGCCAGGAGGAGAAGGAGGATCCTGCCTACAAAAGATATCCTCCCCACCATATACCATCTTAACTAAAGACTGAAGCAACATGTAAGCATCTGACTAACATCCCCAATTGTTTTTCTCCTGTTTGGCGTGTAATACCTTGCCTGATGAAGAAGCCCATGGAGCTTCTAAAACTTGCAACAAGCATATTGTGCATTTTGATTGGCCAATAAAGGTATCACTGATGGATTTTTGTTGAAAATATGATAGGTCCTATAACAGAAGTGGGGCGAGTACAGGCCACATGTTCTACCCAAAGGCTATTACTGTTGCCTGCAAGGGCCACTCACTCCATCTGCATTTCCCCCCAACTCATTATTCACTCTGTTCCCTTGCAGCCATAGAGGACAATTTTGCTTGTCCACCCCACCCCCAAAGGTTATTTTGATCTTGAAGAATCATTTTGTTTAAATCATTTTTAAAACCAATAAGTTCTGGTTTATTTCCTGCTTAAAAGGCTATGCTAGGGCTAAAGCAGCCAGGGGTTAGGAACAAAAACATGCAAAATTAGCTCCCATACTCCCTGTATTGTGCACTGGGTATTTAGAATACATTAAAAAAAAAAAGTAAAAAAAAATAAGGAGTTTCGGGGACAGCCCTCTGAGGTCCAGTGCCCTGTGTGTGTGGTTCCCCTAGACCAGGGGTAGGCAACTTTTACCTACCTTGGGCCGGTCCGTTGGTCCGGAGCTCTTCCGCAGGCCGAAGGGGGGGAAAATGGCGCTACGCACGCTCGCTCACACATGCGCAGTACACTGGAAGTACTGTGCATGCGCGCGCGCGCTTGCGCATGCATGCGCAGTATTTTGACGTATGTGCAAACGAGTCGCGGCCTCCGTTTTGGAAAACAAAATGGCGCCCGCGACTCGTGCAGGGGTAGCATGCGCGGCAGCGGGCGGCAGTGGCAGGACCGGGCTGGGACCAGTCCAAAGGCCTCGCAGGGCTGAGCCCGGCCCGCGGGCCATAGGTTGCCGACCCCTGCCCTAGACCTTCAGTAGTTGCCCACCTCTGTCTTATATTGTTGAGATCAGTCTCTAACGCAGGTGGAATTGGCAATTTTGAGATGATCACTCTAACCTGTACTTTTTCTATGTTTTTTCAAAGTATAACACTATCTTGAGTGAGATGGACAACATATACTCCACTGCCAAGGTGTGTCTACCAAACCAGAACTCCAGCTGTTGGGCTCTAGATCCAGGTATGCATCCTTCTGTTTGCATTGGCTTCCCTCCCTGCCCACCCCACTCTATTTACATACTACCAGGTTCCTTCTGAACATGGGAGCACCCCCAGAGTTGTGATACACGAAAGTGCCAAGAAAAAACCTTTGTTGATGAGCCAAGTATTATGTGTATATTCACATAACGTGTACAATGTAGTTACATTTTTTAAAAAAATCCTTGCATACTTGCATGATGTTAGAAAATAATTAACTTGGTAGTTACCATGCTGCATTTAGCAAGATGTCTTGTTTCTTGTTTCACAGTATATTTGTTCTTCAAGCATGAAAGAAATTGAACCCCCAAGAAAAAATTTTGACAGGCTTTTAAACTGGCCTCTTCCTTTTTGAGTTTTAGTCATTCATTTTGCTTTCAATTTAATCCATGGAATTAAAAGGGCTAGAACAGAAAGATAGCAATATTTTGAAAGCTAGTACTCTTTAAAAAGCCAAAAGCTCAAAATTGTCAAGAAAGTCAAATATTTTGTTTCCTAATTGGACAGAAAGGTACTGGTGATAACATGCTACTTCCCAGACTTACAGCTGTAAATCATTAATAGCCCAAACTGGAATAGACCCATTCGTCTTGAACTCTTACATCAGATAAATATGAAATGTGAGATTCTCATACCATCAGAGACATCACCCTTAAAATACACTTAACCTATTAAAGGTCAGTCTTATAGAACAGCTTGTATCTCCACTTTTTAACCTTATGTATGTTTTTAACTGATGTTGCATGATGTTAATTTGTTGTTGTTCTCTGCCTCAATTCATGGGGTAAGAAATAACCATAACCATAATCATGATGCTCTCAAGTGTCAACTGCAGCATTTTCTCCATGTATGAAATACAATCCTATTTACAGCAGGCCCTTGCTCTCTACAGGGTTTTGGTTCCAGAATCCCCTGTGGATACCAAAATCCGTAGATGCTCATGTCCCATTAAATACAGTGGCAGAGTAAAATGGTGTCCCTTATATAAAAGGGCAAAATCAAGGTTTGCTTTTTAGAATTTATATATTTTAAACATATTTTCAAGCTCTGGATGCTTGAATCCATAGATTAAAAAATCCCTGGGTATGGAGGAATGACTGTATTCTCGGACATAAAACAATCTCCATCTAACATATTTATCTTTATGGAACTTCCTGATAACCACTAGCTTGTGTTTACAATGGAAAACAATGTTACTTATCTCAACTGTTGTTTTTACAATAGTCTTACTGCAAGAGGATATGCCT
>CM034710.1:39280145-39314316 GCA_020142125.1 Phrynosoma platyrhinos
CCTTTGGAGCCTTCGTATTCATTGCGCTATGGCCGCCAGGGCGAAATTTAGTTCGTTTCGGTATAGAACTGAATTTATTCTCACTTCGGTTATTTTTCTGTTACTTTTCGCTTCATGGCCAGCGTTTGATAAGGTCCATAATGGGCAGCCCCTATTTAAGTTCTGTTGAGGCAGTTCCAAATTACATCTGCGAAAAAGGGCTGAGAAGCATTCCTTAGAAAGTCATAAGAATTACAGTTTCTCAGATGAATGAAGTCCTTAGAGTGTTCTTGTTTTTATCCTTTTGTATTTGGGGAGAGAAACTTGAAAGCATATGGACTTATGCTGAGATCCTTTTTCATGCTAGTGTAGTGTAAAGCTACATCAATGTGGGTTAATCATGGATTCTGCATGGGATAATAGTGCATTGCGTGCTAATGTTGTGTGAAAACCATTCGCACAATGTAGTAGAAATGCCATCTACACCTACTAGAGATCATTTGGGGGCATTTTGGTGCAAAAAAAATGTTTTGCCATGGGGGGTAGGGACCATAAAAACAGCTCTGGGAGCTGTATATCAACTGTAGCTTGCTCACCTCTAATTCCTACCCTCAACTTCTGGTTGCCAGAGTGGGGAAAGTCACTAGTCCAAACTTCACTCCCTCCCTTGGTAATTCCTCAGCATTCCTTGCCACAGTAGCTCATGTATCCTTCCTAATCTGATATATACAGTCCGACTAAGAATATATATTTTCTTATACATGTGTGTGTATGTGTATGTACATGTGCACGCACTCAAACACACCACACAAACACTAATATATGCATGCCTGGTGATTTTTGTAGTATGTATGGCTGAGATCCTACACATCACATAACATATCATATATGAGGAAGTAGACCAAGTCTACAAAAGGTTATGCTACAACTTTTGCACAGTTAATCTCAAAGGTGCAAGATCCCTTTGTATACATCTAATTATACCTCCCAATGTTACCCAATAAAAAAACTCACCTTGTAAACAACACAGCCCTCCTTGCAAGAGGTTGTTGGGATGGGAATCAACACTAGCATGCCCAACTATTTTTCTGTAGCCGGACATGCTATGACAGGCATCCATAGCATCTCCCTGGTGTCCTTGGAAGGTTTTTTCTGATGACAGCCTTGCAGCATGACCAGGGTACAGGAAAATACCAGATGTGTTCCTATTGATTCCCCCACTCTCCAATAACTTGGAATTGGCCATATAGGGAGTCTGAACCTCTTACAATGTGAGTTTTTGGGGAATTCAGATCACTGTATGGTTGCAATAGAATATAAAAAAAAAGTGTATTTCAATGGCCTAATTCTGACTTAACATCACTATAATTAATCAGCACAATGTCAATCATTGCTTCAATTTTGATTGCATAACTTGCTTCTGCTCTTAAAAAGAGAGAGAAGTATTTAGCTTTACTTTCAAATGATTTATAGCAGGTTTCAACTTAATTTATCTCTGTTGTCCTCAGAACAACTTTGTGAGGCAGATTAAGCCTAGGGAAAGTCCAAGGTTATCTGACATGTTTTATGCCTCAGAGCAGAACCATTTTATTTTCTCTAGTCAGGGTAAAACAGGTTGATGGTATTCAGTTCTGATGGACACATGACAAAAAGGGAAAGAGTTAAGAAGGGATGTCACAAGGAATTGAACCTGAATACTTGAAAAAGCAAACATCTTTTTCAATTCTTGTAAGAACACTGATCCCAGCAAGACTTGGCTTGAACTTTGCCATAAGCACCAACCTTAAACTGCTGATGCCCACACTTCCCTTTCCCCTTTCTTAGTCCCGATCTTACAAACCATACCTGGGACATGAAAAGTGGAGACAACAGAGATGGCAGCACAGTCACTTGTAATACCTAATTCCTATACCACAAAAGAATTGGGTCTATATATCAAAAAGTCATTTGTGGGAAGGGGATGGACTTCATTTTCCTCTTAGGAGAGGTTTTTGTGAGCTTCAGATTTTCATTGGGAATACAACAGAAAAAAGAGTGCTAAACTTCCTCCCCCTTTCCATCATCCAGAGACTCTGCAGGTGCTATTTACATATTTACATATTAATACCTTCACACAATTAGTGAGATCTAGTTTGCCCTTTATTTTGTGGGAGAAACCATTTCTTTTATGTGAAGTCAAAGGCTTTAATGGCCGGCATCCATAGTTTTTTGTGGGTTTTTTAGGCTGTGTGGCTATGTTCTAGAAGAGTTTTATTTCTTTTATCTTGATCCAGAAGCAATGAGAAAGATAAATATTTTCTTCTTCCTTGTCTCAAATGTGGAAAACTGAAAAACAGATTTGACCAGCAATTTGACCAGAGGCCATCAAGTCTCAGGACTATTGTCTGTGGTGAGAAGAAACCCAGATCTGGTTACATCAACTAACTGAGCTGTCCTGCTTTGCTTCCTGCAGGTAACATGTGGGCCCAACAATGGAACAACATTTATGATATGATGGTCCCTTTCCCAAATAAACCTAATCTGGATGTCACCAGCACCATGCAGCAACAAGTAAGAGCATAGTGTTACAAATGTATACATTTTCCTCTCTTTGTCTTGCTGCTAAGATTGTGAATTAAAACATGCACATCTTTAAACATCACTGTTAACATCTGTCATCATGTAGTGACTTACTCAGTTGTTCTCTGGGCAAGTATTGGGAAAATAATATGATTACTTATTCATCTAACAACATCTAATAACAAGGAAGATATGTATAACTAAAATAGGCAAATAAGCCACAACTGTTTCCAATATAGTTTCTGCATTGAATACGTTCACCTTGCATCACAGCCTGATGGGCAAACATATTTGACATAGTTTCTGCGTTCCAAGGGCTGATTCCTACATTAAATTTTCAGATGTATAGATCCTTGCTTCCATGTAGTTTGCAATGTAGGAATGGTTGGGGCAGTTTTCACTTTTGGTCTGAATAAACATGTTATAAACATGGTTTCTGCTTTCATCTCAAGACTTGTGTTATGAAATCAGAAACTACACTGTCACAACTATTCTCATCATACAAAATACATGCATCTTCACACAGGAGTCAACTCTCACACTACATAGTGCAAGTGGTCTTAGGAGCCTTTCATTTCAAGAAGTATCTCCTTCGCTTCTCTTCTGTCCCACTGAGACACTTGTCTCTAACACTCAAGCATCAAATGCTCCTGTTGTTATCTATTATGGGAATACTTGAGTGAGCTGGAACCAGTCTCCAAGAGCAGTCTCCAACAAACATTTGTGCTATCTAATGCTGCGGATGGGTCCTTGCCTTTCCTAGAATTGGACCGTAAGACACATGTTCCGGGTGTCGGAGGAGTTCTTCACCTCGCTTGGCATGCTTGGAATGCCACCTGAATTCTGGGAGAAATCCATGCTGGAGAAGCCAACAGATGGGCGGGAGGTGGTGTGCCATGCATCGGCATGGGACTTCTTCAATCGCAAAGACTTCAGGTGCATACTGCATATGACAGGGCCTTGCCTAGAAAAGGAAACCAAAGCCCTTGTTGGCATTGAGACCAATGAAGTGTGTTTGGGTTTTTAGGAAACAAAAAGAGTTACACACCTTCCTGGTTTCTGGCCATCTTCAGGGGCATTTTCATCTCATGCTTGATTTAAAAAAATACAACCAAAATTTGAGATTCAAGGGGTCAATACTTTAAATAGATGCTTAAACAATCCAAGTTCTAGTGTTAGTACCAACATCTGACTCAATTTAAATGGAAGATCTGCTGCTTCTCCCAGTTATGGAAGTGACCAGAATACTACCATCTTGGCTGAAGGACGTGTTACGTTCCTGATGCAACCTGTAGGATGTCTAGTTCATTTTCTATACTTCAGTATGTGTCTGTGTGTTGCATGTGTGTATACCTCCTTGCAAATGGCAACATCAAAGTTGCTACAGATGGCAACTTCTGAATAACATGCTTATCTAGCCATGGGGTATTTTCAGTGGAGATACCAAAACAATATGAGTTTTTTTCATGCGCCCAAGGACTGAGCCCTAGTGCAGAAAGCAGGTTTGGGCCCCCAATTCCTCAGGGTTAGAATAAAGTTCTGTGATCTTACTCTGCTTGATCCTCAGAGCATATAAATAGGCATAGCCTGAATTTTATATTCAATTGTGTAAGTAAGGAAGAGGTGGGATTTTTTTTTCCTGGCAAGGACTGTGTTCCCTTACAGTTAATCTTTTTGAGGCCATATCCTATCTGTGGATGGGACCAGAGCCTATAATTTCAATGTCTCTTTCTACCATCTTCTCTCTCCCCCTCCTTCTCCCCCCCCACCACCCAAAGGGCTGCTAGGATAGGATGTGGGCATGTCAGAAGTCTGAACTGACCTCTTGAAAGGTGCTTTTTAATTTGAATATATGAATTTGCCCAATTTGCCCACCCCCATGAATGAAACGCTTCTCAGTATTAATGATATGCTTTGTTTTTAAGCCTGTTTTTATGGTACATATGCCCTAAGGAACCATGGGAACTATATTTTTGCAAGTGTACTGAAAATCCTTGGACCCCTCACAGATATTCTATGGGCCAATGTTCCTAGGAGAAAAGTTATGAAAGTTTAAACAATTTAAATCTCGCCTCAGCAAGAGTTTTTTTTTTCACACCTTCTGAGGGCTGCCAGGTCATTCTCTATAGTAAACAAGGAGCAGAAAAAAAGAACAAATCCCACTTCTAGTCAGCCATACAGATGCCCTGTGGACAAACTTGATGCCCGTGACACAACCTCCCTACAGACTCACCTTCCCGTTCCCTACTCCACAGGATAAAACAGTGCACAACCATTACCATGGAGCAGCTCTTCACAGTACATCATGAAATGGGGCATGTTGAATACTATCTTCAGTATAAGGACCAACCCATCACATTCCGGAGTGGGGCCAACCCTGGCTTTCATGAAGCCATTGGGGATGTTATGAGCTTATCCGTCTCTACCCCTGCCCACCTCAAGAAAATTGGTTTGCTCAGTGAAATCACAGAAGATGCAGGTATGGATGAGTGACACAGACATCTTCAGCAAGTGTAATGGAGGGAAATGGTGAATGGGTAGAATAGTCAATAGGGATGATGGGAGATCTCTCAAGTGTCAAGCTGAGAGGTCAAGTATCTGGACCAATTATGGGCTGCCCACAAAACAGACTTCATTTATTTTCCCACAATCCACATCTTCTATGCTTCATGAAATCAGTGCAGTTACAGGTGAAATCAGTTATTGCAGTTAAACACTAGGTTTGTCTCACTCCAAAAATTCCTTACAAATAAAAACTGCATATCTGTTTCCCTTGAGACAATCCAGAAGATGGCTCTTTTTTGAGAAGAGAAGGGATTTCCCATAAGGACAGGTGGTTTAGGGTTTTTTGCAGTGGTTGTCTCCTGAGGCTTGTGTGTCTATAGGCTGCAAATCTTTACAAATAATTTACTCTGTAGATAACTGTTTTTAACCTGTGGCACACCATCACTGGTTCTTAGTAGAAGATTTAGATATACTGGCTGGAGAATTCCTTTTATTCCAGATCTTCTTTGCCACTGCTACATGTGTTGCAGTACCTCCGCCTAGTAGGAGGCTCTCTTTTTGGAAGCTTTGCCTAGACTTTAGATCCCAGAGATGATTATTCCTCCTCCTCCTCCTCCTCCTCCTCCTCCTCCTCCTCCTCCTCCTCCTCCTCCTCCTCCTCCTTCTTTTTAACTTCTCTTTGTTCCTTACAGAGAGTGATATCAATTACCTGCTGAAAATGGCCCTGGAAAAGATTGCATTTCTTCCTTTTGGCTACCTGATAGACCAGTGGCGATGGAACGTTTTCAATGGGCGCACCCCTCCCAGCCGCTACAATTATGATTGGTGGTACCTGAGGTAAAGGCCTCCTTGGCAGGGCAGGATGCTGTGTGGAGGAAGGTTGTCACATTGGTGAAAATTAAGAGCACTTATGTCATTAATCTAAGCCAACTTTCACCAAGCTGATGCTCTTTTAGATGTGCTTGTCTAAAGCTCCCATTATCAATACCGATCGAGGGATGTGATAGTCCAGTAAATCTGGAGGGCATCAGTTTGTGGAGGGCTGGTCTATACTCTGCCCAAGTGGAAGGGTTCTGCAACCTAATTTCATATAATAGGACTTAATTTAAAAATGGAAAAGAAGAAATCCATGGCTTTTGGGAAACCAAAAAACTTTTCAGTGTCTGTTTAATGTGTGTTTTGAGAATATCTCTGTCTGTGACATGTTTGTGTGAAGAGAGAGAGGCTTGAATGTTTGCACACATACACACAAAGACAGGCAGAAAAAAATCTGGGAATAGATGAGGAGTTGGATGAGGGGGGATAGTTTATTTGAAGAAATAAATAAATAAATAAATAAATAAATCCATGTACCCATACATTAACAGCCACCATGATGTAGTGTTTTGAGTGTTGAACTAGAACTCTGGGAGGCCAGATTTCAGATCCTTACTCATCTACAGAAACCTATTTGGTGGCTTTGAGCATGTCACACTGTCTCAGTCTCAAAAGAAGGCAATGGCAAACCTTCTCTGAATCATTCTTGCCAACAAAACTCTACAATACAGTTTCCATAAATAATTTGAAACACATAGCTACAATGGTGACAACAATTGGTACAATGGATCGATTATTAAAATGATGATAGTTTTTATTTATTATTATTGTTACATGTTAATGGATATTGATTAATATGAGGTTTGTTTTTTCCCCCTTTCTTCTTACCACTTCCTTTTATTTCAGTCTTTCTTGCCTGCACTTTTGAGAGAAAAACCAGCCATAGTGCTGATGATGAAGTGGAAACTGAGTTCTTTCCCCAATTCTTCCTGTTATGCTAATAAGAGTAGCATGTGATGTAATGCCACCATATTGTGCATCACACAAACAGAGCCAATATCGTGGGTACACAACAATGCATAATATAATTTCAGGGCAAGAAGGGGAACTCAGATATAAGGTAGTTGTTTCTGGTAGCATCTCTATTACAAAATGCCTTGTCTAGATCTTTCCTAAGTCTAAATTTAGAGTCTGAATAATTTCTAGTGACACTTCTGCTAATTCTGTCAATTTCTTCTTTGTTCATATGGCCATCTTCTTTCAGAACAAAGTACCAGGGGATTTGCCCTCCTGTTGCAAGAAATGAAACGAACTTTGACCCTGGTGCTAAATATCACATCCCTGGAAACACACCTTATATCAGGTACTAGGAGTTGGCAGATTTGGGGATTAGGAGAAGTGTAAAAATGATATGAGGAGCTTTATTGCATTGCACAGGAAGAGGCTTGTTCATGGTTTGATTAGTCATCTGGTATGGGGATCACAGCAATAAGTTGCTACGAAACAAATTCTGATTGTATATGAATACGGTCTGGGTTTAGTGTTCCAGATTCTTAAAGCATCTGTTAGCCAGAAATAGGAAGACTTATGGGCTTCCCACAAAATAGACTTTCCCCCCACAATCCACATCTTCAGTGCAGCTACAGGGGTCTTAAACTGACCATGTATGATTCACATGTCAAGTACTACTCATGGTTTGGGAAAACCATGCACAGCAGTAATTAGAAAGTATGCTGTGGAACAGATGTCCTCTGGGCCTAGTAGAGCAGAGTGCAGGGTCACTAGAGACAAAGCCAAGCAGTTATCTGAAGCAAAGCTAACTACATCTACAGTAGTTTGCTATCCAGTGCCCTCCTTTGCCTTGCCCATCTACTGGCTGGAAGAGGGCTGGAGGTTAGGTGAATGGTGCCTTCCATCTGCCCCAAAATTAGGATCACCTCTGAAAATAAATGTGTGGCCTTGGCTACATATTAAGGTGCTCTGCTTCAGAATCTGAAATTGAGCTGCTGTATTTCTAATCCTTGAGGCCAAATGATTCAAATATGTATTTTATTTATAGTCAGTCTCATTAGAGTAAAGTATGGCTCGCAGGTCTGAGCCATATCCCCCAACTTTGCACAATGGATCCCTTTTATCTCTCTGCTTCACTAACTCACCGTATTTTTATTTTCCCAATGGCTCCTCCCACATTGACCATTTCAGGGTGCATACTCCATATTCTTAATGCAGAGTAATCCCTACATGCTTTGCTTTTTGTGTTCATGAATACATAGATTAATGGAGATTCAAATCTGTGTTGCCAATGTTACATGTAAAATTGGCATTCCCATTCAGATTAACTAACATGGAGAGCAAGAATGGTGTGGTATCTGTTTTTTCTAATCTATTCTTATTCCACTGACTTCAATAGTCAAAGAGTTATTGAGTAATACAGTGTTTCCATTCTGCCTTCAGAAGTTGGATCTTTTTCAAGATGGAGGCATTTGTCATGACAATACAGTTATTGTATTTTTCTCTACAAAAGGATTGATGAGCATAATTTTTTTCTTTTGTTTTGGATAGATACTTTGTTAGTTTCATCCTACAGTTCCAGTTTCACAAAGCTCTTTGCCAAGCTGCCAACCACACTGGGCCTCTTCATACCTGTGACATCTACCAATCTACAGAAGCTGGAAAAAAGCTCAGGTAAAAGCAGAAACAGGGAAATGATAAGGAATGACAAGGACTGGAGTTGCGTTTAAAAGGCAACAGATGTCAACAAATTGAATAAGGATTCTCACCATAGTGGCATTTTTACTTCTTGCTACTTCAGTGTGGCAATAAGAATGTATAACTGTGAAATCCATTTAAAAGAGGAAGAAGAGAGCTGTGGCATTTAGGCCTGAAAGCTGTAATTAGATGAGCTCAGGTTACAACAAGGACCCCTTGGCTTAATCTGAATGCCAAAGGGTGACTGAACATCAGCATAAAGTTAATGCACATCTGTCATGGGCAAATGTATAAAGCTGAAAAGATACAGTAAAGAGTTGGCACCCCTAAGATATCATGGATTTAAATCATGTCTGTGGAACAGTCACAAAGAACACAGATCTCAAAAATTCTGAGAGCTAAACCAAATCATTAGATTTCCCACCTTCATTACTTGGCTTCTTCACTCCTAATAACCATATCATGCAGAGCATGATTTGCCATGAGCAAAGATACAAACAAGAGAAGTACTTGCAAGATAACTATCTCTGAATGTCTCCAGGCTATACATCCTTGGGCCAGAACCAAATATGAGGTAGCCCTGGGCAAAACATCACCTAACAGATCTGTTCTTCTGTTAATGGACCTAATGGGATAATGGCATTGGTAGTGGGATCGTCATTTAACATAAGGACCATGTACCTTTAATCATTGTGCAGAAGAGGGAATTTCAGTAGGTATTGTTGAAATTTCTTTTTCTACACAGCTGTCAAAGGTACAGGAGCCCTATCCCTCATTTCATCTGGCAACACTATGGTGGTTACAGCAGTGCTTCAAACAGTACTGAGTAGCTAAGAGCTGCTATATTAATTTCTCATGATGGCATAGTGTCATGCTACATTGGAGGTACTGTAGAAAATTAAAAGGGAAGCTAAATCCAGCAACATGCAATAATACAGGGAAGAGGTAGGAGACAAAGGCTGGCTGCTACCCAAGGATGCCAGTTGCTTTTGGTGACTTTAGTTCTGTTTTATAGCTGCTGGATGCTTTGGCAGATGTAGTGAGAGAAAAAAGAAGAATGAAAAGCCTCCTCAACCCCTATGTGTAGTGGAGGAGATGGGGTACACAAAGAGGAAGACTGAAAGTATAGGATATAGAGATTGGAGATGCAGTGTCCTGTAGATCTTTCAAAATGAGTATCAACAGGCATAGCTAGGTCTATATCACTGTCCTTCCTCTCTCTTTCTTCTTTTTTGCAGTGAGGCATTGAGGACTGGATCTTCACAGCCCTGGCAGGATATTCTTCAACAACTCACTGGCACAAATAAGATGGATGCTTCACCACTACTGGAATATTTCAACCCTGTTACTTTGTGGCTGCAAGAACAGAACAGGCAAACCAATGAAACGCTGGGCTGGCCAGACTTTGAGTGGCGTCCCCCTATCCCAGAGGGCTACCCAGAAGGCCTTGGTAAAGCTTTCAAGGCACAAAATAATGGGAGGAGGCCCATGGGAGGGTAGACTGAACATAAATACTAATGCTTGTGCGCTAGCTGGTTCTAAAGAGAAAGGGTCTAAATAAAAGGTAGAAGAGCCACTATCTCTCTACATGCCATTGCTCCTGGAAAATTATAGTTATATTACTGAGAGGATATAGTTGATGTTCTGGTTTCCAGTATAGTTCATAGGAGTGGAAGTAGCTTCTGTTAAAAGGGTCCTGCTGAGAAAGGAATAGGAACCAAATGTTTTCCTTATTTCCAGTCTCCTCAAAATGGTGGAGCAAATTTCAGTTCTAGAGCAAGAAGGACACACCTTTGTTCCTTTAAATGCCTGGTCTTTGTGTCATGATTTACAGCTAGTAAGGGGCAGGCAGGAACCCCCAAAACAGAGGTAGAAAGCCTGCTGCCCTCCATGTGTTGCTGAATGACATCTCTGATCATTCCTGATGGTTGGCTGTGCTGGCTAGTGCTGATGGGATTTGGTCCAGCAATATCTTGAGGGCCACCACTTCCTCTGCCCTACCTGAGATTTAGCTTGAAGATACTAGTAGTTGCTGATGGATGTGATCTCTTTCAACAAATCTACATAAAACCAGCCATGTCTTCTGCCAATAGAGTTCCATGCTCTTGATGCAACAGATAAATTGGAAGGTAGCTGGAGCTGCTGTGTGTGATTGGCTGGATAGTGGATTCCAGAATGTGAGTCTCTCCACTTGTATGTTCATTTTAACCTCCCAATGAGCAAAGGCAGATGCTCAACCATTACCAATTTACCACTCCTCTGCTGGCTCCTCCTAACATTTCTCTTTAAGGGGACAGGAACGCCAGAAATTGGAGCTGGCTCAGGTGTGTGTGTGTGGAGTATCAGAGCTCTACCCTAGAATATGCTTTAAATTATAGAGTTTTGTGCTTGGAATGTCTAGTAATGAGGGAAAAGGCCTCTGAACATGTTCAGAATGTGTTTTCTTCACCACTGAGCAACTCACAATTCTTAGATGAGTGAGGAAGGGAGTGGCTCTGACATAGGGGTGTAACTCCTACATAGACTAGGACCTTGTTTAGCTCCCTTCTTAGAGATTAGGTGCCTGTAGTTGCCATGCTGGACCAAATGAAACAAGAAATAGAAGGAAGTTAATCTCCCTATGTTTTCCAGTATTGTATTTTTCTCCATCTCCCAATTTATCCTCTTTCAGATAAAGTAACTGATGAAGCAGCGGCTGAAAAATTCTTAGAAGAATACAACAGCACAGCTGAAGTGGTATGGAATGCTTACACCGAGGCTTCTTGGGCATACAATATCAACATCACAGAACACAACAAAAAGATCATGGTAGGGAAACTAAAACTTTTGGGTTAGAGCTTTAGGGATTGTCTGAGAGGAGCAGGCAGAAGAGGTGGCGTTACAAACTTGGAGTGTCATTGGCTCCTTTTTATTTTAGATTGGCAGCTCCTAGTAATATCCAGTATAAACTACACGTGGAATTGTAATTGGCTTTCCACACTTCTGAAGGGACTGGGCATTTTTAACATTTTTACCTCTCAAATCTGCACTAGTGAACATGGTGTAGCTATATGGGTGGGGAGGGAAAATTTGCCTATTATCATTTTTAAATCCTTATTTTAATTTTAACACTATTGTAGCACATTTTTAATTTCAGCCCTAAAGGTATTTCAGTAAAGAAGAAACAGAAGAAAATGTTAAACAATCCTGTCTTCTTAAGACTTTAAGGCTCTTCACCTAATGTAACTGCACCATTGAATTTGTTCTTTTAAAACAATGGTGAGAAGCTTGTGGCTTTCCATTGTTGTTAGACTGCAGCTACTATCATTGCTCATCATTAGTTATCTTGGCTAAGGCTGATGGTCTTTGCACAATAACAACCTCTGGAGAAGCAGACACTACCCATCCAACTTAAACTGTTCGTATCCTGTTTTTCTTCCTGATAATAGGCAGCTGATAAAAAGTCAAAATTAACACATAGCCATTTTTAAAGGGAGTGACTGAGGCAAGGAGGGTCAAAGTATTAGATGTCCATTCTTGAGACATTAAATGTCACATGATTGCTGCTCCAGCTGCAGAGCCAGGTAATCAGATGGTTTGTCCCATGGAGCTAGCCAATAGGATTGCATTGTTGAGTGTACAATCTGGATTTGGTTTTGGCTCTGCATAGATTAGAAGATATTTTATGTTGCAACTCACCTTTTGGGATGCTGTATAAGAAAACTATATTTCAGTGCACCAGAACAGTTTCTTTAAGGAACAACAAAATATGTTTGAATTAGTCCACTACTATATAATAGTCTTCTGGACTACCTAATAGCCTCCTCCTGAACAAGACCTGAATATTTCCTGCAATGCTACAGTACCTTCTTGTTTAGTCTCCTTCCAAATAGTTGCAATTAAACAATTGCTTTTGTTTTGTTTGATTGTTCTAATGAGTTCCTTTCATAAAAAATAAAATGGATTGCAGCCTCAATGTTGTTGTGTACTGTAAGCCAAAGAGAATGACTGGAGCTCAGATGGTTTGTATTTCTTCTGATAAATATGATCATTTGGAAGCACTAGTTATGGCACATCTACTCATCTTTTTGATTCTTTGATGTGCCTATATTAAACTAATCTTCCTTCTTTGTCTTGTAGTTAGAAAAAAATCTAGAAATGTCAAACCACACCCTGCACTATGGTCTCCAGGCTCGGACATTTGATCCCACTGATTTCAAGGACTCCAGCATAAAGCGTATTCTAAAGAAACTAAGTGATATAGAGCGGGCAGCCCTACCTGAACAAGAGCTAAAGGAGGTGGGTGTGAAAGAGAGATTAATGCCTTAGACCAGTGGCAGCCGGTGGCTTCCATGTCAGTGGAGCAGTGAATTTCTCCTGGTTTTGCACTGAAGTTTAAAGGAGCTGTTGAAGATGCTGAACCTATTTAATTTGAGGGACAGAATACAGCAGCTTGGATTCCTCTTTTAGAGTTCAGACTAAACTCTTGCCAAGATTCTCCACTTGACTGACCTGCCTGAAATCATTTACTGTATAGGGCTAAACAGAATTATTGGAATGACATAATTATGGGGTAGTTAGAATGGAATATTTTGGATTTTGGTTTATCTTCTTTGCTTTGTTCCTCTTATTATATTTCATGTTCTGTTTTTCTGATGTTGACTTTCTAACTATAAGTTGCATATGAATATATAAAAAGGAAAGGAGGGATAGAAATTTAGTGGTAGCCTTAAGACTAACTGATTTATTTAGCACAAACTTCCATGGATTTCAGCCCACTTCTTAAGCCTTCAAGCCTCCGTTCCCTTTCCTTTTTATACTGAAACAGACTTAACAAGACTGTTTTTTTTAAACTGCTGCATTATTAATACATATAATACATATAAATGAATGTCAGTCCTCCTTGACTTGATTTCTAAATGAAGCAGGGGGGTGATGGGATTTGTATGCCACGTAGGGAACAATTTAATACCATCTCTTCTCCACAAAATCACTCCTTAAATCTGCTTTTGGAGATCGAGGTAGGGTGAATTTGTTTACCTCTCAAAGAAGTTATCATGAGACCACTCCTAAAGAAATTCTTTCTTAATAGATTGGGCTTAGCTAAAAGCAAACCAGTCTCTTGGTTAGGAAGTAGTGAAAATATCTACTCTGGGTGAGGTTGCCCTCTGTTTTACTCTTGAAAGCATAGCTTTGAAGCTCAGGTATACTCTTGGACGTGGGTTTTCTGTCTGAATTTTTATAGCAGCTGATGCCAGAAGTAACCCCACCCCCCGTGTCCTGCATCAATTGGTGTGTACTTCTGTGCATTCTCCCTGGCATTGAGGATCTTGCCTCGATGAAACATGCCTTGGAAACAGCTACTGTAATGGATTTTATGTGATTTTCAAGGAGACAACCATCTTCGTCTGTTTCAGTTCACGACAGAAAAGTGGGATGTGGGGACACTTTGAAGACAAGTTGATGAATTTCAACATAAGTTTTCATGGACAGCAATTCACCTCATCAGATGCAAGTGGGCTGGAGTCTAGAAAAGGTTATGCTCCAATATATCAGTCTCAAAGTTACTCCTAGATGTCTCCTTCTGCCCCCTTTTCCTTCTTGTTTCATTTGGTGTTGCTTTTGAATGCTGTTCAGAAACTACATATGCAGACAGACATCTGGCTGAGGGGTTGGAGGAGAGGTCATTTGCCCCTGCCTTGTTATCTATATCAGGACCATTAACGTGTACAAGCTTTCTGTGCCATTTTGGTTGGTCCTAACAAAAATATTGTCCTACTGTAGATTTGTTATTTTCTTGTAGACCAGCATGACTCTCTGAGCTGTACCAGTTATCAGTTAGTTTCTTGAGCACAGTTCCTTGTCTTATAATCTCCTCTCATACATCTCTATCCAGACTTTAAGATCTTCTGAGAACAGGAGGTCTTATATGGAATAGCCATGATTGAGGGAGGAGGGTGGAAGTGGCAAGTTAGAGAAAGCATGGCATAGTGTTTTGAATGTTGGACTAGGACTCCAAGAGACCAAGGTTCGAATCCCTGCTGGGCCATGGAAACCAACTGGGTGGCCTTTTGCAAGTCACACCCTCTTTGTGGAAGGCAATAGCAAACATCCACTGAATAAATCTTGCCAAGAAAACCCTATGAGAGAGGCACCATAAATTGGAGTCTACTTGAAATACAACAACAAAGTGCAGAGCTGATACTTCATTAATGCTGGCATTTCAGTTATGGAACTCACTGCCAATGGGGCTTTCTGAATTATTTGGTGTGGGGGTTTTTTGCATTCAGGAAGTTGGCATAGTTGACTGCATGGAAATGACTTTGCTCTGATAAAAGTTCTAACTAAAGTCAGAGATGGTAAATTCATATGGAATTATTTTATACTTGGATGTTATTAACATATTTTCTCGGTGATGATATTTATATGATATGGTTACAGATTTTTATTGTGATATTAATTTTATTTTGTTGATTGGTTTTTTAAAAAGCCAAACATCATGCACACACACCTACAGACAGACAAACTAATAAATAAACAACTGTCATGGTTTTGTAACCTTGCCTTGGAAATGAGTATGATTGGGATTAAACCAGCACTGTAAAAGACACGAGGGTGATTAGATTCAGGCAAACACTGAATAGCACAACTGGGACATGTGAAGAAGTACAGTGATTTTTTTTCCTGCATAGTTTGAACAGGTCCAGCCCACATGCTGACTCAAATATTAGTCTGAAGAGCGAAAACAGAGCAGTTGCATGATCGGGCTGAGGTGGTACCATAATGGTAAAACAGTTCTGTTTGCTTCCAATTTTTTGTACATATAAGGATTTGTTCATCAGTAATATTGAACCTCTAGACATGAGAAGAGAGAAGAGCTTCTGTTTCACTCTCTAAATAGAATAATCACATTTCTTTCAGTATAATCAGCTCCTCTCAGAAATGGAGACAATTTACAGCGTAGCCAAAGTTTGCACAAAAGAGAAAGTTTGCAAAGCACTTGATCCTGGTAAGTCCTAACAAGGGCACTGTATGGTTGAGATGAATACTCCTGCATTTAATTTTCTTGTAAAACTTAATAGAAATATTTCTAAAATATGAACATTTGGGGTTTCAAGTTTACATTCAAGCTTAACTTTTAATCACGAAAAGTGGAGCTGAGCAAGATTCACCAGTGCTTAGTCTTAGTAAAGAAGATTGGGCCTTTGATTGTATTCTTAGCCATAACCAACTCATATATGCTTTTGATCCTGAGTAAGAAGGGATGATGTCCAAATAGTTTTATGTCCTCAGATTCTTTCAGTGTACAAGAAAATCGGAACTAAAACATATATTTGCAAATAATCAGAAGTAGCTGAAATCTAACCTTAGCCTTGCTGCTGATAATTATTTTCTGTAGTGTTCAAGGTGGAGCCATCATGGTGTAGTTGTTTGAGCATTTGATTAGGACTCTGGAGGACAGAGTTCAAATCCCTGCTCAGCCATGGAAAACCACTGGGTGACCTTGGGCAAGTCACACTCTCTCATCCTCAGAAGAAAGCAAAGGCAAACTCCCTTTAAACAAATCTTGCCAATCAGTCCTGTGATAGGTTCGGCTTAGGATTGCCATTATTTGGAAATGACTTGAAGGCACACAAGAACATCAGTGTCAAACATGTACAAGGCACATTAAATGCATGAGAGCAGCTTCAGGAATGAGCTGAGAAGAGGTTGAAACAAATGTACTATGGTTTGGTAAGGAATAGCAAGAGCTGTAGAAGATGTATGGGGAAAGGTTTCATAGAACAAGTAACTTTTGAAAAGATGTGGAAGAGAGAGTGGCTAAAAAACCAAAAGAGTATATTTGGAGAACAGAAAGAATATGGCAAGGGCTGAGTGTGCATAGTGCTGGGAGTAGAAAGAATGTTCATAATTATTCATTTCCAGGTCAAAAAATGAGTTTCATGTCAGCCAGGAGACCCAGCAGAGAAGAATAGCAGGGCAGTGAAAATTTTGTAAAATATTTGCTTATTAGTCAGCATTTCAAATTGTTGCAGAATTATTCTGTGAAAAAAACATTGTGTATTTTTAGACAAAAAAAAACTGTTTTCTACACAATAAATGGGTTTTCTGCACAGAAAATACTTGGCATGAAACCTTTTTTGTGTGTAAGGACACACACGCAAATATGGTTTCCCCCCCTCCCATTCCTCTGCAGCACTTCAAGACTTTCAAATGTGGGGAGAACACTACAGAGGAATATTTGTTTTTCTTGCATCAGTGAGAAAACTACTATAATTATTTATGCTCACAGGCAAGGAGGAATATAGTCCCCATCCCCAGTCAGCAGCATCAAGGAGATGAGTCTTGAAGCATGGCGAGCTGATGGGCACCAGGTTGGGAAAGGTTGGGATGGAGGGAGCAAGAGTAGGGGCAGGCAAGATACTCATAACAGTCAAACTCATTATATAGTGCCAAATGGATCTGATCCTTGATTGCATTTACTCCTTGTATAGATCTTACAAATGTCATGGCCCAATCAAGAGACTATGAAGAACTCCTTCATGCATGGAAAGACTGGCGGGATGTGTCAGGCAAGAAAATCCGGAACCACTACAAGAGATATGTCATGCTAAGCAATAAGGCTGCCAGACTAAATGGTAAGCACATTTTGCAAGCCTTGTTTTCCAACAAAGCTAATAGCGTAATGTAGGAAAAAGAAGATGCCTCTAGGATATAGAGGCCCCAAGCCTTCTGATGGAAGCCTCAAAATCTGATGCAGACTTGCAGTAACTTTCCCAATAATTGCTTTCCTGGCAGAAGGCCTCCATCAGAAGTCTACCATGGCATTAGTAACAGAAACTTCCAAGCAGTTGTTAAGGCTGTTCCTTTAGAGTTCCTTGCATCTGATAACCAGAGCAACAGTATATAAAGTTCCATCTAGACACTTAATTTAACCTTCGGCTCAGCCTCATCATCCTTTTCACATTTTAAATAGAGAGAGTTGGAATGGCCTTCCAACATGTTTGTGGGGCACAGTTGAGGAAGAAGAATGTATTGCAGTTGTTGGTATTTCTAAACATTCCACAATAGAGAATTACAGAATTCTCTCTGGTGGAAGAATTCAAAGTTCTGGATCAGTGTGTAAAGGGATTTTGTAGCACTTTTGAAACTAACCAAGAAAAAGAACTTGGTGGTATAAGCTTTTGTAGATTTAAGTTTACTTCCTCAGATGCATGGAGTGAAGTACCTAGAACAGACCTTCATAAACAGACTTGCAGTGGCTCAAATGGTTAAGACGCTGACTCTGTTAATTGCAAAATCAGCAGGGTGGCAGTTCAAGGCCCAGTGCGTCATGATGGGGTGAGCTCCTGTCACTAGTCCTAGCTTTTGCTGACCTAGCAGTTCAAAAGCATGCAAATGCAAGTAGATAAATAGGTACCACTTTGGTGGGAAGTAAAACAGCATTCTGTGCAGTCATGCTGGCCACATGGTCACTGAATAGTCTCTGACAACGCTGGCTCTTCAGCTTAGTAACAGAGATGAGCACTGCCCCTACAGTCAGACACGACTTGACAACCTTGTCAACGGGGAATACCTTTACCATTACCTATGTGTGGGTATACCATAAGTTTTGCATTTCTATTGATATTCACACATACAGCCTGCATATAAAGTTCTGTTCCTATGCACTTCACTCCATGCATCTAAGGAAGTAGATTTAAGTCTATGAAAGATTATGCTATGAACTTCTTTCTTTCATTCAGTCTCAAAGGTGCTACAAGATCCCTTTGCACAGAATTCTCTCTGGATATTTTACGAGAATGGAGCCTTCTATATTCTCACTGTATTCTTACACACACTTGCAGGTCATGCAGACAACGGTGCTTTCTGGAGATCATTATATGAAACACCAACTTTTGAAGCAGATCTGGAGAGCATCTGGCACCAGCTTCAGCCACTATATTTCAATCTGCATGCCTATGTACGCCGGGCTCTCTACAGGAAATATGGTGCAGACCATATCAATCTCAAAGGCCCTATTCCTGCTCATTTGCTAGGTAAGTCTTTCCACAAATCTGCTGAGCCATAGGACATCCTGGGCCAACCTTCAAGTGTCTTCTCATTTCTCTGTGATTTTGGAGGCCTGCACCATGATTAGTATTCCTTTCCTTAGAACATGCATAAGGAAAACAGTTAAATCAACTGCCAATGAAAGGATCTAACAGTGCCTTCAGATAGTATTCCTTTCTCTGTAAAGGTTACCACATAGATGGGCAATGATGAATTAATTACGTCTCCAACCAGATGACCTCCACTGGCCCTGCCAGCTGGGAGTGATGGGACTTACAGACAAACTCTTCAAGAGATATAGATGGCTACTGGAAGATTCTTGATAGCTATTGCACAAGAATTCTTGGAGAAGCAATACCACTGTATCTAAGAACTTCCTTAAAATCATGTTTGGATTGCATTTTAACTTTCTCTTCTCCAAGGCCTGATTGAATGAAAGCAGGTGATATCCATCCCTGTAAATAGAATGAGAGTCTCTAATGGGGGACAGGGTAGTACTGGCTCTGCTTCCTCCCCCCTTTTTTTAACCAGCTTAATGGTTTATGTGCTCACGTACAGTAAGAATAAATGGTCTCCAAATAATTTTTAAAAACTAGAAAAAATTGAAAAATGAATTTTCTTTATACTTTTATAACAACTTAATTACACGTATACAAGAGGTCTTTGTACCACTCATAGAAGCTGTTTCTGTAAGGCAATAGCCTTAGCGCTGGACACACTCTCTGGGATATCATATTGCATATTTTCTTGGGTACAAAATAAAGTTCTTTAAACATTTGATAACATTGCTTAATGAAAGTTTAGTGCTGGGGGAAGATGTGTGAATGCTAGGCAACAAATTTACCTATTGATCAAGTGAAAAGGCTTTTATTATTTACCATGTATCTGTGCTGCAGAGGAAAATGGAAGATCTTAGACATAATAGGATCACAATTAATGTTGGCTTTCATCTATATAAATGGACCTTGAACCTAGCATATCACCTTATCCTAGAACAGGGCTGCCCCACACCCCTAGAAAATATTTGATTAATGTTCACATCCCCCACAAAAGTAATGAAAATGAAGAAGTTTAATTTCTAAATTTTGAATCATAAATACAATATTGTAGGTGAACAAACTGAACTTTTAAAAATAAACTTTTAACTTAGTGCATAAATGAAAGCCAGCGTGTTGTTGTGGTTTGAGTGTTGGACTACAACTCTGGAGACTAGGATTAGATTCCCAGATTGGCCATGGAAATGACTTTGGGTAAATCACATGCTCTCAGCCTCAGGAGGAGGCAATGGCAAACCTTCTCTGAACAGATCTTGTTTAGAACACACCATGATAGGGTCACCTTTGGAAATGACTCAAAGGCACACAGCAACAACAATACTAAAATGCAAATTTAAATTGAGCAATTAGATTCTAATTTATTCAGAAAAAATTAAGTGACGACTTGTGACTCATCAGTCTTTTGTCACACCCTCAAAATTCCATCTCAGACCCCTGCAGGCACCCAAGGTTAGGAACCCCTGTCCTACAGCATTAATACTGGATCTTGTGCTTTTCTTTGTTTTGGTTTTCCCCTCTTCTCTTTGTCCCACCCATTCATCAGCTGTGTTTCTGATTTCCTAGGAAACATGTGGGCACAGTCATGGGCAAACATTTTTGACCTTGTGATGCCCTTCCCAAATGCTATCAAAGTGGATGCCACACCAGCCATGAAAAGCCAGGTTAGTGCAGTTATTGTTATTATTTTTTTAGTTATATGTAATATTTTCTCTAGTTATATGTAATATTTTCTTTGGAAACTCCAGGTTAAAAAAAATCTAGTTTGGCTCAAATCTATTATCTTCTCCAGTCCATTTGAATGGTAATTTTTTGTCCCAGTTGCCATGGGGAGGGTGAGACTGAACAGAGGCTGGGTATGGATTAAAAGGCTTTAGAGGGTGGATCCAGCATTCAGGCTGGCTTCTCCCCATCCCTAATTTAGGGGTTCAAGAGCTGTACATTGTCACTTTGATGTGCCTGTCTACAAATCACTATCAGGGTTTCCTCTCCCTGCTAAGTATTTCATGACCCTTGCCCTTTTCACAGTTGGAATTTAACATTAGCTCTTACAACAGAAACAGGAGAAATGCCCAGACAGGGCCATATTTTCATGACTGTTTTGCAGCGCCCTTATCCTATCATTGCTAATTGGCAGGTTTTGCTTCTCTTGTTCACTCACTCTCCTTCTCATAGGGCTGGACACCAAGGAAGATGTTTGAAGAGTCAGACAATTTCTTTAAATCACTGGGCCTCATCCCTATGCCTCCTGAGTTCTGGAAAGAATCCATGCTAGAAAAGCCAAAAGATGGGAGGGATGTGGTATGCCATGCATCAGCCTGGGACTTCTACAACCGCAAAGATTTCAGGTGCTTCTGTAATGTCTGAGCAGAAAAGGGAGGGCAAAGGAGGGAGGATTTTTGCTGCCTTCACTATAATGCAGGGATGGAGAAAGCATGATGCTCCATTTCATTGCCCCAGAGCCCATCAAGATACCCCCCAAATCTCCCATCTCCACTATTTTAAAACTGTTGGGGCATTTTTGGGTACAGTATGCTTCCCCAAATTCTGAAACCACAAGAAGAACATGGTTTGGGTCTCCTTATTCTCTAGTATATCCTAAAGCTATGAAAACTGTAAGTGATGTCACATCACTTGTGCTGGGAATATTTCTGTGGCCTGTAGTATATATGCCAGGGAGAATGGCCTCTAGCTATTATGAGGTTGCCCATCGTGCTATAATAGCTCAACCCATGTCCTTTATCTTGACCTTCATCAAGAGAACTTACTAGGAAAATCCATGAAAGCGATCCATGGCTGTCAGAAGGAGTGCTCACCTGAAATCCCACTTCTCCTGAGCCATTTCAACTTTGATCTAGTGAAATGCTGTCTTTCCTTTTTGTGGATTTGTGTGCTTGCTTGTTTGTTTTCTTTCCAGGTCTATCTCTTTCATTTTCTTTTAAATTATTCTACATTCACACACATCCTCACTCTTCTCTTTCTTGCTTCAGAATTAAGCAATGTACTGTTGTGAATATGGATGACTTAATAACAGCTCACCATGAAATGGGCCATGTCCAGTATTTTCTGCAATACAAGGACCAGCCCATCTCATTTCGTGATGGGGCCAACCCAGGATTCCATGAAGCCATTGGAGATGTCATGGCACTATCAGTGTCCACACCAAAGCACTTATTCAGCATCAAGCTGTTAGATCAGGTGGAAGACAATTCTGGTAAGCAAAGTACTGGCACATGGAAATACTTTGTTAGAATTAAGGATTTGGAGCTTGGAAAAAAATGACTCACAATGTTCTGTCATTTGTCATGGCCATGGTCTAAGACAGATGCCTCTTAAGTACTATATGTCCTAGACCCCACAGAATCAATTTACAGATTCATTTAACCATTATTGGGTTGTCTTTCAACCCATGTTGACTTTTCAGTTACCCAGGGTAAGCTTAATTCAAATGGAAATGTAAACTGATTAACCCTTGGATGATACTTTGATGCTCTGTAGAATTAGAGAGGGTTTGGGAATATAAAGGGCATGGATATATGAGGCACAGTAGGATAGGCCTAAGGCCTAAGGCAAAAAGAAGTTTTGTTCAGCTGTTTATACTTTGCTCTCTTTGGCCAGAGAGTGATATCAACTACCTGATGAGCATTGCATTGGATAAGATTGCTTTCCTGCCCTTTGGCTATCTGATGGACCAGTGGAGATGGAAAGTTTTTGATGGGCGCATTACAGAGGATGAGTACAATCAACAGTGGTGGAATCTCAGGTGAGATGTAGCTGTTGGGCAAGAACACTATGTGATATTTTGGTTGTGTTCCATTTTGGCTAATTTCAGCCATAGATATAGACACTGTTTGGAGAATATTTACCTTCCTGGGATGTCCTTGGGGTGTGTATTTCTGCTAAAGAAGCTTTAAGGAAGGGATGAAAATATTACTGTTTTAGAGGAAAAGAAAAACATGCAAGTAGTTGTGGAAATAGGGGGCTAAAGAGCCCTTGAGGTTTGAAGGATAAAAGCCAAAGAGGGAGTTTGTCCATCAGTTTCTTCACAAGCTGGCTGTCAAGTTTACTACCTACCTTCCTTTGCCCCAATTGTGCAGAATGAGATACCAAGGTGTGTGCCCACCTGTGCCAAGGTCAGAAGATGATTTTGACCCGGGGGCAAAATTCCACATTCCTGCCAATGTCCCCTATGTCAGGTGAGTAGGTAATTCATGTTTGACTAATGGCTTAGGAAATGTTAGACCAGAGTGCATAATTGGTGACTCTGGGGAAATACTGCATTGCCTTGGCATTTGATTCATCTGCCCCATCTCCCTTCCAGATACTTTGTTAGTTTTGTAATCCAGTTCCAATTCCACCAAGCTCTTTGTCAAGCTGCTGGCCACACAGGACCCTTGCACAAGTGTGACATCTACAACTCTGAAGCAGCTGGAACAATCCTGGGGTAAGCATTTGGTTACAGTGTTCCCTGTATCAGATCCAGTGAGAATCTGCACCTTTCTCAGTTTGAGATGAACTCTTTTAAGGTCCTTATAATGTCTTAGAACATCCCTACCACACTCTAGCTGAATTGTTTTCAGCACTAGTAAGATACAAATAGCAAGCTGGCATATGTTCAAGCAAACACATTATGCAAATTGGAAAGGTGAAGCAAGAAAGTGTAAGGGAACTCAATTTTGATAATTGATCTGCTTTCAGGGCCTTCTCCCTCAACATTTACATCATTTCCCTGTCTGAGACTTTCTTCAGGAAATTAAAAAAACCTCCAGTTGGTGGGTGAACATTAGGATAAGATGACAGGGGAACTGAGGAGGAATTGACATATTTAGATAAAATGTTATGGAAATGGCCTGTGGACATTTGCTAGGTAGGATATTTTGTTGTCCAGATCACTTGAATTTTAGTCTCGCTTTAGTTTATATCCACCAATTTGAAAACCTGACACCATTTGGGTGAACATTTGATTCACCTGCTGGTCATTGTTTGCTAGATAAGACCTAATGGATTATTTAATTTACTGCTTCACACACAAACACACACACACCAAGAACAGTGCTGGGATTCTACAATATGATCCACTTCATGAAAAGCCCCCAAAGATTGTGTTCTCCATGATCCTGTCCAAAGAATCTCTGAACCATGAGCTCCATATGACCCCCAACACTGGTTAATGCTAACAAATCAGACATAATGTCTGTACTATTTCAATAGTATGCATGCAAAAATCCTGCTCAGTGGTGAAGAACATGCCATGAAAGGATGATCTTAGAATACAGATGCAAAAGTAGCCTGGACTGAGACAAAATCTCTGTATATAGTAATTGCTTGTGACCACTAATTTGCAGCAGGTGCTTGCCACAAATAGTCATAGAAGTTTTATTGTCTGGATTAAAACTTCATGGGGGGTGGGTGGAAAGATCTGTGCTCCCCCCTTTCATCCCATCAGCTCAAGCCAGCATGGGCAATGATGAGGATGATGAGAATTGCCCAAATAAAGCATATATACCAGTGGTTCACAAACTTTTTACCCATATGACTCCCTTTCTATCTATATGTGAACATAGCCCCCCCACTCAACGTAGTATATGAGTAAAAATATTTTGTTTAAATAAATTAAATAAATAAATAAATAAATAGTGTGCATATTTCTTTCATATGTACATTCATGTATATTCACATGTTAACATTTTATAAGGAAGCAACACTGGCCAGATTAGGAGAGTTCTAATTAAATAAATTCAATACTTAACACATGCAAATTTTACAAAGTACAAAGAGGGATGAAATCAGGGTCTCCAAGTCTCACACTCCCCTTGAGCAACTCTTGTGTGCTCCCAGAGGTCCCTGCCATTTAAGAACCACTGATGTATATACTGTACCAGGTATGGTGCCCCCCACCTTTGCACTATACGTATTCTGAGGGATCGTTCAGATATCTCGGGGTCATTCAGAGGCAGAACTGAGAAAAGTGGTGATGTCAACTCCCTTGTAATAAGGATTCTGACAGCTGCCTGTGTGAAGATCTATCTGCAGGAGCATCCCTAACCCCATTCCTTCTATATTCCTTATAAATTATATTTTGCCATCTGCTGTCTGTCCAGATTGGTTTGGGAGTGGGGGTAGGCAACCTTTTGAGCCGGGTTTAAACATTTTTTAAAATGTTTAAAAAAATATGCATGCGCACTCTCTCAGCCCCAGAAAAGCCGCATCCGGCCCCCGGGCCTTAGGTTGCCTACCCCTGGTTTGGGACAATCTCTTTGAAAGAGTGTTTCATCTTCATCTCACTGCTCCCTGTAGGGCAGCACTGCCAGCACTCTAATCATTTGTCATAGGACAGTAAAGCATATAATGAAGGAATCCTCTGGCTTCTTTTAGAATTGAAGATCTTGCAAGCCCTTGCTACTAAAGCTGACTATGTTGTTTAGGCTTATTTGAGCAAAAGTCTTCCATCCTAAATGGTGAACAATGTGAAATGTTAAATTAACACATGTGGGGGAGAGAAAGGGCCTCGGCAGATGGCTAATTGGGCCGTCCTCGAGGCAAGGAAGAGGAGGGGCAGCCGCACGATCGGCGCCCCTTCCTCCTCCCGAGGTTGCCCTCGGAGCTGCCGGCCCTCCGCACAGCCGGCGCTCCGAGGGCAACCTCCCACCGCAGTGTCCGCACACGCTGCGGCAGAAAAGTCAGTGAAAGTGCGCCCTACGCTTTTAGGGAGCACTTTCACTGACTTCTGAAAGGAGCACTGATTTTGCGCTCCTTTCAGAGGCGCCAATGGTGTGCCGTGGTGCAGATGCTGCGGTCCCGCGGCACACCGTCCTGCGACGTCCTGGAAGCACTCGTCTGCTTCCCCCCAAAGAATACTATCCCACTTGGATACCAGAGTGGTTAAACAGCCAGTTAGAAGAAGCTAAAAAAAAAACACATGGTGATAGTTTCCCCTTAGTACAAGTAGTACAATTTCTATCAAACTGTGTATAAATTTACATGATGGAGATTTAGAAAATTATGCATGGCGTAATTATGCGTGCTATAGGAAAGATAGGCAGTGGGAAATATTACTTTCAGATATAGAATTCTTTTGCACAGAATATGGACTTAAAAAACTGCTACTTTCTCATTTGTCTTTGAAATGGGTTACAAAAATTCATGGAGGACAGGATTAAAAATAGCACTTAATTAATTAACCAAATCCATATTCAGAACCATATACTTCTTCCATTCAATAGTGTCTGATACTGGGAATAATAATATGGTGATAATATTACTCCCTGCATGTTAGATTCCCAAACAGAGTGAAAGTGGTTTCAGTGGAAGATGGAGTGCTAGGCTGGATTTCTTGCCTCATCCCGCAAGGCAATTCGATATTCTCACAACATCCTTCCCCAATGTGTGGAGAATGTGAGAGTGCATCCATGTGTACCTGTGTGTGATTATTTTGTTGTTGTTGTTGTTGTTGTTACAGGAATGCCTTGAAGCTGGGCTACAGCAAGCCATGGCCTGAAGTCATGCAACTTATCACAGGGCAACCCAATATGTCTGCTAAGGCTTTGCTGACATATTTTCAACCACTGACAGACTGGCTCATCAGTGAGAACTTGAAAAATGAGGAAATTCTGGGCTGGCCTGAATACACCTGGCTACCCTATGCGGGTACTTAAAGACTTGGTCTTTTCACACGTCCCAGAAAAAATGACAGGGAGATGGGAAGGGAAAACAAGCATGTGGTTCCCCTTCTAAATTATTCCCCACCTATGACATTGACTTCACAGGTAAACCTGTATTAGACTAGACCAGGGATTTTGAAGCAATTCCCCCCTCCCCCTCAGTATCCCACAGTGTCCTCCTTTTGACTAAGGGCAAGATGAAATATGAACTTTGTCATGTAGTTTAGTGTTGCATAAGTGATGGTTTTTAAACTAAAAAGCCAGGGTGGGGGTAGCAGGTAAACTGAAATGGACTATGGGAGGGGGAGAAAATTTTTGCCTCCAGTGGTCCCAATCCTTCACTCCTCTTTCACAATAGGAGGAAAACTTTGCCACCCATTGCAAATAGTCATGTGGAAGGTGGAGTTACAATCAGAACAATGGTTGGGGCAAAGGGTTAGAGCAGGGGTAGGCAACCTTTCCCCTTTAAGGGCCAAGGGACTTCAGCTCCCATAATCCCAGGAGCTATTGGCCAACATGGGACTATTGGCCAACATGGCTGAGGCTTCTGGGAGCTGAAGTCCCTCAGCCCTTAAAGGGGAAAGGTTGCCTACCCCTGGGTTAGAGCCTTCCACCGTCTTTCTCTTAAGGGGTGGGCAAGTGTTGGGGGTAGGGGAAGCATTAGCCCTCTAGGATACCTTCAGAGACGGGCACATCTCCCTCCACATCCCCTGCAAAGCAAATCGTACCATTTTAACCCCCAAATGCTCCCAAATATCTTATAGGGGTTGTGGGAAGATGGGGGGCATTTAAGATTCATTACTTCTTTTCCAAAAAGGCTTCTCTTGTACTTAAAATCGAGAAGGGAACCCAAAAATGGCCTTGGACTACAGGGCACATGACCTACAGGTCATACTTTGTCCACCTCTGATCTATTCTGTGGGTCTTGCACCAACTGTCTATTTTATGTTACTTTATTTTTATTTTATTTTTAAATCATTCATTTGGCACCAAACATTTTAACAAACTTCATGCCTAGGTTGGCTGTCTGGGCAGAAGACTATCCTTCCTATGTGTGTTTTTCTTGGTTCTTACCCAGGCGAAGTGCAAGCAAACAGCAAAGTCAGTTTCCTTGGGATGACGATGACCAACAGTCAAGCTACAACAGGCCAGTGGATTTTGCTTATCCTTGGACTCTTCCTTCTCATTGCAACAATAGTCTTAGGAGCCCATTGGTACCAGACCAGGAGAGGAGCTCCCAAATCTAGCATGGAAATGGAGTTGAAATAAGTTGTATGTTTTTAATCTCTCTTCTGCTGTGCCTCCAATTGAATGTGCAAAGACGCAGAGGGAGGCTATGTGATTATGTGTGAGAGAGTGCACATGTGTAACAGGCAAGAGTATGCTAATTTGTGTGTGTGTGTGTGTGTGTGTGCGTGCACGTGTGTATGAATGAGATTCAGATATTGTGTGTGGTCGGAGTGTGATTGTATGGGCTGAGAAAGGGTGTGTATTTGTGGGCATATACACTATGCATGTCTGTGTACCGGAGTTCTATGACTAAAGTGTATGTATATGAGTTATGGGTACACACATGTGCCTGCATCTTGTGTGGCCTAAACTGGAAGGCAGAATTCAAGCATGGACAATGCTACACACATGTGGTCACTGATCTAGTAGTTTGTCTATGCTACTATGAGTGGCAGCCTTGTACAAACAGGGCAGTTAAATCAGCAAAGACACAGGACACTTTCTTCTGATCAGTTCTTCAAAAACCTTTTGATTATGCAAGAACCAAAGCAAAAAAAAAAAAAAAGGGGGGGGGACCTTTTATTTATTGTAAATGTCTGAATTCCTGAAGGAGAAAAACAATGGAAAGGAATGAAGAATGGGATTGCGAGATTAGGTTTTGGTAGTGGGAATAACTGGACAATATAAATCAATGTTGACTCAGTGGTTTCCCTCAAGTTTGTATATATTCATTTGGGGAAATAATGAATTCTACACTGATTGCTGTATCTGTGACAGGTGATACGTTAAGCAGCAGAGGCTGTTTCTCCAAGAGTTGTGTGTGCTTGCTTCAGGCAGTTTCTAAAAGGCTGTTTGGTGCATGGAAGACAATTAAAATGGATTATACAGCTTCAATGATTCTTCCATTTCTTGTGAAAAAAGAAAGGGACAGATGAAGATGGAGTACAAGCCAGCCATCATCTGCAGGGGGGAAAGTGTGTGTACAAGGAAAGCAAACCAGTACCCTGCCAACAGGATTGTTCTTTGCATGCTGCTTTGGTTACTTGAAGAAAACCATTCAGAAATATTGGGTGGTGGTGGTGATGTTGTATGAATTAAACCCACATCAAACTATGGTTACCACCAGCTGATGTACAATTTCACTGAAAAATCTTCTGCTGTCCTTTCTTGGCCTTACTTGATCATAAAGAGCAGCAAAGCTGATCAACAACTGTGAAGACAAAAAAAGCAGCTTGTACAACAGGGAGCAGGGCTGACCAGTGGGTCTGTCAATGCAGGGGCAGTGATTCCACTTTTGGTATTACTACTTATCCTCCCATAGCTGCACCACGTTGTACAGGACCTATCCAGGTGTTAGAGCCTGTTCCCAACAATGTTCAGCTCCAGGAGAGATCCCATATGACTCAGAGCAGCACTGAGAGAGCAGCCCTAAAACTGAGAATGGATTTGCTGTTCCTACAACAACAGATCCACCAGCCTCCCCTCTAGGGACTCATTCCCACTTACATTTAACCCAGTTTGCTATTCGCCTTTGCTCTGGGTCGGTGAATCAATTCCAGTCAATGAGTCATTCCCACTATGGGAGCAGGTCTTTTCTTTATTCGCTTCTTTTTTGGCATGATTGTCATTCCCACTAGTTTGTGCCACTTCAAAATGCCTGTCAATCATCTACACGTCATCGGTGATGCAACCAGCAACACATTCAAGAAAACACAGGAGGGAGTCATGGATGCCATGGCCAGAATTCTCCCCTGGGATGCATGCAATTTTTTAAAAATGACAGTATATGCGCTCCATTGTTTTTACAATTATTTGTCTCACTGAGCTGCAATCAGTCCACTCGCCACCCGCAAGTAATTGCAAGTAATTACAAATACAATGAAGTGCATATACTGTCAAATTTATATATACATTTGACAGTATATGCGCTCCATTGTATATCATGCACCCATAGGTCACACCATAAAGCACAAAGGCAGTGCTGGGGGGAGGGCATGACGGATTTCCCCAAAAGTGGTGAGGGGTGTGCCAACTCTCTGCAACAGTAATCTCTCTCCTTCAGTTTGATACGACTCAGGTCCATCGTTCCCACTTGCTGAACATGCTTGCTAATTGCTTCTTTTCAAAAGGATTGGCAAAAAACTAGTGTCTGAAAAGAGCAATTTTTTTTCATTTGTCTCACTTCTAAGCAAGTCCAAACTATCGCAGTCACATCTGAAACCGTTTCAAATGGGGATGAGGCACATTTAAAGTGATCAGCAAATCTATGTAAATCATAATGGGAATGAGTCCTGAGGATGTAATGCAGAACCCTCCTCAAAGCCCAGCTGTACCTCCATGAAAATATATACAAAATGCTGCAATTCCAGCCATGTTTCTCCGCCTTTTTGCAGGGCTGTATCTATTCTGCACATTTGTATGAATTCATTGTATGCAACCAATAAACCTGTATGTCTGCTGTACCATTTAGCCTGCAGGTGAGTACTCATGTGGCAGAATGCTCTCCTAGAGAGCAAAAAGCCCAGCACTCAGGGAACTGGCACCTCAGGAGAAGGTCAGATTACAACTCTTCTCTTTGCCATATAATGGAGTACATCAGTGGTCTGCAGAAATTGTTGTTCATCAATCCCCCTAAGCATTGACCATGCTGGCTGGTAACTCTGGCAACTGGTCCAACAAGATCTAGGGACCAAAACTTGTGGACCACTGTTCTATTTGATAGGATGTTGTTATCAATTTGTAGGAAAGAACATTCTATCCTGTGAACTCCCTCCTTCAGTCTTAAGTAGTACAGCCCAACGATAGGTTTACCCATCTCATTTTTCTTTATCCAATAGATTTTTTTAGGAGTAAAAGAATATTATGAAATCTTTCAGTACTAAGCTATGATACTGGCTGAACAACAGAATCCTGAGACTTTCTTTTGTAATCAAGAAAGCCACAAACCAGCATTGTGAAATGTATTATACCCTAGTGAGGTACACTGGTCACCATGTTCTTCTCCACTTCTACAATTGCCTTCTGTTTCTGCCAAGTAGGAGGGATTCCCAGAAGACCAGGAAAGGAGTCTGCCACCATCTAAATTTTGCATGCATTGCTGGGTGAGATTCAGCTTTCATTTTCCTTGTCCTCATGCACTTAGCATAAAATCAAGTGGCTTGAGCATATGTGTCCTGCTCTCACACTGAACCAGAGTTCAAAGTACCCAAAGTTCAGATGCCATAGCAAGAAGAAGTATCTGATGTCAGCCAGTCCAGGTTCAGAAGCCATTCAGAAGCAGGTTCAGAAGTCAAGATAGCAGATCACAGTAGCCGAATCAGGTCAAGAGGTGAACTGAAATTTTGCTTCTAGTACTTTGACTGAAGGAAGCTCCCAGCTTACAAAACCAGCCTGCTCAGCCACACTCATAGTTCAGACAGTATTTCAAGAGTGCATTTCACAGCTATGTGCATGCAACATTTTGCTCTATCTGCAGGGGAGTGTTTGTGCTAGATTTGATGCCTTTGCCTTTCCCCTTGTCTTGGAGGTCTTTCATCCAAATCTTCCTGCTTTGAATCCTGTGGACCTGGAGGAAGACTCAGCATCAGGCATCTGCTCCAGCTGTAATATCTGGGAAGACAAACTCTCAAAGAGGAGCATGATATCCTGAGAGGTTATTACATACGTACTTTGAGGAGCAGGTGACCCCGTGATCTGATTTAAAATACTTTGTCACTTTATTAAACACTGTTTATGCTCAGTATAGTCAGTGGTACTGATTGACTATGCAACAAGGCTGGCAAAAATGATGTTTGGGATGCATGCTACATGATGGGTGAGGTAACAGGAGATGAGCAATGATTGAGGAGGAGGAGTGAGAATCAGAAAAAATATTTCACCTCTGCCATAGACTGGTGTGAAATGTAAATGCTCTTAGCTTGTGGTTTGAGAAAAAAGCAGGAGTTACTTGCCTTATCAGCTTGGGGCAGAGGTACTTCAAAGAGACATACTTGTTAGGTTTGAAAGTATCCATAAATTGTAAAAATTAAGTTTTAAAATTAAAGTTTGAAAACATGAATGCTGGTGAAATGTAAATAGACCTGTAGTGATTGAGAACAGGGTTTTAGTCCATCTTGATGTGTTCTGCTATTGCCTGTTGGTAGCAGGTGAACATATATTATACAAAACAAGTGTCCATCTGATAGTTCATTCATATTATCCCATACTCAGATTGTCTTCAAGTGAGTGAATCTTTTCAGGATCTCAGTCAAGAAGGCTGAAGTATCTGTGCTTCAGAATCTCAGAATTCTTAAATTCTTAATTCCTCCCAGAGGCTTTCCAGGCCAATCCCTGCCAGGGAGAAGAAGGAAAGCAGTTTCTGGGCAGCCATTTTGAGTGGGTGAGTGTTTAAATCTTTTTAAAAACACTTGGGAGAGCATGTTTGTTGCTGAGGGGGTGGAGCTAGCTGTCTAGCTCTATATAACTCCTCCCAGAGGCTTTTCATAAGACAAAGGAAAGCACAGCACAGGTAAAAGGGGAGCTGGAAACTTTGATTAGAGGTTCTTCTTAAAAAAATTTTTTTTAAATTAAAGGGCTTGGGGGGTTGCTCAGAGGAAGAGAATGAGAGATTTGCCCCCACAATAAGGTCACATCCAGGAGCTCTCTGTTATAAACCCAGTTGATAAAGCTGGCTGACAGCCTGGTGAAAAAGCCAAGCCAACAGGGGCCCTTTATGTGGATCTTTACCAGAGGACTTTTCGAGGGAGAAGTCCATAGTCCTGTTTTAGTACTTACTTAAGATTTCTCAATATGAATACTGAGGGAGCTGCTGCAGTCACCTGCAACACTTGTGGGATGTTTGTCTTCTTGCCAAGAGATGTGGGGAACTTCACCTGCACCAAGTGCAAGCTGGTAGCCCTCCTGGAAGAGAAAGTCCAGCAGCTGGAGGCCCAGGTAGCTACATTTCAGCATATTAGGGAGCAAGAGGTGTTCTTGGACAGAACGAAACAAATGGTCTTGAACAGGGACCACACAGAGAAAATTGTTGGGGAGGAGGTCGCTTCACACACACAGGAGGTAGACAGCTGGAGAAACATCACACACAGAAGTAGGGAAACCAAGGATCGTTCTGGAAGCTTGCAGCTACAGAATCAATTTGAAGCTCTCTCCCTTACAAGGAGGAAGAGGAAAACAACAGGAACAGTCCTCAGGGACAGTGCAGGGGACCCTGAGAGTACCACTGCAGGGAACAGCCACTGCTAAGCCTCAGAGGAGGTGTGTGGTGGTGGGGCAAAAATTTGCTGTTGAGGAGTACAGAAACAATGGTTTATGGGCCTGACAAGATGTCCTAGGAGGTGTGTTGTCTCTCTGGGGCAAAAATTTGTGATGTAACAGTCAGGCTGAAAGACTTGTCAAACATACTGATCATTACCCCTTCCTCTTGGTCCATGTGGGAACCAATGATACTGCAAGGCATACCCTTCAGAATATTATGAGGCTTTGGGTAGGAAGCTAAAAGAGCTGGATGCACAAGTTGTTATCTCTTCTCCCAGTTGAAGGGCATGGTCCAGGAAGGGAGAGGGAAATAGAATATGTGAACAACTGACTCCATAGATGGTGCCGCCAAGAATGATTTGGATTCATGGATCATGGGCTGCAGTTTCATGAGGGTGGACTTCTGGCAAGAGATGGGTTGCATCTCACACCAATTGGCAGAAACATTTTTGCCAATAGTCTCAAACATTTGATCAGGAGAGCTTTAAACTGAGTCATGTGGAGGAGGAAGACAGTATCACTAAGGGGCAAAATCACTAAAGAGGAATTCAAACAAATAGCTAGCACATGTAGGGGTAAAGTCAGGAAAGCCAAAGTGCAGAATGAGCTCAGGCTTGCTAGAGGGGTTAAGAACAACAAAAAGGGCTTTTTTAGGGTATGTCTGTAGCAAAAGAAAGAATAAGGAAATGGTAGGGCCTCTGCGCAGAGAAAATGAAGAAATTCTAACAGGGGTCAGAGAAAAGGCAGAACTACTCAACCCCTTCTTTGCCTCAATCTTCTCACAAACGGAAAAGGGTGCTCAACCTGAAGAAAATGGAGCAGAGGGCACAGAATAAGTAAAGAGGTAGTACAGGAATACCTGGTAAACCTAAATGAAGTTAAGTCTCCAGGACCAGATGAACTACATCCAAGGATATTAAAAGAACTGGCAAATGTAATATCAGAGCCACTGGCAATAATCTTTGAGAACTCCTGGAGAACAGGAGAAGTCCCAGCAGACTAGAGGAGGGCAAACATTGTCCCCATCTTCAAAAAGGCAGGAAAAGAGGATCCCAACAACTATCATCCAGTTAGTCTGACATCAATACTGGGAAAGATTCTAGAACAGTTCATTAAATGGAGTGTCTGAGAACATTTAGAAAGGAATGCCATAATCACTAAAAGTCAACATGGGTTTCTCAAAAAAAGTCATGTCAGACTAATCTGATCTTTTTTTAAAATAAAATAACCAGCTTGATATATGAAGGGAATGCAGTAGACATAGCATATCTTGATTTCAGTAAGGCTTTTGACAAGGTCCCCTATGATATTCTTACAACCAAGATAATAAAACTGGGCTGGACAATATGACTGTTAGGTGGATCAGTAACTGGT
>CM034710.1:39314416-39327288 GCA_020142125.1 Phrynosoma platyrhinos
CTGCTGGAACGAATTAATTTTGTAAGTAGAGGTACCACTGTATTCTGCCAGGACCAGCCTGACCATTAGGCAAAACCTCAGGCAGCAGATTTTGAAACAAAACAGGACAGCCAGTTATTTATATGAATGGTCATGGTTGTATTTTTGCTCCCCAGTAGAGGAACTTATGGGATATTTTAACATGGCTGTTTTTGGATGCTGTATACCTTGGCTCAAAGAAGAGTGTCACTTGTTGTGCTAGCTCAGGCAGCTAAAAATTCTGGCCACCACACCAAAGCAGTTTTGAAAGGCACCAACAACACAGTGGTGGTGGGACAGTTAATTTCCACTCCTTCTGCAACAGTCCCAGATCAGATCAGCCCTTCCTCTGATCCATGGGTGTTATTTTAAAACAAAAATATACTTCCAACAACATAACTACTATCCATATAGTTTGTCTCTTACTTTCTTGTATACAGGCCATAGTTAGTTATCCCTGCACCTATTGAATCAGGATGTTGGACAAGGATTTCATTATTCTCAGCAGAAATATTCTGCAGTCAACCATCATGCAGTCAACCATCACGGAAAGTAGAGCCATAATAGTTTAAGATGTGTTCATGTAATCTTTTTATTTTAGGGTTTCTCAGCCATTTTTATTGGATGCAGTATATGGTTTCTACTGAACGTGTAAGCCCTTTCACATGTTACTTGGGTGAACAGACAGATGTACAAAGGGGTGGTAAAATGCTGCTAACTCTACCCTTACTGTCTAGCATACACCAGGAGTGTGCAGGACACTTGTACACACAGGCTTCCTCAAGACCTGAGTCCCTGCTTGATCAAGGTCCCAGGAAAGGCTTTATGTGTAGAGATCTAAACTAGGGGTGGGAAATTATGTGGAAGACAGGACAGCCATCTATACAAACTGTGTCTGTCCCCTCACAGCCAGCCTAAATAATTATGTTTTCCTCTGCAGTCCTCCTCAAAATGGCAAAAGAAAGTGGTATCACATAACTTCCTGCTCAACATTTTGTGAAGATCAGCAGGGGGGGAATGGAAGGATTTGAAATAATATGAGGTTTGGGTGGGGTATTTTTGTCTGTTTTCACACACATGGGGCATTCTACATGGATTTTTTTAATGGAGCAGTGGCTAATACCCCAGAGGACATACTCAGAATTCAAAATGACCTTAGCAGATTAGAGAGCTGAGCCAGAACTAACAAATGAATTTCAATAGGGAGAAATGCAAGGTACTACACTTCCATGAAAAATGAAGTGCACAGATATAGGATGAGGGGTACCTGTCTTGACCATAGTACATGTGAAAGTGATCTAGGAGTCCTAGGAAATCACAAGCTACATATGAGTCAAGAGGGTGATGCAGCAGCTAAAAAGCCAATATGAACCTAGGAGTATAGTGTTTAGATCATGGAAAGTAATTGTGCCACTCTATTCTGCTTTGATCAGACCTCACCTGGATTAATGTGTATACTTCTAGACACTACAGTTCAAGAGAATCTGGAGTATATCCAGAGGAGGGCGACCAAAATGGTGAAAAGTCTGGAAACCATGTCCTATAAGGAACCACTTAGGGAGCTGGGTATGTTGGGGAAAAGAAGGTTAAGAGGTGACATGATAGCTATGTTTAAGCATTTGAAGGGAAGTCATATTGAAGATGGGGAAAGTTTGTTTTCTGCTGCTTCAGAGACCAGGATACAGAGCAGTGGATTCAAACTACAGGGAAAGAGATTCCACCTCAACATTAGGAACAACTTCCTGACGGTAAGAGCTGTTCCGTAGTGGAATACACTACCTTGGAGTGTAGTCGAGTCATTTCTTTGGAGGTTTTTAATCAGAGGCTGGATGGCCATCTTGTCGGGAGTGCTTTGACGGTGTATTCATGCACAGCAGGGGATTGGACTTAATGGCCCTTCCAACTCTGATTCTATTATTCTAAAGGAAGGGTGGAAGGATGGGGGCACTATGTCCATCCCTGATCTAAATGAATCTTTCCTGAAGATTCCAGACATCACAAGGGATAGGACATGAAGCACTATTCCCTTTTTACATGTACAGGTGAATAACAGGTGGGGGGGCACTGCAATTCCTAGTGGTGATCAATAATGAAACCAGTAATGTTCCTCCCCCTATCCACCCAATCTTGTTTCTTCTGTGCTTAGAAAATAGTACTACATTACATGAAACTATGAATGTTGCATTTCCAGTGGTTGCTATTCTTGTTGTCCTGCAATAATATCAAAACTTGCCTGTTCATCAGCCTAGGACTTGAGCTGATCACTACCCACTTCAGTAGAACAGACTTTCCAGTTCCCCCTGCTGTAGTGCAGTTTTATCAATAAAATTCTGGCATTCATTATTTCAAAATATGTTTAAGGTGGAATTTATTGCACAGTAAGAGGGTACATTAACAGTGAAGAGAGAAGAAACAGTAATGACATCTACAGATTTTCAAAAGGAAAGCTGCTTCTCTTCATCATTCCCATGAAAAGGACCAAAGAAGGTGGCAGTGATCATGATCCAATCTATTACATAAATGAACAAACAGAACCTTTACTGAATAACCTTGAAAGTACCTTTACTAGTTCCTTAACAGGTAAGGGTTTTTCTACCCTATTACACATTCAAGAACAACCAGCCAGGTAGTTTCTACACTAGAAGCTGGCAGTTTTCCTTGACTTTGTAACTGCTGTGAAGCACCACAGTATTGTAACATGCCCTTGGTATCCTCTGGGGTTTAGTTTCAAGACCCCTGTGGATATTAAATCCATATATATGTGGATTCTCAAGTTCTATTATATATAGTGATATAATAAAATGGTATCCCTTATATAAAATGGCAAAATAAAGGTTTTTGGAAGTATTATTATTATTAGAATATTTTCAAGCTGTGGATGATTCACTCCATGGAGGCAGAATTTGTACTTCACATGGGGATTTTTGTGTTTAAGGGGCAAGGATCATTTCATCAATCTCTGGTATGATGTACCTTATTTGTAAGGACTGTTGCTGTTCCAGCTCAAGCAACAAAATATTTTGGGACAGCTCTGGGTTACAGGATGGAAAGGGACATTTCTAAAGGCACTGTTCTGAGTCGGTCTCTTGCAAGAAAGTGAAGCTGCTCTTAATCCTGACAGCCTGGGCATGAGAGTCAAAAGGATTAAGAAAATGATTTTTCTGGAGTCTTTTGATTAAGAGCAACCTTTGGGGCAGAGTAGTGTGGTTACTACCATATGGCTGTTTGAACACAGGGGCTGGGAGGAGGACTGTCTAGAAGGGTGACATCTGTGCACGTCACTCTTTCCAACCAACAGTAAATACTGAACCACTAGCCGGGAACAAGAACAGGAACTTATGGAGTTGTATAATAGCAGTAAAACTGGAATAGGCTGAATTATGCCCCCAAAGAAGTGAAGGGAAACAAAGATAATCAAGCTCAACCACTTGCCTAATGGCAAGCCCATTTATTTCTCTTTTCAACACAAGATGTAACATAGATCAGCATCTGCCTCAGCCAGAGAACTGATGCATAATGCAAAGACACTTCCCGATAAAATAAACAGCAAACCACATACAACTGGTCTCTGCCACACACACACATTTTCCCCACCAAAATGACCCTCTCTTCTGATGCAGAAAACTGATCTATTAAATTGCTGTCATCAAAATAGCACCCGTAATTTTTTCTATGACCATAAGGTGTCCCCATCCCCTTCACTTTTGTGGTTATCTTCTTTTGCTCATTGGTTCATTCCCATGGCTGATCCTTTGCTATGAAAGTGTGGGAATCTAGAGAAGATACAACAGGAAATTCTGCTAAAAGGCCACAGTAAAACAAGAAATTAATGACGGCCAGAGATGTAAATTTTGCAAGAAGAATCTATGAGCAGATGCTGGGAGCAATGGATAATGGAGATAGGACAGCAATAGGTTGAAGCTGACTAAAGAAGCTACCAGATGGATGTTGGGAAAAACAAATATTGTAGTTACACTTTCAGTTAGTAACTCTATGAAAGTAAAGCTGTATTGCTTCCTCTCCCAACATACTCCACTCTTCTGTACTGGAGGAACAGGAGAACCTGCCTCCAACCAACAAGGCTTGCTAGATGGTTGAAGCCAGATTATGGCTATCTGCAATGAAGGAGAAATCACTCCAGCCATTAAAATATTTATAGCCTGCCTTTAAGGTTAATCTATCCTTTCAAAATGGCTTCCAACAAATCAACATACAGTCAAAACAAACACAATGCTAACATTAATAACTACTGATATTTAGCAAGCATGCCAGCTGTCAATGGTGGCTTGGCATGATGGGGGTTGCAGTCAAATAGAAGCCAAAAGACTGGCAAAATAGAACTGTTTCTGTCCCCCTCACCACCAACCCATCCCTGCAATCTAGTTCAGTGCTCTTACAGCCAGCTGCCCTGAAATTTTAGATCCTAAAGTCCCAGGTAAAGTTAAGACATCTGTTGAATGAAAGACAGCTGTTGTTGGTTCATTCCCATGGCTGATCCTTTGCTATGAAAGTGTGGGAATCTAGAGAAGATACAACAGGAAATTCTGCTGAAAGGCCACAGTAAAACAAGAAATTAATGACGGCCAGAGATGTAAATTTTGCAAGAAGAATCTATGAGCAGATGCTGGGAGCAAGCATCTGATGTCAGCAAATGAATCTTTTCAATGAACGCCACAGGGCATCAGGAACAGGAACGTCTGGTGCAGCAAATCCATTTGAGGAAAGTGCTTCATCAGCTGTAGGGCAGATCTGGTGATGCCCCCCTCATCATTAAACTGGGAAGTGGAGGTCAGGATCCTTTTTGAGGAAAACAGAGAACAGTGATAGGCAATGCACAGTTTGCCATTTTTATTACAGACTAATGACTTGTTAGACAGGAGATGAATATTATCTGTACTGCAGAAGTTTCATGGAGAAAGGGCAGACAGGTTGTGGACAGGATAAAAGAATCTCTCCTTTCACTCTCTCTTTCCTCAATGAGAAAGTAACAGCTCATTAGAGATAGGTCCCTAATGCACATTAAAGAAGTTCCATGTCCCAGTTGCTCTCATATTTGGATGTTAATGTGACTGTATGAGACAATATGGGTATGGGAAAGGTGTGTGCACATGGATGTGGGCAGGGAGATCAGATCATATTTTCTATTTCAGTCAGAATACCAAAAGATATAAATGGAGCAGCAACATTTATCAAGCTGAGATCCAGCAACAATGTTTCATAGCAGAAACCTCCACATGTACACATTGATTGTGCTACGCCACTCTTTGAGTTGAATGGCAATCTTACACAACTGAATAGGCAACCAAATGCACACTGGGGCACACATCTGCATGCTCAGTAATGCTGCATGCACAACTCCACTTCTGTGACCTTGGAAGTGAATGCAGCTATTGCTCATCTGACAATGTAAACTGTGTGTGTTGTTTGCCTTTATGGAGAAACTCAGGCAGAATTGAACATTTGGGGCAGCCAACAGGAGTCAGGTTAGAAAAAGGTAGGGGCTGTTTTTAGGAGTGAATATAAAAGGAAGAAGAGCCAGTGACATAGGGGAGAGTGTGTCAAAACCTGTTGAGGCAAGAGGTTGGTTTAGAACTGCCAGAAGGTGCAGTTAAGATTAAGGGGTTCAATCTGGATGGGATTCAGACTCCCAGGCCAAGAGAAGAACTTTAGAAGGGACAGGAGAAGTCCAGTATTAGAGTGTGTGTTAGTATCCTGAGGGATTTACAGCTAGGAAGGCTGGGAAATATTAGAAACTGCCTAATAGATAGCTAAGCTGAGGAAGCTAAGATTTGTTTATTGTTAGTGTATTAATTGTTAGTTAACAACTAAGGAAGTTGGGTATAAGTTCTATATGAACCAAGACAGGAAAGAAACTTAGATAGTCACGTGCAAGAAAGTAGCAGATTTTAACAACTGAAGTAATTTGTACACTGTAACATAAGCTTTAGTACCATCCACTAAGAAAGATACAGTACAGTCAGCCCTCTGTTTTAGCAGGGGATCCATTCTGGAACACACACATCCCGCAAAAATGACTCACCAATATTCAAGCCGCATAGGCAGGTTTCTTCAGACAAGGAGTTTCTATTGCCATCCTCCGAGACTGAGAGACTGACTTGCCCAAGGTCACCCAGTGGGTTTTCATGGCCAGAGATTCAAACCCTGCTTTACAGAGTCATAGTCTGATGCTTAAACCACTATGCCACACTGGCTCATCTGTAACATACCAACAGGAATCTGCTCTCAAACTGCCCACCAATTCTTTTCACAGTCCCTGTTCCTGAAATTTTACAAAAGCTTGCACTGAAACCACAGCAAATGGTACTTGCCTTTGGACCACAGACATTCTCAACCTGAATGTGACTAAGCATTCCAAGCCTTTTTGCTTCTTGTTGGACATACCAAATAAACATGACATTTGAACATATTGAGGGAGGGTCTTTCTAAATGCATCTCATTCCAGTAAGAGGGTTTGAAATAATTTTCTATATCGCGTGCAACCTTGAACTTCCAGCTTCATTTATATTTTATAAGATGTTTCCATCCTATCACCAAGTAACAGAAGAAAGAGAAAATTGCTCTAGACAGAAAAGCAATTTGCTGTTTAGTGCCTGATGGTAAAATGCAGGGCTGCTGCATGGAAGAAAAGACTGTTTCCAACCAAGATTAATTTCTGGGATCAGATGTGATACTCTCTGGCCTGGAAAAAAATGTTCTGTTAAACTGCATGGGTGACTTTGGAATTTGAAAAACAATAAGAGTACAACAAAAACGGATGTGGTGAAGGTACTATAGGAAATAAAATGCTATTGTGAGTCAACAGGACTGGCCAAAGTAGCTGTTTAAATTATCTCTTCCCAGTATTCCTGTTTCCTATCCACTAGGCCTGTATCATATTAAATATAATATTTTTATCCTTCTTTTAGTTCTTCCAGATTTTAAAAGTGTAGGACTAGTAAGGTGTTAATGAAACTGCTCTAGGTTTATTAATCTGGGATGATAGATACAGATTAAAATACTTCAGTGCATGGTAATCATTCATGGTTTTCAGAATTTGTAAGATCTGAGTAATAAGTTTCCCTCTCCTTACTATCAAGACAGACAACAACATATTGTGTGAAAATGTCCTCCAGCCTGTGCTCCCCAGAGGAATTGCATTGCAAGTCTCATAATCTTTGCTCAGGATGGCTAGCAGCCATTCTAGCTGGAGATAATGCAATGCTGTGTAGGCCAATATGTCTGGGCAACAACAAGATGGGGAAAGGCAGTATATATTTTTTTAAAAGTGACCACATTTTGTAGGTTGCTTTTAACAGTAACTTGACTTTGCTGAGCTGTTTTCATCTAGATTTACTTTTCTCTTTATAAGCTCCTTCAGAATGAGATACAAAGATTGGACTGCCTCTTTCATCTTGTGAAGCCTGAGGCTTTGCTATCTCATCCTCCCCCAGTGTTTTCCTTCCAAACTTAAATGTGCTGGATGGTCCTAAATTTATGTTCATTTCAGGTTGATGGCTTACTTTACTAAAATGTAAATATGTAAAGAGATAGTGAATTAATTTCACAGTGGAAACAAGCCCCCTTCTCACATCCTGCCATCTTACTTCTAAGAAAGATGTACAGAAGAAAGAGAGTAGGGGATGAAAAGATGCAGGAGGTGGGAGGATGAAGGATTTCGTACACAAAACAGATGATTATGACTTTTCCACAGGTTTCTGCAGATGTCTGTTGTCTTTTTAAAAACTGCAATGAAACCATCAACAAAACAAGATCAAATCTTTAAAGAAGTCTGGTGTCCATCATTCTGGCCATATTAGATGGTGGGGAGGGAGGTAGAAGCATAGGGAAATCCAAATGAGATTTCAAACCAATGTTGACATTTCTATTTTGACTGTTGCTTCAAAAGCTAATAATAATTTTAGGGATCTGTTTCATTCAGGGTAGGTCTGTTTGGTATATTTTATTGACCTTTGTTACAAGAGGTGAGTAGTAAAATGTTATGGGAAAAGCTCAGGTGCAAGAATAAGTAGCCAATGCTGGTAGGTTTTCAGGCATAAAGTTTCCATTAATTTTTCAAAATAAACATCACAATTTCTCTTCAGGGCATTAGATTCACAGTGAACAACCATGACTTAACCCTGATTTTCATTTCCCCCACATGTTCAGTCAGTAAATGGAAGGAATGTGATGGCTGTTAAACCCAGTCTGCAACTTGTAGACAGATTCTGCTCCCATTTCCAGCCTCTGTACACTGGATTGGATGTGAAAAGGGGACAGGGTGCTACCTGCATAGAGTTGTACATTTGGCACAAGAAGAGTTCCAGATCCTAAGTAGTGGCCTTCTTCACATATAGCTCTTTCTCACATGCTGGCCAGTGTGTTGTATTTGATGATGGGTCAATCAGCCATCATTTCCTCTCCCCTCCCTGTTTTGACAACATGTGAAGAGGAGCCTGATGAAAAGAGTATACTTGGTGATATGAACCACAGCTGTCCAGGTGTCTCAACAAACAGGGTTTAGGACAATGATGGGGAACTTCCAGATGTTGCTGGAATTGCAGTGCTTCTCAGTGTCAGTGGCATGTGGTCTGAACAATTGGCTCTTGCTGCCTATCATCCATAGCCAAGGGTGACTTGAGTTGCAATCCAAAAATATCCACATATTCCTCAGCTCTAAAAGACTGATGTAACAGACTTTCCCATCACTGCTTAACATTTTTTCTGGCATCCTGTTCAATATTTTTGATGTCACACGTTAGATTTCCAGTCTTGCAAATTTTGCTATTCATGTGTATGATTGTGATGCCATTGCCACAATCACAAATGCCCCCTAAAATCCACCTTAAAAGCAAGGCAACTGCATCAAATAAAGAAGTTTTGTGGGCACTGAAGGCCAGTGAGCTGCAGTGTCATAAACAACGACTCCACAATGGTGACTGCCACTATTTGTTGCACTGCAGTGTCAGGGTACAGAACAAGGACTGTGGGAAAAGGAAGCAATGTCTAAACATTGCCTGAGCTGCAACAAATAGATGGTCTCTCTGTCTCTCTCACACACAAACACACACACACCTGCCTTCTCAAGCAATGCACGGAGGGTTGTTTAAACAAAATTACATAAGTGAGAGAAGAAAAGCAAATGCAGCACTTTGAGATGGTTACCAAGCTGACAATCTGGCCTGCTGTACTTTGGGTTGCAGGCTAACTGCAGAAAGAATTTGTCCCTCTTTTGTGTTTGTGAAGTGCCCTGGAGTATTAATTGAAAGAATCCTTGGAAAACTGTAATGCAGAGATGGTAGTGGACTGTAATTCTCTTAGACCAATTTCATGCCTGAAGAATCACACAGAACAAAAATAAGCCTCAGAATGGCCATTTTTTTCCTAGCCTTCAGGCAAGGCAGTGACGGAGGGACAGAAACTACAGTATTTTTCGCCATATAAGACGCACTTTTCCTTCCCCAAAACGGAGGTGGGGAAGTTGGTGCGTCTTATAAGGTTAATATACAGGTGCCTCCGCTCCCAGGACCAGCCTAAGGAACGGCCGAGGCCGTGGCTAAAAGGAGGCCTCCTTTCAGCCGCGGCCTCGGTTGTTCAGTGGGCTGGTCCTGGGAACGGAGGATGCCTCCCTCCCTAGGAGGCTTTCTTTGGGCCGATCCTGGAAAGGGAGGCGTCCTCCGTTTTGAGGATCGGCCCATGGAAAGCTATCCAGGACGCTTTCCTTGGGCCGATTCTGGGGTCAGAGGACACCTCCCTCTCCAGGGTCGGTCCAAGGAAAGCTTTCCAGGAGGCTTTCTTCGGGCCGATCCTGGAAAGGGAGGCGTCCTCCGTTTCGAGGATCGGCCCATGGAAAGCTATCCAGCCCATTGAACCACCGAGGCCGTGGGTGGAAGGAGGCCTCCCTTTAGCCATGGCCTCGGTGGTTCACTGTATTTGGTTAAGAATCTTTTTTTCCTAGATTTTCCGCCTATAAAATTCAGTACATCTTATATGCCGGAGTGTCTTATATGGCGAAAAATATGGTACAATCCCCACCCCATCTCAAAGGTCACTTTGAAAGAAAGCAACAAGAAGTACAATTCAGCAGCTTCGGCTGATATGCCAGCTGCGCCCTTTCCTGGAAGTAAGGGACCTTGAAACTGTGGTACATGCGCTGGCAACCTCTCATCTTGATTTCTGAAACACAATATACCTGGGGCTACCCTTGTGCTTGGTCAGGAAACTCCAACTAGTACAGAATATGGCAGCCAGGTTGGTCTCGAGTACATCTAAAAGAGACCATATAACACCAGTATTGAAGTCTCTTCCCTGGCTGCCTATTAGGTTCCGGGCCCAGTACAAGGTGTTGGTTATCACCTATAAAACCCTAAATGGCTTGGGTCCATCCTACCTCCTAGACCACCTCCTCCAGTACAATCCACCCCACACACTTCGGTCCTCTGGGAGGAGCCTGCTGCAGCCTATGAAGACTGTCTGCTACCTCCCAGAGGGCCTTCTGGTTGACCTCTCCCAGACTATGGAACGGTCTGCTGGACAAGATCCATCATATTATGACCTTAGACAGCTTTAAAAGAGCTGTCAAGACAGATCTCTTCCGGCAGGCCTTTCCAGACTAGACTTCCCGGTCCCAGGAGTTGCCCATCCTCTTGTATTATCCCTTGCTGCAGTTGTTGTGCTGCTGCTTGCTTGCTATTAGGCTACCCACACTTCTGTGAGCCATTTTAAAATGTTTTAATCTGTTATTATTTAATTAATTTTTAGGGATGGGTGGGTGTGGGTGTGGGAATTGGGATCCTGTTTTTATTGTAAATTTTTGTTTAATTTTAATGTTGTAAGCCACTCCGATTGCTTTGCAGATATAAATAATAATAATAACCTACTGTGAGGGTTTGGCAGATGTGACAGTAGCCGATTGGATCAGAGGTGCAAGTTTTCACAAAAGATGTTGGAAAGAAAAAAGTGAGGTAGGTGGGAAGAAGTCACCAGACACAAAAGATTTCGGATCTGATGCAAGAAAAAGATCAAAAAGTGAAAAATATATTTGATAAGATCTACAGCAAAAGGTTGCAACCACTGAAAGCAAGTGTGACTGTAGGAGTTAGAGTAGTGGTTACCAAAGGTTTCAGAAAGGTTTCAGGAGTCTCTGACCAGTGGTCTAGCTGACTGGGACTTCTGGGAGTTAAATGACATCTAGGGGTCCAGGTTTGTGAATCTCACTGGGACTAGACAGATTCAGGTTCAAGTCCCCACTTAGCCATGAAATATGACTAACTTACATCTGTGATAATACCACTCTATGCATTATCTAGTCACTGAAGGGTTTATTTTATTATTTATTTCATTTATGTCATTTCAATGCTGCCTTTCTCCCAGAAAGGGACTCAAGGTGGCTCACAGATAAAATAATTTTTAAAAATTACAATAAACATTTTAAAATAATTAAAATCATCTAGCTATAAATAGTATAAAATGACATAAAACACACAAAAGTTTTTTTTAATATTTATTTTTTGTTGTAAGTGAACAAACATGTATATAGAATAACTAAACAATAAAATAAAATTATTGATGTCGCAACTTTGGATTACAGTTAAAAGATTAGTGTCTTCTTCTTGAGTTCTGTTTTGTTTGAAATGAGTAGTAATTCCAACATCCAGTGTTGTCCATGTGTAGATCTATTCCAAAATGTCTGGCCAGAGATTCAGATGGGATGGAGGTTGTCTTCTCTTATTTCTGTCATTATTTACAAAATTGATTAATGGGAACCATTGATTAAAGATGAGTTCTGGTTTGGGTCATCCTGCATAACTTGCTATTCTATCAGACAGTTTTTGAAGTAGCCATACATCCCACACCTTCTTCTACCACATATCCAGAGACACTCCCCTGTTTTCCAACATCTGGAAATTTTTACATGGGCTGCTGTAGTGAGAAAAGCTATGAGAGGCTTATGTTTTAAATTTGAGTTCGTGCCGACATACAGTGATAGCAAAAGCATTTCTGGACAGTTTTGCCTCTTTTGGTTGGTAATCAATGATATTTGCTCAAGTACCAATTGCCAAAATGTATTGATTTAAGTTTTTTAAAAAAAAAAAGTTTTAAAAAGTTAATTAATTAATTTTTTTTTAAATTTAGCCACTTTTGGAATAGAGTTACATAAGATGAGTGGAGGTACCTGTTGCCAGATGGAGAGGTCCCAAAGCATTTAGAAAATTCAAGGGGCAGAAGTATTTTTAAAAGGACAGAGTTTCACTGTCTTTGGTCTCTCTGGTTCTCCCTCATGTTTTCTGGTCCCTGGGATAGGTTTGAGGAAGGACTGATAGTCTAACCAAGAGTCAGACTTCCACCTTCCCTAGCCATGGAAAATGTGATTGCAGAACATTTACAGTAGCATGGGAACATTTAGTTAGGAGCAACAAATTTTTTTTGTTATGTTCCCTAGCTCGTTGTCAGTTCCAAAGGTGTTTTTAAATGTAATTTATAATTCTGCAACTTCTTAAGCCAATACCTCAGTGGGGTGCCCTAAGATGTATGTATGATCTCTCACTAGCCTGTTGTAGACCTTCACGTTAGAATAAAGATTTTCCACTTTCAACTTGTCCCTTCCAGCTGTTTTTTTCATCCAGCCTGCTTAGTGCACTTGTGGGATTTCTGGAATGGAAAAAGCTAGAAATTATTTATTTATTTCACATTAAGAGGCAATCAACTCCCCAGCAACATCTAGGCTTGGAGTATATAGAAAGAGGGGAAATAGTTAGCAGATACTTAGCAATTATTGAAAGTAGGGACTTTCTCTTTTAGGTCAAGGGTAATCTGAGATATGCTGACAACACCATAATACTAACAGAAAACCTCAC
>CM034710.1:39338752-39349094 GCA_020142125.1 Phrynosoma platyrhinos
GGGGGGGGGTGTTGGTGCTGTATGCCTTCTTCCAGTCGTTTCCGACTTAGGGCCACCCGACCAGGGAGTGTCCTTGGCAAGGTTTGCTCACAGGAGGTTTGCCCTGACCTTCTTCACCTGAGGCTGAGAGAGTGTGACTCTCCCTCAGTCCCTATGCTGCCGTTGTTTTCTGCCCTCACTTCCCGACTTAGGGCGAGCCTAAGGTGACCTTGTCCTGGGTTTTTCTTGCCATTGCTTTCTTCCCCTGAGGCTGAGAGAGTGTGACTGTCCTTCAGTCCCTTTGCTGTTGTTGTTGGGGCGAACCTATCCGAGGGTTTTCTTGGCAACGTTGGTTCAAAGGAGGTTTGCCTTTGCTTTCTTCCCCTGAGGCTGAGAGAGTGTGACCCTCCCTCAGTCCCTTTGTGGTTGTTCTGTCTGCGTCCTCAAGTCTCCCGACTTAGGGCAGCTCTGAGGCGAACCTATCCTACAAGGTTGGTTCAGAGGAGGTTTGCCATTGCTTTCTTCCCCTGAGGCTGAGAGAGTGCAGTTGTCTCTCAGCCCATTTGTTGTTTTGTGTTCTCAAGTCGGTTTCCGAGGCAGGGAGACCCTATCTTGGGTTTTTCTTGGTGGGCTTTGCTCAGAGGAGATTTGCCCTGGCCTTCTCCCCTGAGGCTGAGACACTGTGACTGTCCCTTTGTTGTTGTTGTTGTTGTTGTTGTTGTTGTTGTTGTTGTTGTTGTGTGTCCTCAAGTCATCCCCGACTTAGGGTGACCCTGAGGAGACTATGCTAGGGTTTCTTGGCAAGGTTTGCTCAGAGGAAATTTGCCATTGCCTTCTTCCCCTAGAGGCTGAGAGACTGTAGCTGTCCCTCAGTCCCTTTGCTGTTGTTGTTGTTGTTGTCGTTGTGTGCTTTCAGGTCGTTCACGACTTAGGGCGACTCTAAGGTGACCCTATCCTGGTGTGTGTGTGTGTCTTCTTGGCAAGGCCTGGGCAGTGGAGACCAGCCTTTTGCTTCCTTTGAGCCACCTTGGGTCCCTTAATGAATTAAATTATTATTATTATTATTATTATTATTATTTCTATTTCGCCTTTTCCCAGTGGGAATCAAGGCGAATTACAACAGGTATATAAAACATACAGATTAAAATTACAGTCAAGGTTAAGAGGAGAATCCCCTATCCCAACCCCCCCAAAAAACAAACAATCAAATGAAATGAAATGAATTAAGTAAACAAACGAGTAAGTTGTAGCCGAATTTCTAGCAATCAGACCAAGGAAAGACCCAGAAGGGGAAGGAAAAGCCAGACTTCTTCAGCAAGCAGGATTGCTTGGGAAATGAATAAATAAATGAATCAAGCAATCAATATCAACTTCTCTCCCTGAGGTTGAGAGAGCGTGACTCAGTGGTCACTCAGTGGGCTTCATGGAAGAACCCAACCCTGGTCTCCAGAGGGACAGAAAGTGAAGACAGAAAGCTGCCTAATCTTGCCAAGTCTCCAGAGGGACCAAGCATCAGCAGGTAAAAGGGAAAGAGACAAGGAAAAGGGCTTCCACCTGCTGCCTCCAGGGCTTCTCTCCTCCCTTCCCTCCATTCTCTCCTTCCCTCCATCCCTTCATCCCTCCCTTCCCCACGCCTTTGATGGCATTGCTTTGGCCACCGAGGAAGGAGAGGAGGAGGCAGTGGCAAAGGGAGGGATTTGCCCCTTTGCCAGGCTGCCAAAGCTGGAGGGAGGAAGAAGCTGAACCCCGCTTTTCCTTTCCCTTGTAAAAGGGGGGGGATCATCAGAAAATTCCTTTCCTTCTCTATCCAGCAGCCCTAGAAGCTCCTCTGGTTGTGCAGAGCAGAACTTTTCTTTCCTGGAGAGGTGAAGAGGAAAACATCTGAAAAATGCCTGTCAGGAGGGGGCATGTGGCCCCCCAGAACATCTATTTGGATACCATTATCCGGAAATTTGAAGGACAAAGTGAGTAGACCATTTTTCTCTCTTCCTCTCTCTGCATCCACACTGCAGAAAGAATGCAGTTTGACGCCGCTTTAACTGGCATGGGTCCATGCTGTGCAATTCTGGGAATTGCACAGCATGGACCCATGGCAGTTAAAGCGGTCTCAAACCGAATTATTCATCCAGTGTGGAACTATGCTTTCCTTGAAGGTCAGAATTTGGGTGTGGGTGTGTGGGGGTTGTTGTTGTTCTTTTAAGGGAGAAAAAACCAAAACTTCATCTTTTTTGACTGTCCATAATGATGTGAAATGTGGAGTGAGGAAAGGAAGCCTGAATGTCTGGCGAGGTTTCGGAGCCTTGCTCCTGAGAGTTATTAATAGGTTACTTCTTTGAAACTTCTTGCTAATTTTTTTTTGGATAGCCTTGGTTCTGGCTAGACTCACACCTACGTAGTGATAGATTGTTTCAAAAGGGAACTGTTCAGGTTTTCCCTGTGGAAATCTAGAATAAAAGCCACTGGTTTTAATCGAACAGCCTTTTGGGTTGATCAGCGTAATGTATGGGATTAAGAAAACACACACACACAACTTTCATTAAACATATCACTCTCGTTCAAAAATACAAAAAGGCTCATTCGTCACCAGGGATTTGTGGAAGGGAAGGGATTGGTATTGTCGAAATTTGCTGGCTTAGAACTGTGGAAATTAGTGGCACAGTTGTGGGTGTTTTTCTGGGGTTTTTTGTTTGTTGGGTTGTTTGCTATTTTTGTCATGTTCTCAACCCTGGGTGTTTTTTTCCACTATTAAAAAAAGATTGCTATTAGTTAGAAATCATCCTATAACCCCAAAAACTTTCCATTCAAGAAACACATTTGTTGTTCTAACCTTATTGGAGAGCTCAGTTTTTATGCAAACTACCTTGGAATACGTTTTTGGACTAAGGTCAAGTTTGTCTAGTTTTTTTTTGGGGGGGGGGTAGTTAAATAAATATCAAGTCTTTACACTGTAGCAGAAACCATGCATTTTCCAAGCAGTCTAATGTCACTGTATGCCACCGTGCCATGATGTCCCCATAGGGAATTGCTTTGCCCAGTTCAAATTACATGCTTCTCACAAAGTTCTGGGCCTATACGATCTCGGCTTTAAAAGAAATAAATAATGAGATTGCATGGTGCAGAGAAAATGAACAGACCAAATCAAACATTTTCTTATACCAGTCTTTGGTTGCCTGAAACTCCTGGTAAAATACTGGCTAGAGTCTAGAACAGGGGTAGGCAACCTTTTTGAGCCGGGAACCGGGTTGATGTCCCTCAGATAATTGGGGGGCCGAAGCACCAAAAATAAATAAATAAATAAATAAATAAAAATTAAAATTTTTTAAAAATTTAAAAAATATATGCATGCACACACTCTCAGCCTCAGAAAAGCCATGGCAAACCCCCTGTGGAGATTTTGCCAAGAAGACCCCAAGAACAAGTAATAACAACAATAATCAATATCATCATGACGGGCGGCGGTGGCGGCGACAGCAGTGGCAGGACTGGCCTGGGGCCGGCCCAAAGGCCTCGGGGGGGCGCATCCGGCCCCCGGGCCTTAGGTTGCCTACCCCTGGTCTAGAATGAGTGTTACCACACTTAGAGTACAATGGGAACTCTTATGGAGTAAAGCATAGATTTGAAACTGCATTAGAGAACTTCAGGATGTGTATACATTTTCTACTGCAGCCAGGCTTTTGTGAGGAAATCTGATGAAATCCTCATTCCCTCATTTTAAACTGTACTTGCCAGATTGGGCCTATTTCAAATTCCCCACCAACACCACCATGTTTTTATCGCTGTTGTTGTGTGCCTTCAAGTTGTTTCCAACTTATGGTGATCCTAAGGTGAACCTCTCATGGAGTTTTCTTGGCAAGATTTGTTCAGAGGGGCTTTGCCTTTGTTTTTCTCTGAGATTGAAAGAATTTTCTTGCCTAAGGTCATGCACCAGGTTTCCATGGCTGAGAGAGGATTCAAACCCAGGTCTCCAGAGTTTTATAGTCCTACACCACACTGGCTATACTCCAAAAGGACACCAAGATTCACTCCATCACTGTTGCATCAAGTTGCTGGGTCGCTCTCTGTTTATTCCCTCTCTAACACCAGATTTGTTGTTGTTTTGTGCTTTCACGTCTTTCTGGACTTATGGAGACCATAAGGCAAACTTATCATGGTATTTTCTTGGCAAGGTTTTTCAGAGGTTTTCTTGCTTTCCCCTGAGGCTAAGAGAGTATGGTTTGCCCAATGTCACTCAGTGGGTTTCCATGGCCAAACTGGGAATCAAAGCCTGGTCTCTAGAGCAGTAGTCCAACATGCAAACCACTACATCATGCTGGCTGGCATGCTGGTAAACACGATTTACCCTTATGTAATTCACAGGAATGTTTTCAGATTAATAAAGATAAAAGTTACAAAATTCTATATGAATTTACTGAACTGTGTAAATAGTACTTCCAATTATCTGAAACAGTAGCTTTTACAGTGGCTTCTATTAGCATACGAATCAATTATTTGCATCCCTTCCCAGATGAAACAGGTAGGTACGGTTTCTGTCTGATGAACGCTGTTTGCTTTTTCACATAGCCAGAGTCAAACCTATGGAACACATGGCCACTGGGAGATGCCATGTTCATTAGCACAAAAGACTTCCAAAACAGATTAGATCCATGATGGAGGTTGCCTTTGTTTCTGACTTCCATCTATGACAGTGCAGCGGGAAAGCAGTAAGACTTATACAATACAATACAATATGTTTAATGCAAAGTTAGCATTGGAAATATAAATATATTAGAAAGTTAGGAATAGAGGGTGGAATCCTGTTGAACACTCATAAATATATAACCTACACTTACACATTCATAACTGCTATGTATTTATGATCCTGTGTAATTTAGGGTCTACATAGGGACCTTGAAAGTCCCTCAAACCCCACTTACTGGTAACCAGCCACTGGGATCTATGGGGGTCCATTCTCCTGTAGATCAAAAAGTTGCTGCCTGTCCTTCCCACCCACTCCTTTACTCATGCAATCGATCTCTGGTGCAAGGGGGATTTGTGACAGGGGTCCTTTTTTGTCTGTCATGCCAGAAATCACTCATGAGAGGAGGTGGGAATATCAGGAAGCTGCTTCTTGATTGACAGGGGAATGGACCCCCTTTGATCCCAGCAACTATGTACCAATAAGTGAGGTGGGGGGACTTCTGGCCAGAATGCACTGTGCAGCACCATATTTACGGTGTTATGTAGTATGTAATGGTCATATAGGAATCTGCCAATAATTTGTGATAAAATCTGTGGTGAAATATTATCATTTTGCTCAGATTGTGAAATTACCATACACACACACACACCGTAGGTACATTTCAATCCAATGCATTTTCTCATTGGCTCATGCATGTAAACTATGGACTTGTTCCCCATTCATCCTTATGTACGTTCTTCATCAAGTTGTCCCATTTAATACGTAGGAATTCTCCTTAGATCATTGGTTCTCAAATAGTGAGGTGGGACCTTGGGTGTGTATGTGAGAGTTGCTTAAGGAGGGCATGAGACTTGGAGGCTCTGATCCCTCCTCCTCTTGCCATACTTTTTCATATGTACTATTTACACATATGCTGAGTTAAATATTAGATTTACTTAAATAAAACTCTTCTAATTTGAACAATGTTATTTCCTTGTAAAATCTTAACCTGTGAATATACATGAATGTGTGAATAAAAATACACACATTAAGTAAACAAAATCTTTTTATTCATATACTACGTCGAGGGGGCAGCACAAGATGTCTGCATGTAGATATAAAAGGAGGGTCTCAGAGGTAAAAAGTTTGAGTACCACTGCCCTAGATACTCTGCCTGTGTGAATCCAAATGGCTCAAGAATAAGTGGCTGCCCTCCTAGTTCCCTTTATGTATTGCTGTCTGTTGTTATGAGCCATTAAATGCAGGATAACCAGATGTCCCCCTTTTCCAGGACATGTCCTACATTTCAACCTTCTCTCCAGAACAAATTTCAAATTGTTCTCCATTTTGAGCATGACTTAAAAAAAAACAACACATGAATTACATTTATATTAGTGTTTTTACCTTTTATTTCATAATGTCCTAAATTTTTCTTGAATGTCCTGCATTTTGTGGTGCCTTGTCCTCCTTTGCAGTTATGACATCTGGTCACCCTGATAGAAGGAAATTTATTGAATAGAAAGGACTCTGACACAGACCTTGGGAAACATGCTTTTTGAGCTAGGACTCTCAGAATTCCACGGCTAGCATGGCCATTGGCTAGAGCTGTGTTGGCAAACCTATGGCATGTGTGCCATCTCTGGCACGCGATGCCATTTTGGAGGGCATGCAGAGAGACAGGTATACGCCTGTTCCTCCTCTTCTCCCTGCCCTCCTGTGCTTTCAGCTGCCTTTCTCCCAGGCCTTCATCTGACTCTCTGGAGACAGCTGAAGGCCAAGGATGGCGGGGAAGGGGAGGCAGATGAAAGCCTGGGGGAGTGCAGGGGGGGTCAGAACACCTTTAAATTTAGGCACTTGTTCTCTAAAAGGTTCACCATCACTGGGCTAAAGGATTCTGGGAATTATGATTGAAAAAAGTGTGTTTTCCAAGTTCTGCTCTGCAGTGATTGAATAATACTGTCAAGTCCTTGTAGACTTTTGCATGTCTACTCAATATTTGCAGTAGCACTGGTTTGTTTTTGGCAGTGAGTACAGAACAATATTACAATAAATTGCAATATTCTTGTATCTCATGTTGAAAAAGTTTACAGTGTTTTATTTACACCGCTCGTCATGGTTGATGAAGGTAGCTTTTCTTTCACGTCAATAGCACTGGTTACCATTTGGTGACCTCCTCACCCCCAGTCTTAGAGCAATAGGTTTCAGGTCGTGGCATAGTGGTTTGAGTGTTGGACTATAACTCTGGAGACCAGGGTTTGATTCCCACCTCAACCATGAAACCCACTGGGTGACCTTGGGCAAGTCACATTCTCTCAGCCTCAGGAGAAGGCAGTGGCAAATCTCTTGGCAAGAAAACCCAGTGATAGAGTTGCCTTAGGGTTGCAATAAGTCAGAAATGACTTGAAGGCAAACAACAACAACAACAACAACAACATACTTAGAACTAAGCCACACAAATGGAGAACTGGTGGAAGTCACAAAACAGGTTTTTAAAACAAACACCTCCCTTTTCCATAATTTTTCCATGCAGGGCAGATTTAAACATTTCACTCTTTAAAAACTGCAACATCTGAAAGATATTTTAAAAGCAAGGCATTTGAACTGTACTTCTCTTATCTTTAATCACTGATTGAAGATAACAGCGGAAATTCCCTGCACTATGTGAAGAAGAGTTGTCTGTCTTCTGCAGTGCTCTGATCAGGTAAATCCCAGCTTTTGTCTCCAATCAGTGGTTAAAGATAAGAGCAGGGGTTCCCCACACAGAACTGAAACCAGAGACAGCATAGGCTGTGGGAGAAACTGGTATGCCAGATGGGGCATTGCTATGGGCCTGATCTTTGCCACCTCTGCTTCAGAGGATGCCTGAGGTGATTAGGTACACAATTTGCAATTGACACAGGAAGCAAGACGTGTGAAGTAGGGTGTGTCATCTGAGGGTAAGGGGTTATTCACATGTTTTGTTTTGCAATGTGACTATGAGAATAATCTCAATCACTCATTCCCAATTTATTCTTCACATCAATTTTTTTAGCTGAACTGCATCTCTGCACATCTCTGCAAGTTCTTTTGCTCACACGTCTCAGCACTGCAAATAAAGATAGAGTCCCAGATGTATTCAAAACACATTTAATACATGCAGAGTTTTATCCCAGTTTATCTGGATTGGTTATTCACACAGCTGACAATGTGAATCTTTCAGGAAAACTCAGGGGGAAAAAATATCAATTATCCTGGGTTTTTTTGGGGGGGTGTATTTTGGAAGCCTCCACCACTTAATCAGATGCATTCAAAATTCATGTGAACAACATAGATTCAACCCACATTCTACTGGGATTATTTTCACTGTCTGAATAACTCCTAAATTTGAAGAAATAACTTCCAGAATTGTTTAAAAAGGTAGCTCAGACTACCAAATCTAGATCAGGATAAAGATCCTATTCTTTTTATTCTATTCCATCTATTCCTTTATTCATATCCTCCCCTTTTATTTATACACTCGTTCAAGGCAGTTTACAATGTTTTTTTAAAAGACAAGTAAAAACACATGTCGCTAAAAATATTGAAAAGCTATGATTAAAATAATATTAAGCTGTCTATTAAATTAAAACCATTCCAAACCACGTAGAATTAAAATCACATTTATTCAAAACCCAAGACTAGAGATAGCAAAGCACACTAAAAAAAAAAGGCCTTTTCATGTAAAATTACCAGTTCTCAAACTCCTGTGGAATAAAAAGGTATTCACTTGCTAAGGAAAGGACAGCATGGAGAGAGGTAGTAAGCCCAGGAAGAAAGCTCTAGCATCTGGGAGCAGCCATAGAGAAAGCCCTCTCTTGCATTGCCACTAAACATACATGTTTAAGGATATGGAATTGAGTGATCTTATTCAGGCTCATATGGGAAGATACTATCCTTCAGATAGCTGGATCCAGGCTATATAGGGCTATATAGGTCATAACCAGTGATTTTAATTGTGCTTGGAAACAGGCTGACAGCCAGAGGAGCTGTTGTAACAAAGGAGTCATGTGCCTCTTGTAACCAGTCCCAGTTAACAATCTGGCTACAGTTCTTTGACAAGCAAAAGTTTCCAAACATTCTTCAAGACAGCCTCATATAGAATAAGTTGCAGTAATCCAAATGTAGTGTAACCAAGGTATGTATCACTGAGGCCAAATCAGAAAACTCTACACATGGGGACAGGTGGCACACTAGTTTTAAGTGTGCAAATTGTGCAAACTTAATCATCCTGTGTGGCCCAGGAATTTATATGGGCTGCCAAGTGGAAATCTTGGGTTTTTCTTTTCAAGCACTCTGTACAACTTGCTGACCTATTTTAGAAGACTTCTGGTCAAACCGCTTACTGTAAGGAACATTTTCACAGAATTAAATTGCCTTTTAAGAATACCTGCAGAACAGAAAGACAGACTGTCATTGGTGCCCTGGCATCTGCTGTTTATAATTTCAAGAGTTCCCAACTTGGCACCTATGTCTGGGGCTTTCTTTATGGATTTTGAAGTCTGTAACAAGAGGAGAATGAAGTGATGATTCATCACCTGAATTTGGAAGGCGAGATTCTAGGAACAGACATCAGGCCTAAGTCAATGTCTTGAGCTATCTGATTCCTACACACATTGAGGAAGGCTTCTTTATTAATCCAGCACAATCCCCAGGAATGTGCCCTTAAATACTAGAGAGACATCACTTGGTCTCCATATTTTGATACCACTCTTTTATCTTGTACCTGATCATTTTTTGGATGATTTGTTTATTTCTGTTTATTACTGAATGGAGATTGGTAAATGTGTATTTCCAGGGAAGACAACAAAATAATAAAAACGATCACACACATACAGAAAACCTCAAGAAAACCAATATATTTTTTTAAAAAAATAGCAAACGATAGCATGAATAAACCATCATCTTCAGAGTTTAAAAGCTTGGATTTTTAAAAACTAGACATATTTCAAAGTAGGCACCAGATCAAACTCTGTGGAAGAAAAGTTCCACAACAGGATATGGTAATGGAAAAAGCCCTCTCCCCAGTTGTCATGCATCCTCTCTTAGGTGACTGAAGCATCTGAGAGGACACCCTCCAAAGACAGGCTGATGTGTGAACAGGAGGAGTCTTTTAGGCATCAGCGTCTCAAGGTGTGTAGGCTTGAGAGGTCAGTGCAGGCATTTGAGTTGTGCTTGGAGGTTGGCAGGGAGCCAAGCTAGCTGAACACCAGCAAGAAATTCCAAGCAGTTTGTTCCCCTTAGTAGCCTACCTGCTGTGCCTTGTATTAGGTAGGTTTTTATAGCAGTAGCAGTAGCAGTAGCAGTAGCAGTAGCAGTAGCAGTAGCAACAATGGTGACAATATTATTTGCATTTTATACCATATTTCCCCTACAAATAGTTCTTAAATTCACTAAAAAAAAATGTTTAAAACAGTAAAACAGAGGCACACCCAGTGCGCTGCAACAGTTTAAATTGGAAAAATACTACCTTTCTTCAGGAGGGGTATCAGTCAGAGCACCAGCTTCAAAGATAATTTGTACCACTGATAACCAATTGACATTCAGTGAAGAATGGTTGATGCCTTGTTAGAAGAGGAAACCATCCCATCCAGCCTGAAGATGATTATTGGGAGGACCCGGAACAATGGATTCAAACTACAGGAAAAGAGTTTCCACTTGAACATTAGGAGGAACTTCCTGACAGTGAGA
>CM034710.1:39350250-39375003 GCA_020142125.1 Phrynosoma platyrhinos
AATTTTTAATCTGGACCAGACATGCCTTTTAGATATCAAAAACTATCAGGATATGTTGTGCTGTGATGATCAGATAGGGCTTTCAAACCACTGGATTTAAATTCTCATTCCCCAGAGGTGACCCTGGAACAAGGGAAATAACAGGAGATGGGAAAAATTAAAAAAGGAAAACCCAGCTTTGGGAACATGGACAAAATAGAGAAGGGACACCATCCCCTTTCATTCTGACTGCCCAGAATGCTTCTCCTGCCTTCAGAGGACTCCTCAGCCCATTCTTTTTTAAACTGTTGTACGGTGTTTGATGTGCTGTAAATGCAGGGCAGCATATCTAGGTAGATACAGAGATATACATATATATTTGAGAACATAAAAATCAAGTTCCATGTGGCAACGGAATCCTTTCCTTGCCTGTGGTTTACAATCCAGGACTTTTAATTCAGTTTGCCTGTAAACAAAATTGCATTGCCAACTTAAACATCAACATCCCTCCCCCCCCCCACCTCTCCATAGACACATCTACGTAGCTGCCCGCTCTCTTACCCATCCACCCTACTTTAAGCTCTAATTCACTGAAATATTGGTAAGCAATCTAATCCTCTCCTGGTCCCTGTGCCAAGATATGTGGAGCTGAGCCCAGCTGGCTTCTCTGCAGCAGCAATGCATTTGAATGGGCAGAGAGAACACATATACTGCAATTGCCCTGGAGAAAGGGGCCGGGCTTCAGAATGAATGTACTTAACTAAGCACAGCTGTGGCCATTGCTTAGACGGAAAGAGCAGGACCCCCATGACCCCATCCCCAGGCATGTTGTAGACAGGACCACAACTTAGGGCTATGGTCTACTTCAGTACAAGACTTTTCACCTCTCAAATGTTCTATTAACTTTCTATTTCCTATCACCTTTCAAACATCTTGATTCAGCAAATCCAATTGTGTCTAGGATCATATTTGCAAAACTGCATCGGTTTCATAACATTTTAATTGTCATAGTTTTATCTTAAGGAATCTTTGGAGTCACTCATGTCCTTCATAAAAATCAGGTTTTTTTAAAAAAATGTTTTTGAATCTGTCTTTAAAATAATGTTTTCTCCTTATTGTGTATCGCTTTGGAAGCCGTGGTAGGCAGAAAAGCAATAAAGAAATGATATAATATATAAATAAGAAATATGATGTAAAGTTCCAAGAATTCAAATAGCATCAAACTACTTCTGGACCAGACATGCCTTTTAGATATCAAAAACTATCAGGGTCTGATAGATATACCTGTATTAGAAAGGTACATGCCACCACCCAAAAGGAACTGCTTATAATGTCTGACTACTGTATCGCATTCAGAAATGGCATTTGGAACAACAAATTGGAATAAATGGAACATGTGTCTGAAAAAATATATGGAAGAAGATGCTCTCCTAAGATCACATTACCCTTTCTTTTTGCAGTTGTTATGGTTTCTTTCACACTAAGATGACAGTGGTAGAGCAAGAAAGTATCCACTGAGTGAGTAGTCCCTTTGGTGAGCCATATCATCTAATGCGGAAGTGAGGATTATCTGGCCTGCCAGATGTTTTTGATCTCCAAGTCCCAGTGTTCCTCACCATTGGTTATCCAAAAGCATCTGGAAAGCCACGTGATTCCCATCTCCACAATAGTGATTAATTTGTATTTATAATAGCTAGGATTTGGATAAATCAGATTCAAATCTCAAAACATTCTGATTAACCCTGTCAACCATAACTTTTCTTCAAAATTGTTGTGAGCATCAAAGACGTGCCCTAAATGTAATAAATGTAATAAATAATAAATAAAAAGTGTGCCTGTTAAGGCTAATTAAGAGCAGAATTGACCAATGGTGCTATTCTTCCCTCTGTGCTTGACTACCTCATGTGTTAGCATCTGCTTTGGCTGCAAGTGGAGAAAATCAGAGAGGCTCTTTGGGAAAAGAGCTATTAGCTCATTCCTTAATTAATTTCTCATTACCCAGAAAGCCTGCATCCATCTGCAGTGCAGCTCCCCCCCCCCCAACTTCCATGTACCTTGGATCTGCTCCTGCCAAACACTGGGAGCTGGGATTCCCATTCTAAAGTTTCTTGCAAATTTTGCTGTTGTTGTTATGGGTCTTCATGTCAACTTCAACTTCTAGTGACACTATCACAGGGTCTTGGCAAGATTTATTCAGAGAGAGTTGGCTACTACTTTCCTCTGAGGCTGAGATAGTGTGACTTGCCCAAGGTCATCCAGTGAGTTTTGATGGCTAAGTGAGGATTTGAACCATGGTCTCCCGAAGTCCTAGCCCAGGGGTAAGCAACCTTTCCCCTTTAAGGGCCAAGGGACTTCAGCTCCCAGAAGGCTCAGCCATATTGGCCAATAGTCCCATGTTGGCCAATAGCTCCTGGGATTCTGGGAGTTGAAGTCCCTCGGCCCTTAAAGGGGAAAGGTTGCCTACCCCTGTGACTTAGCCCAACATTCAAACCAATATGCCGTGCTAGTTCTTGCAGAATGCCAACAGTTAATTTCTTTTTTTAAAAGATGCTGTGGGGGAATCAAGATTTTGATACCTCACACCCTCTGCTCTGGAAACCTTTCTCGACCCAGATGTGTGAAAGCTGGTGGTGGTGGTGGTGGTGGTGACTCACTGTTCAGGGAAAGAGTCTGTCATCTGTCCCGGCTGAGAGACGCTTTCTTCTTTAAGATCACTTCACACATTCCAGAGCTGAGCGCTGCTGGCGGTGAAAAACGTTTCTGGGACTTGGGTACAAATACAGAACTGCCGAAAGTTTACGCATGTTTCTATTTAGATCCCCTTGTGCTGATCTGTTGTGGAGAGCATGTGACCATGTCTCCAATGACTCTGCCAAGTGGAAAGGCTTTTCCAAGCACATTCAGGACAGATGTAGGCTGGAGGTGAACTGTTTCCCACCAATTGCAGAGCATTGCACACTTTAACTAGACACAAGTTATCACTATCAAGATTTTGCTGGCTTACAGCCCAATTCTCCTCCTTCACGGCCCAATATTTACTCAGATAAGTAAGTCCCAATGAGTTCAACAGGATTCAATTCTAGTTAAGTGTGTTTAGGATTACCACCAGTAGAACAGGAGTTAAAATTGTGTAGCTGTCCCAGTGTGGTTGAACTGCAATTCTCAGCAGCTCTAGCCAGCATACCAATAGTCAGAATGCTGGAAATTGCAGTCCAACAACATCTAAGGGGGGGGGAGGGAAAATGTTGTTTTACATTGTATGCTAATTTTTATGCTGTAAACCGCCCGGATTGGACTACCAATGGGCGGTATAAAAATAAATTTATTATTATTATTATTATTATTATTATTATTATTATTATTATTATTATTATTATCTGGAAGGCCACCTGGTTTTTCCTGTTGCATTTTACCATACAAAATTCATTTTCATGCCAATCTTTTGCCGTTATTGGAGCTAGCTCATTGAAATTTGTAACAATTTAGGCTAGGGTACAAACATTCCAGTTAAGCTGGCCATTTGACACACTTTATATTACATCCTAATGTAAAACTGTGAAAATACATGATAGTAAACAGTACAGGTAAAACCTCAGTAAATGAAGTAGATGTGTTCCCTCCTGGGCATTGCTTCTTTAATGGAAAAGTTGGTTCCAGAGTCAGAAATAACATGGAATGATAAGGTCATACACCACAAAAGAAGAACAATTCAATATGTTTCAACAAACTTTATATCCAGAACTAATAATATGCACATGTGAACTGAAACAATCAGATCAGATAAGCCTTATAGAAGATGCTGAATTCTCAAGAGACCACTTGATAGCTTCTTCCAAAAATGCATCCATCAGTATATTTTTTCTTTCATTAGCCTCAAAATTTTCTTGCGGTTTCATGGCCAAACACATTGATCTATGTTTCTTTAACATGATGGGGATAGCTGGTGAGGCAGGCTCATTTGCTTGCCTCTCTGTTTTGGTGTTTTGCATACTCTGTAAGGAATTTTGGAGACAGCTGCTGTTTATCAGCCTGTCGAATGCAGGCACACACAGGTAAAATGAGATCAGTTAGAGCAGAATCCCATTATCACCCAGCTCAAGCTTTTATTACATTATTTACTGCAGACATGCTGCTACAACCTGACACTAGAAGTCTACATTTCTCCAACCCTCCTTCACCATTTTCCCAATGCTAATGCTGCTAAAAAACATCTAGCTAGGTAGGGGAGAAGGAAGAAAAAGAGGGATTGGGAGGATGTAAAAAGATGTAAAAAAAAAGAGCTTCTTTATCAGAGGCATTGTTAACTCAGGTATGCCTATAGTTAGTGCTTCACAGAGTTTTTAAATAATAGGTTATGAGTAATCTAGTTACTTGCAGAAGTCTCTCTCCAAATATGCTGTAAAGAGCTACATTTCAAAAGTAATGTTATAAGTTGGAATGGCATGGTTTCTTGGGAGGATTGGTTTCTGTTCTCTCAATTTCTAGTTACTTTCTAATTTTCTTTAAAGGGCTTATAAGACATTTAAAATAGTATTTTGAGTGGAATTCAAGTTTTATGTTATTCTCTTACCTGTTCTAAGTAATGAATAATGAAACAGGTAATCCTTACTCATGTTTCTGATGAGAAATATGCAATGATAACAGCAGTTTACTTTTGAGGACTTTGTAATGTGTTGCATAACAAATTACTTTTTTAAAAGTAACCTTGTGTGTTCTGGTACTCTATCTGTAAAGAGTATTGTGACTCTGCAGAATAAATCATGGAGGTAATACACAAATAAAATCTGGACCTGATGTTAAAGATAACAGTGCTATAGCCCGTAGAATCAATGGATAGATTGTACTTTTCACAGATAATCTCTCTCAGCCTAGTATATTATTAATAGTGTGTCTGTCTGTCTGTCTATTTGAGACAGTGAGTGAGTGAGGATGTAAGTGAAGACAATACATTACAGAAATACAAGCAACAAAACCCACAATTAATTATGGAACAAAGTAAGAGTCATTAATAGTTTACATATAAGCAACTATACCTTCTGGGTGTATAAATCTGGCAGAGGCAGGTAAAGGCTGGTACATCCCTGTCATACCTACCTAAACTCCATGAAACTGAACAGAATTTGTCCCATTGTACATTTTCATGGAAGATATGGGAAAGGAGGATTAACCAGTAGTTACTGCTGGTACCAGAGGTTTAAGCACTTCCTTTCCAGTATGCTTCAATCAGTTTGGAAAGAGGATGACTCCATGGAAAAGTACAAGAGATCCAGCAATTGGATAATCCTTCTGGGGAGTGGTGGAGCCAAGTAGGCTTCCTCCCTAGATTTAAAGGTCTTATGATAGCCCTCTTTAAATGGCTGTGTTGCCTCAACTGTCAAGCACAAAATTAATATCCTATCCCATCCCCTACTTCATGCTCTACAAATGCCTTTAAATTTCTGATATATGAAAGGAAAAAATTGTTTGGCAATCCTGTTTTAAAAAAGAAAAAGAAATGTTCTGAACATGTACAGTTTGCTTTTCCTTTTGAACTTTTTTAAAATTTCATCAGAGTGATAAGAATAAAATGGAGTTGACTTCTACTTTCCTGATGCTACACAGATTTACCTGAAACAAGCACCATTTTGTTGTAGAAAAGGCAAATAAATATGTAAAGTAAAAATAATAAAATCAACATCTATAATGAGTGGAAATCCTATGGCCCTCCCAATGTGGTTGGACTGCAACCTTAGCCAGGATAGTCAATGATTGGCAATACTGGAGTTGCAGTCTAACCACATTTGGAGGGACATGTGAAGTCCACCCCTCATCTATAATCATTTATATACCCAGCTATCCCCCTCTCTCCACTACCAGATTATGAAATGTTTTTTTTAAAAGGCAGAATGGAAGAATACTGTGACAACCAGGGTCAGCCTCAATAAATCCATGCTGGTACAGCTGCTTATGCAGGGCTATTTGCTCCTGCCTCCATCATCTGTCATTGGGCTTGTGGTCATTTGGGGGCCTACACTTTAGTCCTGATTTCCAGGATATCTAGCAGCAACACAAGCCAACCAAGAATGGAAGATAGCAGTGGAGGAAACTAAATGCAGAAAAGCAGACTCTGCAGATGTTTGGACTAGTCTTTATCCACTAGGTTCAATAAGGACCATCTTATGACTGTTAGAACAGTTGAGGAGGACTTCTTTGACATTCTTAAGAATTGCCTCATTAGATCCATGCAAGGTGATTGATCTAATACAGAACATTGTTAGCTTACCAGAACCCCCTGGAGAAGCTCGGGAGCTTATCATGCATCCACTTTTGCTTGTTGAAAAGCTGGACTGCAGCTCCCAGAATCTCCTGGCTGGGGGTTCTGATCCAGAAAAGTGACTTTTCCACACACTCGTTCGTTGTCAGCATCTAGTTTGTGATTACAGGTTGGTCCTGGATCTTAACAGCTTGAAGACTATGTTGTGCTATTTTAAGAGACACAGAATAATTTATTTCCATTCATCCACTTCACATTGTTCGTAATTTTACAATCCTCTATCTTGCTCCCCATCAGAGTTCTGGTTAATGGCTTTTCCCCAGCATAATACCTAAAAGACTTCCATCTCTCCTTTATTACATCATGTTTAACATCAGTTCTAAGTGCTCTTGACAATACCATTCATGTACCATTTGAGCAGCCGGGAGAGTGTACAGAGTTGTTCTCAAGGACTCTCTCACAATTACTGATGTTATTGTTCTTTGAAGAGATGTCACATGTACTCTAAACCCAGTGGTACAGCTAGGACTGGACCTCAGTCCAGTTGTCCCCAGTAATCAATCAGAGAGTAGCAGGCAGCAGTAAATGGGTCCAGTGTCAGCATCTGTGCCTGCATAGGCAAGTGGGGGACATTTTATTAAGTGTTAATAACATTTATTAAATGTTTCATAAGAATGTTTATTAACACTCTTCTTTTAAAAAGCCAGGCAACTGACTGGCCACGTACATGGTTACAGATCTTCACTTCATTATTTTTACTTTAAACATATGTTATCCTTTTCTCCAACAAAATGGTGTATGTTCCAAAGTAACAGAAGTAACATAGACATGGAACCAAACTGTTTTATTCCTGTAGCCAGAATGAATTTAAATGCGAAACTGCACATGCACAGATTATTCATTTATTCATTTATTTTTTAAAATCAAGATTGGCATGCAGTTTTTCACTGTTTGTTTTTCTCTAGCATATCAGGAATATGTAGGAAAAGTTGTGTAGCATGCAACAGTGCTTGGGAGGGAATGGAAAGACATACTAGTTAAGTGTCTTTTGTGTATTTCATATGTTAGCCCAAACTAAAGGCCTTTGCAGACTGCTAGAAATAGTGCAAATTGAGTCCACTTTAAGGGTTAGGGTTAGGGTTAGGGAATCATGGGAACTGTATTTTATTGTTGCACCAGAGCTCTCTGACAGAGAAGGCTCAATGTCTCAGGAAAAAAAACACAATTCCCATGATTCCCTAGCACTAACCCTAACCCTTAAAGTGGACTCAATTTGCACTATTTCTGGCAGTCTGCAAAGGCCCTATAGTACACTGGTCCCTCCACATTTGCAGCTTTGACTTTTGTGGATTTGATTATTCATGGATTTTATTAATATGTCCTCTATAGAAATATCCAGGTTCTCCAGCACAATTCTATGGTCAACTTTAACACCAAAAATCACACTGAAGGACCTAGAGATTCCTAGGCATTTGTAGCTCCTTCAGTACAATTCTATGGTCAGAGTCTGGCAGATGCAGACTATAGAGTTGCACTGGAGGACCTAGCGTTTCCTAGAGAGGTGTTATCTCAGGTAAAAACATAGTCCTTTTGTTATTTGCAGTTTTCCCATATTCATGGGGGTCCTGTGTCCCTAACCCCAGCGAATGTGGAGGGATGAGTGTACAACCATTGAATCAATAGGATTTACTTATATGTTGATTTACCATTCAACAGTTGACTTAGGTTGGAACTAAGCAATAGGGTTTAGACCATGGTAGCATACATACTTCCCTTGTGAGACCATGGAGTCTAGGGTCTAAAATTATCTAGCTGCACCATGGATTCACCACAATTATAAGCTTAGGTGAATTTAAATGGTCTTTTTGTTGTTGTTGTTGTTTTAATAAAATACATTGCAATATAAAGTGAAAAGGGACACAGGTTTGTATTATATTTTCATATATAAATGTATATGTATGTACACATTTAGGAATTTTTATTATCCTTTAAAGAGAATGTAATTCATTCTACCATAGTGAGGAAAAATGTATCAAAATTACAATGTCTAGGTGCCAACATCAAACCCACTACTCTCTTTTACCATTGATCTGGGCATGAACTAAATAGCCCTGCAAATATATTGCTGTCCTCTGTAAAGTTGGGCACATGGAGTAAAAGCCTGCTTGTGTGCTGACACAATGTAAATCTCAGAATACCTATGCTGTTGGTCTGGAGGGCAATGACAGCACATTATTCCATAGGTGCACAATAGCACCTGGGTGGCTCTGAGGTACAGCTCTGGCCCACATTTTGATATCATTAAGCACCTGGGGAATGGAATGCTGCTGTTGCCCTTCAGCATAAGACTGTTACTTCTTCCCCAATACAAAATAGCATACAGGTAGTCAATCAGGTTGCTCTTGCTCATCCAGGGCAAATATAGCATGCAAGAAAGTACAGGATACCACCTTCTTTAATCCTTTAAAGAACATGTACACTGGCTCTTGTCACCAATGGAATTTTTTCCATGATCACCCAACCTGTAACAGACGGGACACCTGGAGAACATCTGTTTCTAGCTATCTAGGCTGTACTGGTCCTGTATCTCTGGAGGGCAACAGGTTGACATACACTGCTGGCCTTTTTTATAAGTTTGCTGCTCTTAGCCCTTAAAGGCTGATGTCCAGTTCAACACATCCTTCCTATGTTCTTCCTGTGCTCATATCTGCCAGTATAGAATTACACCTGTGAGATTAACAGCTGTAAAATATGGTCTTATTAGTTCTACCTAAGCTGGATCCCTAAATAGGAATGGGAAAAACATTTTAGTCTTTTTAAAGAATTTAACTCGCATTCACAAATTTCTTCATATTTTAGATGGAAAGAACTTGAGATATTAAAACATGAATCTGGAAATTGATATTAGTTCACCAGGCACAGGATTTTTAAGAGCTTACCCCTTAAAATTCTGGTTTTAAAGCCCTACATATTCTACTAAATTAATCTTTTAAATTTGCCACCTTTTTCCCCCTAAGAAATTCTTAGTGTTTAACATCTTTATGGTAGACAGCAACAACATTGGTCTCTCCATACTAAGAATAACAACTGTAACAACTGAATTTGGTTAAAGCAAATGGGGAAGATTATCGTTTGTTCATTTGTGAAAAATTGGCCAAAATTTGCAAATTTCTTTTTTTGCAGGACAGAAAGAACTTGATGTAATAAAAACTATCTAACATAGGAAAATGATATATTTCTCCCATTCTCTATCCCCCAATATTTATTTGTTTGCTTTTTATTTATATCCTATTTTTATGGCACTGGAAGCCATCAAAGCAGACCTTGGAAAAGTGATCTTTGGCAACTATCACCCACAAAATCCCCAAGCCCACGTGGTCACTGGCTACCATAACATGAGGTGGAGTCTAAAAATAACTTTTAAAGGCTCTGCCTCAGAGCAACTCACACCTTTTATGAAATTCTGTAAATATATATTACAAACCATTTATTTATGAACAAAACAAACACTTCCAAGCAAAAGCAGGTGTCTGATATTGTCTTTACCAGCCTCCCTTCCTCCCTCAGATTGGTTCCATGGGGCTGTAAAGAAGTTCAGGTGGCTGTGTGATGGAAAGGGAACAGCAAAACTGGAGGAAGTGTCCAGTGTTGTCTTCATCTACCATATAGTTAGGACTAGGGGTCATGCAGCCCTCCAGATGTTGACAGACTGCCTGCCACGGATTCCTCACCATTCACTGTGCTAGCTAGGGCTGATGAGAAATCCAGTTCAATAGCATCTGGAAAGCTACATGATTGCCACCCATAATCTAGCACTTTAACACAATTATATACAAATCATGCCTGTTGTGAAGGATGCCTACCATCATGGTTTTTCTGTTCCAAAGGTAGGCACATTGTATAGGACAGTGATGGTGAAGCTTTTAGGGGCCACGAGCTCAAACTAAAAGGCCTTCTGGCACCAGGTATTACCTGGGGCTAGAGGTTGGACTTCTGCACTCTGGGGACAGGCTTCCAGAGCAGGACTTCTCCCCCCTCCCCCCCCAGCCTTCAGCTGCCTCTACAGATACAGCTGAAGGCCTCTGGGGGGTGAGGGAGGAGAAAAAGAACAAACGCATACCTATTCTTCTTCCTCCCCCCCGCACCATCCCCAGCCTTCAGCTGCCTCCGGTGAAGCCGCTGAAAGCTGGAGAGGATCTGGAAGGAGGAGGAACAGGTGCACACCTCTTCCTCCTCTTCCCTGCTCTCCATGTGCTGGGAAAAATGGCTTTCCGTGCCATCTCTGGCACACACACCATAGGGTCGTCATCACAGGTATAGAACAAGAGGTTGCTTACATGTACTTTCAAAGAAAAATGCAGCAGTTTATACACACAGAGACCTGTAGATGCATACATTCTATTTTGAGCTGGGAATGTCTTGTATGATGTGGGCAGAGGTTAGTCGGGAGTTGTAATCCAAAAAGTAACATTTGCACACTCTTGAAATTGGTCCATCGCTGAGACTTTTTCTGACGGACTGACTAGAACTTGGAAAAGTTACTTTAGCAGATGGTAACTCCCATGGTCTCTTTCTGCTTAAAATTTACTAGCAGTTGAATATTTCTTCATATTCAAGATGAAAAGAAATGGAAGCTTTAAGAATCCAACTGTAGGAGTAAGTGAAATTGACACATTTTCCCATCCCAGTTTCTCCCTTAAACTATTGGGGTGGGGGAACTCCCTCTGAATGTTTCCTCTGCATACAATTAACCTCTTTACCCAGCAGTACAGATTTCGGAGCAAGAGGCAAACCTGGCCAAGGATGTCCAGCTGCTTGCTAGTTCATTGCCAATTGCTGGAAGCAGAATAGGGAGACTCAGATGACAGTGCAGTGGGTTCTCATTTCCTTTTCAGTTCAGGAAATGTTTCAGAGAACTGTTTTAATGGGATCTCTCCCACCCACCCCATTCTGTGTAATGCAGTTTGTTCTCTTTGTGAGAGACATTGTTATTACTGTACAAGTTAAGTACTGGTGGTTTGTCCCAAGTTCCTGTGAGGGTGTATGTGTGTGAGTGTGTACATGCACATGCATGTATATGTGCTTGCTTACACACACTGGCTGAGATCCTACATGGTCAAGTGTAATGCACTGCATGCAGAACTCTGCTATGGTTTCCCTGTATCTATTCCTGGACTCACCATTGTGCTGTAATAGCTTCTCCCACCTCAACCTGCCTGACATTCTGTTGTTAATGGAAAGCGGAGAGGATCAGAGGCCTCAGTGGAGGATGTCATCAGTCTGCTTCTGGCTATAGGAACATAGCCAGAGATTTCTTCAGTCTGCTCCACTCTCTACCAGCAATGGAATTGTGGGGGTGGGGGGCAGTATTACAGTACAACACTGAGTCTTGCAGGAGACAGCTTTGGATGTTGCAAAAGTGGAAGAGAATGCCAATTTTCCTAACGACCAAAACAAATATACAGGCATAAGGTGGATTTATGCACATGCATGTCACTAACAGGATGTCAGCCAGACTGTGGTCCTGAGCAGAGTTTAGGAAGAGCAGTGTTTTGGACCACAGATTTCAGAATATCAAGTTATGTCTTCCATGCCTGTAGTTTGTCTTGGCTGTTTCTTACAAGCTACTCCCTCTGTCCTGACATGGCATTACCTTTCCATAGTGGTGGGATTGCATGCTCCTGTGAAGCAAGAGGCTATGCTAATGGCAGCAGTGCTGCTGGTAGGACCTCCCATGTCAAATAGGCTTCTGCTGGGAAGCCAGATTAAATGTGCCAAACAGCTACTGGGTAGCAGCTGTGGTGGGAGTGACACTGGCAGAGGATCTTTCAGAGACAACAGCAATGGCACTGTAGCTAATACTTTGTTTTCTTTAAAATAAACCAAGAGATGGTGCCCAAATATGAGACTTCTAGGTCAGAACTCACTCGAGCTACTGGGGTAAAGTGAGGACAACTATGAGTAGTGCTATGGCTAATGACACAACTGGATTCAAGTTGAAAGAACATACAGCTGTTGATGAGCTCTGAGTGAAAGGAAACTCTGAAGCTGCATAGCAGATTATAGGAGCATGGAATATGAGAAGCATGAATAGGGGAAGCTAAATATTGTAAAAGAAGAATAATAAAATTAAAAAAGAAATGGAATGTATCAACAGTATTTGGTGTGAATGAACTAAAGTGGATAGGAATGGGTCATTTTCAGTCAGATACAGTGTTCTACTCAGGAAATGAAAATCTAAGAAGAAATTGGGAAGCATTAATAGTGAGAAGAGATGTAGCAAAAACTGTCAGAGGACATAATACAAAGTTTGACTAATATCAATAAGCTTTCAGGGAACACATTAATATAACCTTAATTGAAGTTTATGCTCCAATCACAAAGAAGAGGAATGAACTGAAAAATTCTACACTGGATTCTAGGAGGAAATTGAACACAAATAAAAACAGGACATGTAGGTAATCATAGGCAACTGGAATGCTAATGTAGGGGACAAAGCAGAATCAAAGATTGTAGGAAAATTTGGCATAGGATGACAAAATGAAGCAGGCAAACAATTCATTGAATTTTGCCAGCCCAACAGTTTGTTCATTACAAATGCATTCTTCAGGTAACCAAAGTGACTGTATACTTGGACATCACTGGATGGCTAATATAGAAATCAAATAGACTGCATAATTGGAAGCAAAAAATATGGAGCCTCCATTCTCTCTCTGCAAAAACAAGGCCAAAAGCATATTGTAGCACAGACCATGAACTGTTAATATAAAAAACAGAGTAAAGCTAAAGAAGAACACTAAATCAATCATTGTGCAACTTGAAGAACATCCCTGTAGAATTTAAAGATCATGTAAAAAATAGATATGTACTATTAAGCCTAATTGACCAGGAGCAAGAAGAAATAAAAAGCCAATGGGAACAATACACTGAAGAAGTATATAAAAAAGATGAAAGGTTGACAGATTCAAGGAAGAACCATTTGAAGATGAACACACAATTTTAGAAAATGAAGTGGAAGCTAAACTCACTTGGGTCATCAGGAACAGATGCATATTGAGCTGATTCAAGCTACAGAAACAGAATCCACTCAAATTTACACTAAAATCTGTCAGCAAATATGCCAAACAAAATAATGGCCCACAGACTGGAAATGCTTAATGTACATTCCAGTCCCTAAGAAAGGCGACACCTGGGACTGCAGTAACCACTGGACCACTGCATTCATCTCCCATGCAAGCAAAGTGCTGCTCAAAAGTCTACAACAAAGACTTTCTCTAGATATGGAGCAAGAAATGCCAAATATCTAAGCTGGGTTCAGAAGAGGAAGAGACATGAGCGATCATATTGCAAACATGCATTAGATAATGGAGTGCAACAAAGAATTTCAAAGATCAGCTTATGTTTTACAGATAATAGTAAAGCCTTCCATTGTGTAGAACATGAGAAACTATAGATTTCTTTTAACAAAATGGGTGTCCCAGAACATATTATTATCCTAAGGCATAACCTATACTCAGGATAAGAGACTACTGCCAGGACAGAACATGGAGAAATGGAATAGTTTCCAATTGGCCAGAGGGTCAAGCAATGCAGTATTTTATCACCCTATCTGTTTAAGCTGCATATTGAACATATCACACTTAGACTTGGATTAGATTTGGATTAGACTTGGAGGAAGGAAGCATGAAAACTAAGGGCAGGAGCATCAGCAATTTAAGATATGCAGATGACACTATTCTAATAGCAGAAAAGAGCAAAGATTTGGAATGATTACTGAAGGAACTCAAGAAAGAAAATGCAAGGGCAGGTTTACAGCTGAACATTAGGAAAACAAATTTATGACCCCAGATGATTTACAAAACTTTAAAGTAGATGATGAAGACATTGAAAGAGTGAAAATTTTCCATACCTTGGCTCAGTCATTATTCAGTATGGAGACTGTAGTCAAGAAATCAAAAGAAAACTAGGACTTGGATGGACAGCTATGAAGGAACTAGGCAAGATTCTGAAGTGTTAAGATTTATCATTGAATGAATACTGTAGTCAAGATTATCCATACCATTGTATTTCACATTTCTATGCATGGTTGTGAAAGCTGGACAGTAAAGAAAACTGATAAAGAAAACTCCTTTGAATAGTGCTGCTGGAGAACTATAGATACTGTGAACTGCTAAAAAAAAACCCACAGTAAATGGGTCCTAGAGCAATTGAAGCCTGAACTCTCCCCAGAAACCACAATGACTAAACTGAGAGTGTTATACTTTAGCCATATCATGAGAAGGCATAACTCACTAGAAAAGACAATAATGCTTGGTAAGGTAAAAGGCAGTAGGAAAAGAGGAAGATCACATTACAGATGGATAAATTCAATCAAGGAAGCCATAGTCCTGAGATTGCAAGACTTGAGCAGGGCTGTTGATGATAAGACGATTTGGAGGTCTCTCATTCAGAGGGTTGCCATAAGTCAAAGTTGACTTGATGACACTTAATAACAACAACACTGCCTCTGTGCTATGTGCATTTTATCTATGTTCCCTAAGACTAAATTCTTTCCTTGTAGGAGGTTGTCACAGTGCCCAGCTCTGCCATAAGAATCCTGCTAATGTTCAGGACAGAACATTGCAGAAGAGAAGAGAAGGGGAACTGTTATCCATGGGTATTTTCCCTGTAGCACAATTTGTAGATAATGTAGGACCACAAAAGCTGCAGAAACATTGAAGCCTGCAAGCTTCATCTAGCTCAATCTGAATATCATCTAATGGCATTGTTGCTCTAGGACAGATTCAAAGCACCATTGTTTCATTGTTCTGCTACTTAGTTTTCTTCCTCAAGAAAATCCTCTTCCTCAGGAATCCAGCCTATACCCTTTCTTGTTTCCAAGAAGCAGAATAAGAGACTTGGACTGAAGCAGTGAAGACTGGAAGGCAGGGAGAGAACACAAATTTAAGAGGGAAGGGTGTGCATATTTGATCAAAACAAGGTTTTAAAAAAGCTATATGATTGCAGGTTCTGTATGGGAAAACTGTGCACTTGTAACAGTATAAGAGATAAGGGAACATATGCTAAATAATTGAGCATTCCTGCAAATGTGAGAAGTGTATAAAATGATATCTATCATTTATTATTTTAAAAGGATCTTAGGGGGAGATGAGATATGTTTTAATAAAGTTTTTTTGGAGAAATTTAAAATAAATGTGGTTTACGACTAGAAAAATTGGAGTGGAGGATACTGTTCTTTAGGTGCTACAACAATGTAATGGATGTATCAGCAAATAATTGTACACTAGCTGTGTCTACTCAGAAGTAAGTGCACTGTGTTAAATGTGGTTTAATCTGAGGCAAATAATGATAGAATCACAGCCTACCTTGTGGTTTCATACAAACAGGAATTAGTCAGTAAGAAACAGTATGGTTTTGTCTTTAAAATGTTGGATTGGGATTTGGAGGATCCCAGTTCAAGTTCACACTCAGTGCTGAGGCTCACTGGGTGACCTTGGGCCAGCTGAATCCCCTTCACAGGATTGTTTTGAGAATAAAGTGAGAAGCACAGCCATGTATACTACCTTATGCTCACTGGAGGAAGGGCAAGATAGAAAAGTGAAGGGGGTTGCAGACTGCCAGAAATAGTGCAGATTGAGTCCACTTTAAGGGTTAGGGTTAGTGCTAGGGAATCATGGGAATTGTTGTTGTTTTTCTGAGACACTGAGCCTTCTCTGTCAGAGAGCTCTGGTGCCACAATAAAATACAGTTCCCATGATTCCCTAACCCTAACCCTTACCCTTAAAGTGGACTCAATTTGCACTATTTCTGGCAATCTGCAACCCCCCTGACATAGAAATAAATAGTCCATTTTTCATCCATTGTTTGCTCAGTCCCCTTGCCTTTGCCACATCCAAGTACACAAGATAATTAAATTACAGACATGGATCATTGACCAAAATAAAACTGTAAGCATGGATCAGTGAGCAGACCTGCTTACTCTAAAAATGCAAGCACCTCTCAGTACAAAATCTGCTGCATAAAGGGTCAGAATATAAAAGCAGCCCTTGTGGATCAAACCAAAGACCTATTCAGTCCAGCATCCTGTTTCATATGGACACTTCTGAAAAACCCAAGAGAAAGGCATGAAAGATTTTCACTCCTCACAACCATTTACAACCTCTAAACATGGAAGATTTCATTCACCTATAGCCAGATATAGTTGTAATATCCAATTCCCAATCTCTCATGACTCAAATGAGGAATGATGTGTGGCTCTCCAAGAACTGTTGGATTTCAACAGCTGAATCCTCAACCCAGGACTGATGGGAGCTGCAGGCCAACAGCCTCTCAAGGGATCAATATTTCTTATCCCTGCTCCATTATTTTTTTTTAAAAAAATATGCCTTTAAAGCCATCTGAACTAGCAGACATCACCCCATGTGGAATGAGAATGTCTCATTTCTACATAGGTGTTTTCTTTTGCCTGCCCTGAATCTACTGCCAATCAGTCCCCCTGCATTCATTGACTGACCTGAAACTCTAGGAATACAAGAGAAGTAGAAAAAGTTCTTTCTCCACAGAATGCAAACTTTAATAAACCTTACTCCCCATGGGACCCCTTTGTAATCTTCTAACTTTTGAATTACTCATTGCCCAGTGCTTAAACCAAGAGTGGGCAGCTTTGGCAAGGTTGAACAGCCACTTCTGGTTTTGATTTTTGTATTGGCTGGGCAGGTTTGAGAGGAGCATGCAGCACCCCAATGCAGATAGCACTCCTGGAGTTGAAAAATAAATTTGGAACAGATTTTGCTCACCCTTAACTTAAACCTTTATTTATAGAAAAAGGTGTCCAAATCCCTTGATGTTTTAACTACCCTTTTCTAAATTTGTTCCAGTTCTGTATCATTTTTCACTTCCCCTCTTTTTGGGTGGAGATATTGGGACAGAATTGTATACTGTGGCAAATGTGGCCAGAGCATAGATTTCTTGTTCATCAGTGGTCATTTTATTTATAAGCTTACCGCACTAGTACCTGTAACGTTCCCATCGAGTCCCTGGAACATAACAATATGGGAACGGGTGTTACTGCATTAGACTATTGATAACATTATGAGAACACATATTATCACACAGCATTTACTGTTGTACCGGTACCAGTGCTAAAGCAATTCCTCAGCTGTCCCTCATTGGCACATGCTCACTGTTACGAAAACCCCTATGTCTGCATTGGAAAGAATGTAACCAAGAGGTTTAGGTAGCGAGCATTCATTGTTTTTTCTTGTAAACACAACACAATTCAATCTACAAAAATAAAAAAATATTTTTTAAATTGCCTGTGGCACCTTCCTTGCATCAACACCGGAAGAGTTGAGTTGAGTTTGTGGATGTTCTTGGATGGGAGGGGAGGAGGTTGTCTTAACCAATCAGAACACGAGGACAGATTGAGACAGGGAGGATTATTGCACACACATCATATCAAACAGTCTGAAAGCATTCTTGCTGGCTGAGGATGCATTTTTACAGTTCTCCTGCTAGGACGGGCTAGGGACTGTCAGAGCACAGAATGGGAACTCGATGAGGATCATACTGTGTGATAAAATACGTTCCTTTCCATTCTCATCATGTTCTGAGAACACAGTGCGATAAGCTTATTAGATTCCTTTCCTCACCTTCCCTAGCATGAACTTGTCCTTTTTGCCTGTTACCCACTAAGCTGTGTTTTAATTGATTTACCCACCATATCCCAAAGCAGGTGTAGGCAGCCTTTCCCCTTTAAGGGCCGAGGGACTTCAGCTCCCAGAAGCCTCAGCCATGTTGGCCAATAGTCCCATGTTGGCCAATAGCTCCTGGGATTCTGGGAGCTGAAGTCCCTGGGCCTTAAAGGGGAAAGGTTGCCTACCCCTGTCCCAAAGTTATCTTCCCTGGGTAGTCATTTCCAATTCAGGTACCATCAGTGTAGTTAGGATTTTTGGAATCTTTGTTGCATTGTACACCACTTTATGCTTATATTAAATTTTATTTCTTTTTTTGTTGTTGGCCATTTATATATTCAGTTTGGGACTAACCTTTTCTCACTCTGCTTGGAGTCTTCCTTTTTAAAAATCATTTGATGCTATCCACTAACCTCTCTACCTTACTGCTTACCCTAGCTCAACATATCTGTTGGATGTTTAAACAGCAGAGATGTCTCAAATGAGTTCTTTAGTGAATTCCACTGCTTCCTTCCTTCCTTCTTTCCATTACACTAAGGGTCCATTTATTCCTACCCTGTTCACCTGCCAGTTACTAATCTGTAACAGAAACCAGGCCCTTACTCCTTCACTGTTAAATCCACCCAGGAGGTTTTCATCAGGAAATATTGCCAAAAGTACACAGCATCTCCTGAATCACCCTTTTGTATACTTGTTAACACTTGACAAAAGGTTGGTGGGACTTCCACTGGTAGAGCCCATGCCAGGTCCTCCTCATTCTGTGTTCAGCAATATTTTCCAATTATTTAGTTGGAATAGACATTAAGCTAACTGGCCTCTTTAATAAAGATTCACATTAGGTTGACTACTTTCCAATTCTTATTGAGGGGAGGGGAAGACAATTTTAGTGGCATCTTTTCTTAAGAGATTTGAGTTCTTTAATAACTGTTGTGTGTATGCCATTGGGGCTGGGTAACTCATTAATTTTTATTTTGGCAGTTAGCCCTAGAACGTTCTCTCTCATCACCTCTGTTTGATTTAGTTCTTCAGCCAGCCCCCTGAGAAAAGACTGATTCAAAATTGGGAAACTGTCCAAATCTTCTGCAGTGAAGATGGATGCAATAAATTTAGTAAACTCCTCTGTAATTTTTCTGTCCATTTCCAGCAGTTTTCCCACTATCTAATAGTTCCAGTAGCAGGTTTTCTGATTTTTCATATATTTACATAATTGTTTATTGTCTATCTTAATATTTTAGCGATTGAGGAACATACTGATATTAAGAACGCCATCCCCAACTTGACATCTTCCTAATGTGTTGTACTACAACTCCTATCATCCTTAAACTGCATTGTGACAAACAAAAAATAATCAAAAGTATATTTTTCTACTTGCCTTTCCATCACCTTACCTTTCCTTCGCCAGCATCTGTTATCCTTTTTGTATGCTCCATCTGGCCAACAATTCTAGTTTTTAAGCAAAGTCTCCTCTTTACTTTCCCTTTAGCTAACTCCTTCATTTTTATATGTTTTGTCTTCATAAATTCACTGTCACCACATCAGACATTCTTGGCAGTTTTCTCCTTGTGTATATGTTGTATTTGATAACACTGTGGTCTATTCCTACTCAGTTTGGAAACACATACATTTTGCATAAGGCCTTATGAGGAGTTGTCTCCCCATTGGGAGTTTGGGAAAGCTGCCCTGGAACATTTGGCAATAAAACTAAGTAATTTTATTGCCAAATGTTCCAAGACAGCTTTCCCAAACCTGGTGCCATCCAGATGAGATACAAGCACAGCCTCTATCATCTTCAGCCAGCATGAGCTGGTGAAGGCTGGTTCAAGTCACAGTCACTTTGTTGAGATTTGGATGTACGTACATTTAACCAGTGAAGATAAATTTAAAAACTCATTATAACAACATTATTTCTCATCTGTCAGTGTTCCTGATTTATTTGTCCACCTCAAGATCACCTTCGAATATCTGCTTGAGCATGTCCCCAGTACTCACTTGCTTATTGAACATTATATTTCCACCCAAAGCAACTCTGTGGAGGAGTATATTCCTCTTACATCCTTTAGTTTAATGGCCTTTTGCCCACTTGGACATACCACCCAGACTATATGCCCTTTCCTGATCTTTCTATAGATTTTATATTAAGGAATACTTTCTATCCCTCTGTTGCCTCAGTTCCCTGACATGCTCACTGCACTTCTGTTTTCATTTAGCAACAGGCAATCCAGCCTCCCTGTCTAAACACTTACCTTGTTCACTAAATTTATTTGGCACACCCATTTCCTTCTGTGCCACTTCCATTTCTTTGACTACTGTGTTTTCTCTTTTTTCATTGCCACGTTGTAACGGTGAAATGTCTCCTAAAATATGGTGCAATTGCAACCCTAGAACACACACCTTTCAGAGAAAAAATAGGAGGGGAAGGAACAAAAAAGAAACAAGCCCAATTTCAAAACGAAGGGAGAATCAGCCATCTATCAAGCTTACCTATCCCATATTACCAAGTGATGGCTAGTGGCTTCTATACCAGTGGGACAGCAAATCTGCTCTGGGCTGCAAAGTAAAATTTAAAGGAGCTATTCAAGGTTCTGAATTTATTTTGTAGGTATTGTTCAGTACCTAGGATACCTCCTTTAAAATTTGCTCCTGGAGGCACAGCGAAGTTGCTCCAGTCCTGCATGATAATTCCCAACTAGTTCTAGGTTCAGTCAGCTCTTCCATGTTCTCTCACTTACAACATCAATTTGCAGCTGGGGACAAGATGGGTATTCTACAGAGTAGTACTGGTGTTAACATGATTCTTCAACAGGGGATTTTCCCTCTGCCCTAGGGTGTGCACTGTATCTCTGGAAAATGTATCCAGCTTCCTTTCTATTACATGCCAGATGCTGCCTCTGTTACATACCAGATGCTATTACATATCAGAGCCTCTGAGAAAAACTTGCCAAACGTTTGAATATCTGTGCCTCTAGTTGCTAAGCTACAGTCATTAAGATCCATTGAGTGTAGAAACTTCTTCATCTGCATCTCTCTTCCTTTCTGATTAAACTGGTGGTAGAACAAGGGTGGTAATCTTAGCTTTCACTGTATTGGTTATATAAACCCTTCCCCAGGCAGTAGAGGGGGGAATTCTTTGTTGTTAAAACTCTGCCAGAATTGTTCATTTTTGTTTACTTCATTTATATCCCACTTCCTTCCTAAGGACTTAAGGTGGCTCACATCAAGAGTAAGGACAGGTTACTGACTTTAAGTGCTGGACTAGGACTTTGGGAGACCAGAGTTTGAATCTTTGCTCAGCCATGGAAACCCAGTGGGTAACCTTGGACAAGTTATACTTTCACTCAGCCTTAGAGAAAGGCCATGGCAAACCTCCTCTGAACAAATTTCACTAAGAAAACTACAATAGGGTCACCATAAATTGGAGTCAACTTGAAGGGATACAAGCAATAGCAACAAGATGCAAAGACAAAATATTATAATATTAAAAATCAGAGAACAAAGTATAATGTTTGAAAATAGAATGTAAAGCCAGGTAATAAAAACACATTAATTAAAAAAAATACAGTACCCACCTCTTAAAAACTTCTTCCTTAGCTGCCAGTCAGCTGTCAATATCCTGCCTGATGAATAAAAAGATCTGTGGCTGCTGATGGAAGGGCAACAATCCAGCCTTCCTTGCAACCTCCATGTTCAGTCATCTACTCAGGCCAGTATACCAGTGTAACTGATAGAGGAGGAGTGAAGAGGTGAACGCTCTTCCAGATTAGCCAGACTCTAGTTCCAGTTAGCTTTGCTTACCCTTTCTACACTTTTCCTTTAGTCCTCTTCCTTCTCTGTACTTGTTATTTTGAACTCTTGTATAGTCAGGTCAGGAGACATTGGAACTAGTCACCCTTCCCAAGCTTTAACCTCAGCCTGCTCCACTGTCAAAGCCTAACCAGTCAGAACATATGATCTGCCAAGGAACCCTGTCTGCTCTGCATGCCTGGATATAGAGGTATTTGCACTGATTTCCTTCTGCCCTTCAGTCTTTACTTTGCATCACTATGCAGCTCAGTCATGAACTTCCCAGTATATTCTATTATAAATCTTTGACTCATAATTTATTTGGCAGATGTTCACTGGTTTTTAATAAAAATGTTTGTTTAATTGGCTTTTAAACTTTTTACTAATAGTATTTTAAGTTGTACCTTGTTTTTAATTGGATGTAAGCCACCTTGGGTCCTATGCAAGAAGAAAGACAGGAATTATTATAAATAAATAAATAAATAAATAATAGCTTTATTTGTACCCCGCACTATCACTAATCTCCCATGCAAGCAAAATTATGCTCAAAATACTGCAACAAGGCTCCAACCATACATGGAGAAAGAAATCCCAGAAGTGCAAGCAGGGTTCAGGAAAGGAAGAGGCACCAGGGATCACATTGCAAACATACGATGGCTAATGGAGTGCACCAGGGAATTACAAAAGAAAATCAGCATGTGCTTTATAGACTACAGCAAAGCCTTTGACTGCATAGACCATGAAAGGCTATGGAATGCCCTTAAAGACATGGGAGTGCCAACACATCTGATAATCCTAATGAGGAATCTGTACGTGGGACAAGAGGCTACTGTCAGAACAGAACACGGAGAAACAGAATGGTTCCCAGGTGGCAAAGGGGTCAGACAAGGCTGCATCCTTTCAACCTAGGATTGGACATGGAAGAGGGAGGAGTGAAAATAGGAGGAAGAAATGTCAACAATCTAAGATATGATGACGACACTGTAATACTAGCAGAAAACCTCACAGACCTGGAACAACTACTAAGGAAGATCAAAGAAGAAAGTGCAAAGGCAGGCTTACTGCTGAACATAAAGAAAACAAAAATAATGACCACAAAGAACTTACACACATTCAAACTAGACAATGAGGAAATAGAAATAGTAAAAGCGTTCTCATATCTGGGATCAAACATTGATCGGAATGGGGACTGCAGACAGGAAATCAGAAGAAGATTAAGAATGGGGAGAAAGAACTAGAAAAGATCCTAAAATGCAAAGACACACAACTCAGCACAAAAGTCAGAATCATACAAGCCATCATATTCCCTATTACCATGTATGGATGTGAGAGCTGGACAGTCAAGAAAGAAGACGGGAGGAAAATCAACACATTTGAGATGTGGTGCTGGAGAAGAGTGCTGAGAATTCCATTGACAGCCAAAAGGACAAACAAATGGGCCCTAGAGCAGATCAAGCTAGAGACATCCCTAGAAGCCAAGATGACAAGACTTAGACTGTTGTACTTTGGACACATCCTGAGAAGGCATGAATCGTTGGAAAAGACAATAATGTTAGGAAAGGTGGAAGGAGGTAGAGAAAGGAAGGCCACATGCTAGATGGATGGACTTTATTAAAGAGACCACGAATATGAATTTGCTGATCGGGGGGGGGGGGGGGGGGGGAGGCTGGAGACAACAAAAACAACACGCATAGTAAATAGACAAAATTGTACTTGCTACATTCAGTTTCTTTAGAGAGACAAGCTAGCATGAACTGGTTATGTGAATGCACAAGAAGAAACAGTTGCACATCTCCAGGACAAACTGAATGAGTTGCTAGGCCTGTATAATCTCTTGAAGAGCCAGAAAAAAATCTGTAGCATTGATGGATCCAGGAACCATTCTTAGCTAAATTGTACTCATTTCTTTATCTCATATCATTTCTGTTCCCAGGATGATCCCAATGAGCTATGGGTGACCCACCATCTATTGCCAGCTGAAATGGGAATTAAAACATGCTCAACCCACAAAAAGCAATGGCAGTGCCCTTACACACATCAGTTGTGCCAGAGACGGGGAAGGTTATTTTGTAGATCCGTGTGACACTATATAGAGATGGCTATTTCCCAGATGTTGGCTCTGTGGGATCTTCATAGCCAAACATTGCTGGCAGGATACCTGTAAAATTGCTTGTATCACAACAGAGGGGAGTTTCCAAGTCACTCTGCCTACAGTGCCTGGCCTGAGGGCTCCTCAGAACCAGATGTTTGGGAAACAGCTGTCTCTGGAGAGCTGTAGGAGTTTTGCAGAGGGCATCCCAGGGCAGGAAGTGCTGGTCCTAGCAATATGCTGTCTTGGGTTGTCCCTTACCACTTAATGGCAGAGTTGGTCATGCAACGAGTTGTAGTTATGAACTTTTTCCAACAGTAATCTTGGTATATGTTGTTGTTCTCATATACACAACAACACTCATCAAATCTTTCACCTTTGACGTTCTGCAACCTGTCTTCTTATCTGATGTGGAACAGTAATTACCCTGAACTGAGAACTGTAACTTAGAACAAGCAATATTCCTCAGTGAGAGAAAGGGAAGTAGATCCCCAAATTAGTTTGGAAGACAGGGGGCAAGATGTAATTATAACTAACATAATAATAATGTAGTTGCAGTCCCATCTTGATAGTTTCAAACATGGTGATCAGCTATTCTTTGTCCTACAATGCAAGGTATAATCTGATACCCACAGGATACCTTGCAATGATTTTTGGTTAATGAGCCTGCAATCCCCATCGTGTGTGTGTGTGTGTGTGTGTGTGTGTGTGTGTGTGTGCTTAAGTAAAAAAGTCATTTCTACAATAGCTGTGTATGTGCCTTCAAGTTGCCTGTCAACTTATGATGACCCCATGATTTTCATAGGGTTTTCTTAAGCAAGGAATACTCAGAAGTGGTTTTGCCAGTTCCTTCCTCTGAAATATAGCCTACAGTGCCTGGTATTCATTGGCCGTCTCCCATCCAAGTACTAACTAGGGACCTTATCACACGCTGGCCACGAAGCGAAAAGTAACCGTAA
>CM034710.1:39392434-39405046 GCA_020142125.1 Phrynosoma platyrhinos
CATAAGACTAAGGAGCATGATTTTATATTTGTATGAGTGTTTTGAGATATTCTTTGGTCATGTCCCACGTTTTCCTTTTGGTGTCCTCCATTCTGAGCCTAACAAAGAAGCCCATTGAAGCACATCTCGTTTTCTGTTCCTCTTCAAGAAATAATCCAGTATATGTGATACTGCTGTGAATAAACCATATAAAATGAATTTCTATTTATATTAGTTTTTTTTTATGTTGTGTCCTATATTTTCCTTGAATGTCCCACATTTTTCAGTGCCTTGCCCTCCTTGGTGCTTAAGACGTCTGCTCACCTTGGAGTTTATCGCATGTACTTTTCAGCCTGATCCATGTACAGGACAGGATTGGGCTGGAACGGGGGGAAATGAGTTTTACCACACACAAAATTGCTGCTGCGTTGCCAGCCACCCACCACCCATCCACGATCCGGCCTCTGCTGACCGATTTTGGTACTAAAGCAAAGCAAAGCAGCTTCATTTATATACCGCTTCATATTGCGCTATGGGATGTCTAAGCGGTTTACAACTGTAAGCTCATTGCCCCCAACAGCTGGGTATTCATTTTAGCGACCTCAGAAGGATGCAGGCCTGAGTCTAGCCTGAGCCCTGGCTAGTATTGAACTCGCAACCTTGTGGTCTATGAGTGAATGGCTGCAGTACAGGCATTTAACCACTGTGCCACCAGGACTCCTATGGAAGCTTTCCGTACTACCAAAATCAGCCAGCAGAGGCCAGATCGTGGATGGGTGGTGGTCAGCTGGCAGCACAGCAGCAATTTTGTGTGTGGTAAAACCCATTTCCTCCCATTCCAGCCCGATCCCATCCCATGCATGGACCGGGCTGAAAAGTGCATGTGATAAACTCCCTTGTTCAAAACAGGGGAGGGGGCCATGCTGCCCTCCAGATGTAGTTGGACTGAAATGACCATCATCCCTCATCATGAGCTAGGACTGCTGGGAGCAATCTAGCAACATCTGGAGGAACACACTTTTCACCAAGCCATGCTTTCAAGGGCAGCTGAATCATATGTGTGTGAGTGTGTGGGTTGTGTGCCTTCAAGTCATTTCTGACTTATGGAGACCTTAAGGGGGGACCTTTCATGGAGTTTTCTTGGCAATAATTGTTCAGAGGGGGCATGCCATTGTAATTTTGAGGCTGAGAGAGTGTGACTTGCTGGGCAAGTTTTATTTTTATGGGAGCAACAGCTGATCCATGGCACCCACGGATGGACCCATACCAGGGGGGAATCCATGCATTCCAGGGCAGGGAAAAATTCTCACCATGGAACCCATGACTCCCTCTTATGAGCCCACACAAATGTGATAGTTCCCAGAAACTCAATTAAAAAAAAAAACATGCTGCACCATGCCCCCCCAAGGAACACCCACACACACACACACTTGCACAGTTTGATCAGGACCACAGTGTGATTTAAATGGACCACTTGGTTGTGCTGGAATTTGAAATCCACAGCCCCACAGCAGCACTGAAAGGGGGAAAATGACAGCTTGCCAAGACCTGTGGTGGGATGGGTACAACCCCTCTGCTCACCCCCTGCCCATTGTCCTCTGTCTTGAATGGGATCAAATGGGATCGGCAACGCATTCACATTTATTGCAAATCGGTTCTTTTGAAAAAAACTTCTAAGGCCTCATTCCCACAATGTTATAAACTGGTTCGCTAACCAGTTTGAAGCGGTTAAATGACTCTGGTCCACACTTGAGACAAATCACTGAAGTGGTTTGGCGAGGGGGCCCCTGCACTAAATGCATTTAATGTCTTTTTGATGCTCATTTTTTCCACGTCTTTTGCAATAAATCAATTCAGTGCAAGTGTGAATAGGATGCGGAACGGAATCAATTTAAATTTGCCCGTTAAATTTGCCGGCTGGCTGAAGAGGGTCCATTTTGAATCAATTGATTAGTCAATGTGAATGAAAAGTGGGTTATTTTACAACAAGAAAATGCGATTGGGGCAAATGTATTGTGAACCACGCTCCACTGTCAAACCTATCCATTGAGTTGGATCACAAACTAATTTATTTGTAAGTGGGAATGAGGCCTAAAATTTCAGTTTTCAAAAGAACCGGTTCAGAAGGTCCTTTGCCAATTCACCCCAATTCTGCCCTGATTCAACCCGTACACAATCGGGGCACAAATCGGCTTGAGTGTGAACGCAGCACATATAATCCGATCTGATCCGCTTTGCAAACCTGTTTAAATCATAGTGTGAATGAGGCCAAAGTGGTGCCAAACTACATTATTTCTACGGTGTAGAAGAACTCTAGTAGGAGGCAAGAAGAGGAAGAAGTGGGTCAGTAAGGCAGCTGCAGGAGTAGATTCCTTGAACCTCAATAGAGATTACTTACCTGAGTCTGTGACACTCATCCTCAACCTGCTATTGACTCTCTGCAGCATCCCTGGAAGTATGTTCCCCCACTTGGCAATTCTTTAGCCCCAGTTTCCCTGTCTGTTCCACTGACTCTTCTACCCAGCCGGCTACCAGGTCTGGGAATACAGAGGGAAGCCATTGAGCCTTTATGCAGCTGAGTCAGAAGTGGTAATCCAACCTTATTGGGGATCAGTCAAAAGTTAATTTCCTTACAAGATGCTTGACAGCTGAGCTTGACAATGACAGAGCACAGCAGCACTGAGGTTCATTACAAACCAAGTCACTTGAGCCAGAATCCATAGAAATGAGGAACTGCAGCAGGTAATGGCTGCTTCCACTTGGAGGGAATAATACTAGAACAGCAATCATTGAACTCCTGTAAACCTTAGGAGTTAATAATCTACCTCGTTGCCCCAAACCAGGCCTACAAAGGGCATCCCCCACCTTCCATTATTTAAGCTGCTGAGTGATGCAAGGACACAGCTTACTTCCACTGCTCTCTCTCTCTTGGTGGCTTTGAAAGCAAGTAGACACACAACAAATACACAAATTTATGTCATTTCCTCAGTGTGGATTTTCAGTTCCCTGGATAGCTAGCAATTCCAGAGACCTGAGTCTAATCTGCACTGCAGAATAATGCGGTTTGACACTGCTGTAACTGCCATGGCTCAATGCTATGGAATTCAGGGAATTGTAGTTTTGTAATTTATTTAACCTTCTCTGTCAGAAAGCTCTGGTGCCTCACAAAATTACAAATCCCAGAATTCCATAGCATGGTAGTTTAAAGCAGTGGCAGTTAAAGTGGTGCCAAACTACATTACTTCTGTAGTCTAGATTAGATCCTAGAGGACAAAGCAGACAGCAGGATCTGTCTGCTTGTGAGAGGAGAACAGTGGAGGAGCTCAGAATATTTTTTTCAGAGCTTGGAAAAGTTACTTTTTTGGCATACAGTTTCCAGAGTCTCACAGCCAGAATGGCTGGGGAAGACTAGGCATTGTAAATAGATGTAACAGCTGTAGTCATACAGACATATGGTGAGCTATATGTGGTGGTACAGATAGCGTTTATGTGTCCAGTAGCATTTGTTCCTCAAAATCAGACTGCATGCACTTGAAATTCCCTCTTTCCTCCTCTATCTCACTGTCTTCTCTGCCATTTATGAATTACATTGCAAGTTGAATGTATGGATGGGTATTGATTTTCCATATAAACATTGCCATTTTGTGAAGGAAGGGTTACTGGAGGAAAACAAATCTGTTTTTGTTTTATGCCCCCATTATTTCCTCAGCCAGCAGCATTTTAATGAAAGGATTTCTTCACTCAAGATCCCGGAAAGTCAGGTTTGAATAATGTGGGATCAAATGAAGCTTTTGCACAGCCCTTCCTCTTAATGGAAGCAAGGGACAGGGGACTTTGCCCCCATTGTCAAGGAACTGTCTTATACTACCTGTTTGGCAACATTACTCTGGCATAAAAAGACATAAAGAAATCTAGTAGCCCCTTTGAGACTTAGGGAAAAAATTAAAAACAGGAAGGGAGGGAGAGGGGAAAAAAGGAATCTAGGTTTAAGATTTAAAGCAGGGGTAGGCAACCTTTCCCCTTTAAGGACCAAGGGACTTCGACTCCCTGAAGCCTCAGCCATGTTGGCCAATAGTCCCATGTTGGCCAATAGCTCCTGGGATTCTGGGAGCTGAAGTCCCTCGGCCCTTAAAGGGGAAAGGTTGCCTACCCCTGATTTAAAGGTACCACGTTCCTTCCCCCCTCCTCCCTTCCTCCTTTGCTGTAAGAGACATCTTGGGGAAAAGTCTTGTAGTATAAACCTTTTAGACTAGCATAAGCTTTCATGGACTGTTGTACACTTCATCAGGTGTCATCTAGTCCACAACAGCATAAACTGGAAATTTCTTTTTCCTAGTTACTCTTAAAAGTTCTACTGAATTCCTTTATGCCTTTTTATGCTAAAACAGACTAACATGGCAATGTCTTTCAATACTGCCCTGGTCATTTTATTATACCGTGCTGGAGTCCAGGAGGAAACTGATCACATATCAAAACAGGATTTCTTGTTAATCATAGGCAGTTGGAATGCTAAAGCAGGAAACAGAGAAGAATTAGAGATTGTAGGAAAATTTGGCCTGGGATGAAGAACTGAAGCAGGAGAGCAACTCACTGAATTTTGTATGCTCATTACAAACACATTCTTCAGGTAACTAAAGAGGTGACTGTATACCTGGACATCACCTGATAGATATTTAAAGAATTAAAAACATTAAAATAATTAAATTTGTCCATTCTCTGTCTACTGAATCTGGCCCCACCCACACCATCTCTTAAGCATTTTATAGGGATGCAGGGGAACTCTACAGCCTATTTGTGACAAAAGGCAGATGTATTGGAAAAAGTGGTGTCATCCCACTTAGGATGTCATCTGGTGTGGTCCACACTCCCTGCACCATCTAGTGACCCCTTGACTGGAAGCAGAAGATGGGGAAGCTCCATTTTCTCTGCAAAAACAAGACCAGAAGCAGATTGTGGCACAACCATGAATGGTGATATTAAAACAAAATTGGAGTAAAGCTAAAGAAAAATACTGAACCAACCATCATGCCAAAGTACAACCTGAAGAACATCCTTGCAGAATTTTTAAATAATGCATTATTAAGCTTAATTGATGGGGACCCAGAAAAACTCTGGGCTGAAGTCAAGGACATTGTCAAGGAGGAAAGCAAAATGACAATCTCTGCAGCCAAAAAGGAAGAAAAGCCTCAATGGATGGAGCTCTTCAAGCAGTAGAGATAGGTGAGAAGCAAAAGTAAAAAGTGACAGAAATAGGATCATACCCCTGAATGCAACTCTTCAACGACTTGTGCATAGGAACAAAGAGAACTACTATAATAATCAATGCAGAGAAACAGAAGATGACAACTTAAAAGAAAGATCAAAAGACCTCCTCCACAAGATCCAAGAAATCAAAGGGAAATTTAAATCAAGAGTGGGAATGCTCTCCAACCAGCAGTGGAACACAATACATGACCAAGTACAATTAAAGAGCAGATAGAAACAATACACTGAAGAACTATATAAAAGAAATGAAAGGATAACAGTTTCATTAAAGGAAGAACCATTTGGAGAGGAATGTACAATTTTAAAAAGTGAAGGGAAACTGCACTCAAAGTACTTGAGAGAAATAAATCATCAGGAACAGATAGCATACCAATAAAGCAGCTTCAATCTAAAGAGACAGAATCTGGTCTGGGTCTAACTAAAATCTGTCAACAAATATGAAAAACAAAAAACAAAATGTGGACTGGAATGTTCAATATACATTCCAGTCCCCAAGAAAGGGGACACCAGGGATTGCAGTAACACCACACTATTTCATGAATCTCCCATGCAAAGTGATGTTCAGAATTCTGCAACAAAGACTTTTAGCACATATGAAGCAAGATATGCCACATAGACATTTGGGTTCAGGAAAGCAAGATGCAAATAATTACAGAATAAAATCAGCCTGTGCTTTATAGATTATAGCAAAGCCTCTGATTGTGTAGATCATGAAAAAATTGATTATCCTGATGCATGACCTGCACTCAGGCAAGAGGCTACTCTTAGAACAGAGTATGGAGAAACTGAATTGTTTCCAGTTGGCAAGGGGGTCAGGCAAGGCTGCATTTTATCACTCCGTTTGTTAACTTGTAATAACTAATAAATACTTAATAAATACTGAACAAATAATAAATAAAGCAGAATTAGATTCTGAAGAACGAGGCATGAAAATTGGAGGCGTATCAACAATTTAAGATATGCAGATGACACCAGACTACTAGCATAAAATAGCAAAGATTTGGACTGATTACATAAGAAAATCAAGAGAGAAAGTGCAAAGTCAGGCTTATATCTGAACATTAAGAAAACAAAAATAATGATCACAGATGATTTATATAACTTTAAAGCAGATGATGAAAACATTGAAATAGTTCAAGATTTCCTATATCTTGGCTCAGTCATTAATCAGAATGGAGATCATAGTTAAGAAATAAGAAGACTAGGACTTGGAAGGGCAGCTATGAAAGAGCTAAACAAAATCCTTAAGTATACAGATACATCACTGAATACCAAAATCAGGATTATCTGTGCTATTGTATTTCCAGTTTCAATATATGCTTGTAAAAGCTGAACAGTGAAGAAAGCTGATAGGGAAAAAACAAAAAACAAATTTATTTGAAATGTGCTAGGGAAGTGTTCTGTAGATACTGTGGAGTGCTTAAAGACAAATAAATAGGTTATAGAGGAAATCAAGAATGAATTCTCCCTAGAAGTCAAGATGACTAAACTGAGACGGTCATAACTTTGGCCATATCATGAGAAGACATGACTCACTAGAAAATACTTTAAACTTTATATAACTTTGAAATTATTTAGGGTGGCTAAAAGAAAAAGAATTGAGAAGAGCTTCAAGGCTCTTCTGACTTGGGGGATTGTTCTAACTTGAGGAACGGCCATAACAAAGATATACGTGGGTCAGTGTAAGCAAATGTAAAGTGATGGGACAAAAATATTTCACCTTCTATGTACCTTCATGGAGTCTGAGGTGGCTGTGGCCAGTTAAAAAAAGGGAATTTGGCATTGTGCTACGAAGTTTGATAACTGCTGGGGGGGGGGAGTTCCATGTTGGGCACAATAAAAAATTGTAGTAAAAAAACCCTGTCAATATCATACTGTACTTATACATATTTATTACTTGACCACACTTGGACACTACACTTTTAAAAGGATACTGTAGAGATGGATAAGATGTGGAAACAGACAATCAAGAAATCAAGAGAATGGAATGTCAGTCTCCTGTGCAGAATGATTGCTATGTGTGGAACTAGTTAAGCTTAGGACAAGGTGAGCAAGTAGAGCCATGATTTGTTGTTGTGTGCCTTCAAGTCATTTCCAACTTATGGTGGCACTATGATGGGTTTTTCTTGGCAAGGTTTGTTCAGAGGGGTTTTTCCTTTGCCTTCCTCTGAAGCTGAGAGTGTATAACTTGCCCAAGGTCACCCAGAGGGTTTCCATGACCGAGTGGGAATTTGAATCCTTTTCTCCAGAGTTGTATTCAGACTACTACACCACACTGGTTCTGATAGCCATGATAGAAGTGCATAAAACTGTGCTTGATGTGTAGTAACTGTCTTATGAATCTCTCATAATACTGCAATCTAGGGTCATCTTCTGAATGATGGTAGTAGATTCAGGACAAACAAAAGAAGAATTACTTCTTCATACAGCACATAACATAAATCATGGAATTCATTGCCACAGGATGTGGTGATGGCTACCAACTTCAACAGTTTTAAAACTGGTATTAGACAATTTCATGGAGGATAAAGCTGTCAATGACTGCTAGGCAAGATAGATGTATATGTTCCCTCTTACACCAGAGGCAGCAGGATTCTGTATTTGTATACCAGTTGCTGGAGAACAAGAACAGGAGGATGTTATTTCCTTCATGTTCTGCTTTGGGTCTTTCTATAGGTATTAGGCTGGGCACTGTGAGGAACAAGACTGTTTGACAAGATAAAGAAGTCTTTGGTCTGATCAAGCATGGCTCAGTGGGAGAGAAAAGAGAAAAGCTGGTCAAATTGAACAATTAAAATGTTTGTGTAGGTGTGAAAATGGACGCTAGAAGGGCAATAGACTGAGTATTTTAAAGTGTTGATGGTAGAATATGCAACAGCAAAGCAAGGCACAGAAGGGAGAAGGGAGGAAATGGCTGGGTTTGGCCCTCCTGGATTCACTGGATAGGAGAAGAGACTTTCCTGTTTCCTTCTAAGAACAGCCCATGGCCCAGGCAGTACACTGCTCTTTGGAATCCATATTCCACAATAAGATGGGGTAATTTTAACTATAAGTTGAGTTCTCTTTCTGTGAAAGCAGCTAGATCATAACAAAGCTTTTTTTGCTACCCCTTTCTTCTTTTTCTTCTGTCTGATAGCTTAATTATTAAGCAAGAATGGCAGCTCTGACCTTTTTTAAGAAATGATGACCCATGGGAGCCATTCCTGAACTGATATATCCATCCCTCAGGAAGACAAAATGTTTGCATTCTGAGACATCATCCCATTCTACTTGTGGATTCAGTCCTGAAGAACACACTCACCATGCTAGCAATAGTCTTCAAGTAAAGCAAACTGCTCTTTGAGACAGAGTGAAGAAAATGTCAGGTTTTTGTTTTGTTTTTCCCAGGCTTCTTCCAGCCATCAGAGGTCTGGGAAGAGAAAGAACAACTGGCTCTGCAATGAAAAACCCCAACATTTCAAGACAAGTAAAAACCAATTTGTGCAAATGCACTATGAACAAAACAGATCATGCGGATTATGTAAATGTTGTATGATTACATACAGATTTCATTTGGCACCAGCAGTTAATAGTCTGAAACATTGCCACTATATTAGATCAGATGCTCTAAAATAATTGGAAAGTAATGGAAGGGAAGGAAGGGGAGGAATTAAGAGACAAAGGGCCTAATTGGTAGGGAATGGGAATTGCATAGTAAGGAATCAGGGACATTCAACCCACAGGAACACTGGCAGGCTGGTTGTCATGGATGATACACCCTCCAACATTTCAAAGTTGGAAACTGGGACATGTATCCAAGCAATACCAGAGTATGGGCAAGATGTCAAAAATTATTAATGAGGAGCTAAGAAAAGCTGAAGCAGTTTGCTTTTGTGTGAGCCTACTGGAAAGGGCAAGATTTACTACTTCCTCTCTTCTTCCCCTTACTGAATTAATTGAGTGTAAACTACTTTTGCACTTTGAACTCAATTTGCAGCAATGAAAGTAAGCCAAGGGCAAAGGGGGGAAATGGGAGGGGGGGAGAGAAACTGGGTCATTTTAAAAGCAGCTGAAAAAAATGGAATAGAGAATTGATCAAGACTGTCCCTGACAAATCAAGACAGTTAGGGGATATGGGATGAGAATATAATTTCAATTCACTTTTATAATCATTTACCAAAATTCGCAAATTTGTTCACTTTCAAAATGTGAACTTGAGGACATTTTCTTAAAAAGAGAATCCAGGAGAATCTAAAATTGATAGATTCATCCATCTTGTTAGTATACCTTTCGTATCCTACACTGTATTTGGTGTCTATATATTTTCATATCTGGAGCCAGCATGTTCTTAATAGGTCCTGATGACCTTTGTTAACATTAGGTGAATTTCCAATGAGAAAGGAGTAGAGACCTGAAAGCATGTGCACAATCTAGGTATTACTACAATCAAAACTGAATGGGTGTGCTGACTACTTCTTCACCCTGGTCCTTTTGCATATCCTCTTGCACCAAGAGACAAAGGAGGTCTCATTGCACCAAAGCAGTAAGCCAGTTCCTTCTGCCTGTCCCCTGCCATGCTTCCAGCCAACCTGCCTGTCAATGAACTCTGGGGTTGTCCTAATCCAATCACTGTTTTTGTAACCCTAGAGCCATCAACCTGTCTGGAATCCCATTACAAATTCCTAGGAAAGGACATCAGATCTTTGTTACCTTGCAAGATAGCACATCACTTGAAGCTAGATTTCAGGTATAAATATTGGTCTCCAAAACCTAGCCTCTGCACACAGTACGCATACAGTTAATCCCTCATCTGCCTTCTGTGTATAGCCTGTATTGCCCTCAGGCCCCAGTCTGATGGCCTAGGCAGACGGGCAGCCGTGGGCCACCCCGAGAAGCTGCGGATTGGGGCCGAAGTAGCCGCACTCCTCAGCCCCAATCCTCCCATTTTTGGGCCCTGGAAGGAGTGCTAAAATAGAGCTCCTTCTACAAGGCGCCGAAGGTGTGCCGCAAGAGGCATTGGGTGCACCTTTGGCATCTCTTCCACTGCAGCGTGTGCAGACGCTGCAGCGGAAGTACGTCATTGGAGCGCCTGTCGTGTGGAGCGATGGGCGCACCAGTGACATGTTCGGGAAGGGGTTGGGGCGCCCAGCGTGAGGCTGCCCCTCCCCTTCCTTGCCTCCAAGACAGTGCAAAGCACCGTCTGCTTCCCCCCTGAGTCATTCCCACTTTCAATGGTCTACCTTTTGGACAGGTAAATATTGCACTCTTTAAACCCCTTGAACTCCACTGCCTAATTTCTGTACCTCCTTTTCAGTTAGCTGTTAATGCTGTGTCTGTTTGAATCTCTAGCATATGTGTGAATGCACTCAGCATATTTCTAAGTAAAACCTTCTTTATTCATCCAAACCTGGAGTCCTCATCAGTTATTACTGGTATACTACAGGTGTCAATGATCCTAAGATTACCCAGCCTCTTGCAAGCTTAACTTAATTCCTCTATCATTTAAAGAAAAGCTGACACACATACAGGGGAAGCAGATGGGCGGCCATGGGCCGCCCCGGGAAGCTGCGGATCGGAGCCGAGGTATCCGCACACCTTGGCCCCGCGGCGCAGCATCCCAGCCCCAAGAAGGAGCACTAAAATAGCGCTCCTTCCACAAGACACCGAAGGTGCGCTGCAAAAGGCTACCGGTGCACCTTCAGCGCCTCTTCTGCCACAGCGTGTGTGGACGCTGCGGCAGACAAGCATCCTCGGAGCCCCTGCCATGCAGAGGGCCCGGCGCTCTGATGATGTCTTCAGGAAGGGGTTAGGGCACCCAGCACCCCTTCCTTGCCCTTTCTATGCTGAGAGAGTATTAAGTGTTGCTGAAGGTTGGTTTTGATAGGGTGGAGTGTGTCCAGGCTGTGTGTATTCAGGCCAGAAGTTGTGAAAGTTACCACATTCACTGCAACTTTCAGAATCCTGTCCCCACAGCCAGCATACCCACTAGCCATGCTGACTTAGGGATTCTGGTACCTACACTTCAAAAAGTAACTTTTCCTAGCTCTGATGCAGAGACTGTGAAGTTGAAGCTCTAGGTTACTAGAGAACCAGCTGAACTTATCAAGCAGATCAAACCATCAAAATGGAATTCCATATTAGAACCCCAGTAGTCAGCTACAACTGGCTGCTTATATGCGGGAGGGAGAATTTCATCCTATCACCCAACCTATTCAACTTATATGCAGTATATATTGTAAGGAAAGCAGTCTTGGACATGGAAGAGGAAGGAGTGAAAATAGGAGGAAGAAATATCAACAATCTGAGATATGCTGACAACACCATAATACTAGCAGAAAATCTCACAGACCTGGAACAATTACTAAGGAAGATCAAAGAAGAAAGTGCAAAGGCAGATTTAATGCTGAACATAAAGAAAACAAAAATAATGACCACAGAGGACTTACACACATTCAAACTAGACAGAGAAAATAGAAATAGTTAAAGAATTGATCAGAACGGGGACTGCAGCCAAGAAATCAGAAGAAGATTAAGAATGGGGAGGGCGGCTATGAAAGAACTAGAAAAGATCCTAAAATGCAAAGACATACAACTCAGCACAAAAGTCAGAATCATACAAGCCATTGTATTCCCTATTGCCTATGTATGGATGTGAGAGCTGGACAGTCAAGAAAGAAAATAGGAAGAAAATCAATGCATTTGAGATGTGGTGCTGAAGAAGAGTGCTGAGGATCCCATGGACAGCCAAAAGGACAAACAAATGGGCCCTAGAACAGTTCATAGAATCATAGAATTATAGAGTTGGAAAAGACCACAAGAGCCATCCAGTGCAGGAACTCCCAATTAAAGCATCCCCGACAGATGGCCATCAGCCTCTGCTTAAAGACCTCCAAGGAAGGAGACTCCACTACTCTCCGAGGGAGTGTGTTCCACTGTCGAACAGCCCTTACTGTCAGGAAGTTCCTCCTAATGTTAAGGCGGAATCTCTTTTCCTGGAGCTTGCACCCCTTGTTCCGGGTCCTAGTCTCTGAAGCGGCAGAAAACAAGCTTGTTCCCTCCTCAATATGACATCCCTTCAAATATTTAAACAAGGCTATCATATCACCTCTTAACCTTCTCTTCTCCAGGCTAAACATCCCCAGCTCCCTAAGTCGTTCCTCATAGGGCTTGGTTTCCAGACCCTTCACCATTTTAGTTGCCCTCCTTTGGACATGCTCCAGTTTCTCCACATCCTTATTGAATTGTGGTGGCCAGAACTGGACACAATATTCCAGGTGAGGCCTGACCAAAGCAGAATAGAGTAGCACTATTACTTCTCTTGATCTAGACACTATGCAGCCAAAGATTGCATTGGCCTTTTTAGCTGCTGCATCACACTGTTGACTCATG
>CM034710.1:39446156-39490701 GCA_020142125.1 Phrynosoma platyrhinos
TAATTGTGAATGTGATAAGCTCCTTCATTAGTGAGGCAGAATTCTTATAGGGGGGCAGTGCCCTCATCTTGCCTCCCTCCCAGCTTCACCCCTGAAATAAAACCTGAAAGAACACAGTTAATTTCCCATACTGCTAGATTGGAAGGAGTTTGGATTCAGTAGAGCTTCAGCTGGCCTAGTGTCAGTTTAGCTGGTCCTTGACCATCTTAGCTAATTAGGACTTTACTCTGACATTTTGCTGTTTTTGCTTGGGAGCAAATGGGCCTAGATCATATATATATATATATATATATATATATATATATATATATATATAAAATTGCCACCAGCCATGAAATGGCTCAGTAATACAAAACCTCAGAAACTATTCTATGAACCTTTAGCGTCAAAAAATTTGATTCCTTGCCTTGATTTTTTTTAAAGTAATACCATGGGTTCATCTCTATCTAAAGTTATCATCAAACTAAATCCATTTTCTATCCTTTTGTTTCATTTTAAAACAGTAGAATCTCTTGTATATAGCCACCCTCTTGCAGATAACTTTGGAAGAATCTTCTTAGATGATGTTTGTATTTTGTTTTTTAGTTTGTTTGTATGCTGCCCTTGCTGCCCTGGTACCATTTGTGTTTGGGTCCTTGCTTGTACTAACACATCTTTTTGCAATAACCTCTGCTTGCTGTTGTCGTTTCTGTGTTATTTGTACATAACTAAAATCTTCTTCCTTTAAAAAAATACTTAAGTATAAAAATACAGAGGCTGGTCTAGAAAAAAAATTATGTTCTGTTACATTACAGATGAATGTAGAGAGAGTATGAAAAACCTGGCACTTACATAAGTACAAGATCACTACAGACTAGGGCAATAGTTGCCGGTAGTTGCCATGTCAGTGGGATGGTGAGTCTGTTCCATGGTTTAAAGCAGCTATCCCAGCTGCTGAACCTCCTTTGGTCATGGGTTTCAACACCTTGGATAGCTCATTTAAAGTTTGGACTGAAAGCTGGAATAGATTCACTGCCCCAATTATACAGAGGCCACTAGCTGCCACTGGCCCAGCATCCTCTCTAGTTCAGAATCCTGCCAACCAACAAAACCAGAGAGTATCCTGAAATAGAAGACATTATGACAAGATTTGCATCTTTTATCTCCCTCCATGCCCGATAGTTTTTTGCTATGTCCCTAACAGCACATCTAGGAATGGACGTGCCATTTTCTGAACAAAAATCCAGTCACAAAGAGGGTCCTGGACTGACAGTGCAAAGACAGGTGCTTAATCCTTTCCCTCAAGTCATTTTCCCAGTGAAAATTCTCTCTCCCTCAAAGCTGCTGTCTGTCCCCAAAAGTGTCAAGCAACAAGTAGCGCCTGGAAACACAACATGGGAGATCATGTTAAACCCTGTGTTGTGATCATAATATGGATTATATCTGGTGTTTAAAATCTGAAAACCACAAAGAAAAGGCAAGATAAGCTGTTTCTTAAAAGGCAATTCTGTACCATGAGAGTCAATATCTTGTTGACAAATCTGTTAAAGATTATTCATGGGGATTCTTACCACTTGATACCCACGCCCCAAAACACACACATTTCCACACATTAGAATGTATGGAAGAAGAAAATAGTCACCCAATTTTCATTAGTAGATTATCTAGCAGCCACATGCTAGAAAATATTATTTACCTACACTGGTCAATTTATTAACCCAGTATCCAGAAGAGGTAATTGTATTATTATACCATTATTGAAGCATTGAGTGTTGTTGGGAAAGTGTTAATGTCCCTCTATCACTCCTGTTGGCTTATCTCTAGACTAACCCTGTCTGTACAGGGACTGGCACAGTTGGACTCTAGATAAAGTATAGGTAGACTTCAGGATTGCAACATGTACCCTGATCTTTCACTAGAATCCTGCAGTTCACCAGTAACCAAATACAAAATGTTCTTTGAGGACAAAGCCAGATTGCTTGAGGACAGGGCCAATTATCTGTTTTAGCCATGTAATGCAATGGCTTATATTTATATTACTCCAGAAATTCAAATTGCCTCATTTGGGGAAGGAGGGAGCTTTTGTATTGTTGCTCTGGTTAAATAACTGGGAGACAATCTACTGCAAATCATTTGAAGTTTTACCAGTAGACCCATATCTACCTTTTCCCCATCTCTGGTCTAAACAGCAGTGCTGGCAAACCAGCATCTAGCTACTTTCAAAAACACAATGATACTGGAGAAAGCCATCATCTGGAGCACCCAAAGCTGGTACTGCAATTGAAATATAGATGTTTTTTTCCATACATGAAGCCATTGTAATTTCCCTGGTGCAAGCAAGTCACTGAATAAAATCAAGCCATATATAGCTAGAGAGTTTCTCCTGCACATGGAACCTATTATTTATGAATGTAACACGCAAGGGGTTGTAAATCTGTTTTTGATGTTCACAAACAAAGTTAAACAAACCCCTTCACCTCTGGCTGCCTTTATCATGGGATGTCAGTGAATTCTATTATGCTAAGAACCTAGTGAAGGGACTTTGGGAAAGGAAAGCTGAATTGATGGCAGATTTTTAACAGAACAGGTTTCAATTTCTAGAGATGTGTCAGAGGCGCAGCAGGGTTTCCCTGTAGGATCTGAGTTGTTACCCCTCATGATAGGGTCTTTGATACAGAGGTGCCTTTTCCTAAGATGTTTCTGAACAATGCACTTCTAGAATGCCAGATTTGATGGTGCCCACTAGTAGAATGCAATACAACTATGCCTGGTGTGTCTCTAATCCTCCCTGCCTCTCCTGTCCTGTCCTGTCCCCTCTCACCCACCCACCCCTTGCCTGATGCATGTTGCAGATAGGTTACATTTGGAGTTTCTGTGTGTTTTTGTTTTGTGTTTTTCCTTTTTCTTTTTTTTAACAAGGTAAGAGCTTGAAGTATAGTGTCCCACCCCTGCAGCATCTCGCACTCCAGCGGAAATCTGTGACTACCACTGAGTTTGATGGAGTAGCCATTGACTGTGGAAAGGTAATCACATAGACTTTGTATGATACTAAGTCCACCTGTTGGCTAGGAATCCCAACCCTGTTCCTCTGCTCCCTCACTACACCCTCTGTCCACAAACTTTACAAAGAGAGAATATGTCACAGTGACTAGGCCAAGACATTGTAGTGCAGGAATAAGAATAAGAAATGGGTTACTCTGCAGCTGCTGTTGGACTGCAGCTCCAAGAATCCCTCCCTACTGGCTATGTTCAAACAGTTATACCCTCCAACTGTCCTGATTTGACAGGAACTGTCCCAGTTAATCTTTTGTTCAGTGGCATCCCACACTGGATTATCACCCAATGCTTTGGGGGGGGAAGCTTCGGGGGTGGAATCACAAAGGTATGCACCCAACTTCTCATCTTGCATGGCTGTACTTATGAGTATGCCGGGCCCTCTCCTTCCCTGTCCTGCGTGGCTTTACTCAGAAGTAAAGCCGTGCGGGGCAGGGACGGCAGCACTCGCCGGGTGTCAGCCCCCCTTGTGGGGTGTCATCAGGTGTGGACTGCATCTCCCAAACCCCCTAGTAATGCCACTGCTTTTGTTATCCAACTTTTTCAGGTGTTTTTAAGATACCCCAGTTTCTCTCCTCCTCACACTTTTCTCCTTTGTTCTCACCTTAATTCAGTGCATTTGCAGAGGGGCGGGATATAAATAAATATTATTATTATTATTATTATTATTATTATTTGCTACAAACTGAGTTCCAAGTGCAAAAGTAATATGTATTCCATTAACTCAGCAGGGGGGAAAGTAGGAGGGACTAAATCTTATTTACTTACCTACGTATTTCATTCATTTATATTTCTCTTTTCTACCAATAATGGGGCTCAAGACAGCAAACAACATATTCAGAAGCAATACCGATTAAAAGTATAAAGCAGGGGTAGGCAACCTTTCCCCTTTAAGGGCCGAGAGACTTCAGCTCCCAGAATCCCAGGAGCTATTGGCCAACATGGGACTATTGGCCAACATGGCTGAGGCTTCTGGGAGCTGAAGTCCCTTGGCCCTTAAAGGGGAAAGGTTGCCTACCCCTGGTATAAAGAGTCATTAATAACATTATAAATGGAAGAGTTATATAAAAAGGGATTAAACAATTAATAAAGTTAAAACATTACACATTAAACTTTAAAACATTAAAATTCATATACAAACCTTAAAAACAGCACTGCACAGCATTAAAAGCCCACCTGTCAGTTTTTAAAAGCCCAATGACAAAAATTTTTTTAAACCTGTTGCCAGAAGGAAAACAAGGGTGGAACCATCCTGGCCTCCCTAAAGAGGGAGTTCCAAAGCCTGGGAGCAGCCACCAAGAAGGCCATCTCCCATGTTCCTTCCAAATGAGCCTGGGAAGATGGTGGGACAGAGAAAAAGATTTCTCCAAGCTTCTCCAGATGGGCAGGATAGCACAGGCCAAGCAGGTGCTGTCCTGCCCCAGGTCCTGCCCTGATCAGTCCCCAGGCCAGCACGGTGACAGATGGGTGTTTACGCTCCTGCCTGTCACCACACCATGGACCCATTATTGCCACATGCTCCGTACCCCGCTCCACCATCGCATCTGGTAAGAAGACCCTCATTGCTGCAGGCAAGAGTGGAAACAGGACACCTAACTACACCCATGTGGCCATGTCTCCCCTTTCCATATCAGAGCTGTGACAGTGGGCTTCTCACCAGATGCAATGGTGAAGGCAGGTTTGGGGGGTGCAGGTCTGCTGGCTGTCACTGTGGAGTTTCCTAAAAACTCCACAGCAAATAGCTGGTCTTTTTAAGCTGGATTAAGATTTCTTTGGGCCAAGATTGGACCAGATCCACTCAATCTGCATCTGGTTTGTCTGGTTTCAACCCTGGACTAATGGCCTGTATAGTCCAGACAGGACAACGCAAGGGGCATTTTCACACGGGGCTTTAGGAGGACGCAATCCTACCTCCATCCAGCCCCACTCCGGCTCCATTTCCAGCTTGTTCACACGCACGCCGCATCAAACCCCACCCCTTCTGGTGCCATCCCTGCATCCGGCCGGCTCCTTGCTCCATGTGTTCAAATGCACGGAGAAGTAAGTCCGGCCTCACTCCGGCCGAAACAGCGCTAACTCCGGCATCAGCGGCGGAAAGGTAATTCCGATTTTCAAAAGGAATTAGGCCGCCGCCGCCAAAGCCATTCCGGAATGAGCGGCACGAGCCGTTCCGGAAAGGCTCCAGGCGGCTTTAGGGACCTTAGTGTGAAAACGTCCGAGGCCTGGGGAAGCATGAGCCTTTTGGCCTGTGGGTGCAGGTCCTAAAGGGCTCATAAATGGAGATACACTCTTTTCAAGTAACCTGGAACCAAGCCATGTGGAGCTTTATAGATCAAAACTAGCACTTTGAATTATGCCCAGAAACAGACCAGCAGCCATTCGAGCTGTTGCAACAAGGGAGTTCAGGCTTCCTCTGGCCAGCCCTAGTTAACAATCTGGCAGGAGCTCTTTTCTGAGCACTTTTCAAAAGAAAGCCCCATGCAGAGTGCATTACAGTATTCCAAACAGGATGTAATCAAGGCATGTGCCACCCTGGCCAGATCTGACTTCTCCAGGAATGGACACAGTTGGCACACTAGCTTTAAATGTGCAGATGCATGCCTAGTAACTGTTGAAACCTGGACCTCCAGGGTTAGTGCTGAATCCAAGAGCATCACCAAATTGTGAATCTGCATTTTCAAGGAAAGTGTAACCTCATTTAAGACAGGCCAAATCCCTATGCTCAGATTTCTCTTTTGACTGACCAGGAGCACCTCTGTCTTCTCTGGATTAAGTGTCAATTTGCTTGCCCTCATCCAGTCCATTACAGCTGCCAAACACCAGTTTAGCACAAGAACAGCTTCTTTAGAATTAAGTGGAAAGGAGTAATAGAATTGAATATCATCAGCATGCTGGTGTCATCTGACCCCAAAACTCCAGACAACATCTCCTAGCAGTTTCATGTAGATGTTAAATAGCACAGGGGAAAAGACAGAACCCTGAGGGGTTTTGTAGGTCCATGCCCAATGAGTTGAACAAGAATCCCCCAGCACCACCTTCTGAGAGTGCCTTTCCAGGAAAGAATGGAGTCATATAAAACACTATCCCCAGGCCTCATTTCAGAAAGGTGACTCTGAAGGATATCATAGTAGATGATATCTTAAGCTGCCAAGAGGTCCAGTAGGACCAACAGGGGCATATTTTCCCTATCCAGTTCCCCGCGTAGGTTATCCACCAAGGCGACCAAAGCTGTCTCTGTCCTATTACCAGGCTTAAAACTCAAATGGATCTAGATAATTTGCCTCACCCAGGAACCCTTGGAGTTGAAAAGCCACCACACACTCTTTTACCCCAAAATGGAATGTTTGAGACAGATCTATAGTTATCCAGTATAGTATGATCATGGGGATTTTTTTTCAGATGAGGTCTTACCACAGTCTCCTTCAGGCATACTGCAAAGAGAGAATATGTCATAGAGGCATTAATCACTTCCCTTACCCACTCAGCCAGTCCTCCTATCACCTGTTTAATAACCCAGTAAGGGCAAGGGTCCAATACATATGTGGTAGCTCTCATCTCTCCAAGGATCATGTCCACATCCTTGGGTGACAAAGATTGTCTAGTCAAGGCTACATCCACCAGACCTGTATCAACTCTGGCATCCAAGTCAGAGCAAATTCTGTCCTTCCCAGTATGCTCAGGCAAAAGAAAACTGCTCCTATAGTTGTGTGTTCTTCCTTATTAATTAACATTTGCTATCTTGACCACACTCTGGTGTTGCTTGGCTAAGGGAGTAGGGGAAATGAAAATCCAGGGTGAACAGAGCAGGGGTGGCCCGATGCAAAAGAGGACATTACAGCACCTGCAGAAATGCCCACAGCTGTTCAAAGTGCATACATAAACACTGTCACATTTTGCACCTAACCACCTTTCCTTGTAAGGGGTGATCCAAGAGGTCATGCCACCCTCACTCTTGCAACAGCCTTCTTTAACTGAAGCTAAGCCAAGCTGCAATCCCCACAGTCTTGGTTTTCAGGGCCTGAATTTTTCTGTTTGTATTTATTCGAAATGGCTTTGACAGCCACTGTCAAAGTTGCTGGTGTGTGTTAAAACAGCTCTCAATTTAGCCATTAGAGGGCAGTGGATCATACACATGGCTGCTGCAAAGAAAGCCACTGTGACGTTTTTGGATAACTGCAAGCTGAGGGCCAAAGAAAACATGATGCTGGGAGATCTAAAACTGAGCTCTTCTGCCACGTTCTAAAGAAATAAATAATTTATAAATAAATGTATTTATCAGGAAGATGATGAGTGGATCAGAAAAAATTCCATAGTATCATCATCATCATCATCATCATCCTGATCATCTTGCCTTTCTCCCAAAATTGGGCCCCAAGGTGGCTTACCATTTAAAAGCACAATATAGTTTTTAAAAAATACAAAAATGTGAACATTAAAATAGGATTAAACTTTTGACAGTGTTGAAACGTTTTAAAACTACTAAGTGGAAAGGATTCTTTCTCTTCCTGCCGCACTAGTTTCTCAATTAAAATCTCCCTGCGAATACCTGTTGTTTGCGCCATGGGGTAGAATAACAGCTTTGGCACATGTGTGATTTTAATCAAGAAAATGGTGCAGGAGGGATTGGGAGGATTTTACCCAGCCATCCACCTTGTCCCCAGCTACACTATGATCCTGATCTAATTTGTGGGTTCCAGTGGTTGCTATTAATTAAAAACAACAACACCGTTCTCAGTGCTGATCATAAATCACTTTCATCATGCTTAGTTGCTCCCTGAGAGAGAAGATGTATGAGGAGGCCATGTTTTTCAAAAATAGGATAATATATCAGTGAGTACTGTAATATGAGATCCATAAAAGGTCACTTGGCAAAGAGGAGCATCCAGGATAAATGTATGAATAGAAACAATAATGCTGGTTAGAAACATAGGTGGATGAGATGAGGCTCATATAATTTTTGGTGATGGCCTGTCGCAACATTACAGCACAGAAAGGTTACTAAAATCATAATCCTTGTAAATCTATGACAAATCTCAGTGTGTCATCAGTAAAGGTCATGTGCTATCTTGCCCACCTTCTCTGTGCTCCAGGTAAAAAGGAATCAGTTAAAAAATTAATGATGCATTAGACATGAAAACAATTGTATGTATAATAGATGCAGCCAAGGGAAGGAGAAGCTCTTCTTTTAAAATTTAAAAAAACCTCCTATATTGTTGCTTGTTGAAAGCTTGCTGTTTTTACAATCCTTGCCTGAAACATTTCAGATAACACCAGGCTGAAGGTATCTCCTGTATACCCAATGATTTTAAGTTTCATCAGACTAAGAGAAATGCAGTATCAAGTGCCATTCTCTGGTGTCATGCCTAATAGCAGGCAGCTAAAGAGTTGCTGTGAGTTTTAAGAATGGCCAATCTATTATTATCCTGTTCAGATTTAGAATATAAGTTCAACATGTCCATGTGGACAGGCCCATAGCCAGAGCTTTTGAGTTGGTGTGGACTAGACTATAATTAAGGTGGCTAGCATACTGAAATAAAAAGCAAAATGAAATAAAAAGTAAGGTGAACCATAGTACATGTAAATACATGATTAAATTGACTTCACATCAGGGGTCTAATTAACAGCCAACAAAGGCCCTCACTTCCCTCAGTGAGCTCCCCAAAAGCATCATACCTTTTTGGTGCATCCAATTAACCCATGTCCCTGTGAAATATAAGTAATTAAGCAAAGCCAGAAAACAGATGGAAACTTGTTAATGTTCTTCATGCTGCTTTTTCCTTGATTCTTATGTCTTTCTTATCCAGGTAGCCTATTCTTTAAGATTACAAATAACTTTAAAAACTGGCTCCATATCTTCCAACAGGAAATAAATATGAATGCAGGCAAAGCAAATATAACCTGAGAAAATCAGTGGCCACTCTGTCTCTACTCTGAGAAGGAAGTCCTGAAGGATAGTTAGGATGGTTGAGTAATACTCCTTCCCTGAATGGCTGTGGGTTTGCATGGAGACATGGTCATGGATTTTCACTAAAGTTTCTAGAGCAAGGTGGGCAACTGCCAAAACCCCATGGTACCTGCAAGGCCATACCTTCATTTTCATCTTAATTTTTTAAAATTATGAAGTATTTATACCCCACTCTTCAGCCAAAAAGCTATCAGAGCGGCTTACAAATGGATTAATTAGACGGTTCCCTGCCCTCAGGCTTTACAATCTAAAAAGACAAGAGACAAAAGGAGAAGGGAATGGTGGTGGGGAAGGGGAAATAAGTCCAGCAGATCTTCTGTCCCTCTAAAGCCTGGACCAAAGCAGATGGACTGGAGGGAGGGCTCTTCTTCTTGTTCAGGCTAGGTCTGATGGAGCTGGCCTACCTTCTCTCCCTCTTGATGATGGAGGATGGAGGGAGGACCGTTCTCCATGTTCAGGCTAGGACTATTTTCACTTCCCCTACCCCCAAAATTGAAGGCTCGGTAAATTTGGCCATCAGTTTTGAGGTGGGTGTGAGCACTGTTGGCCATCAGTTTTGAGGTGGGTGTGAGCACTATGCTTAAGAAATGGCCTTGGGGACCACAAACAGATTTTGCCCATTCTTGTTCCAGATAGGAAGGATGGTTTTTACTAATGTGTCTGTAATGCTCAAGACACATCTAAGGTCCAAAACACACTGTAGAAATAATCCAGTTTGAAACCGCTTTAACTGCCCTGGCTCAGTGATAGGGAATTGTGGGAACCATAGTTTTGTGAGACATTTAGCCTTCTCTGTCAGAGAGCTCTGGTGCCACAATAAACTACAGTTCCCAAGATTCCCAGCACTGAGCCAGGGCAGTTAAAGCCATCTCAAACTGGATTATTTCTGCAGTGTGTTTTTGACCAAAGTCAACAGCACATGGTACATAAAAGGCCTTTGCAGACTGCCAGAAATAGTGCACATTAAATTGAGGCACTGCCCTGGCTCAGTGCTAGGGAATCATGGGAATTGTATTTTTTTCTGAGACATTGAGCCTTCTCTGCCAGAGAGCTCTGGTGCCACAATAAATTACAGTTCCCATAATTCCCTAGTACTGAGCCAGGGCAGTGCCTCAATTTAATGTGCACTATTTCTGGCAGTCTACAAAGGCCCAAAAAAAAAACATTAAAGTGCAGGCTCATAGGCAGAACAAGCATGAAAGGCATACGTGCCATGTGCTGCTTGACTCACTTGGTTGATTGTCATTTATTCAGTTGTTTAGCTATTTTTCTATACTGCCTTTCTGCTAAAAGCTATTAAGAGTTGTACTACAATCAACAGAACCAAAAAAAACAATAGAAAGCAAAACACATTTTGAAATATTAAAACCACAGAGAAACACTAATGTAAGTTTTAAAGGCCAGTTTAAAGATCTGTGTTGACACCTTTTCTTTAAAAAAAAAAAAAAGTTGGTGGAGGAGTCAATCATAACTCTAAAGGGACAGAATTCCATAGTTTGGGATTGACAGAAGGGAAGACCAATTCCCATATGTATAACTGTTTTTTGTAAAAGGTTATCCTCAAAGGAGCCTGTTCTACAGTTCACAATATCCAGGATCATAGTGAGACACATGGTCCCTTAGATAGCTTGTATTTAAGCTCTTTAGGGTTTTAACGGATAAAACTAATACCTTGAGTTGAGCCTAGAAAATAACAGACAACCTGTGCAGGTCTTTCAGAAACATTATAATGTGAACTCTAAATCATACGGTAGTTAATAACCTAGCTATGTCATTTGCACCAACTGAAGCTTCATAATATTTCAAGGGTTGCCCCAAGTAAACTGTACTGAAGGAGTCTATACAGTTTGTAACCAAGGCAGAGATAACTATTGCAAGAGCCTGACTGACTGGCTTGCTAAAAGTGCTTTTCTCTGCCATTGTTCTCTGGAACTCTAGGGTCAGATATAGGAATACTGCCAAGCATCAAAGCTGATCTTTCAGAGAAGGTTTTATCCCCCTTCCAGGATAGGTTGAATCCCAATTCTGACCCAAGCTAACCAAGAGCATTGATGCCTTGTTTAGATTTAACTTGAATTTGTTCACCATCATTCAACCGTTACTAAACTCAGGCTCCTTTCAAATATATCTATCTAGCAGTGCCAGTCAACTTCCTTCAAGTCTTAACAAGTTATGCCTTATTAACAGCAACAAATCCATTGAGTTATGAGGGGGGGAAAATAAGAAAAGTTGAGGTTATGAGTGGGATCCGAAACAAAGAGTCCTCTTTTGATAAAGCAGAGTACCTGGGAAACTTTTTCAGAATGAGGTTCCTTATTTTCCTGCGTATAAGACTACTTTTTAACCTGCAAAATCTGTGGTTAAAGTGGGGGGGTCGTCTTATATGCCGGATATAAGGATAAGGAGGATAGGGGTGCTAAAACTCTATATTTTGACTGGGAAAATGGGGGGTCGTCTTATGCGCCGGGTCGTCTTATGCGCCGGAAAATACGGTAATTGTATTTTCAGTTATTTAACAGTGCAATAACTATTGCTTGAGTTTAGAAAGGAAGGAAATGCATATGGGACATTTCTTGGGTCTGGAGGCAAGAGAGTGATTTGATTTATTCTTTTTACCTTGCTCTATGAACTGAGAAATAGAGGATCCCAATACAGAGTGTGGGTGTACCCGATTTAGGAGTAAACATGCAAAATGTTTCAGATGAAAAGACAATTTGAAGGAGGTCACTAAAGACAAACAAGTTACACTTGGAAAAGTTACATTTTTGAATAATTCTCAAAATTCCCCAGTCAGACCGATCTGGGCACAGGCTGGGAATGGGACAGAACAGGCAAGAATGGGTTTTACCACTCAGGAAAATGCCACTGATTCCACTGGGAGGCCCCAAGACATTCCCCATCTGTGCTATGGCAGATGATTTTGAAGAACGGTAGCTTTCCGTTCTTCAAAATCAGCAGCCATGCAACGGTTGGGGAACGGCTTGGGAACTCCCGGCAGCATCGGCAGCGTTATGTATGATAGCTATATACATAACATGCACACATACATTTACAGACACAGAGAGAGAGAGAGAGAGAGAGAGATGTAATAGCACTTCAGAACGACCTCCAAAATTGTTGAAGCTGCTATTAATTTTTCTGTTCCTAAAAGTGTTTAATATTTCTGTTATTAATGTCTGTGTTCATAGTACACATGCTCATTTTTGTCTTACCATGGTCAAACAAACATTGAAGATTTTCTTAGCATTAAATAGTAGTGTACCAATAAAAATACACAGCATTGTGTCCAGCACTCTGTAACAGATGTGTATACACTGGTAATGTATACATTTATATAACATTGATCTGAATGTATTTCAGTGCAATGGTCACATGTGTCTATTACATGGTGTCCCTCATTACTTGGACACTTTTGAAATAGATTAAAAATATTTTTAAAGGTAAAGATAGTCCCTTGACATGAATGTCTAGTCGTAACCAACTGTAGGGGGCAGTGCTCATCTCCGTTACTAAGCCAAAGAGCCAGCATAGTCCGAGGACTGCTCTGGTGGTCATGTGGCCAGCATGACTCTACTGAATGCTGTTACCTTCCCACCAGAGTGGTACCTATTTATCTACTTACATTTGCATGCTTTCAGACTACTAGGTTGGCAGAAGCTGGGACTAGTTTCAGGAGCTCACCCCATCATGCAGCACTCGGGCCTTGAACTACCAACCTTCTGATCTTCCAATCTTCCAGTCATCAGAATTGGCATCTTAAGCACTAAGCCACCACATATGAAAAAATGTACTAATATTTATAGCTATAGCTATTCATGCATGCATTCACTTTTCACTATGTGATTTATTTATTTATATTTTGTACTTATATCCTGCCTTTCTCCCAAAATGGGAACAAACCCAGCTCACAATAATTTTAAAAATATCCAACTAAGCCATTAATTTACAAAAGTAATGTCTTACAAATTATTACAAAAGCAATGATTGCAAAAGTAATCTTTTAACATGGAGAGTTCAGGATCCCTTCTGCCTTTGACAGAATTATTTTATTTCCAGTTTAGATAATTCCTTTGGCATGAAATACAGTTTATTTTATGACTGTACTGAATAAGGAAAAGAAGCTTCCATTGGAAAAATTGACATAACGGGCTTTTTCACCTGGGAGAGTCAGGAGTAATTGGAATTTGGTATCCATATTTGGCTGACCTTTTAAAATCAGAATATAAACTGGTTCTTGTTTATTTCCTGGTTTAAAGACCTCTGCTGGACCTAAAACATCTGGTTTATTCCTGGTTTTTAAAAGATTTTTCTTGGGCCTAAAATAGCCTCCTGGGGGATAAAAATACTGTGAAATTGGAGGAGCGGAAAACGTTTTTATGATGAACAGTTTGAGGGTAGGGGTAACCAGTGGCAGAGACCCTTATGTCTCTCCATGAGCTTCATGGCTGTAGAAGTTTGAACCCCAGTGTCTTCCAGGTCCTAATTGATACTGTAACCATGATTATGAACGACACTACATCAGTTTTCTTATGTGATGATGCCATCATTTTAAAAATGATGCAAGTAATTTTTAAAATCCATACAGAGGTATAAATTATCTATTTGGAATAAATAATGACAAGGCTTCCGTATCATGACAGTCATTTTTTTTTTTCTTTCTTTCTGGAGTATTGCAGTCCTAAGGGTGGTGAAAGAATTTCTGCAGCACTCGGGGAAAAGAATCAGGAAGTCCAGATGCAGAAAAATTCGTACTATGAATGGATGTGTGTGTGCACATGCAGAAGCATAAAACCAATTATTTTTATGTCACTAATTTAAGTCTGCAGTTTTCAAAAACCTAGAGTCTCTAGATGTGTAGCAAGCACATTGCTACCATCCCAGGAACCTGAAAAAGTTACTTCTGTAATTCCCACAATCCCCCATCCTATCATGAATTGTAGTCTTAAAAAATAACATTTCCAGGCTCTCACCACTACTCTACAATTTCTCTATGGATATCACTTTACTTTGCCATGCTTTGCCGTGCTGCAACCCACGCTATCTCTCAGTGGATGGGCTACCTTTGGAAAATTCATCTTCCTGCTAAGGAATATTGAAGAACTTTATCAATGCTTGATGCAATAGGTGCTTCCATCTGGAACTCTTCTTGCATTCTGTCTGGCTATCTCCCCAAAGTCTTAGAAGATGCCTATTCACTTGGTTTTGTGCACAAACAGCCCATAAAAAAAGCTCAGATGTCTCATTTTATTTAATGTTCATGTCAAAACATAGCAGACTCACCAAACCTGAACCAAGTCTTTCTCCAGTCTGTCTCAGCTGCTGTATATCTACTGTCCCAGTATTAGTGCAGGAGATGTATGGCTGAAATGAAACAGCCTAAAAATTCTGCCGAGCTGCACCCAGCCATCATGAACAGAGTCATTAAGTGCAGGAGCATGCTTCCTGTGTTTTCCTGTGGGGAATATTACATGAATTTATGTCCTCTGCAGTGTTCCTTTCAAGATGTTAATAATCGCACCATCCATAGAGTAGCAACAACTGCTGTAGATACACTTTGAATAAAAGCCACTATAAACACTGTAGCTTGGGCGGCACCCTATTGTGTTCTACTCAACAAATTCTGTAGTGGTAGGCTTATGTTGCTCCTAATTCCTGTTTCTCCTCCATTTTTACTCCTCCCTCAGAATGATTGTATATGATAAGTATCTAAAAAAGAAATGCCCCTTGTCAGTGGCATCACTAGGGGGTGCGGGGTGTGTGGAGCGCACCAGGTGACACCCTAAAGGGGGGTGACACCACTGTTCCTCAGACATCTACCTTTTGGCAGCAATGGGCTGTGGCATTCACCTGCTTCCCTTTAAAATGCTTTAAGAGATGGAGGGAATGGGGTGAAGCTCAGTGAGAGGTAAAAAGAAAATCCCCAGGATTTTTTAAATTTCAAATTTCAAAATTTCAATTTAAAAAAATATTATTTTAAAATTTTCTTCAAAAATATCACATTTTAACCCAATCTTCACTATGTATATGTAAATACACTTAGGCTGTGCACATGATACTGTAATTTGAAGGTATAATTTTAATTTTGCTAGTTTATGTCACAACTATTAGCATTGCATTCAGTGGTATATGGGAATTATGAGTTACGAGTAACATTCATGCAAAAAAGCATTACTAAGGATTCTGTATGGCGTGAAATGGGAGCAGACCAATGGGAGGGTGACAACATGAGTTACCGCACTGGGTGACACCAACCCTAGTGATGCCACTGCCCCTTGTAGTAGAATGGTGCCATTTTCAGGGAAAATTTGTTTTCCGTATTGCTTGCATGCTGACATGGTGGAATCTGAGATGCAGCCTTAGGAAATGCTATGCTAATTTCAGTAATTCACCTGGAGTTATATCATGATATATCCTATGAGAATGTGCTTCTGCATGATAAGTCACAATAGAATAGAGATTCTTAACTTTTTTTTTTTTTTTTTTTTTTTTTTTTTTTTTTTTTTTTTTTTTTTTTTTGTATGTGCAAAAACCTTTTTGTGTGTGTGCATGAACACCTTTGGCAGTCTGGTGAGGCCTGTGGGCCCCTTCTCAGAATAGCAGCAGGTTGGTAGGTTCCATCCCCTTCCCTAGCAACAGGTCTAATAACTAAAATAATTTCAAAGTAATTATGAGTTTAAACAATATTTTGAGATATCTGCAACAACTGTAATGTGAAATGAAAATATCTGTGATTTCTATTGGTGACAAAGATACAGGTGCTGCTAATACTAGTGTGGTTTGTTGCCTGCATTCATAATGAAAAGACATGTCAAATTTCAGATGGACAAATTAGAGAAGATAAAAATGTAATTTTTCCCTGTCCATGTTCACAAACTTTTTGAATCTATAAATTGCAGATTAAGAACCCCTGCCATAGATGTATGGTAGGAAACATCATCTTCTTTTTCTGGGAGTGGTGGGTTTGCAGGCAGCACGTTTAAGAAATTCACTCTTAGGAGCTTATTGCATGGCTTATTAAACTGGCTTACCTCTTCCGACTTAAATTTTAATTCGTCCGGCATCCTGATACTATCACAGGGATTTTGCCACCTAATCCTCTGCCCGGGTCCATCCAGGTCCATCCCTGCTCCCAGGAATGCTCTGGTGGCCATTTTCTTAAGCCAGAAAACTCCCAGTTTCGAAAATAGGTGCACTGAGTAGGAGTGGGGATAGGCCCAGGTGGTGGATTCAGTGGAAAAATCTCTGTAATAGTAAAATTAAGATGCTGGTCAAATTGAAACGTAAGTCAGAAGAGGTAAGCCAGTTTAATAAGCTATGCGATAAGCTCTTTCGTGAGAACAGGGCAAGAACTATAGTGTACCATTACTCAATAGTAGAAATACTAGGTTGGATCTATGCTAAGATAGCTGCATTTAGATGCCATTGAAACCAATGAGGAAAGTCAGCCATGCTTAACTTCCATTAGTTCCAATGAAACCTAAATGCTACTAATTTAGTCCAGGTCCAGTCCTATGGGGAAGCCTGATTATGAGCTTGAGCTAAAAACTAAAAAGCTCCTGATTCAGATAACACTACTGCCACTCAGCCATTATTTAGCCTGATGGAAGCCATTGTAAGCCTTTGACCCATATCTATAATAATCTATAATATGGACATAAAGGCACTGACTTACGCAGAGAGCAGTTCTTAAGGTTGACTGAGAGAATGTATGTGAAATATTTGGAATGTGTAACCAAAGCTACGGACATCAAAGGGCTTGGTAGTTTGGGAATGAACTTACCAAGAAGACATCACTGGGTGGTCACCTGCCCATTGCCACCATGGCCATGCTTTGTTTCCCAGCCCTTTCTCCTTCCCTTTTCCTCCCCTCTACTTCTTTTGCTTTTAACATGCAAGACCTCCTGTTAATGAAACACTTTCTTCCTGGCTGTCTTAAAGCCCGGAGGGGACTCCTTCACACTAAGGGAGTTGAAGAACTGTACCCAGTCCGAAACAGAAGCGCTCCTGGGGAAAGAGAGGCGGCCAAGCCTGGAGACTGCAGCAGACCCTGAAGTACAGCAATTAACCTCAGTGCCCAAGCTGCCTCCCCTCGGGCCTCAAGAGCTACACCATGCCAGGGGTTTGGGCCAGCTCCAACCAAGGGGCAGATTCCATAGCCTCCGCAAGGTCTCCTCCTTGGAGAATTTGGAGGCCACAAGCTCTGAGTTCCAGAGAAAATTCAGGGAAAGAAGGGCAAACTCAGGTAGGGGGAAAAGCATATACAGTCTTGAAACTCTGTGCCATTGGACTGGTGCTGACTGTGCTCTCTTCTTTGCAGAAACATGTTAAAGAGAGACATGGAGTGCCCCTTCCTATATTAAATAAACTGGTGATAGCATGGTTGTCTGTATGAATGGTAATAACATCCAACTATGTCTTTCTTTGTGTTTCAAAAGCCAAAGAGATTGTATAGGAAATTCCTGTACAATTTTGACTCTGCCCACTAACACAATGTTCAGTATTCCTATCAGCAACATCTTGAATTTTTAGCTAATGTGAATTGATGCTAGGTAGACAAATGATGCTAAATGCAGAAACCTGTGAAACAAACTGGTGTTCAGTTCCTCCTTCCTACAACCCAGCCCACCCTCTGTACCAATTGTGGGGAACATATGGTCCTCCATTAATGGCTAGAATTCAGATCCCATTTGCTGTGCTAGCTAGGCCTGATGGGACTTGCAATTGAGATGTTCTCTGACCATTGAGAGGTTTTGTGTTTCTCATTTATGAAGGAGAAGAAGGAAAGAGAGAGAGAAAGCCCATCTTTGTGGAGGGAGCTGAACAATAGGAAGCAGCCTGGTAGGACAACACCCCTAGCTCCTGGGTATAAGACCTGGACAGCAGATTAAGCAGACAAACTGGTCACCTTTTTCTCCACAATGGAGGGATATATTCTATTTATATCTTAATTATTTCTAAATATGCACCTACACATGTAAATTAGCATGTGCAAATTTTATGTGATTCTACCTTGTGGGTTTTTTTGGTTGAGATGCAGTTCCTTTTGTTGATGCTGTTTGCCTTCATATCCTATTATGCCATTCTGGCTCACACAGCAAACTTTTAAAAACATGGATGAAACTAACAGAAAAGCAGTAAACTTTATTGTGCAGATGTAGGTAAAGGTTTAGGAAGAAAAACTTGAAGAAGTTCATAGGAGTAGTCAAAGCCTGGAAGTAACTAGTTGCAAATAAGGAGTTACTTACCATTAATTCTCGTTTCCAATAAGTGAGGAATAGGTAAGTTACATTTTGACTGTAGAGTAATGGTGGTAAAATGACTCGTTTTGCACTGTAATTGTAACTGTTTAGTTTTATAATTGGAAGTGCGGTGGCTTCACTGTTTTGAGCTTCACTGTTTTGAGCAGTGACCTATGGCTTTCTGATTTTTAAAACTAAATAATCAATTCTGAATGATGAAAAGCAAGGATTTACATTTCAAGAACAGCAGTTATAATAATAACTAGCTACTATTTGCTTCATTTGAACTGTAACTGATTAGCATAGTTTTAAAATACAACTTTGAAAACTCTGGGAGTGATTTGACAAATTTCTAGAATATTCTGGACCACAAATATTTCAAAGTTCTGGCAATCCATTAGGAAAACCTTAAAGACTTATTTGTTTTCTGTAACTTTTTGTTAAGGTGTATTTTATTGGGCTCCTGTTGTTTTTGCTATAATTACTATAATTGTTTTTTTTAGTATCTTTCTGGGTTTGATATTTTTGGATGTTATTGCTGTTGAGGTTTTCTAATGTTTTAACTTGATTGTTTCTTTTGAAAGCTACCTTTCAAATCTATGTTGGCAGCCTACAATTGTTGTTGTTGTTGTTGTTGTTACTGTTGTGTGCTTTCAAGTTGTTTCTGACTTATGATGACTCTAATTCAACCCTGTTATGGGGTTTCTTGGTAAGGTGTTCAGAGGGGGGTTGCCATTGCCTTCCTCTGAGGCTAAGAGAGTGTGACTTGCCCAAGGTCACCCAGTGGGTTTCCATAGCTGAGAGAGCATTCAAACCCTGGTCTCCAGAATTCTAATCCAACATGGAAATCACTGCACCATGCTGCCACTTTTACAGATCTACTAAATTAAATTAAATTAGTAATTTTCACCACAGGTGACCATGAAGTGTTGTGTTATTTTACTGTATGTTGTTAATATGAAACACTGCTTTTTCCAGAGTAACACAATCCCACAGAATGCAATGAATGTCACTTATCTCAAAAAAAATTTCCTGTTAATATCGCCAACTGAAATGACACTATCCCATCAATTTAAAAATCTGGACTTACCATCCTGTTCTCCTGTTGTCTTGACCCCTTTGCAGTAGAAAATAGGTTATTCTAACTTCCTACATACGTGGGATAAAAGATACACATAGCACATCAATTGCTGATTTTTTTTCCTGACAACTTAACTAGATAAACTTTTCATTGACTTTTCTGCCAGAAGCTTCCCATGTCAAGACCAGCCAGAATTCCACATCAGACTCAGACCTCATGAAGTATAGGACGATCAGTCAGATTCCACAGTTCACCCTCAACTTTGTGGAGTTCAATCTAGAGAAACACCGCTCAGGCTCCACCACAGAGATTGAGATCATTGCACCCCACAAAGTAACGGAGCGCACCCAGAACGTAACGGAAAAAGTCACTCAGGTATGTGGATGTTCAACATCATCTAGTTACATCAAGCTTAGAATGCAGAGGTCAAAGATGGATGAGCCAGCATCCTTGTTCTAGGAGTTGTAGTCATAAAGGGCAAATTTTCCATGTTCTGTCCAAACTGAGATAGAAGGAATGAGCAAAATGAGTTAAAACAATATACAACAAGAAACAATAGATCTGGCATATCATTATTCACTTGAGATATTAGCCTTATGTCCCACATATTTGGTATATCAGTTAAGAATGTGCAAGAATATAAGGATGAGAACATCTCCTTTCTTTCATGTAGATTTTTGGAGAGATGCTTTAGCCTAATTTTTGTTACTGTGACTGTGTGTGTGTGTGTGTGTGTGTGTGTGTGTGTGTGTTTGGTCAGTTTTGCTATATATGTAGTCTTTATTTGTGTACTGCTTGCTGTGTGTTAGAATTTTGAGATAGTAATTATTTTTTGTTTAATTTGTAAACTAAAAGTACTAATCAAATAAATATTTTGACATATATTTTTTTTAAAGGAGGAGAGCAGTCCATGACCCATGACCCGTTTTTGTTTATTTTGTTTCTTTTTATTTTAACCAACTTGTTAATTTATCCAGTTGAATCATATGTGGAAATGACAAAGGATCAAGACAGAGAAAAGAAAAGAAAAGAAAAGAAAAGAAAAGGGAAGAAAAAGAGTTGGAAATGAGCATAACTTAAACAGTCAAACTGAGATCTAAAATAATCGAATGTTTACAATAGCAGGATCAGATTAATGTAAATCAGAAGTCAGAAATATTATGAGAAATAATATCTTACAAAATCAGATAAATGATGGGAAGTACAGAATTTAAGATATATAGTAAATAACAGACAGGTAAATGGAAACTGAAATGAAATGGTGACAATAAAAGCAATGGAGTGAAAAATGTACAAATTACTGCTTAATATTTATTATTTTATGTGTCTTTTATTGTTGCTATAAAATGGTCCATGTAATTGTTTAATGGTTCCACACTGCCAGAGTTAAACACAGGGGTAGGCAACCTAAGGCCCAGGGGCCGGATGCGCCCCCCCCCCGAGGCCTTTGGACCAGCCCCAGGCCAGTCCTGCCGCCACCGCCTGCCATGATAATATCGATTATTGTTGTTATTACTTGTTCTTGGGATTTTCTTGGCAAAATCTCCACAGGGGTTTTGCCGCGGCTTTTCTGGGGCTGAGAGAGTGTGCATGCATATTTTTATTTTTTTATTATTTTTAAAAAAATATTTTTATTTTTATTTATTTTTTTATTTTTGGTGCTTCGGCCCCCCATTTGTCTGAGGGACAGCAACCCGGCCCCCGGCTCAAAAAGGTTGCCTATCCCTGGTTAAACAGATACATGAAGAACAGATCTTTCTGTTCCCATTTTAGCTGTGTTTAAAGGTAGTGTATCCCTGTGCAGCAAATGCTATGTACATAGGTCAGGACCAGACTAAATCCAGGCTTCTGCTTTGGGCTTCCTGTAATATCTCAGTGGCCAATGCTGGAAATTGGACAGTAGTCTAACTAGACTGGAAGGATCTAGCCATAGATTCTTGTTAATGATTCTAGCCTGGTGGATTTTTCATCCACTGGACTTCATCAGGTTAGGCTCCCTCTATACCAAAAACTTCCAACTTTTGAAAAATGGCCGCGAAGTGAGTTAAGTGAGTCAGACTGCACTCAGACTGCATTCAGATGGTGGGTTTGGCGACAAAAGCCATGTGATAGGACTCAGATGCAGTCTGCATTTTATTTGAATTTGGGAAAGGTAAATCATGTTTTTATGCTTGTGCAATAATCTCCAAAGAGCATAATCTTTGTGGCTTCCTTGGTGCATTGGCTTAGTCCTCACATCTGTTGGTGCCAGGGAGCAGGGAGGACATGATCAGTTGTCATATAGGAGCTGCTGCTGCTAGGCAACAGGATTGATGCCTGATCAGTAGCGACACCAGCTTGTCAATACTGGGTCATTAGCTGGCTGGAGGTGACAGAATTGGATCTGACAGGTCATGGCTGGAGGCTGGACAGAAAGGGCAGAGTCTATGAGGGCTCTGCTGTCGTGGATCAGTCATCGTGCCAGTAAACATTGACCATTAATTCTGCAGGTTACAAAGGTTCTAGGAGAAGGCCTCACGATCTTATACCTTTTGCCGAGCATACGATGGAATTCAATGTGCAGGTCATCTTGATAAACCTAGAGGTGACTCCCTCTACTTTTTTGCTAAATAGTTTTCCATCCAACTGTGACATCACATGGAAACTCCAGAGCTTTTTTTTCTTCTCTCCTTCCTTCCTTCTTTCCTTCCTTCCTTCCTTCCTTCCTTCCTTCCTTCCTTCCTTCCTTCCTTCCTTTTATCTTTTCTTTCTTTTTCTTTTTCTTTTTGCACAAATCTCTCTTTCTTTTTGCATTGCAATGTCCATTAGCAGAATGGCTAGTGACTATACTGGCTAGAAGATTCTAGGTACTTTTATTCAAAAAGTAACTTTCCCATGCTCTGCTGTCTTCTGCCCTTTCTAATTAGCAAGGAGCAAAGAGAAGATGAAAAGAAGGAAAACTACATGGAGAATCCACAATTTCACGGATGGCTCAGGCTGTATCTACACTGCATAATTAATGCAGTTTGATACCACTTTAACTGATATGGCTCAGTGCTATGGGATTCTGGGATTTGTTGGTTTGTGAGATATTTAGCCTTCACTTTCAGAGAGCTCTGGTGCCACAACAAACTACAAATCCCAGGATTCTTTAGCAATACTGGCTAGAGCATTCAACTCAGCAACATCTGGAGAGCCGCACTTTGCCTATCTTCTTCTTGAAAGAGAGAGACAAGAGCACAGTAAACAGCAGCCACAGCAAAGACCAAAAAAGTGTAATTCTATGTCCTCTCTTGCAATTGGTCTCCTATATTTTGCCATTAAAAGATGCTTTCTAGAAAACCACCCTAACATGTATGTGTAAAACACACTTAACTATTAAATGAAAAAAAACAATCTGCAATTTGTAGATCTACTTATGCATCTCTCTTACAAAATGCACATGAGGTCCCCCTCTCCAGTAACATTGTTTGCCCCCCAAATTTATTCTTCTGTGGAGGAAAGGAGTTACACTGGATCCAACTGGACTTTGAGATTTAAGAAGATGTGGGGAAAAGGAGTCAATATTCTGGTACTAAAGGTGTCTCCAAAAATATTACAAACTTGATCGCCCCCTCCCACATGTCAAGAACAGTGCATGTCAAGTTTTCCTGAGTGTGATCACAGTTCTTTCCCACCACTCTGGGGAGTGATGTAAGCAATCCAATGTCTAGGCTAGGGAGCACTACGCCACTCCCCTCTCCCCTCCCTGAGTCTGGCTCCCTTCCTCACACAGGCAGCACTTACTTTCATCACAGAGATAGAAATGAGTCTGAAACTCAAGCTGAAACCGGTGAGTGATGGGAGAAGAGGGTTTGGAGAAGTGCAGGATGGGGGGGGAGTAATGGTTTAAATTTCACCTCTTCCTCTCACAGGATAAACAGTGTTACAGAAAGAGGAGGTGGGTCTTTTAAAAGCCCTAGAATGGAATTGGGTTATAAGGTTGGATTTTCAGAACTGAGCTTTCTTCATTCTCCATACCATCCTCCCTGCCTGTCAACTTTCTTCTGTTGGGTTCCTTCTGTGGATCGGATAAGGAGTTGTTGGATAAGGAGTAATATGCCAGAGCTAGGTTAGGCATTGGAAGATGACCAAGAATTCAGTGCTGCTGTCTTTGTGAGAGACCCATGCTCTTTCTTCTTCTTTTTTTCTTTTTCTTTTTTCAAGAGAAGTGCTGTGGCTGAGCTTCAGTAAACTCTGAGCACCATTTGCCAAATTCACATTTGCTTGATTCAGTGCTGCATCTACCATTTTTTTCTGTGCAGCGTGCCTCTCAATTTTGACTACATTTTTGGCCATGCAAACCAAGACTTTACATGGACTAAACAATATTGGGAACATTCTTCCAATTGGTATCTGCTTGCAAAGTCTTGTAGTTGTTTTATTCACTTTGATAGTACTGTGAAGTGACCCAAATTTGAAAAAAGACTATTGTGAATAAATGGTGCATCATTCAGCAAAGAGACAGCTTGCAATACTTGTTTTCTAGATCATGCAAAATTGCTTATTCTTGTCAATAGTCTATCCAGTCTCACAGTGTGGAAAGAGGTTGCCTCTGGTTAACTCCAAAAAGAAGAAGACTTCGTCATAAGAGAATAAAAATGCAGATCAAGATGCTCTGCTCATTATTCTGAGGGGTAAAGTTAAGAGAATGGAGGAAGAATTTTGTACCACATGGTATTTGATGTGATCTCAAGTATGAATCCTGGTGTGGAGATCAAGATTTATCCTTTTAAGTTATGCTTTGCCATCCCCCCAAATGTCTTGCTTGTTTCAGTACCTCACTCATGAATTTTGTCTCTTTCAGTTATCTCTTTCAGTTGTCAGTTGTCAATGTGCAGTGTTTATAGGGAAGCAATCCGCTTAAGCAAGAGTGTGTTGACTTTGTTTTTCTTAGCAAAAACTCCTAGAGCAGTGCTTCTCAGGCTATCTGAAGTTGAGGGGTGGGGGGGCAGCAGTTTTTTTTTTTCTACTGTGCCAGGGACTGGTACCATATTTGTGCTCATTGGCTACAACTATGTCTTTCTTTCCTGGAAACTTTCCATGGATTGGTAGCTCACAGATTAGCACTAGTGCCGGGACCACTACTTTAACTAGCACTGTCATAGATACCCCCTCCATTCAGGTCTTCTAGACTGTGGATTGTTTAGAAAGTCTGGTTATATTTGAGAGCTGAAGTTGATTTCCTAAGCAAAAAATCATTATATATATGGGGGAGGGGTCTATATAGATTTGTTGCTTTGGGTTGGTACTGGAAATCTTAAGCTTTTTGCCATTAATGTCTGGCAATTATGAAAGAAAGAGGAACTGCAAAGAGAGATAAATACCCAGTAGCTTTCTGGAGAGATTGAACAGCTTGGTGGTTTTTGACTGTACATAAGATAACTTAAGCGTTAATGATGGTAGGTAGCCAGGAGGTACATAGAAAGTGCATAGGTGGAGAACACAAAAGTAGACATTTTGTTTCTAATCTGTCCCAAGAAGATCTATCTGTAGACCTTGTTGTGCCTGGACTGTGAAAGAAAGGTGGAGAGAACTTTGATGGAAAATATTAATGATGAAAAAAGCTAATAGTGAAAAAAGATGTGACAAGCTTAGTAAGTTAATTTCTTTTGTGTGTATGTGCATTTAGGAAGGATTAGGTGCAGGAAGAAAAGAGCTATTAAAAAGTAAAGAGAAATTGATCTTAAAGTGATGAGTTATGAAAATATTGCAGATTAGAATGTTGTGTTAACACTACTTCAGAGTATTTACTTAACTGCTGGAAATCTTGAACATGTCTGCTTCTGATAACTGACATAGCAGTGTCAATAAATATGTCAGTGTAGAACACAGGAATTTTGTTTTAACAAAATCATTTTCATTGTATGTCTTATGGCTAGCTGGCAGTCACTTTTGTGCACTTTGTATGGAAACTGACAGTGGTCTTAACATAATTGTTTCATGGGAGGGATTCTTTCCCTTTTTTTCTTATGGCTAAAGTCTAAAGCAAAAAAAACTGTCATGGGAAAATGGGTTCTTGATCCATTTTCACTTTGCAACATTTTCCTGCTGAAAATCACTTCTCAAGTTGTTTTTACCCCAGAGGGTAAAGGATTAAGAGGCCCATTCCCTGTTGTACTAAGCTTCCCCATCAAATGCAGTGTCTATATTGCATAAAACACATAATACACACACCATGAAACAGCATATAACTACTTTGATCAGAGTCCCAAGAATATCATTTTTTAAAAAAGTAAAAGGTTTCCAGAGGGAGAGAGCAGTGGCTCTTAAAAAAAAACTATAGCCACAACTATATAGCATTGCTTTCATTTTATTAAGTTGATTCACAATTTAAATAATTTATGGTTAACAATGAATCACCACCATCACCATCAAGTGTACCAGAGTAAGTAAATGTATATTTATTGGACTAGTTTAAATTGGTGCAGTTATGATGCAACAGGACTATGCTAATTATCAAGTCTCACAGAATGTGCATGGAAGTAGCAATGTAAGTAGATGTACACATCTTCTGTGCCATGGAGGTGAATCAATAAAGGAATGAGGCAAGCCTTATGAGATGTGTATCCTAAGGAATTATCGGCCTTGAACACTTTATGTAGAAAGGTAGGATATAAATTCAAGTAATAAAAACAAACAAACCAGTTTCATTTGATTAACTTCTATAGTTTCAAAATGTCTACAGTCTAAGTGAGGTTGTTCTTAGTCGGCCTTTAAAAATGTTTATCTGTGTTTTTACTGAGTTTGGGTTGTAATTAATACTTTGGACTGTTTGATAAAAACAGGATATAGATCACCAAAGTGTTATGTAAACTGAAAAGCATAAAACTCTGACCTAACATGAGTTAATCCAATATTTTTACCTACTTCATATGTCCTACAGGATTCTAACTGCTAAGGGTTTGTCAACCTTGTTAGATCTCACCATCTGAAAGGAAAATTCAACAGACTTCATAATCAGATAAAACTCCTCTTTGAAAGTAATCACATAAAAGATACATATGATAGGTCAGTAACTGATGTCTACTTTATTGATGCAAAATCCATGCAAATTTTATGAAAATAACATGGAAAATAGTTAAGGTGTCTTTTTGATGCAACAAGTATTGTGCAGAAAGTCCCTTGCAGCCTGACAAGCAGAAAGATTGCAGCTTTGTAGCGTGTGTGTGTGTGTGTGTGTGGTGTTGTTGTGCTACTACAACATGTGTGGGATTATGCAAAAAGAGCACACTAGACCCTGAATCACAAATAGCACTGCACAGATTGAAATGGGATGCAAATAGAGAAAAACCAGATTGGTTTGCAATACTGCCTTCCAGACAGCCTACTTTCTAATTGTCTGGGCCACAGACACCACATGCCAAAATATGAGTCAAGTGAACAAGCACTGCGTCACCCAAGATATTCTAAGATTCTCTTTTATGAGGTGACATAAAAGGAAAGGGGACTTCTTTTTGCCACCAATAGGTGTACCAACAAAAACATCTATGCCTGTGATATATAGCAGCCATGAATCTATTCCCCCTTGCTCCTCTGGAATTCTTTTGGGGAAAGACCTTGTGTCATATTCATAATTTGCACATAACCTAATTTGACATTAAGGGCTGGCAAACCAGGAGGCAAAAGTATTATTCTTGCATGAAGCTATAGCATCTCTGAGATTCCCCTTCCATACCCGGCATCACAGTAAACCTGTGCAGATGTTGCTGGATCCAACAAAAGTTTGGAGTTTTCTGTTCTGAGATTGGCAGGCTTCTTGCCACTGTACAGATGCTTATGAAACCTTTACATCGATTATAGAACTCAGCAGTTACTGTAAAGCAGTGGGATGGGAGGTGAACGCAAAGCAATATTCTGCAAGACTCAGAAAATTCTCTTGTCATCTGTGTGGCCCAGTATCAAAAATCAGAGACAGAAAATGGGCCTTTGCATTATTATTTTTCTACCAGTGTCTTTCTAGTGTGCATTAGTGAAATGGGCAGTGTTCTCTGCATCCGTCTATATGACATACTATAATGTACATTCTCAGGAACTGCTAGTTTCCTAGGGCATAAGACAAACTTCACTAAAATCAGCCTTTTAGTTTGGGGATGTTGATTGCCTCCTCGGATCTGTTGTCCAGCCTCCCAAACTTTTCTCCAGAAAGGGAGAGTGGGTTCTTGAGAGATCACTTCATCTCCATTTGTTTTGGCACTGGTACACTCAACCTTCTCACTGCCTCTTGGAAAAATTGGATTGCAGTCACTTTTTCCTACTCTCTGAGCTCTCCCTCAAGAGCTACGTAATTGGCTTCTTGTCTTTTGATTGGTGCTTTCCTCTCATTTCAGGGACCAGTGATTGATTAGTTTTGATTAATCTCCACCAAGCTCCCAAATGCCCTTTGCAGTCCAATGTCTTCTGCCTATATTTGGTTGAGTGTGTGTGTGCGTGCACGCGCGTGCGCGTGTGTATGCTGAAACAGAAAGAGGTAGAAAGAGAGGCCAACTAACTTTCCATATATGGAATATAAGCATGACCTGGACAGTAGGACTAATCTAGAGAGAAGAGCTCTTTTATACTTGCTATAAACCAGCTTCTCCATCTTGACATCTTCCTGATATTCTGGCTATAGCTGCATTACCTCCAGATATGCTAAATATTGACTTACTGGTTAGAGAATAATGGGAACTGTAATCCAAAACATCTGAATTATAGCTCTCTTCCATGCATCTCAGCTGCTGAGCCAATGACTGTACTAATAGGGGATGATGGGAGTTGTTGTCCCAAACATCTGGAGAGATCTAAGTTTGAGAGGGGTGATAAATCATTTAACTATAAGTTTAGTGGTGGTGGTGCTTCTGCTGCTGCTGATGGTAGTTCATCAGCTAGACTGGTGCAACCTATTTTTTCTTAGTAAAAATTGCAGGCTTCGTCACTCAGTACCCACATTTTTCAACATTAAAATGTATGTCTGTCCTTATGGCAATGCAAAAATATTTCTCTGGTCCTGTTGACATGGTTCTGTTGCTCTTAGTGTTACCATTTGCCCACCCTTCCTCATTTCTATTCACATCTGACTTGCACAACATGTTGATTTGTTGTGTATTCTGGACATTTTGGTATGCGGGTACAAAACTACCAGTTCTGTCTGTGGCTTTGGAATTGACAACACTTAAGCTTTTGCTTTGCACATCACATCATAGGACTAAGCCATCTGCATTAAGAGAACAGAACCTGCCTAGAGTTCATTGTGGATATCATTGGGGATTTTTTTCTGTCATGGATTAGTGACAATGGTGAAAGATGCTGGGAGCTGTAGTCCAACCCCAGCTGAAGGGCCACTTGATTCCCATCCCTGGAGTAGAGGAGAGGTAGTTTGCTCAAAACAATTGATAGAAGGCAAATGAAAAGTCTGGCCTCCAGCCCATTTTTCTGCTCCAGAATCTATTTCACAGGAAGCAAACTAATGAAGAGATAAGGAACTTGGCCAAGAAACTGAAAACAAGGCAAAGGCTGTATCTGATGCCCAAAATACCAGATATTGATATGCTGAAATAAGCATTTAATGCTGAATACAGTAGGTATCAAGCTTAAAGTAAATGGAAGGAAATATTTACTCATGTGCACATCTTGTGGAACAGCATTGCTGAAGAATGTTTTCATGGCCACTAATGTAAATGGATCTCAAAAGTATTAAACAAATATGTGGAGGACAAGAGATTCATCAGCAACTATTGGCTAATTTAGAAATACTTGCCTTTGAGTTGCAATGATTGAAGGGACTTCAAAGGCTGTCTAGTCCAACCTTGTCAATGCATAAAACAGCATCCCTGATAGATGTAGCTGCATTGGCCAGCATTACATATGTGTCTCATTCATCCACTTCTCTGGGGTTTTAGAGGGGTTCCCTGACCTTTGAGGTATAAGAGATTAGTCATTAAACCTTTAAAATAAATTGAAAGCAAATATTCTTTATGAATCCATTTGAGACAAGTGTATGACTCACTAGCCCAGCTGTAGTTAATACCTTAAAGACATGAATGATTATTTAAAATTAGAACTGGTATAGTGAGTGAGGGGGGATTTCCAAAAAAATCTGTGAAATTTCCTTTAGCTCTTCCTCCCAGACACCCATAGTCAATGAGCCATAGTTCATGGATCATTATTCTGGCAGGGAAGATGTAATGTTCTGCACTAACAAGCATAGCTGTACTATAGGAATCTGTGCTGTCCTAGATATGAACAGTTATTATATGAGATGCTTAAATTAATTTTACTTCAGATGACATCCTATTTGAAATAAATCCTGGCTTGCCTGTGTGGAATTTAGTGGGAAAGTTGAGCCATACTTATTTCTTGCTTTCCTTGCCTTGTTTATAGATAGGCCTTTTCTAAAAACACCTTGCTTCAGATCCACCACCTTCTACCCCTGCACTGTCTGAGCCCACAACCCTAAGCCTAGAGGTGTCTTCAACAATAGGAGGAGGAGTCTTGGAGTGAACTAGGAGTCTTGAAGAAGAAACACTTCCAGGTGATGCCCATGGGAGTTGAGCCTCCACAAAAACATATTTCATCATAAAGGCAGTGGAATTATTAGTGACACAGGAAGTGTTTGAAGGCCATGTTTTGTTGACAATAAAGCCATTATGACTGGGTACATGATGTCTTTTGGGACATGAATGTTAGAAACCTTAAGAGACTTAGCCATGAAGAGCTTGAAAATGACCATGTCATCCACTGGATGGCTGAATATGAGGCCCACCTTGTGACAAAACAGGAAGGTCAGGGCAGTTTAATTCTCAACTGCAGAATGTTCTGACACCCTGCTGCTCTTTCCATTAGACTAAAAAAGAACCAGACGGTGTTCAGGCAAAGCAAGGCCACAGTGGAATGTAAAGGAAGCAGGTGAGGCAGGAGACCAACAGAAAGAGACTGTGTAGCAAGTCAACCTAGAACAACAGTTGTTAGAGACAGGGCCTTCAGCACCCTGGACAGCTCCCAGAGAATACTTAATTAATCCCTGCAAAGGCTGGTGAAATCTTTCATACAGCTCAAGGGCAGGTATCATGTGGTTCATGAGATATTGTTGGGCTGCAATTCTTTGCAGCCTATGGTGATTAATGCTGGGAATTGCAATCCAATTGCATCTAGAGGGCCATATAGTTCTCACCCTGATATAGTCCTTCAGCCTGACAACACCTTTAGGACCCACACACCTACTGTAGAATGGAGACTTTTAAAGAGGCAATACTGTATCTGGAGTCTAGCATTCTATTACTTTTCTATTAACCCTCATTGGCCATGCTGCTATATATGCTGTGGAAATATAGAGACACAGTGGCATTTAAGGCTCTTGGGGCAGCTAAGCTGGTTTTGAAGAGGTCTAGCTCAGAGATTGCAGTCCTATAGAGTCCTGATTCAGGAACTGAAGAATCCCTAGTTGATGGACTGTCTAGTAGTTCAAGTACAAGCCTTCCTGATTCTACTGTTTTCTCTGTACACATGACAGACCACCACAGTGCTAGGAATCTGGGCCATGACAAGAGTCAAACGATCACACTAGGGGTCAAGAAGAACTTGTTGCTCATACAAGGATTAACTAAAGCAGAAAATCATGTTCCAATGATTCCTGTCCCAGAGACTCCAATGGCAAGTTATGCAGACATGGACAGAGGATGTGGCAGACTTTCTGAATGTGTAGGTTATATCTCTGGCAGTAGAAAGGGAGGAAGGCCATGTGCTAGGCAGATGGACTTTATTAAAGAGACCATGAATATGAATTTTCAGGAGCTGGGCAAAGCAGTAGAGGACAGGGGGGCCTGGAGACGTCTCATCCATAGGATCGCCATGGGTCGAGATCGACGCGAAGGCAGTTAACAACAACAAACCCACCTTACAAAGCTGTCTTCCAATAATCTGTTTTTAAAACATCACAACACTTTTAGTAATTGATTTCAGTTTTTAATTATGACTTGTCTGTGATGGTGTGTGTGTGTGTGTTTTGAAACATTCTGCCTGTGTGGCTGCATGGGTGAATATTTTTCTGTATACAGTCTTTTCATAGTTTATCCCGAATTGATAAACCTCCCTTATCCCTGCTCAAGCCCCAGTTTCAAGATTCACGAGGATCACATTGGCTTCAGAGGAGGTCTTAATATTGTGGAAAAGTTTAGGTCCTGTAGACAAGAGGTCCTGGTTTTGAATCCAGAGCATCACTCAGCTCCATTAGGGTTCCCTCTCCCCCCCATTATTCCTCCTCCTCCTGTTAACTGGCAGCACTTCCCACCTCTCTTGAGCATTCCAAAAATCTTGCCTCCCTTCAGTACATGCTATCCATGTGGCAGAAGAAAGATTATTTGCCTTATGCCCACCAAGCTCCTTGCCCACCACCCATCTTGAGACCTTATGCAGCCAGATCATAATGGGTGAGAAATCCCTATCCACAGCCCCCTAACCAACAAACAAAAAAGAAAAGGAACAAAACATGTGTTGTAGTCAAAATATCCAGAATGGGATCTGAAAGGAAAAGATTGCCAACCATGTGAAGTTGATATGGTCCTGGCAATTGTGAGAGCAGGTATTACAGCAATACAGTTTGGGTAGGACGCTATATTTGCACATAACAAAATGGAAGAATGTGGGAAGCATAGAAGGCAGCTGAGGTTGCTATACATTTCAGCCTGTGTTCCATCATCCCCCGCTCTGTTATATCACATTAACTTGTTTGAAAGGCTTTTGGTATTAGCATCTGAAGTATCAAGATGAGGAAAATGGTAGGGTTCTAAGTAGGGACATTTTAGCAATGTAATCAAGTTCCCCTTGGTGTTCCTAAACAAGGCTCTCATGTACAAAATACCCCTTGCCTCCTTTGTGTGCCATGCTCTCAAATGGTGCTTGTGGACAACCAAGGGAGATTTTACGCCTTTCCCTACAGAACAAGGATGAGCACTTGAGGCAGAGCCAAGGTTCAATTTTCTGTCTCTGGGACATTCTGGGAGCCACACAGACAGCCCCAAACTTAGTAGAAAGAAAAATGGGGACAAGAAGTTTACTTCTTGAAAGTTTAAAAAAACTGGTTGTTGCTGCTGTTTATGTTAAAGCACTGTGTAGAGGCTCCCACCCTAACTAAAAGGTGAATTGCTTCCCCTAGAGGCTTTCAGGAAAGGCACTTTTTTACCAGAAGAAGGGCAACCCAGAAAGTCTAGTGGGTTTGAGGGCCACAGAAATTGCTTTGGGGGTTGCATACAGCCCCAGATCAATGCATTGCTCACCCCTGCTCTAGGGGCAGAGAGTAAGCAGACTTATTGTTGGCTGTGCTACTGAACATTAGTGGTTAGTCAGCTGCTGCGGCATTGTATTGTACAATGTATCTATGTATCATGAGAGGGTGAGGGGAGTGTGCAACATACATGTCCCCATCATTATGAGGTCATTTGTTTTGTTTGTGTGAGAAAGTGAGTGTGCCATCTGGGGATCTCTGCTAGTACAACCCTGATTTGATACAACTGGGAGTTTTTCCAGTAACACTGCAGGCGTTTCTGCCATATTTTGTGCCCTTACTCTGTTTTCATAGTGTGTGTTTAATCCCTTCATTTGGGGCTGAGCAAACATAATATACATCAGCTTTTCCACCACTGTAGTGATGCTGTATCTTCCCCAACTGGCATAATTTGAGTATAGGGTTCCTGTACAAAAACGTGACTGTCTGTCCTTAAAATAGCAGCAGCAGATCATACCTTAAAAGCTGATGTTACTGATCATCTGATGACATGCAGAGATGGAGTCCAGGAGAGTCCATAATCTCATCACCACCACCGCTATGCCACAAATGGAATGTGTACCTAAAAATTCAGTAGCTTCTGAGTCGGAAAACAGAATTTTTTCTTGAATGTAATTAAGCTGCTCAGTTATTTTCAGAAATTGGTCTACTTGTATGTGTTTATTTTCAAACATTCATTGATTAATTTTAGTTGATGGAGAAGATGTGAATCTAAGTATTTGAGTCTGTGTTACAAAGATTTTGGCACTATACTGAGAAAGCAATATGTGCCCAGTGGGCACCCAGCTGCATTCTTGCAGCAAATGTCTTTTAAAAGTCTGCAGCACAAGAAAATACTTTCCCAAAAGTCAGATTCTTTTGCTTGTTTCCTCATACAATGAGAGCCAAAGTAGATGTGACCTTAAATGTATGGCTATGTGTTTTCTTTCTTTTCCTAATAATGTCCAGTGAGGCAAGGTCAGGATGGTGACTACAGGCTTTGAGGAAAGGAGTTTTTTCCTCTCTTTGCTATAGTTCCAGTGAAAATACACACACACACACACACACAGAGAGAGGCTTGTACTAGTACATGGAAAGAAAACTTAAGTTGCCACACTGGCTAAATTGATTGCCCCACCTCCAGCTATGTGCCCCATCACATAAACCTTTGAGTCAAATAATGAGGAGGGGATTTCTTGATTTTTCTGGAGAGCCTGCAGGCATTCAGCTGAATATGAATAGAGCAGCCTTTGGGAAATTAAGATGCCATTGTATGATCTCACTCTGAACATGTGGGTGACACTTACAAAAGACTTCTGCTATCATGAAGATGAGCAGATGGGAAATGCCTGTTGATATTTAACTCAGGAGTCTCTGTCATGGGGTATGCTGTGGGAAGCTGTAAAACTGTTATGGTTTAGTTGTGGCTCCACATTGATTCTCTATAAGCAGTTTCACTATAATAACAAGGTCCAGTACTAGGATGACTCTTTTCTGTCTCCTATAGCAATGTGGTTCTCAGTGGGAAGGATCTGGGATCTATTGCTAATTCTCCTTTTCACATTCAACATAACTGTTTCTAGCAGGATACACAAGTGCTTTGCTTTCCAGGGAGCTCATTTCCATCTTCCAGGAATGAATTGCAAAGTTATAGTTCCCCTTAAATTGCTTTCCCTCCACTGAACCACTGTGCAGTCTGTATTAGTATTCTGTTAAAATGTTCCTTGCTTTTCACTTGGCTTCTTTGCAAAGCATTTATTCCTTTCACACTGTTACCAGTACAAATGTATTCTCAAGGGTCTAAATCAGGGGTAGGCAACCTTTCCCCTTTAAGGGCTGAGGGACTTCACCTCCCAGAAGCCTCAGCCATGTTGGCCAATAGTCCCATGTTGGCCAATAGCTCCTGGGATTCTGGGACCTGAAGTCCCTCGGCCCTTAAAGGGGAAAGGTTGCTTACCCCTGGTCTAAATGTTGTCTACTACTTGTTATCACTTTGGGTGGGGATGTTGTCTACGGATTCTACATGTAGACCAAGGCATTAAAAACCCTATCCAGAGAAAATCATATGGTTTCTGGAAGGGAGTTTCCTCTTGGAAGAAAATAGGATCACAGTGACAGTATGGTGTGGTCAGAAGACTGGCACAACTCATGTGAAAAGGATGGTGGTGTTCTTAAGCAGCTTTCTAGGATGCATGTGATGTTTAATCAAGATGTTGGTGCTTGCCTTGAACTTCCAAAAAAAGAAATTAGTGGGCCAAGTGGTGGAGAAGCATTTTGGAAAATGTTGAGCCTATTAGGCAAACACATACTTTCTAGGATAGTATCATTTTAATGAGACTTTTTATATAAAATTATAAATATGTGGCATGAAAAATAAGATTCTGAAAATCTCAAACACTAATTAAGCAATACCTCCTTAGGGTCACAAGGCCCAATCTCTCTGCTTCACTTTCCACAGGGGTATCTGAGTAAGTCATATGGTAACTGTCAACTCTAGCAGAAGATGGATAAGTTACTTTCTAAACTGTGCAAACTATGCACACTGTACTTTGATACAAATGTGTTCATTTCATGTAGATTGGTTCACATACTGTATTTCCTTTAGCTGCCAAATCCTAGACTCACATCTTTTCAAACTATACATATTCATTGATGTCTATCTCTATGCCAGGTCCTCTCTCTGGGAGCTGATGTACTCCCTGAGTACAAGCTGCAGGCTCCGCGCATCCACCGATGGACCATCCTGCATTACAGTCCATTCAAGGCAGTATGGGACTGGCTGATCCTGTTGCTGGTCATCTACACAGCTGTCTTCACACCCTATTCAGCCGCCTTCCTGCTCAATGAAGAACAGGAGGAGAACCTCTCAGAATGCAGCTATTCATGTGACCCACTCTACATCATTGACCTCATTGTGGACATCATGTTTATTGTTGACATCATCATCAACTTCCGCACCACTTACGTCAATATCAATGATGAGGTAGTAAGCCATCCAGCCAAGATTGCCATCCACTACTTCAAGGGCTGGTTTCTCATTGACATGGTGGCTGCCATCCCCTTTGATTTGCTTATCTTCCGCACTGGATCAGACGAAGTGAGTTCTATAAAGTTTAGCCCTCACATTAAGAAGAAACACTTAAGTTTGTGACCCAGAATAGGTGAACACACTGAAAATAAAAGAGAGCTTGTTACAGCTTCCAATAGTAGGGATGGAAAGAGGTGTTAGTGCTTCACACACATTCCCCCTAGCTTTGGGGGGGGGAGTATTAATTGCAATCTACAGAGGAAATTTTTCAACCAGAAATTGCTGTGCACAGTCTTCTACTGCCACAATTCCCAACCTGTGGGTTCCCAGATTTCATTGGACTGCAACCCTCAGAATCAGCAGCTGTTGGCTATTCTAGCTGGAGCATCTGGGACTTGCAGTTCAACAATATCTGCAAACTCATGCTTGGAAGCACTCTTTTCTAAGAATGAGCAAGTACCAGTTATATCTTTGGCTTATGATGATGCCTAGAAGGATCTGATCTGAATTTGTCTTCTGTGTCATGTACCAAGCCTTTCCATAGCTCCTAACTTCCCTCTTCCACCAAAATTATCAGGATAGTTAGGAGGATGCTGCCTTTTCTACACCACAATGATTGAGAAATAACCAGCATGCTCTTGTACCCACATTGGCATACAATTGGCAAGGCATTATGGACATTTTTAGAAGTTGTAAGCACCCCCTTCCAGATATAGTGAGCTAGAGATGGCCCTTAATTGTATGGGGGGGGGGGAATGTTCAGCCCTTTAATTATCTGGTGAGGGAAAATGCCTTAAAGCTGCCCAAACCTTTAAAGACAAATTTGAAGCCAATTCTCAAGGACTGGCTTTGGGAGTATTATAATAAAATAACACAAAAGTATTCAGATGAAAGTAAGGAGTAATGGTATTATGTTTTAATTAGGACAGAACTGGACAACCTGTGACCCTCTAAATATTATTGAACACAGTTCCCATCAGCTATAGCCACCAATAGTGGAATGTGATGGGAGTAATAGCTCATCAATATATAGAAGCCATAGTATTCCCATTCATATTTTAGGACAAATAAATTGGGACAAATTGTCTGCAAATGGTTTCTGTTTATACCTGTTCCTTTTTTTCTGAAAAGACGCATTTGTGGTGTTTTCTGTGTGACATTCATTCATCTTAAAACCTGTTTCAATTGCCCAACACACACACACACACACTTTAAAATTATAAATAAAATCCAGAAGTCTGTTTGTTTCTTCTTCCCCTTTCCAGACAACAACATTGATAGGATTGCTGAAGACAGCACGTCTGCTACGCCTAGTGAGAGTAGCCCGCAAGTTGGACCGCTATTCTGAGTATGGGGCTGCTGTGCTGTTCTTGCTCATGTGCACATTTGCCCTCATTGCCCATTGGCTAGCCTGCATTTGGTATGCCATTGGCAATGTGGAGCGACCCTACATGGAGCATAAAATTGGATGGCTAGACAACCTCGGTGATCAAATTGGGAAGCGTTACAATGACAGTGACCTCTCATCTGGCCCTTCCATCAAGGACAAATATGTGACTGCCCTCTATTTCACCTTCAGTAGTCTCACCAGTGTTGGCTTTGGCAACGTCTCCCCTAATACCAATTCTGAGAAGATCTTCTCCATCTGTGTCATGCTGATTGGCTGTAAGTAATTATTTTCTCTGATACGAACTCTAGCCCTTCTCACTGATTGGTGTGTTCCCTTTTCTCCTCCCAAATATTCCAGACCTTGACTGAGCTATCTGTTATCCCATATAAATGCTGTATTAGTATCTTTCGTATAAGGGCTGCCTCTGAGTCAGTCAAAAATGAATAAAGTCAGCCTATCCTATTAGCTGGTTTAAGGGCAATAGAATGAAAGTCAGGATAATGCTTTGGCTACTTTAAGGCCAATAGAAACAACATCAGCACTGCCTGGCGTAAGCCTAATGGAAACAAGGTTTGCACAGAAATGAAATGCAGAAGAGCATTCAGGGTGATCAAGACTTCTGCATCTCTAATCACTGTGTAGAAGAGGGAGCTCAGTTTGAGGCATAATGCCCCAGAGTGAATAAGAGCCGACTTGGCTGCCAGTGTTGTGACAGAGTCAATTGAAGAGGTCATCAGCAACTCCGTTAGTGAAATTATACTGGATCAATTTCAATCTGTAAGTACCGGTGATGTGGACAAGCTCCTTGGAAGATGACTTGCCCTCTCGATCCTTGCCCGTCTTGGATGGCCATCCGGGGGGGGGGGGAAGCATTGAGGCTTTTCCTTAGGGATATCGTCAATTCATCCCTCAGGGAAGGTTATATTCCATCTTGCTTGAAGGAAGCAGCTGTTAGGCCGCTTCTGAAAAAGCCTTCCCTGGACCCCCTGGATATGAATAACTACGGTCCAGTCTCTTTATTACCATTTCTAAGCAAAGTGATTGAGAGAGCAATCACTCTTCAACTCCAAGCTGTCTTGGAGGAAACCAATTATCTAGACCAGGGGTAGGCAACCTTTCCCCTTTAAGGGCCAAGAGACTTCAGCTCCCAGAATCCCAGGAGCTATTGGCCAACATGGGACTATTGGCCAACATGGCTGAGGCTTCTGGGAGCTGAAATCCCTTGGCCCTTAAAGGGGAAAGGTTGCCTACCCCTGATTTAGACCCATTTCAAACTGGCTTTAGGACAGGATTTGGAGTTGAGACTGCCATGGTGGCTTTGGCTGATGACCTTCGTTTGAGCATCGACAGAGGTAGTGTGACCCTGTTGGTGCTCTTAGACCTCTCAGTGGCTTTTGATACTATAGATCACAACATCCTCTTGGATCGCCTGAGGGGGTTAGGAATTGGAGGCAGTGCATTGCAGTGGTTCCGTTCCTTCCTTTCGGGCAGATTCTAGAGGGTGATGCTCAGGGACAGTTGCTCCACAAAAAAGGAGCTTAATTGTGGCATCCCGCAAGGTGCCATCCTGTCCCCGATGTTGTTCAATATATATATGAAGCCGCTGGGAGAGATCATCCGGAGGCATGGGGCTGGGTGTTATAAGTATGCTGATGATATCCAGATATATTTCTCCATGCTTCTGATGGCGTCTCTCCTCTCAATGACTGTCTTAGAGCAGTAATGGGCTAGATGAAGAAAAACAGATTGAGACTGAATCCAAAAAAAATGGTGGTACTAACAGTAGCAGCCCCGAAACTAGGTATTGTGATACAACCTCCAGTCCTGGACGGAGCCACACTCTCCATGAAGGACTGTGTTCAAAGTCTGGGGGTACTCCTGGATCTGTCACTCCAGATGTCAAATCAGGTAAATGTGACGGTCAGGAGTGCCTGTTATCAGCTTCAGGTCCTGGAAGTAAGGGAACCTGAAACTGTGGTACATGTGCTGGTGACCTCTCATCTTGATTTCTGTATTGCACTCTACATGGGGCTACCCTCGTGCTTAGTCCGGAAACTTCAAGTAGTACAGAATATAGCAGCCAGACTAGTCTCTGGCGCATCCAGGCAAGACCATATATCACCTGTCTTGAAAAGACTTCACTGGCTGCTGATCAGTTTCCGGGGTCAGTACAAGGTGTTAGTTATGACCTTTAAAGCCCTACATGGCTTGGGTTTAATCTATCTCCAGGACCGCCACCTTCCGTATGATCCACCCCACACACTGTGGTCCTCTGGGAGGAATTTGCTCCAGCCTGTTAAAACTAGGCTGTCTGCAACCTCCCAGAGGGCCTTCTCAGCAACCCCTCCCAGATTGTAGAACAGCCTACTGGACAAGATCCGTCAGATTACCAGCTTAAACAGCTTCAAAAAGGCTGTAAAGACGGATCTCTTCCGGCAGGCTTTTCCGGACTAGTTTTTCCCAACCTAAGAAGTGAGCTCACCCTATCTCTACCCTCTGTCGTATTCATAATCTGTTGCCTGCCTGCTATTATGATCTTTTTTAGATGTTATAGCTGATTGTTTTATTGTTTTTATTGTTTTATATGCTTGATGTTTAATGCTATTTTAAGGGGGGAGGGGGTTCTTTGGGATTGTATATTGTGACATTTTAATTTTGTAAGCCATCCGATTGCTTCAGCAGAGGGGCAGGATATAAATTATTATTATTATTATTATTATTATTATTATTATTATTATTATTATTAAAATAAGAGTATTTTCTTACTCAGAAGACTTCATAGGTAAGCAGAAATGTACATTAAGACAGGCATTTCATTGGTAACATACACAGGTATATTTACATATATGCTTTTTCAAACCTTATGGAAGGAGAAATCCTTTTACTTTTACAATTTGAAATCAATCTGCAGAAATGGAGGTATGCTGAGGACAAAGGACAAAAGTGGGAGGATGGAAAATAGGGATATTTTAAAAGCAGCTGAAACAATGGGATAACAGAGCATTAATCAGGACAGTTGGAAGCTATGTAACAAGAAAGAGCTCTTATTCCAGATTGGTAGCTCCATATCACAAAAAGGGGAAGTGAAAGCTGGATAGAAATATTTGGGGTATTGCACAGATGTAAACTGTGAGACCATGCAGAATAAGGAGATTATCCCACCGCTCTAATAACCCGGCTTACCTCTTCCGAACTGAAGTCTAATTCAGGAGGCAGCCAGGTCCTATCACAAGGATTTTGCTATCGAAGCTGCCAGGCGAGTCCAGCCTAGCTGTAGCCCGGGTCCCCAGTGCACTTCGGCAGCCTTATTTCGAAACCGGGAGCTTTCTGACTTGAAAAAAATGGCTGCCAAAGCGTGCCAGGGACCCGGGCTGTAGCCAGGCTGGACCCATCTGCCTCCCGAATTAAACTTCAGTTCAGAAGAGTTAAGCCAGGTTATTAGAGCAGTGGGATAATCTCCTAACTGTGAGTGGCAGTCAGGCACGAGCGCAGATTTTGCCAGCATATCAGCAGCATGTCAAGAGTACAGCCCTTTAATTTCTTTTTCCCCTTGGAAGTGAATAGCAATCTGACGCTTGTCCTGTAAGGCAGAGCAGACTGATATACTATTCCTTTCATTTACTCATAAGTCCACTCCTTATGCACTCTAATTCTGTAGTCCTCATAACTATGAAAAGGCATCATGAATAGGGAACAGAGTTGGTGATAGGGTTGCCAGGTTAGGACTATCCCAGGACATGAGATCTCAGAGCCAAAACTTGAGACCTAAAGATGGTATACATCTCTTGTGATGTCATAGGGATGGGCCGTGGTGATGGTGCAAGGGTGACATTATACACTTAATCTTAGCCAAAAGGCGGAAAAGCGATAGGGTGACATTATGAGGGGCAGCCCTTTTATAATACCATTAAAATATTTTTAGCACAGTTGCAAAATGTATCCAATCCACCAAAAAAAACCAAAACCCAAGTCTAACAAATGAGAATACACATGCTTTTCAAGGCAGTGCTCTCACTATGAGAATCCTCACCCTCCCTCTCAGAACTGGAGAAGGGCCAGGCCATGAGATCTAGCAACCCTAATTTTAGAATTTTTTCTACCTCCCAAATGCTGTTGGGCTGCAGCTCCCACCAGCCCTAGCCAGCAAGCCAGTGGTAAGGTACCATGGATGCTGTATTCCATTAACATCCAGAGAGCTAAATATCTACCATCCCTGGCTTGGAAAGTGTGCTGCTAACATTTGGTTATCACCATCTTGAACCCCGCACCTTAATTCTCTTCAGAGTAAGTAACAGAAGTACTGTATATGGGCTAGGAAAAATACTTTTTCAACTCCAGAGTCCAAATCTAACTAAACATTTATTTCACTTCAGCAGAAGAGATATCACAATAGTAAAATAAAGAAAACTGAATAATTTGGAAACATTCAGGAGTAGATGTGTTGGCCATTTAGCAAATTTAAACAAAAATCCATCAGTGGTACCTTTATTGGCCAACCAAAATGCACAATGTACTTGTTGCAAGCTTTCAAAGCTCCATGGGCTTCTTCATCAGGCAAGATGTGACAAACCAAACATGATGAAAACAATTGGAGATGTTAGTCAGATGCTTACATGTTGTTTCAGTCTTTAGTTAAGATGGTATATGGTGGGGAGGATATCTTCTGCAGGTAGGTGCCTCCTCCTCCTTCTGGCCCTGTAGCTATAGGAAGATTTGCAAATTCCAGGAAATTTCAAGTCCATTTGCATCTCAACAAGGACCCCTCTTTTGCAATCCAATATTTCTCTATTCCAGTGAGGTCACAGACCTCTTTGTAGCAGAGAACAATTTAGAGAGGCTGATGTCAAATTTATAATTGTGTGGTGTCAGCCCGGATCTCTTCCCAGATGTGATCCAAGAGATGCAGCCATTAAAAGAAACTTATTTGCAGCTTCAGATCCAGAGTGGGGCAGCGGTGGTTCTCCAGATGTCTTTAGCCTACAACACATATTTGTCCTAGGCAGCAAGTCAAACATAGCAATGGGAAATAACCTTTACAAATAATTAGAAACTGTCACATGTTAACTGATAAAGTAATTTTGCCTTTTCTTGTTACGTCACTTCTAAAATGTAAACTTTTTCAAACCTATTAGCCTGCTAAAAGTAATTAGTTATGGGTAACAACATAGCTTGCAACTCATTCAGAGTTCTGTCTGGGCCTATACACAAATTAGCAATGCCTGTGATAATTTGTCATGTCACCAGTTAACAAAGTTAGTTCCTCCTCAGGAAGAGATAAATTATTTTTCTAGTAATTTCTTGCTCACATTTCATGGTTTCCACATTAAAAGGCACCTTAGAGAACAGCTATTCTGAAAAATGAAACAGTAGCTATAGAGAGTATGGGATGACGTGGGGCTTCTTCCTCCCTCCCTACATACCATATTTGATCTTTCCTGCCTTCTTTCTTCTATTCTCTTCACTTTCCCCACTTTCATTCTTCTCTGAACCCCCTTCATTTCCCCCTGTATATGAATCATAAAAATACATAAAAATTCTTTTCCTTTCCATCTCCAATATGTAAATGCACACTTGCATATATATTGCAAAATTATGCAATAGGAAGATATTGAAGGTTGAGGAATGACACTTAAAATCAACATAGTTTTTCCCATAGCTATGTTTGACTTAGTAGAAGAGTAGGGATGTCCACAAGATCTGGCTGAGAGCCAGGTCTAGCCAGGCATCAGGCTTGTGATTATTTCAAAATAGAACATAAGAGATAATCATGCGAGTGACTCCATGCACATGCAAGGTGTGTTTCTTTCACTTCTCAAAAAACAAGTTGCTCTCTCCAAATATTTGGGAGCAAGAGTGTGGGGCTTCTGAGTTAAACAACTTGTCTTCCAAAACAAGTGTAAGACTTCAATTTTTTTTAAAAGGTCAGCAGTGTTACTAAGCCAGTGTCTCCCCTTGATAGATCTGTGAACAGGTAGGATGTTGTCATTTATAAGCCACTAGTACCTGTGTTTAAAATGTAAATTTAAGTAGATCTCTGACATTTTATATGTATGTACTACCTTCCCAGACAATGGTGTTTTTCTTTCTTAATGCTGACCCTTGTCTTCTTGTTATAGCTCTCATGTATGCAAGCATCTTTGGCAATGTCTCAGCCATCATCCAACGCTTGTACTCTGGCACAGCTCGCTACCACACCCAGATGCTGAGGGTTAAGGAATTCATTCGTTTCCACCAAATCCCCAACCCACTACGCCAGCGCCTTGAAGAGTATTTCCAGCATGCCTGGTCCTACACCAATGGTATTGATATGAATGCGGTAAGTCAGATAAGATGTGTTCTCTCTCAAATAGACCTGACATCTGAAAAGAGAGGAAAGAAATATGGGTTTGTTTTTTTCAAAAACCAATAGACTGCATTTACATTTAAACTATGTTCAGCCAAGAAGCCTTGCGATTCCCCATCGCAAGTGGCAGCTGGTGGTGTCACTGCCAGTAGTGGAGTGAATCTACTGTAGGTTTTATAGCAGTTCCTGGTGCTGAATCCATTTGGGTGATAGGGTTCAGCACCTTGGATAAGTCTGTAATAAACCCAAGAATGGATTCAGGAACAATGGATCCAGGAAGGTTCCCTTGTTTAGCTCCAAGAATGCTCCAGCTATCATTGCCAATAGCAGGAAAGAAAGACAGAACAGATAGTTTTTAGAAGAAAAAAATGAAATGAAAAATAGCCTCAGAAGCAACACTCAAATGAGCATAAATTGGAAATATTGTTTTTTGAAATGGACCAACCCCCCCCCCATGGCCATGCTCGCTGAGGGTTCTGAGTTGTAGTCAAGGGGGAGAAATTCCAAGCTCTGATCAGGAGCAGAGCAATTCCAAGTAAGTGCTTAACCCTTTTCCCTCTAGTTTCTTTCAAGATGGACTGCTTTTCTAGCTGGACTTTTTAAAAGATTATATATTTTTATCATGAGTGTAAATATATATCTTTTCCACTGTGGCTAAAAAACAAGCTGTAGATATGGAATATGGAGGGAATTTTGATCAGAACAATATCTATAGGGTTAAGTAGTGTCCATCCCTTATCCCATTCTCCCATTCTTTGTTGTTGTTAACTGCCCTTGAATTGCTCTCGACTCATGGTGACCCTATGGATGAAACATCTCCAAGACCCTCTGTCCTCCACTGCTCTGCTTAATTCCTGCAACCCCTTAATACCCATGACCTCCTTAATAGAGTCCATCCATCTAGTATGTGGCCTTCCTACTTCCCTCCACCTTCCCAGCATTATTGTTTTTTCCAAAGAGTCCTCTCTTGTCATGATATGTCTGAAGTACAACAGTCTCTGTTTGGTCATCTTGGCTTCCAGGGAGGTTTCCGGCTTGATCTCCTCTAGGACCAACTTGTCCTGGCCGTCGATGAGACCCTCAGCACTCTTCTCTAGCACAACATCTCAAATGAATTGATTTTCTTTCTATCATATTTCTTAACTGTCCAGCTCTCATATTCATACATGATAATAGGGAATACAATGGCTTGTATGATTCTGACTTTT
>CM034710.1:39496069-39508001 GCA_020142125.1 Phrynosoma platyrhinos
TTATTATTATTATTATTTATAAATATTTTTAAGTGAATTTTTATTCTAAACATTAAAAGGAAGTAAAGAAAGGGGAAAGAAATTACAGAATAGGGTGAAAACAATAAGATGCTTAGATACAGTCATGGGCTAGGTCTATCCATTAATATAAACATATATAAACTAAGCATATGTGCAAAGATAACATTTGCTTGCAACTGGCATCTATAAAACATTCCTGTGTAAATGAAGTGGTAAGATCATGTGACCATTGAAAGATGAATGGTCTTTATAATCCAGGTGTAGATAGATGTCTTGTTGTAATAGTAAGAGTACAAAGGAATAATTATTCACATTGATCATCAGTTAAATTCCAAGTTACAGGAATATACTTGAAACTATATATGCTTCTACATGTGTCAAAGATTTTTCTAATACAAAGTCAGTAATTAAAATCAATCCATTTTTCAAAGTTGGACAGGGGGAAACACCATCCTGGGATAAGGAGAAGTGCTGGAGAAGAAAAGGTGCCATTCTACCCACTCATATCTGACTACTTTCATTCTCCCTTAGGTGCTGAAAGGGTTCCCAGACTGCCTGCAGGCTGATATCTGCCTCCACCTCAACCGCACTCTCCTCCAAAACTGCAAGGCCTTTCGGGGAGCTACCAAAGGCTGCCTACGAGCTTTGGCCATGAAGTTCAAGACAACTCATGCACCACCTGGAGATACCCTGGTGCACTATGGCGATGTCCTCACCACTCTGTATTTCATCTCACGTGGCTCCATTGAAATCCTCAGGGAGGACATTGTGGTGGCCATCCTAGGTGAATGAATTCTCCAATGGGTGGAAGAGAGAATAACCATGTACAGTTGGCCCTCCATATCCATGAATTCAACCATCCATGGATTGAAAATATTTTTTAAAAAATATAAATTCCATAAAGCAAACCTGGATTTTGCTAGTTTATTTGTGGAACACCATTTTACTATACCATTGTATTTAATGGAACTTGGGCATCCATGGGTTTTGGTATCCATGGGAGTTCTTGGAACCAAACCCCAGCAGATACCAAGCAACCACTGAGGAAACGATAACAGGCAGCTCCTTGTCATTCAGCTAACTGTTTGTGCATGGCAAGCAGAAGTTTGCTACAAGAGAAATCAGAAAAGCGTTAGGTTGTATTTCTGGGCATTTCCAGGCAAGGCTTTTATTATGCAATCACTCTGACTCATTCCCAGAATTTTAAAAGGTTAGTTCTTTGATGGGAGACCACCAACAAACACCAAATGTTGCAGGCTATATTTCAGAGGCAGGAATTGGCAAAACCACCTCTGAGTATTTCTTGCCTAAGAATACCATATGAAATTAATGGGGTCACTATAAGTCAACAGGTGACTTGAAGGCAGGTGGGTGGAAGCGTGAGTACACACACACACCAAATGACAACATCTTCCATCTGTCTCTTTTCTGGGGGGGGGGTACCATTTCTTCCCACTATTTCTTAGAACAGAACAGCTAGATTAAAGAGGGGAAAGTGGGATAGCAATGACTTTTGAAAGGTGGTTCTGGAAGCACCCTTTCTCTGTCACTATTTACTGCATTATTTTTTACCCTATAAGAAAAAGATGGTGGTTGAGCTACCTTCTGCTGCTTATAGCAGCAGGCACCTGTGGAAGGCTAGGGGGCTGCATTAGCCCCCCAGGTGAATTTGGAGGGCTGTACTACCCATTCCACAAAAAAAAGCAATAAAAAGTCCCATCCACCCCCATGTCCTCTAGGATACATGGGGGCATTCTCACCATGCTTTTAGTCCTTCCTTTGTCCCTAGAAGACACTTGGGGCATTTTACAGCAAAAATATTTTTTCTGAAATTTTTATATTGCCCCCTTGGGTGCCCAGGGGACCTCAAAGTGAAGTGGAAATGCTCTCCACATCCCCTAGATTTTGGGGGCACTTTGAAGATCAGGGACAGTCGGGGCATGATATTGTATACTGATTCTCTTTGCAAAGTAGGGGTTGGTAGTTTTCAGTTGTGGAAAGGTAGATTCCTCCCTGAACCCTTGAGGACCCAGAGGATTCTGAGGAGTACCATTTTGCTTGAAAGCAAAATACACATTCTCTCCTTTTCAAGATAAATTGTTGGGCTATTGGCACAGCAGCAAATTCAGCAGCAGGAACCATACCCCCCCCCCACTTCACCTGGGCATTTTAGGCCTAGGAAACCTCTTTTCCAACAACAAGGAATGAATCAAATTCATTTGGGGACTATCAAAAATATTGCAAAAATATTTTGATCCGCTTGGGGACCAGAGCCCCCATAAACAGCCCTGGGGAGGCACACTTTGCCCTCCCCTGCTTTGGCTGGAAAGAACAGCACGGTTTTTTTCCCCAACTTTTCATGCTTAAAACAGTGGAGGAAGACAGTGAAACCATTCCCACTGCAGATAGATAGTTGCTGACACACACACCCCAAAATGGATGCAAGAGCAATGATATGACTTGCTGTATATATTCATGTATAAGTATAGAAATTTTAGTAAAACAAATCGACCCCAAAAAACCTGAATTAATTTAATCCACAGGATTACCATATATATTTGACTATAAGTCAACCTCTGTATAAATCGAGGGCAGGTTTCGGGGCCAAAATTATGGATTTTGCCGTAGCTCATGGATAAGTCGAGGGTAAAACTTGGAGGCATACAACAAAGGATCCAAAGGATGAAGCAAAGGAAAACAATGACTTACAAAAGAATTTACAAAATTCCAGCAGGCATAACTGTTGGTGCTCACCCTAAAGGCTGGATGATGAGAGAGTAGAGAGGGATCAGTGCTTCCAGGACAGATTGTATTCTTGCCCCTCACCAGGGGATGGTTCATTTTCAAATAAGAGTTAATGGAAAGTACTTACATTGAACCGTGGATAAATCAACTCAGTTTTTTGGGTCAATTTTTTGACTAAAATTTCAAGACTTATACATGAGTATATGCATACAGTAAGTAGTGTACTTTAACTCTAACTTAAAAAGGAACCATCTCCTGGTGAAAGGCAAGTGTGTAATCTGTCCTGAAAGCACTGACCCCACTCTACTCTCTAATCCATCCAGCCTTTAGTGTGTACACAAACAGTTATGCCTGCTGGAATTTTGTAAGTTCTTTGACATCATTTTCCTTTGCTTCATCCTTTAGATCCTTTGTTACATGCATCAAAGTTTTACCCTCAACTTATCCACAGGTCATATCAAAATCCCTAATTTTGGCCTCAAAATCTGCCCTTGACTTATACATGAGGTTGTATATATGGTAAGGGCTTTACAGAGTTGAGCAAATTAGTCCTTTTTGGTGGTCATGGTCTTAGCTGTGAGAGGTGTGAGTGAAAGGCAGAGGATTCCTCACTCATTTCTTTCTTGTGGTTGTTTGTAATATATCGACTTGAGCCCACAGTATGAACTGCTTGACAGAGACAAACGAGTGAATTTTGTAGATGTTTAGTCTCTCCCAGGAGAGCACTGTTGCATTCTAAAAGCATTTCCCATGTTCTACAGGAAAGAATGACATATTTGGCGAGCCAATCAGTCTCTATGCCCGGCCTGGGAAATCCAACGCTGATGTGCGAGCCCTCACTTATTGTGACTTGCACAAGATCCAGCGGGAGGACCTCCTGGAAGTCTTGGATATGTACCCAGCCTTCTCAGACAATTTCTGGAGCAATCTAGAGATAACATTCAATTTGAGAGATGTGAGTATCTGTTGTGGAAGGGAGGGAGGGACAGGAAGAAATGGGGGAAGGTTAACACTACAATAAATTAAAAGATACAAAGGAATCCTGTAGTACATTTGAGAATAAATGAGAATATGAAATTTCTGTGATAATTTTTCATGGACACCAGTCCACTTCATCAGATGCATTTGATGAAGTTAACTGAAGTCCATAAAAGTTCTTGCTAGATCAGTGGTTCTGAATTGGTGGGGTGGGACCCCCAGGGGGAGCATGAGAACTGCACAAGAGGGTCACAAGACTTGGAGGCTGTGATCCCTCCATCTCCTCTTTCTCCTCCTCTTCCCAATTTTTTTACTTCAGTCGTAGTTAGCAGTGCCAACAAGTAGGATAATGGGAATTGCAGTCAAGATAGGAAGGGCCATGGTTTATCCAGATTACTCATATTCATCTAAGTGGTTGAGCCCACATTTCTGGGCTTAGGAACCATGATCTTTATGATCCACGATCATTTTAGCTATTTAGTTATATCTTCATCATGTGATGCACTTTTAGGTCACTACTGAGCAACTGTAAGCATAACTTATTTTCTTAAATAATAACTCAAGCCCAAACTCTAGCCTAGCTTGTCCTGTGATCAGAAAACCATTCTGGTTTTTAATTCTCGATAGTTTAACTGTGTTATAAAAATGTAACTTTTTGCACTTTATCTATATGGGGTTTTACTTCTATTTCTTTTTATTTTGTAAGGACCTTGAATCCCAACTCTAGGGAAAGGGTAGGTTATAAAATAAGCAATGCAGCGAGCATGGTATAGTGGTTTGTTTTGAGTGCTGGGCTATGACTTTGGAGACCAGGGCTCAAACACCCACTTGGCTGTGGAAACATACTGGGTGACTTTAGGCAAGTCACACACTCTCAGCCTCAGAGGGAGCCAAAAGCAAACTCCACTTTGTACAAGAAAATAAGAAAAACCCATGATACTGTCACCTTTCATTGTTGTTGTGTGCCTCCAAGTCATGTTTTACTTATGGATAACCTAAAGCAAACCTATCATAGGGATTTATTGGCATGTTTCTTCACAGGAAGTTTACCTTTGCCATCCTCTGAGGCTGAGAGAGTGTGACTTTCCCAAGGTCATCCAGTGTGGTTTTTTTAATGTCACCTTAGGGCCATCATAAGTTAGAAACAACTTGAAGGCACACAGCAACAATAATAAATAAATAAAATACTATTCCTGCCAAACATGGATGAATGGGAAAGAAAGAACTCTGCACATAGTCAAGGACAATGTCTCCACGTTGGGTTTCAGGTTGCAATACTGCAAGATGTTAAGTCCAAGCAATCTACTCTAACTAAGCATCACTCTTTACAAAGGATTGTAGTGCAAGACTGGGGGAACTCTAAGACAGCTTCCCCCAACCTGGTGCTTTCCAAATGTGTTGGACAGCAACTCTCAGAATCTCACAGGTAAATGGTATGTGGATTACAGTCCATGCCTGAAGGGTACTAGGTTGGGAAAGGCTGTTCTGGGGGGAGGGGTCTCAGTGTTCCTCTCTGCTGAAAATTACTTTTCAATGCTATGCTTTACCCATGATAATGTCTTTGTTTTCTTAGGCAGACAGTGTTCCTCGCTCACCACTCAGTGAAGAGTATGCATGCAACTATCGTCGGGCACGTCGCCATAAACGTTCTCTCTGCAAAGTTAACAAAACAGGTGAGTGAGTCTCTTGGGATGATACTGCCACAGGCAGCTCATGGTCTGAGCAGGGCAGGGACACCGCTCCCACCATTTCAGTGTGAGATGCCACATGTTGCTCAGTCTGCAAGCCTCCATCAATTGCACATAATTCCTGAATTAAGAATAGAGCGAGGAGGAAAGCAGACCCATTTCTCCACTATTTGAGTGTTCCCGTGACTTAGAGCAGGGATTCCCCATCTTGGGTTTCCAGATGTTGCTGGACTATATCTTCGACGATCCCTCAACAATGGCCACACTAGCTGGGACTTCTGGGAGTTGAAGTCCAAAAGCACTTGGGTGCCCACACTTAGGAACCATTGACTTAGAACATAGGAAAGGCTGATTCTGATCCAGGGTCCATCCTGTTCAACAGCTGTCTCTGCCAGTGGCTGGCCAGTTCTTCTGAGAAAGCTTTAAGTGCCAGCCAAGATGGAAAGATCCTTCCCTTGATGTTTCTTCATTGGGCAATCACAAGCATATTGCCTTTGAAAATGAAAATTCCATTAAACTCTCCTGGCACATCATTGTGGTAAACCAGTCTTTCATTAATGTATCTAATCCTCCTTTAGGATTGTTATGATATCCCTGGGCATATCACAATAGTTTTCACCACTAACCTTGAGGGGTGGAATGAATTATACAGTGTGACATGATTCCCTAGCACTGAGCCAGGGCAGTTAAAGTGGCCCCAAGCTGCATTATTTCTGGCAGTCTGTAAAGGCCCATAGTCTTGCAGACAAGTGACTTTCCCATCATAATTTTCCCTCTTATAGAGCATGGGTCACTTAACAAGGTCCTTCTGAGGTTCTTGAAAATAAGATGCTAAAAGCTAGATCAGGGGTAGGCAACCTAAGGCCCGGGGGCCGGATGCGGCCCCAAGAGGCCTTTGGACCGGCCCCAGGCCGGTCCTGCCGCCGCCACTGCCGCCGCCCCCCCACATGCCATGATGATATTGATTATTGTTGTTATTACTTGTTCTTGGGGTTTTCTTGGCAAAATATCCACAGGGGTTTTGCCATGGCTTTTCTGTGGCTGAGAGAGTGTATATTTTTAATTTTTTTAAAAAAAATTGTTTTTATTTTTATTTATTTATTTATTATTTTTGATGCTTTGGCCCCCCAATTGTCTGAGGGACAGCAACCCGGCCCCCGGCTCAAAAAGGTTGCCTACCCCTGAGCTAGATCATGGCTTTAACATGCTTTTCCCAAGAGCTGACACACAGATGACATTGGGATATGGGCAAGCACAACAGGAAGCACTTGAAAGTGTTCCTCTTTTTGACAACAGTTCTCAAAATCTTCTATTAGCTCTGGGCCAAGAAGCCTCTCAGGAGTTTATCACGCTCACTTTTCTTAACAATCTGGACACAGGCTGGGGACACATGTGACTGAGGGAAACTGTTTCACACTCAAAACAGTCGACAAGCCATCTCCATGTCGTTGCTCAAATGCAAACCATCCCTGAGCTGCGCTGAGCTGACCGATTTTGCTCAGCCGGAAAGCTTCGGTCCTTGCAAAATCAGCCAGCTCAGTGCGGCTTGGGGATGGGTTGTGGTCAAGCAACAGCATGAGGATGGCTTGCCAACTGTTTCGAATGCAATAAAATCCATTCTCTCTTGGTCACGCGTGTTCACATGTGTCTCCAGACTGTTCCTGGATTGTTAACAAAAGTGAGTGTGATAAACTCTTCATATTGTTTGTCCCCATACATACTGCTTCTTCATGGAGACTCATAACATCCCAGCTGATGGGGATGCTTGTTTATTTGGGGTGCAGGTGAAGGTGAGAAAAGCAAAACAAAAATATACATTGTCTTTAGGTGATGCCATGTTTAGAGTGTATGAAACAATTTGCCAGTATTATTTATACAGTCGGCCTTCTGTATCCACAGATTCTTTATCCATGAATTCAACCATCCAAGGCTTGAAAATATTAAAAATATATATAAATTTCAAAAAGCAAAGCTTGGTTTTCCATTTTATATAAATGAGATCTTTTTATTATGCCACTGTATTTAATGAGACTTGAGCATCCATGGATTTTGGTATCCTCAGGAGGTGCTGGAAGCAAACCCCAACGGATACAAAGAGCCCACTGTAATTCAAATCGCTTTCCAGAATCTGATGTTTCTTCTTATACTTTTCAGATGTCTGTGATCATTTGCTTAGCACAGATGCTGCAAGCAGACAAATTGCATTTCACAGGCAGTAAGGTCCCTATAACAAGCTGATCTGCAACCTTTGTTCTCATGACAGACCCAGATGGCTTGGATACAGGCATCTCAGACCCAGAGCAGTACCATGCATACTCTGAGCTGACTCAGCTACAGCGTCCCCACAGCAAGGACCATTGGGATGATATGTGCAGTACTACGACACCGTGCTCTCAAACTAGTGAAGAGGAGGCCAAGGTGCCCAGCCCCACCAAGGGTGAATCTTTCATAATGACTGAAAAGAACAACTATGCCCCAGCAGTGGTAAACCTGGTTAGTGATGGCACTGAGGTTGACAAACTGGTGACTGACGACAGCCTCTCCTATGCAGGTATGTAGCAAACTGAGCACTCTTGCAGGATAAGGTAATAAGGTGATCTGCTTGTCCTCAGCTACTCTTCTAGCATCTCTGGCTCAGGAGTAGTGGTAGTTGATGGTCCCCATGTCAGTGGGATGGCAACAGTGCTCCAGATTTTAGTTCAGGTGTAAAAGAAGCTACCCAAAATCCTGAACATATTGGAGGGCTAGTTTTCAGCATCTTGTGTAGTTCCTTGAAAGTTCAAACCAAAACCTGGAGGATTCACTGCTTCACTAACATGGAAACCACCAGTCACCACAGCTCAGTCATTCCACCTTTTGTGTGTTCCATAACTGTGGGAATGGATATTAAATCTCTGCAGGACAAAACAGAGAATCACCACTGCACCACTGAGAATCTTGTTGCTTTCTACCCCTGACAAGCTGGTGCAATACAGGCTGAGTAGGTCTAATCCAAAATACTTGGGACCAGAAGTATTGTGGATTTTGGATTTATTTTTTTTCAGATTTTGGAATATTTGCATATAAATCAGGAGATAAGGAGACAGGACTAAAGTCTAAACATGAAATTCATTTATCTTTTATATACACCTTATATAGATAGCCTGAAGGTAATTTTATACACAATATTTTAAATAATTTTGTTCATGAAACAAAGTTTGTTCACACTGAGACATCAGAGAGCAAAGCCACCCACATGGACAATTATAGATTCCTTCTGGGTTTTGGAATTCTGGATAAGAGATACTCAATCTGTATTAATTTTAGGATCAAAAAACTTTCAGCCTAAAATAAGAGTCACACATGAGAACTGTAGTTTAAGGAGACAATATAGGTGGGTCAGCATACAGTTAAATGGTTATAGACTCATAGTGGCCTGAACTCTAGTATTGTTTCAGCCTGCAGAGGCAGAAGATTAGGGCTGAAAACCAAGAGGGAAGAAGGGGATTGGACAGAGCATCATTGTGAGAGACTTGCTGAATGTGTTGATGGCAATCCAAGCCAATGCATGTTTAGTTGAAAAGTAAGCCCCTCTGAGTTTAATGGGATTTACTACTAAATAGTTATTCATAGGTCTGCAGTCTTAAACTAGTCTTTATAATGTTTTTAAAAAGAAACTCGAAAAATTACATGAGGCTTGTTCTGGAGGGCAGGGGCAACAAAATGTAACTTCACTATGGTTCTAATAATACTGAGTCCTTCTGTAGGACTTTGAGGGTTTGAAAGCACTTCATATGTATTTTCTCTATAAACTTTACACCAAATCAGTAATGTAAGCCATTTTATTATTCTTCCCATATTGCCCCTATTTTTATTATCTTTATAGTCTAATGTTTCTAAAAGTATATACTATACAGTATTTGGGTTTCATTTTGTATCAGTATTTTAATTTTGTTTGGTTTGTAGCCAAACAATTAACTTACTTACTTATACACATACATTCATACGTCCATTAGCTCATTTCACACTCTTTTTTATTCTCTTTCTTGTGCATATACATACACAGCTATTAGACTATAACACACACCATGCTGTGTTGCTCTGCACTGCTATCTTCCCTTCCCTCCCTTCTGACGTCAACTGATGCAGCTGCTCATCCTAGCAATGGCTATTTCTCTTTATGGTTTCAAGCATCTCGCTGGAAAATCCAATGTGGCAATCAGATGGGTTGTATTTGCCAGCAGTCCCACAACCCGTTTCCCCCCCCCCCCCGAAATCCTGTTGCACATATGTTGCATAACTTCACTCAGAGTTTACTTCCCTTTTAAAACAGGAGCTTTGAAATTTAACAATTTTAGGAATGCAAAATGGATTTTCCCTCCAAAGGGAAGCCCCTGCCATAAGTGCGCAAGATGCTTCAGCAACTGGTAACAACTCATCTCTGGGCATGTTTGATGATATTATATAGATCAGACAGTTTCAACCTGGGTTTCATCCCAGGTCTGGGATGGAGACAACTCTGGTTCCTTTTGTGATCATCTGTAGTGGCAACTGGACTGTGGGATGCATGCTTGTGCTGAAACTTTAATTGCTTTCAGGATTGTCATTGTCATGGTATCATTTTGGATCACATGGCCAGGACCAGAGTAACACATCTGTTCAGCTCTTCAACCTTTCATTTATGTTTTACCAAGTTACACTAAGTTCCTTTTTGCCCACAACACTCTTTAATTTCTATATCAGAGGTGAGCAAGTGGTTCACCAGAGGTTTTTGGAATACCATAATACTTCATTATGCTGACTGCAGTTGATGGGAGTTGCAGACCAACATAATCTTGAGGGCTAAACTTGCCTGCCTCTTCTCTGGATGAAACCTTGGGGTGCAGCTATTGGAATTCAGCACCTTCACTTAGCAAATGCCATCCAGCTCTCTTGCTCCCTCCACCTCTTCCCTCCTTCTAGACCTAAATGTATGGAGAGGGATACAGGAGAGGCATGTCTATAGCTACTATGCTTGCCATTTCTGTGTCCTGATGACCTACTCCTAACATATGCATGTTCAGTAGGATTCCTGTAAAGAGGATTCTGTGTATATCCAAGCAGCCTCATTGGGCCTTTGCAGACTGCCAGAAATAGTGCAAATTGAGTCCACTTTAAGGGTTAGGGTTAGAGTTAGGGAATCATGGGAACTGTATTTTATTGTGGCACCAGAGGTCTCCGACAGAGACGGCTCAATGTCTCAGGAAAAAAAATTCCCATGATTCCCTAGCACTAACCCTAACCCTTAAAGTGGACTCAATTTGCACTATTTCTGGCAGTCTGCATAAAGCCCATTGTTTCCCTGACCACCATTCTAGACACAATTCACAATGCTAGTGCTGACCTTTCAACTCCTTCAGAGCTTGCACCCAGGGTACTAGAGAAATTGTCTTCTTCGATTCAAAGATATAACAGTGTTAGTCTATAGAATCGGTATGTAGAGAGATCTTCCTTTGCACCTTTGAGACTCACTGAAAGAAAGAAATTGGCAGCATGAGCTTTCGTAGACTTCAGTCTACTTCCTCAGATGATCTGACCCCATCCTCATGGGGGCATCCTACACTCATCTATTCTCCCCACCTAAACACTAGTTTTCAAGGTCAAACTGGTCTTGCCACCTCCATACCCAATGGTTTTGTCTTTGAACTTGCTACTTCATTTCCATACACAAAGGATTTTGCATTTGAATTGATATTCTCACACACCAAGGGCATATATATGTCAGTCCCTGGCTTCCACTCCACCAAAAGCATCTGAGGAAGTAGACTGAAGTCTACCAAAGCTCATGCTGCCAACTTCTTTCTTTCAGTTACTCTCAAAGGTGCTACAAGAGCTCTCTACATACTGTCTTCTTCAATATTCATTTATGGCACCTTCAGAGGTGAGTGGCAATGAGGGAAATAGCCTTTCTAGCAGTCGTACCTTCATTGTGGTGGTTAGCTTGTGCTTGATACCAGGCAAAGACATCCCTCTCAGCCTTTAAATAGCATTTTAACCCTGAACAGCATTTAAGGATACTTTTTTCCCATTTTGTATGTTGCATTTTATTTTGTTCCTATATTGTAGATTTTTTTTGTCTTTTCTATTGCTGATTGTTGTAGTGATATATTTGGTGAAAGCCACCTTATACAAATGTATGTAAAAGGCAGGATAACAATATCTTAAGTAAATAATAAATAAATCCAACTGTGTGCATGTCCCTTTCCAGGTATCCCTCTGAACCCATTGGCATCATGCACACATAGTGATATTGGTACAAGATCAACATGCAATTAGTGTTGTTCTCCTTTCCATCTCATTTTGGGGAGATGGGGGATAATTTGTCTAGTGTTTGAGGATTTTTGTAATCCAGCCCTTTTTTTATTGGGTATTACTGAAATTTAGCCAGATGATACCTCTCATCATATAAATTCTCGGTGCCCTATTCCATAATACTAGAACAGGGGTAGGCAACCTTTTTCAGCCCTGGGCCGGGTTGCTGT
>CM034710.1:39508101-39520135 GCA_020142125.1 Phrynosoma platyrhinos
CCGGATCCGGCCCGCGGGCCGTCGGTTGCCGACCCCTGTACTAGAACATGTGGATTTTATTATAAATCAGACAGTATAGGGCTCAAGCACTGAAAATCCCAGCAACCTGAGATATGTTCTTGTAGCTATTTAGTCCCCATGCTGGCTAGGGAATTCTGGGAACTGTAGTCCAAAAAAGGCAACTTTTTCAAACTCTACTGTATCATCATATACATTTCAAATAGAGATTTGGAACTTTGTTCTCTTTTGCTAGCAACACCATTGGATGTTTCCAACCTGTTCACATTCTGGGAGGACAAGAGGCCCACCTCTCTTACAGAACCTCTCCAGCATATGTCCCTGGTACATAGCCCTTTGGACATGCACAGCCCATTGGAGATGCCTCCAAACTCCGATTACAGACCGCTACAGATTGAATCCAAACTGGAGTGCCTCCAGGCACAGATCAGCAGGTAAGTTTTATTGCTTGGAGGTTTGGAAAGATTGGAAGGGACAGGGAGGTGCTGAATTCCTATTCCAATAGCTTTTGATTTCTACAAAACAAAGAACCCAAATTTCTAAAAACTTAAATATTTTCTCTCTTTTTTGTGTTGTTGCTATTGCTGCTGTGATTTCTTTTTGCACTGTGTTGTGATTTATTTTAATTATGCTTTTAAATTGTCTAAATTTAATATATTTTAAGGGGGTGAGTTTTTCGGTTTGTATACATTTTATTGTAGCTTTAATGTTGTAAGCCGATCGCATTGCAGAGGGCGGGATATAAATAAATTATTATTATTGTTATTATTATTATTATTATTATTATTATTATTATATAAATCTAAAAACTTGGAAGGTAGATTACGTAACCCTCCTGCCTAGATAAATTATCTTTATATAAATCATCCATTACAGACCATCCATCCAACTTTCCTAGGCAACTTCTTTCATTACTGAGTTGTTTCTGGAAGTTTGGCCAAAAGAGATGTTGAGAATCAATTTATTGGAAAGCAATTATATACATGTCAACAAAAATCATGTATATCATATCTCCATTTTGCTATGTTGTTGTATAAATATTCAAACTGAAAAATATAAGTTTCACATACTGCTGTGCAATATGGTATTTGAAATGACACATCATTTAAGAGCAAAAGACCAACCATATTGAGTTTTATTTATTGACTAATTTCTGAAATTTTGTAAACATAAAACATACAGAAAGGAAATAAGAGTAGAGCCCTTCATGGGTTATGCTCATAGGAATGTAGATATCTTTATACTACTGTTCCCACTTCTGAGGTCTTGTGGCTCTTCTCTGTCTCCTGTCCCTAATGCCCATGTGGTTAGGCACAGACACCTGCATGGTAAGTGCATGTGTGTGTGGATATCTGTGCTCATAAGTTTCATCTCTGCAAGTGCCTACTGTATGCATATTTGAACACGGTAGAAGGAAAGCAAATGCCAGCAATGCAGTCCTCTTTCTCAAGAATCAGATGAGGATCACCCCAGGTGCACAACAACAGCTAGATTGGTCCCCAGAGCATATCTGCCCCTCCACATACACACTGATAGACTACAGGGACATGCCTGAGCTCTTATTGTCTGCTCTTGAGCACCCAGGAAGAAGAAGCACTCAATCAGCAGTCTGCTGTTGTGAACTAGAGCAAAAGCAAGGGAGAAGGTGTAGCCTCCACCCTCTGAACAACCAATGTAGTACACCTATGGAGATTTATGTTCTGCTGGCATACTAAATGGATCTTAACTAAGTGGATCTCAGTGGGGGAAGGAGGTTTCCCCACATCTGTAGCTTATGGCCATGTTCTCCTAATGGTTAAAGCCCTTTTCATTATACTTCTGTGCCATTCTTACATGGGGCTTGAGAAACTCTCAAGGGACTGAACAAATCTGTGCTGACACATCAGATGCTCCTAGATTGTACACTGAACTGGGCCTCTCCCCTGATATTTACCTGTCTTCATATTAAGGTTTGTAAGAAGGTCCCTAGTGGCTAGGGAATTCTGGGAGTTGTAGTTCAAAGTTGTAGTTCTGTTTCATATAATGATAACTAGCTTTTGTCCTGTCCTCTGTTTTACAAGTGGCCAGAGGTTCACTGCTCATATATATATATATATATATATATATATATATATATATATATATATATAACACATATGCATGTGTTAGGTATCTGCAGAGATCAAGGTTATGTTCACACATACACACTTACCATGCAGATGTTTGTGCATATTATATATATATATATATACAACATCTGCATGGTAAGTGTGTATCTGTGAACATAACCTTGATCTCTGCAGATACCTAACACATGCATATTTGGACAGGGTATAGGGAAAGCCAAAACCAGCAGTGCAGCCCTCTTACATATATGAGAGAGAAAGCTGTCAGTGTAATTTCCCTTTTTAAGCTGCATGTTATTTCATATGATTGGACCTCTCTGATGAGGCTTTCTTATTCCCCTGAATCTCTTTGGTTTTTTTCACATGCCTACTCCCATGAACCATGCAAGATTTGAATTCATGAATTATAAGTGTGCCTGGTTTGGAGATTAGGATAACATGGTTTGTTCCTTCAAAAACTTTGAGAGCTTCCAGATAACATGCTATGCTGCTTATTCAAGTGAACTGTCTGCATATGAACACTTAAGTGGCTGCAATGAACTAGCTCCTGAGAACCTGAAATAAAACCAAATGTTAAAAGAAGACCATTGATATGACACACACTCACTCTGCTGGTTATGTTGGGGACTGCATCCTTTAGAAACTCCAGAAGTTTGACCATTAGCCTTGCATATACCTGCCTCTGTCCAGTTCAGGCAGATCAGAATGCCCCAAGCTAACGTGTGACCATCATCTCTTTCATAGGCTGGAATCCAGGATGTCTTCTGACATGAATCTCATTCTGCAGCTGCTGCAGCGACAGCTGTCTCAAGTGCCACCTTCGTATAGCTCCATCTCACCCTCCTCCCACAATTTGGCTTTGTACAGTATGGGCCTGAGGAGCACAGAACCTGCCTCGCCAGTAGGAGAAGAGGAACTAACTCCCACAAAGGAGGTGAGATGCACTAGAAATCCACGGGGTTCATTTGCTGTAAGGCAAGCAAGAGCGCTACTGCCGAGCCTTGCAGAGCCGGCCCAAACAGAGAACAGAGATGTAAACCAAGTACTCTACTTTGAATCACAAGGAGTGAAAGTGGATGTTGCCAGGAAATAGTGCATTCTTTTAAATACAGGGGGAAGTCATCCCACAATTCTTTTTTTTTAATTTGGGGTCCTTTAGTAATGACAATATATCTGAAATCTACAGGTCATATAAATGAATTGTTTAATTCTAAGGGAGACTGAGGACATTATCACACGGGGTCTAAAGCAGTCGCATCCCCGTCCCATTGTGCTTCCTTTTCCCCTGTGTTCACACGACATCGCAGAGAAACCCCGCCCATCCCCGTCGCATCCCCGTCCCATTGCGGATCCTTTCCCCGTGTCTTCACACGACGTCGCACCCATCCCCATCCCATCCCCGTCCCATTGCGGCATCATCCAGCATCATCCCCATTCTTTTGAATGCCGGTTTCATTTTGCCGTGACCAGAATGATACCGGAATGATGCTGCTTTCTGTATGCTGGTAAGTTCTGGATTGAAAAGGAACCGCAATGTGACGGGGATGGGACTGCTTTAGGGCCCCGTGTGATAACGTCCTCTGTCTGTTTCTTCCCCACTCCTGGATTTGCCCTAATATGCATTTGTAGCAAGGTATGCACGTGTGGTTTCTATTATCTAGCAAAGCAAAGCAAAGCAAAGCAGCTTCATTTATATACCGTTTCATATCGCGCTATGGGATGTCTAAGCAGTTTACAAGTGTAAGCTCATTGCCCCCCAACAGTTGGGTACTCATTTTAGCGACCTCAGAAGGATGCAGGCCTGAGTCTAGCCTGAGCCCTATAAATAAACAAAAGAGATTTCAAATTAGCTCTTCCCAAATGTCACTTTGTCTTTTTATAAAGAGATCTAGTAGCACTGTGTTTTTTACTTAACTGCCACGTTTCTAAACCTTCAACATTTGTTGCCATTATGCTTGGGATCATATATTTCTGTTTGGAAACTCTTTTTCCCCCAAATGAAAGCACAGATCCTCATATTCCTAAAGGGACAATCCGACCTTGTTTGTATGATTTTATTTTCCTTTTCTCACTAGACTCCAAGCTATGCTGAAACTGGAAAAAAACAGCTGAAATCCAGGGACTCCTTGTCAAGTGGTGTACAGCTGACTGTGGCTTCAGATGAAACTATGACAGTCAGTTCAGAACAAGAGCATTACCCACAGATCCTGCCAAACCAAGAGCCTCACCGGAGGGCACCAAGTGATCAGGGACTCTTCCGAGGATCTCGTTTCCCTTCCCTTCCAGAACACCTTGAGGCACCTTCGGAGCACTTGGACATTCAGAGACATCTCTCTGACCCATTGCTTCCTGCAACTTAGGAATCAAATTTCAGTTCAGAGCCCCAGGCAAGAGGAAGCTGAACTGAGAAGCTGCTTAGCTGATTTTAATTGTTGCACTTGGAGGACAATAGTTATGGCTCAGGGTATTACTTGAAGCCATTTCCTACCCTCTCTGAAGAGAGGTAAGTTTTTTAAATGGGATGGCTTCCCAGACCATTGATCTCAGAAGTGGTATTCCATAAAGTAGACTTCAGGTGCACATTTTCTCCTCACCAGTTCCATGAAGAATGACATGTACATGTTGACTGACTTCTTCTTCTTCCGCCTCACTGTTAGCTGCAAGCTATGTGACGCCAGGGTCTACATCTACTTGTCTTTATAAGGTACCTAGCATGGTGAGACACAGATACACTTCCATAATTTAATCATGTAATATTGGGATTTTTTTCTGAATTAAGAAATTGCTAAAGAAAGAAAAAATCCTTGGGTTGTAGGGTACCAAGAATGAATGTACCTTTATTTGATGCTTCTAGTATCAGATCTTCTGTGCATCAGGTATGACCCTGTAAAAGGAAGGAAGAGTAAAACAATGGCACCACTTTTAAAATGAGGACATACTGAACCATATATGTTCTGCCCTAGAACATAGTGAGAGCCACTTCACATGTTGCTTTTTCCTTGTATGGACATCATCTCTGTAGAAGAAAAACTGCAGGATGAAAAGGAAAGGTGTGCAGTTCAATCCTATGCAGGGATTTCAATAGGATTTTTGAGCCTGCTGTTTATATTCAGGTCCTCTTCATAGGGCTGCAATCCCAGATGACATGACAGCCTCTATGAGTTTCTGCTCCATGCTCTAAATCACCAAGTAACAAATGAATCTGTACATCCCTGTCTATAGACCTGATGTATACATGATTGTTCAGAACTGAGCTCCACAGAATTCTGTGGCTTTTTAGTACCAAGTAAACAATCATAGAACTGCAATCTCAATGTATAAAGTAAGCTTATGGTAAAGTCAGGTTTAGAATGCCTGATCCCTTGAATCCTCTGCAACAAACAAATCAGGGCTTAGGCTAATATGGACCCATCTTCTATCTATGGATTTCTAAAGCAGAATTAACACTTCCCAAGAACTTTGGGAAAGAGCCTGGATGGGGAAAACATTCCAGAAATTTCCAGATTTTTGCAGCATTCCAATTTACCTAGCTTTGTACTACATTTCAGGAAAAAACAGTCTTGTAGTTAGTCACTTGCCAGATAACAGTTCATCTTGGGCCAGTACCTTGACAGATATGTAAAACACAGGTATGTGCAAGTAGACTGTAATATTTTCTACCAATCTGCAAGGCTGGCATAAGCACAATTTCAGAAAATCCTGGAAGAGGAATGACAAAGCAAACAAGTCTCTTTTTCTATGTGTGTGTAGCCTTTCCCTTTTGGTTGTATCCCCCTGCCAAGGCACTGCATAGAAGCACTGTAAAATGACTCCTCATACCTTCTCCATTACCATCCCTCAATTAGATGCTGCAATGGCCCTAGGCCACCTACCCAAAATAACATATTAAAACTCCCATGAAAGTAGCAGGGGGGGAAATAACTGTGAGCATCTTCTTTTCTTTTCTTCTCAGGAGTGTTAGTGTACACTTTGCTAATAAAGATTATTTTGACACCTACTGTGGTCTGATGAATCTTTCCTTCTCTGAGCACTCTAATGTGTAGATAGTCAACCCTCTGTATCCACAGATTCTGCATCCATGGTTTCCACTGTCCACAGCTTGAAAATGTTCAAAAAGAAAATTCCAAAAAGCAAAGTTTAATTTTGCCATTTTTAAAAAATTAGGGACACCATTTTACTGTGTGCCATTGTACATAACAGGGTTTGAACATCTGTGGATTTGGTAATCACAAGGGGTCCTGGAACCAAACCCCAGCAGATATCAAGGGCCCACTAAGTACTAAGAACTGGTACTAAGACTGCATTTCCTTGGGAAAGAGGGGGAACAAAGTAGATGGTTAATGTTGACATACTTCTCATACTCTTCTGTAAGTACTCCTAGTAACTTGAAGCCTCTAAAATTACCTTCTTGCCTGCTCTCCTTGTAGTAGGGTGTGACCCAGCTGAATAATGACTAGCTAATTATATGCCAGGCAGCTGCAGCATTTATGAACTGGTGTCAATTGTCACATCTCACAACCGTTTCCTCCAGCTAACTAAAAAAGTGCTAGGTTGATTGTTTGCAGACCAGATAACTGGTTATGTTTGATGTCTTGACTACAGTAGAAGAGAGCTTCCCAAAGGCAATAGTAGATAAATGTTGGACTTTATCACACCAGTGATTTAGTATTGTGTGACTTGTTCACTGTCACTAAACAAATAAAAACAAAGACAGGAATGAATTCTCTTTCGAGCATAGCATTGTCTCTGTGGTAAACAATATGATTTTGTGGGTGAAAAACATTTTATACATGCTTTTAAAAAATACCCTGTAAGCATTTCCTGAGCTAGTAATGGAAAAATAAACTGTCATAATATTATTCTTCTATACCAGAGGTGGACCCATTTGAGGCTTAAAGAAAATAAACCCATATTGTGTGCACTTCAGCACATTTCTAGATAAAATATTTTATTTACTGAAACTGGAGCTCTCTCTGCAGTTATTACCAGTATACATAGCTGAAAAGATCCCCGCAGTTACCCTCCTCCCACAAGCCTCTTTTAAGCTACAATGTCGCCAAATTTCAAGGAGATGCTGGCATTGTGACTGGGAACCCCTAATATCCCCCACTTTTTAGGGTAACAGTATGGAATGAATGGCTGCTGAACAGAATTGCACTCTCAATAAATTTCAGATCCACACAATATTTTGTCTCCTATAAGAAGATTAAAAAGTAACTCAGCAGGAAAGAAATGTGTGCACACATAGGGGCAGATTATCAGTAGTGTAATTGTTCCAGGCCCCTCACAGGCTGAGAGTCCCAGTGCCAAAGGAAAAAAGATGCTACTGGCTTCTCCTCCTTCCCTTGACACTTCTTCAATCTAGATCAGTGAGTCTTAGGGCCAAAGCAGATGGGCAGGAAAAAACATCTTCATTCTGGTTTTTCTAAAAGCAGGTCGAAACTCCCAAAGTGGGCTGTCTGCATCACGTGGCGTCAAGCCATGCCGCACATTTATTTTAATGTTTTTTCTCCTTCCCACCATACACATGCACCGACACACAAACACACTGCCTGTGACCAAATTACCTCCCACTTCCTGACCAGTTGCCATTCCATTGGATGCCTGGCTGTACAATCAGTTATACAGTCACATGTGCAATGCACTACCTGTACAGTGCATTGGTGCATTGGTGTGCCAAGTGATGCATTGTCAAAGCACAATCATGGAGGCCTCCCATAAATGCGCCTTTCACCCCATGCCCCCCCCCTTGGACTGTCTGATTTGTGTATGTTGTAATTACATCCGTGGCATTGGTGATCTCCAGAGTCATCGTCCAACACTTAAACCACCACATCACACTGGCTCCATGTACATGTGTTTAATAAAGGTGAATGCTTGCTTCAAAGACTATTTCATTTTCCAAATGAACTTTGTGGTCTCAATAATGGATTCATGCATGTTACATTGTGCTGTATTGTCTGTATTCCATTTAGTATTTATTCATTTTATCACTATACCAGAACTCCGAGAACAACACCAACATGTGCATAAAGAGAACCTCATTTTGAACTGCTCCAGGGCCCCAGGCACCTTAATTTGATCTTGACCACACCAGTTTATATCAAAAGTAGAACAGAAAGGAAAGGCTGCACTATCCCATTTGTGCTAGAGGCAAATTTTAAATTTGGAGCAACAAACTCATGTATGTGGGCTCTCCGGAGACATCACATCATGGCATTTGGCTCGCCTAAAGGCTATCTTCACAGTAAGGAATTAGCACAAAAACTTTAACAGTACAGCAACCTTTCTTTCAACCACAGTAGGGGTGCCTGTGTGGGCTGAAGTGGCACCCACATGGTCCAGCACCCACATGGTCCAGAGTGGTCCAGCAGAGGCTGCGTGGCCCTAAACTGGACCTACGCAGGCCAGAGCAGCACCTGCACAGGCCAGAGAGGTACAGCAGCACCTGCATGGGCCAAAAGAGAGCCCGCACAGGCTGAAACAGGACCCACAGTGGCTGAAAGGGCACCTGTGCAGACCGGAGCAGTGCCCGTGTATCCCCTGGGGAACCTGCATGGACTGAAGTAGCACCTGTGGGGGTGGGGGGCAACTGGCTTCACCCCCTACTGGGATGTCACCCCCCCACACTGGCATGTCACCCCTCTTTTGGGATGTTACCCAGTGCAGTCCGCACTCCCCAGTGGCTACTGCACACTGGGTGACCTTCAGCAAGTTACATTCTCTCAGCCTTAGAGGAAGGAAGTGGCAACCCTCCTCTGAACAAACCTTGCCAAGAATCTTCTTGGAGTCAGCTTGAAGGCACACAGCAGCAACAAGTTGCGGGGGGGGGGGGCGGCAACAGAAGAAGCAGTCTTGTGAGAAATTCTCACATTTGAATTCTCCACATATGCACTTGGAAATAAGCCCCATTAAGATTCCCCCATAAGTGGAATATAGGCTCATGGCCATATCATGGCAAGTATTTCTACCAGTGCCAGCCTTCAGCTGTGGACATGGGCTTGGATTCAAAGTCAATTCATTTTAGCAGGAACCTTAGAATCATAGAGTTGAAAGAGACCACAAACGATAATCCAGTCCAACCCCTTGCCATGCAGGAACTCGCAATCAAAGCACCCCTAACGGATGGCCATCCAGTCTCTGGATGAAATTGTTTGCAAGGCAAGTGAGGAATTCTTTGGACCTTAAAATTTTGTCATAGTTTGACTTCCAACAAATATCAGGATAGTAGAAATCCCCCATTATTACTACATCTCTCCTGTCTGAATGTGTTGTCATCTGTTCCAGGAAGACATCATCCAGTTCCTCAGTTTGGATTTGAGGTCTGCAGTAGACCCACATCACCATACCCCTTGGTGTTTCTCTCCTCCTTAATTCTTACCTGCATGTTTGCAACTTGGATTCCTGGATTTACCGTATATACTCAGTTATAAGTCAATCTCATGTATAAGTCGAGGGCAGGTTTTGGGGTCAAAATGATAGATTTTCATATGACATGATGTTGAGGGCAAAACTTAGCAGCATTTAACAAAGGATCTAAAGGATGAAGCAAAGGAAAGCAGTGCCAAACAATTTACAAAATTCCAACAGGCATAACTGTTTGTGTTCATCCCAAAGGCTGAATGGATGAGAGAATGGGGGGGGGGGCAGCAGTGCTTCCAGGATATATTACGTTCTTACCTTTCACCAGGGGATGGTTCCTTTTTATATAAGAGTTCAATATTTAGGTTGACCTGTAGATAGGTTGACTCAGGTTTTTGAGGGCAATTTTTGACTAAAATGTCTAGACTTATACATGAGTATATACAGTAAGTCATGGATCTGTTCACAGGTGGCCACATCCTTAATATATAATGCTACTCCAACTCACTTTCTGTTTGGTCTATTTTTCATCCCACCAAATTTCAGCAATGCCTATATACCATATTTGCTTTGCTGAGCTAAGAGTTCAAGTTCATCCTGTTTATTTCACATGGCTTTTACATTAGTTTATTTCCCATGCTCTATACACTCCTGTTCTACCTCTTTAACTATTGTGTGCTGCATTTCCCCTACTGCATCATCTGCTCCATTTTGCCCAGATTGAGCACTGTTCTCCTTTTCATAGAAGACCTAAACAAAGAAGGTGTTGAGTAGTTCCTTACCCCTATCTCCCTTATAAAGTTTTTTTTTAAAGGAAGAAGAGGTCATTAAAATTCTTGAGAAACCCTGAACATGAACCACTTTTGTCAATGTCTTCCTGTGTGTGGATGAAAATGGAGTGCCGTAGGCTGGTTTCCAAAACCCTGTGGATGAGACATCTCCAAGACTCCCTATCCTCCATTGCTCTGCTTAGACGCTGTAGATTCAGGGCCATGATCTCCCTGATTGAGCCCATCCATGTGGCCTGTGGTCTTCTCCTCTTTCTGCTGCCTTCTACCTTTCCTAGCATTTGTAACTTTTCCAATGATTCATGCCTTTTCCAATGATTCCTGCCTTTTCATGATGTGGCCAAAGTACGGCAGCCTCAATTTAACCATCTTGGCTTCCAGGGAGAGTTCAAGCTTGATCTGTTCAAGGACCCATTTGCTTGTCTTTTTTGTGTTTACCGTGCAACAATGGTTCATGTCAGGCAGAACGAAGGATGTTATGAGATTGTGAGGCCTTCATAAAGTTACTCACAGCCCCAGTTTGCATAGTAGAGACAACTTTGACTGGACTACACAACAAGGCTGTCATAAACCTGTCCCACAATCACAGCAGCCTCCTCACTGTCCCTAACAGGACAGGGAGCAATGAATGTTATTTCATCAACACTGAGAGACTTGTTTTCCCCACATGAAACAATGAATGGATTAAAAAGAAGAATCTCTGTTGCTGTTAGTATTTTGCTATGTGTCTTATGGGCACAGCCACAGCATAGGCACACTGAGGTGGCAATCCTGTACACACTTCCTAGAACAGGGGTAGGCAACCTTTTTGAACCGGGCGCCGGGTTGCTGTCCCTCAGAAAATTGGGGGGGCTGAAGCACAATAAATAAATAAATAAATAAATAAAAATAATTTTAAAAATTAAAAAAATAAAAAAATATGCATGCACATTCTCTCAGCCCCAGAAAAGCCATGGCAAAACCCCTGTGGAGATTTTGCCAAGAAGACCCCAAGAACAAGTAATAACAACAATAATCAATATCATCATGGCGGGCGGCGGGAGGCGGCGGTGGCGGCAGGACCGGAGTGGAGCCGGTCCAAAAGCCTAGGGGGGACGCATCCAGCCCCCGGGCCTTAGGTTGCCTACCCCTGTCCTAGAAAGTGGGGCTATCCACACTAGAAAAAATAACCTGGTTTGGCACCACTTTAATTACCCTGGCTCAAGGCTACGGAATTTTGGGAACTGGAGTTTGTGGTGGTGCCCAGAGCAGAGCATCTCTATGGATGTCTCTATGGATGAGACATCTCCAAGACCCTCTGTCCTCCACTGCTCTGCTTAATTCCTGCAACCCCTTAATACCCAAAGTGACCTCCTTAATAGAGTCCATCCATCTGGCATGTGGCCTTCCTCTCTTCCTACTTCCCTCCACCTTCCCAACATTATTGTTTTTTCCAGAGAGTCTTCCCTTCTCATGATGTGTCTGAAATACGACAGTCTCAGTTTGGTCACCTTGACTTCCAGGGAGGTTTCCAGCTTGATCTGCTCTAGGACCCACTTATTTGTCCTTTTGGCTGTCTATGTGATCCTCAGCACTCTTCTCCAGCATCACATTATCTCAAAGGAATTGATTTTCTTCCTCCCATCTTTCTTAATTGTCCAACTCTCACATCTATACATGATAATATGGAATATAATGGCTTATATGAGTCTAACTTTTGTACTAAGTTGTATATCTTTCCATTTTAGGATCTTTTCTAGCTCTTTCATAGCCACCCTCCCC
>CM034710.1:39554320-39566190 GCA_020142125.1 Phrynosoma platyrhinos
CGTCTTATATGCCGAAAAATACGGTAAATCTCATTAAGTCAAAGTGTCTACTTTAATTAAGAGTAGCAAATGGATGTAAGCCTTTTTCTTTTGCATCTAGTCTGGCTGAGCTTCACATCCCACCATCCAGTTCTTTGTTTTCCATGCTCCAGAAGAGGTGACCCAAATCTTTAACTGTTAAGTTAACCATACTGTGATGCCTGAACTTTGGGGGCTGTATGGCATTCCTGTTCTGCTGCTCTTTGCATTCTACCAACAAACCAATTTCTTGACCAGTTTCCCCTTTAGGTCATGCCATTCTGCCTAAGTTCAGCTCTGCCACGGACCAAAGGATTGTTGAAAACTTTTCCAGACCAACCACACCTGTTCTCATTATACTTTCCTCTACTGTGTTCCCTTGATTAGAAGAGAGCTGTTTGGACTTTCAGAACCATGAACAGCACCGCAGCAGCAAAGTTCCATAAGTAAGATAAAGGGACTAGAGCAGTGGTTCCCAAACTTTGGTCCTTCAGAGGTTTTTGAACTTCAGGTCCCAGAATTTCTGACTGTTGACCAATCCAGCTAGGGCTCTGGAAGACCAAAAACACTTGGATGACCAGAGTTTGGGAACTGCTGGGTTAGAGGAAGACTCACAAAAGTGTCCTGAAAACAAGTACTTTGGAAGGGAAACGTCAATTCATCATTTCTTTTACAGTTTCTTTGCACAAGTGTAGGTGGATATATAGAAAGTTTCTCATTATAGAATTGTTAGTTTCCAGGGTGAGAAGCTGGATGGAGAGAGAGAATATTTATTGTAGGGTTTGTTTGTTTGTTTGTTTTTTGAGGGTAGAGCTATAAAACCATTGTTTCTAACAATGGTAACATTTTTTTGGTAATATGGAGGAAGGGCAAGGACTAGACACCAAATATCAATGAGAGTAGCTAGGAGGCAGAAATACTAGAGGAGATGTAGAAAGCCAAGTGGTTGTAGTTGGGACTCTTGCTAAAGAAAGTGCATGTCAGGAATTTGAAACTAGAAACACTGGAGAGCAACTACTGAAGAACCTAACACAGGGGTAGGCAACCTTTTTGAGCCAGGGGCCGGGTTGCTGTCCCTCAGACAATTGGGGGGCCGAAGCACCAAAAATGAATGAATAAATAAATAAATACATTTTAAAAAATGCATGCATACTCTCGCAGCCCCAGAAAAGCCATGGCAAAACCCCTGTGGAGATTTTGACAAGAAAACCCCAAGAACAAGTAATAACAACAATAATCAATATCATCATGGCGGGCGGCAGTGGCAGCGGCAGGACCAGCCTGGGGCCGGTCCAAAAGCCTCGGGGGGGGGACACATCCAGCCCCCGGGCCTTAGGTTGCCTACCCCTGACCTAACAGAATTAATTTTCCAAGGACAAGAGTCACATAAGTGGTACAAGATGCTGTTCGTTTTCTAGAATTCAAAAGAAGACAACAGATTCAAGATCTGTGTGATAGATATGTTAGTATTGTAATTTAAGACTTTGGAGCAACAAAACCTGATTTTAAAAAATCAGCCCAGTACTAAAGCAGGTACCAGGTATTTTCCTGATTTACCTGAAAGCATAACCTGTTTGTGGGGGTCCAATACCAGGATAGTTGCCTGATGTCCATCAGACATGCACTGCAATACTTGTTGCAATAAAGAACTTTTACCACATGGTGCAGCTGTGCCTAATTGAGAAACCGGGAGTGGTTCGTGGTTGAGTTGGTTCAAGCATGTAACAGCTAATGTTGATATATTGGTATGTTATGCTCTGTGATAGCTCTCACAAATTCTGATAAGTGTATTATTTAGTGTTCTTCATGTACAGATCCTGGAAGATCAACTGGATAAAAACAGTAAATTCATGACTTTTAAAACAACATTCAAAGGGTGATTTTAAAAGGCTGTATGTCATCTGCACAGATAGTCTGAAGAAATATTCATGAAATCTTAAGAAGATCTGATAAATGAACATTCTAGCAAAACAACCAAGACCCTTATTGATAGGATGCAATGTGCAATGCCAACAAAATGCAAAGTGGTATGAAATAGGTAGGATTCTTCAATCATATCCTAGAGCAGAGAGGCATTAGGTTTCATCCAGACAAGATAGGAACAGTAAAATAATAAATTGCATTATGCTTCAAGGAATTACAAATTATCCTGCAAATGTTCGTGACTAGAGTTAGCACTGGCAGATGTTACAAGCACTTATGTTGGAATTGAGGTTGAAGGACACAAAATGGCATGGAAACTTCCATGAGACTTCAAAAAACATAAATGATAATATCAGCCTGGAAACAACCCTAATATATCATGATGACTTGAAAGAATTAATATAGGCAGATGCCTCCCACGTAGAAGTTGGGTACATCTTGCTGCATGGTGGATGTTTCAGGAATGTTGAAACCAGATCAGTAGAAATTGTGCCCTGGTAGGGAAAAAAGCTGTTTGCAATTTGAAAGAGTGTCACAAATTTTCACAAGTCTCATCACAAAAAAAAAGTCACTTCACAATAGAAATGGATGCAAACTACCGGTACTCGATCAGAGCTCAGGACCTCTAAAATGTGATCAAGCTACAAAGAGAAATCGACTGAACAAGTTAAATCCAAAATGAGAAGAGAGCTGCTGATTGCAAATGCCTTGTTTTTCATTTTCACTGGAAAATAAAACTCCAAAGAGCAGGAGATCTTGGAATAATGAGCACACATGATTCTGCCTACCTGATAAATCTAACAAATGATGTTACTTTAACTTCTGCAAGAAACTGCAACATCATGCTCTGTGCTTAGGCTTGATGTCTGTGGATCAATCGTGTTGTTCTGAAACTATATGTAGTAAAGGAGAATAGTATTTGAAAATGAGACGTTCCTAGAATACTACAAATTAATTGTGAAAAACATTTTGCATGAGAGATTAATAGTATTATCCTGTGGTTACTGTAATCCCTGGTATCGTCTTTCTTGGGGTTTGGAATGTATATTGAGCATTTTCAATCTGTGGAGCATTCTTTTATTTTCCATATTTGCTTACAGATTTTAGTAAGAATTTGAGTGAATTCTGACTCTTTACGCTGAAACTGCTCTATTGGTATGTCATCTGTTACTGATGATTTATTTCTCCCAAGTACTTTCCATGCAGCTTCCACTTTACTTCCTCAAGTTGTGGGTTCATCTTCAAGTGGTTCTACCTTGAATGAATCTGCCATCCTTTAATCTCTTTTATATACTTCTTCAGTGTATTGTTTCCATTGTCTTTTTATTTCTTCTTGATCATTCAGTGTGTTCCCTGCTGGTCGTAGAGCATCCCCACTCTTGGTTTAAATTTATTTCCCAGATCTTGTGGAAGAGCTCTTTGGGTGCATCTATACTGTAGAAATAATGCAGTTTTGTCATCATCTTAAGTGCCATGGCTCCTTCCCACAGAAACCTGGGATTCGTAGTTTTGTGAGGCACCAGCTTTCTTTGGCAGAGAAGGCTAAATACATGTCAAACTAAAAGTCCAAGGATTCGATGGAGCTACAGCACTTAAAGTAGTGTCAAACTGCATTATTTCTACAGTGTTATCATTTTTTGTTTGTCTGCATTGATTGTTATGGTAGTTCTCTTTGTCCCTGTGCACAAATCACTGAACAGTTGCATTCAAGATTCTGATCCTATTTCTGTCTAATTTTACTTTTGTTTCTCCTCTGTCCTTAACTGCTTGAAGAATTTCCTCGGTCATCCAGTGAAGCTTTTCTTTCTTTTTGGCTACCGATAGTGTCTGTCTTCATCCTTCCCTCACAGTGTCTCTAGTTTCAATCTATAATTCTTCTGGCTCTTGGCTAGTTAGGCTTAATGGTCCAGATCTAGTTTTTTACATTATCTTTAAAATCTGCAGGAATATTAATCAGATTATATTTTGGAACAATGATTGATTTAATGTTTTTTTAAGGTTTACCGTATTTTCCGGTGTACAAGACGACCCGCGTATAAGACGACCCCCCCATTTTCCAGCCAAAATATAGAGTTTTAGCACCTCTATCCTCATTATCCTTATATCCGGCGTATAAGACGACCCCCCCCCACTTTAGCCACAGATTTTGCAGGTAAAAAAGTAGTCTTATACGCAGGAAAATAAGGTACTCTAGTTTTTGATATTAGCAGTTCATGGTCTGTGCCACAATATTCTCCTGGTCTTGGTTTTGCAGAGAAAATAAAGCTTCTCCATCTTTTGCTTCCAATTATGTAGTATATCTGATTTCTGTATTTGTCATCTGTTGCCTCTTTGGTTGCCTTAAGAATGTGTTTGTGATGAACAAACTGTTGGCCTTACAAAATTCTCCTGCTTCATTTCTTCACCCCAGGCCAAATTTTTCCTGCCATCTTTGATTATGCTCCGTTTCCTACTTTTGTGTTACAGTTGCTTTTGATTACTAACATGTCCTGTTTTGGTGTGTGATCAGTTTCCTCCTGGACTCCAATATAGAATTTCTCAATTTCTTCCCCTTCTGCCGCTGTAGTTAGAGCATAAATTCAGATTATAGTTATTTTGATGGATTTACACAGTGAATTAAACACTGTGTAGTTTTCTGATTAGAAACATCCCATTACTGTCCACTTTAGCTCACTCACCCCCAAAATTGCAATGTTTAAACATTCCATGTCTTGTTTTACTATGGGACAAACCAGACTGGCACAATACAATGGTTTCCCAGCAGCTTGAGGGTGTGTCATTTAGAGACAGTGCACGCCCCCAAGCTGCTGGGAAACTGCCTGCCTAACCACACGGGGGGCAGCTTTTCGGCACTCCCACAGCACAGCTTTTAGACACCACAGAAGTGTCGAAAAGCCACAGCGGCAGCAGAAAAGCCACCATTTTGCCAGTGCAAAAAGGAGCAGCTTTCTGTCACTTCTTTTTGCGTTGGCAAAACAGCGGAGTGGGGCCATAGCATGTGGTTACTCCAGCCCAGGGGTAGGCAACCTAAGGCCCGGGGGCCGGATGTGGTCCCCCGAGGCCTTTGGACCGGCTCCAGGCCGGTGCTGCCGCCGCCCCCCACCGCCCGCCATGATGATATTGATTATTGTTGTTATTACTTGTTCTTGGGGTTTTCTTGGCAAAATCTCCACAGGGGTTTTGCCATGGCTTTTCTGGGGCTGAGAGATTGTGCATGCATATATTTTTTTATTTATATTTATTTTTTTAAAAAAAATATTTATTTATTTATTTATTTATGGTGCTTCGGGCCCCCCAATTGTCTGAGGGACAGCAACCTGGCCCCCGGCTCAAAAAGGTTGCCTACCCCTGCTCCAGCCCAATCCTGCGTCAGCTGGGGCGGCTTAATGCCGCCCCTTCAGGGCCATCTGTTTCGCCCCTAAGTCTAGCTTCCCCTGATGCATTCTTCTCACATTCCATGTTCCTGTAATATATATACGGTGCAGTTTAGACTTTCCTTTCACCTCTGAGCACATCAATAACTGAACATCCTTTCAGCTTGAGTCCAGTTGCAGCATTAGCCACATACTCATACTTATCTTCTGCTGGACCTCTTTAGCTTATTGAGTGCCTTGTTATCTGGGAGTCACATCTTCTAATCTTGTTTCATTTTAAGTGATCTCAGCATAGGATTTTCAAGCAGTTGGCCCATGTATTATGCAAGAGATCCATTCCAGTTCACTTTAAATCTGGAACCCTATTTTTCTTACCTGAAATGAATGACAGAGGCATTGCTGCTGCTGAAAACCATCACAATTGACTTGATGATTATTGCTACTCAGCTGCAGGGGAGGGAGACTGCTGTGTGAATGGCAGCATCCACTACAGGTTCCCCGGGTGGCAGTGAGGGACCAGGTGGGAAGAGGCAGAGAGGCGGCCCGCTGCCACCATGCATTTGACCAGGTCTCTGCTGCAGGTTCCCTCCAGAGCCACCATCACTGGGAGGGCCTGATGAACTATCTGTGGTGCCATCAGGATCTGCTCCCCTCCCTCACCCAGTAACCACACTGAAGAAGGGTGGGCTGAGGAGGAGGATAATCTGGCATGAGACACAGTTTACCTAGGTCTGGAGACAACCGGAGGAGGGGGGGGGACCATCATTGCCTCCCCAGGCCCCCACTGTTCCAGCCTTGGAAATCCTACAGTAGAAGGAAGACTTCCATGCCTTCAGCCACTCAACACTGAATGTGATGGTTGCTCAAGATAGTGCAAGCAGCATGGAGGGGGTATTTGCATACAATTGGAGCCGCATAATACGAACTTACATAATATGCAAGCCACCTGTAGAAAGCTTCAGGAATGATGTACCATTGCTTTTTCTGCACAGTGCTGACTGACAATTGTTAGCTGTGGTGCCACTGGTGTTGTCTCTGAGAGATCCTCTGCCAGCATCATCTCCCACTGCTGCTTGCTGTCTAGTAGCTGTTTGTTACAATTAGTCTGACTCGGGGTAGGCAACCTTTCTCCTTTAAGGGCCGAAGGACTTCAGCTCCCAGAATCCCAGGAACTATTGGCCAACATAGGACTATTGGCCAACATGGCTGAGGCTTCTGGGAGCTGAAGTCCCTCGGCCCTTAAAGGGGAAAGGTTGCCTACCCCTGGACCTCAGTAAAAGCCTGTCTAACATGGGAGATCATACCGGCAGCACTGCAACCATCACCATAGCCTCTTGCTTCACAGGCACTCACAGTCCCACCATCCTGGAAAGCTAGTGCCATGCTGCCTGCATACATACTCAAATACCTCAGCATTTGCTGTGTAACTAATATTGGTAGAACCTTTTCACTTCCAATAATCTTTTTCTTGTATTTTGTAAGAATGTATGAGAGGAGAATGCTTGATTTTTCTGCACTGATGTTGGTAGTTGTAAAGCAGTTCCTTTTAAAGGTGTTCATGAAGTGTTAAAGGTATAACTTCCTGATTTTTCAAAGAAAGCTGCTGAAAATTTATTGTAGCTGCTTGAATTTATTAAAAGCCATAGCCCTCATAGCTGGAAGTAATATGAACTGATGAATAAGGCAAACAAAAATACTCGGTTAAAATTCTATTTACACAGTTAAGGTATGTAATTATGGCAGTCTTACAAATAAACACATTTTTACCAGTTCACCCTCCTACTTACACCTCTTTGTTGCAGGGTGGCTTTCAGGCTTTAAAACTTGCCTTTTCTTCTGGGACACATTTTATGATTGAACCTTTTCAGTGGGTTTCTATAGCTATTCAGTTTTGTCAGGAAATCCACAATATAAGGTTTAAGCACAAAACCTATGGTTATCATGTTACTAAAGTTTGATCTTAATATTCTGTTCAAAATATAATTGGTGCCAATAGCATGCTAAGAATGGCACAAAACACAGCTGTGATATGCTCTTAATCCTGGAAGCATCATGGAAACAGCCATTGCCCTACTGTGCCTGCTATCCTGAATTTGGGGACAGTGGTATTCGAGGCTACGGGCCTTTACAGACTGCTAGAAATAGTGCAACTTGAGGCCATTTTAACTGTCCTGGCTCAGTGCTAAGGAATCATGGGAACTGTAGTTTCTTGTGACACCAGAGGTCTCTGACAGAGAAGGCTCAGTGTCCCAGAAAAAAATACAATTCCCATGATTCCCTAGTACTGAGCCAGCACAGTTAAAGTAGCCTCATGTTGCACAAATTCTGGCAGTCTGTAAAGGCCCTATAGCTCACAGTGTTCCCAACCATTTTCCATGCTTCATGATGCTGATGAGAGTAAAAGTTCAAAACATCTGGAAGCCCCTAGTTGACACAGACTAGTGTAAAGTCCAGTTAACATCCTAAAAGACTGTCACTGCTTTACTGTAACAAATGTATATTCTTTGTGTATTTAAATTGGGATTAAGGCTGTGCTTTTGAAGTATCCATGACATTTATTCAGTTTACTGCTAATTCTATCTGTCGAATTTCTAACTAGCAAATTCCAGTAGTTTTAAGGATATTTCCATGTGTTTTAAATGCATCACCTAGATTTTACTATATCAGAAAATATTTACTTATAAGAAACTGGATGACTTTTGCTCAGTTTTCCTTTCTTGCATTGGTCTGTAAATGTGCTGTTTTTACAGTTCTGCAAATGTTCTTACTCTTGTTTAATATTGTTAGTTTGCAGCAGCCTTGTTAATTTTTTTAAGAAGTTAATTTCTAAATCTTAAGGAAAATAAATATTTGACACAACGCAATAGCTTTCCTTGTATATACCGATTTCTTTTTATCAATGATCATAAAGCTGAGTGTGGCTTTTAAAACATGAAAAGCATTTCCTGAACAACATCATTCCAGCACAAAGCAGAACTGTTTTCCTCCAGACCTACTGGAGACCATGCAAAATGCTGCCTCTGCACTGCTAAGCAGCAGCCAAGTCTTCATTTGTAGTAACCTCTGTGTCTAGTTCATTGTCACAAAGGCTTTTTCTAAAAACTGAATTTAATGTATGAAATTTTATTTGCGGGGGGGGGGTATATATGCAGTGTAACCTGTTACTGACCAACACAGGGGGAAAATACAAAAAGCCAGTTGAAGGTGCAGTTAGGCTGCTATGCATTTCTTAATTTTAGGTGAACATGAAACAGGGGTGAACAGACCAACAGTCAAAAGAAAAGTATGAAAGACATTTGTATCAATCACTGTGTTTTAACAGGATGCCGGTAGGGTGTTCAGCCTCTCCAGTTCAGTAATATTGCCTTGTCTTCAAACCCTTCCAAAATAATTCATAAAAAGATACCACGCAAAACCAAGGAGCAGAAACAGAAAAAATGTAGCTAAAACTACACTGATGCTAATGAACAAAAATTAATTGTAATTAATTGTAATTCAATATTTTTACTTTTTTTGCGGGGGGGTATACATGCAGTGGGGTTGGGAGGGTTGGATTGGGGGAGTGGGAATGTTTTAATTTGTTTGTCTATTTTAAATGCTGTAACCCGCCCCGATTGCTGAGCAGAGGGGTGGGCTATAAATAAAAATTATTATTATTATTATTATTATTATTATTATTATTATTATTATTATTATTAAATATCCTTCAAAATTTCATAGATGAAAACCAGTTCATGTATGACCAAGCAGTATCAGAATGTGGTCAAGATGGCAGAAGTTATTAATGAGGAAGAATAGAGTAGGTGGAAGAAGCTGCAGTATGGGTCCTCAAACTTTTTGAGCCGGGGCCGGTTCGCCGTCCCTCAAACCATTGGAGGGCCGGAATGTTAAAAAAAAACAACCATGGCCTTGAGCAAGTCACATCCTCTCAGCCTCAGAGGATAACCATGGCAACTCTCCTCTGAAGAAACTTGCCAAGCAAATCCCCATGATAGGGGTCGCCATAAATTAGAAATGACTCCAAGGCACTGGATTACCCTGGTCAGGCTACATTCTCTCAATCTAGTTTCACCTTCTAGCATAAGGAAGTAATAATTGGATTTAAGTCTATGTGTATCTAGATGTAAGTTCCACCAAGTTAATTATAGCTTATTCCCTTGTAAATTTGCAGCTTCATTTTTGTTGGTAAGAATTTTAATGAAAGATACTTATAGCAGCCCATATAATTATATTTACTATATTGTCTCTGTGTATTCTTTGAGTTGTCAGCCACCTCCTGAATATTTGAAGTCTCAAATAAGTAATAAAGACACTCATGTAGCAATGTAGGGACTCAGTGTAGCTGCTATAAAGAAGAATCTTAAACCAATATTGCCATCTGTTTACCAGGTGCTGCATTGAACCAAGATGTGACCTTGCCTTTATTAAGGGTTTGATAGGTGTATTCTGAGAGTGATTATTGTTATTGGAAGGTTTCAAAGGGAAATTTTATTAGTCTGGAGAAGATTTTCTATGGAAAAGGGATTGAACTGATGGAATGGAGACAAATATTCTAATATAAGACATATAATCCCACTATAGAATTGTGGTGTAAAGGCCACAAGTAGTACATTAATAGTATGGAGGGCAAGAATAATAATAGAATGTCAGGAATGTAGAAATGAAAAGCTTTAAAGCAGAAAGGATAGAGATCTCCCAAAATTGTAAAAACAAGCAGGAGGAAAAAGCGGAGTGGCCATGAAGGAAGTAAGACCAATGCCTTACTCCAGTAAGAAATAAGATGTCCAAAGCTGGCAAATTTTGTCTGCCTTCCCATACCACTGCTGTGTTGGCCTAGATAAAGTGCTAGTGTCACGCACCAACAGGATTCTGGCCATCGTAGCACAAAAGCAGCAGGATCTAACCATGTTCTAGATAAGTTAACAACAGGAAGTGGGCCTAACCAATATTGCAAAACATTGGCCTAAAACCTGTTTTGATCCTCAACTGGAAAGAACCTGATGAAACAACAAGAATCTGGTAAGAATACATTTGTGTAAGTTCTTTTTATTGAGTGGGGTCTACTTTAACTGGATCTAATAATTGAAGTTTGCTATTGGTTCAGTCTTCCATTTTTTTGGAGAGCCAGTTGTTGAAAGGATATCATTTAGTGTGTTTGCAAAGAATTTAAAATATCTAAGTATGTATATGAGCACAAGTTTTAAAAAACAGTGGCAAGCTCCTTCCCACTCTTAAAAAAAAAAAAGATTGGATACTCATAGGAATTCCTCACCTTTTTATTGCAGATGAACAGGAGGCCCTGAATTCTATCATGAAGGACTTGGTTGCACTCCAGATGAGCCGGCGTCCCAGATTATCTGGTTTTGATAGCATGAAGCACAAAGACAGTCATTCCAACAGACAGGTAGTATGCGTCTGATAACTGTAGTTTTGCTTCTCTTACTTGGCTGTTTCTAATCTGATAATCTTTTGTACAAATGTTTGAGAATTTTCTCTATTCATCTTCAATCTACTAAAGAGCCAAGAAGTTTTAAAAAGAAAGTGCCAGGCACTGGTTTTCTGTGTGTGGTCTTTGAATCTAGAAATTAGAATATTTACATTTGATTGAACTGAATATGGATTCAATAGGGATTCTTATTCTTTATTTGGCATGCCTCTGACTGTAGCTGCTCAGGATTAACATAGAATTGTGGAGTTGGAACAGACCCCAGGGATTGCCCAGGCAACTCACTGAGAGTGTTGGAGATCAACAGTTTGCAAATTGTTGTCAGATGACCATCTACCTCTGTTTAAAAAAACACAACAAAGGAGAGCCTATCATTTAAATTGCTAAAGGGTGAAATTTTCCTATTGTCTTTCATTTTTCCTCCCCTTTATTTCTCTCTGTAAGCATGCAGGAGACATAGTAACAAAATGGTTTATTCTCAGTTTCATGAAACATGGAAATGGTAGACAATCCTTGGATGCTCATTCCAAGAAGGTAACCTCTCCAAGATTTCTTGTTCTGCCTTCACAGCAAGGGCCATAAGTTGCTCCTACTCAGAAGTGAAACCTTTCTAAAGTCTTTGACCCTAAATATGCATTCCTCATGCTGCTTTTGCTTCATCTTAGTACTCTTAACTAGAAGGGGACAGCAAACACAAGACACAAATATAGGAGAGGGATCACTAAACCTGGGATTAGCTGTTCTTTTCACTTCCATTTGTGCTACTTCTAAAATAGGAACAATTACAAATGGCACCATCATTCTCTTTCAAAACGTTACAGCTCATCAACTGGAACCTACACCAAATCCTGTCTATCATACTATTTCTATTCCTTCATCTTTTATCTCCTACACCCTCCCAATCACCCATCATCCATCATGGCCTTGAGGCCATGGAAGAGAACAGTTTTGCACTTGAATCATACAGACATTATGCAGAAGCATACAGAAGCAGTATTAAGCTTCTTGTTTTTTTTATTTTCCCTCCAAATTTATGTTGTACAAGTATAACCTGTCCTTGATGTTTTCTTAGAATCATAGAATCATAGAGTTGGAAGAGACCACAAGGG
>CM034710.1:39575347-39586285 GCA_020142125.1 Phrynosoma platyrhinos
CTAAGATATGCAGATGAAACCATAATACCAGCAGAAAACCTCACAGACTTGGTACATCTACTAAGGAAGATCAAAGAAGAAAGTACAAAGGCAGGCTTACTGTTGAACATAAAGAAAACAAAAATAATGAGCACCGACCTTCACAAGTTCAGCCTAGACAATGAAGAAATAGAAATAATAAAAAATTCTCATACCTGGGATCAAACATTGATAGAAATGGGGGCTGCAGTCAGGAAATCAGAAGAAGACTAGGAATGGGGAGGGTGGCTATGAAAGAACTAGAAAAGATTCTTAAATGCAAAGTTACACAACTGAGCACAAAAGTCAGAATCATACAAGTCATTGTATTCCCTATTACCATGTATGGGTGTGAGAGCTAGACAGTTAAGAAAGATTTGAGATTTTCCTTTGGATTTATTCTTTCATTTCTTTAGTACATGTATCCTTCCTCTTTTAAAACTCACACAGTTATTTTTAAAAAGAAATTAGCTACAGTTACAGTCTGTCCCCCCCCCCCAAAATAACAATTTGCTTTATGATTACAGTTTTTAGTGCAACTGTTTATTTTCCCATTTCTCAAAAGTTTTAGCCAGCCTCACCACAGCTTCCAGCCAATCTGGGGGCGTGCGTCATCTGCATGCCACCCCCTGAATTGGCCCGAAGGCGGTGCTTTTTGCCTGTCAGTTTCGGACTATAGTCACCTATTACTTTCTTCCCATAGTCAGCCTGTAGTAAAAACGGAGGAAGGACATGCTGTTAGTTGTCCCATGATTTCTTTGCGTACTGTCTTCCACTGGCAATGAAGATAAGGAATGAAAGGGAAAAAAAATGTTGAATTGTTGCAAGCATCAATAACTGACATATGTCTGATCCAGAATGAGGCTGCAATCTTGTACCTACTTACCTGGAAGCAAGCCCCTTTGATTTCAGAAGAATTTATTGCTATGTAAGCTCAAAACTGAACTTTCAGTTTATTCCAGTTAAGTCTTTTTGAAACTGATTGGACTTAAATAGGACATGACTGTCTTTTTTCCATTTCAGTGAAATTATGTGCAGTTAAATTTAGTTTGAACTAACACGTTTTCTCTAGTTATGTCTGTTAATTCCCACTTTATTTATTTATTTTATTTAGAGTTTTTATACCCGGCTCTTCAGCTACAAAGGCTCTTAGAGTCATTCACCAATTGTTAATTTGACAGTTCCTTGCCCTTAGGCTTACAGTCTAAAAAGACATGACGCAAAAGGAAAAGGGAATGGCAGTGGGGAAGGGGATCAAATCCAGCAGATACTGCCAGTTCTTCTCTCCCTCCAAGGCCAGGGTGGTAGCAATTTAGAGAGAGGGCCTTTCATCTTCCTCTGCTAGGCATGGTGGAGCTGTGCCTACCTCTCCTACTCTCCCCTCAAGGCCAGGATGATAGTGGCCAAGATGGAGGGAGGGCCTTTCAACTTCCTTTGGAGTGGCAAAATTGTCACAGTTATGTTTTATTTATTTTTTGCAGGTGTTAAATATTTACTGTCTTTATTATTTTATTATACAGTATCCTGGGAATTTTAATATAAGGGGAGTATAGATACTTTCTAAATAAATAAATGCTGTTGGAGTAGAGCAGGGGTAGGCAACCTTTCCCCTTTAAGGGCCGAGGGACTTCAGCTCCCAGAATCCCAGGAGCTATTGGCCAACATGGGACTATTGGCCAACATGGCTGAGGCTTCTGGGAGCTGAAGTCCCTCGGCCCTTAAAGGGGAAAAGTTGCCTACCCTTGGAGTAGAGGTTTGTGGAAGAAGGGGCAAGGCAATTTTTGTGCAAACATGGTTGATTGGAATAGATTTAGAATGTAGAAAGTATAAAGATTCCACTGCAAGTTACTTCTCTTATTTTTGAGATTGCTTGCACTAAACATTTTTGTATATCACCAAAAAGAAATATTATTTTTGATAGAAGAATGTAATCTATAACCTGTTGTCCTTATGATGCAACAGTATATACTCTGGAGGGGCTCTGTGATCATTTCACAGAGATCTTTGATCTGTAAAACGAACAGAAGGAGTTCAAGCATTCAGCAAGTAAATTAACTATATTTTCTCTGACAGAATGATGTGAGGATAAAGTTTGAACATAATGGGGAAAGGCGGTAAGTATTTGACCTTTATTTTTTTACATACTTCACAACATTTCAACCCCCCCCCCCCAAGTTTGGCTACCTAGTCTAAACTACATCTGATTTTGATTTAATGGTTATTTGAATTTTGCTAACTAAAAAAAATTGAAATATACATTACTACCAGACTATCCTGGTTTATCTCAAAAGTGGAAAAGAAGGGATTTGGTATCCTTTGGAGTATCCCCTCAATTATACAGGACCAGCAAGAGCTAACTCTTCCTAGGAAAGTATTCCCTTCACTCCCAAACTTGCTTGTCTAAAAGCCTAGTAGAAGTAGCATGCTTAATTGCCTGACAACACTATCCTATCATTACAACTTAAATATATTTTTCTCTCTCCCTCCCCCCCCCCTTGCCTTACACTTTGTTCTCTATTTCCTCAGCATCTCCTAGCTAGGTACTAGAGATATCGCTTCATGGGATAGGAAGATAGCTTAGCCTATAGACTTAGTGCCACAGAGCTGAGACAGAATTTGTTTTCTCTCCCGTTCTTTTCTACTAGCCTTTATCTTAGCCTTTTATAATTGATATCAAGTGTTTGGTTGAAAAGGATAAAGTATATTTTAAAATAATGATAATGACACTAGTAAGAAATTCTCTCAAATATGGAAGTCTCATAACTGGTATTAATATAATGATTTGAAATGATCTAATTATGATATTTCTGTCTTGCATAACTCTAATAAAGAGTAAAGCATGAAAAGTTCTGCAACCATTCTTTAATAAGATGGTGTCATAGAACAATGTGATAGTTGAAACATTAATTTCATGAATTCACAGTGCATCACTTTGAGAATATGGTATAAATCTCTCTTTGGGATTATTATGGGGGTGGTGCAAAGAAGTGCAATGGGTATGAAGAATAATGTTCACCTTTCTGTGTACATCAACATTTCTTATAGGTTTAAGGTACTGTTTTAAGCAGAATTTTTAAAAATTCTAATTCTTGGATACCAAAATTTTATGTGCCTGCTTTAAAGAGAACTACTACAAATTTCTAGGCAACCATTATGTTTTTTCTCCAATCCTAATACAGAATGTCAGTAGACATCATGCAAAATCCTGTGCATGGCTACCCAGAAATAAGCCTCACTGAGTTCAGTAGACTTACTTCCAAATAATTACATTTCAGATTACAGACAAAATAAGGAATGTTTGCATGTATTTGCAGTAAATAACATTTTATTGTGTTTACACACCAATCTATCCTATCAGCTTAGAAAAGCTTACACCAGATACTCCTAAATACAAATAGTCCTGTTTCTTTGAGATTCACAGTCAATGAGACAATCAAGTAGTTTGAGGAGCAGTAAAAACAACTAGAATGAAATAAAGTAAAAATGAGCTTATTTCCTCCTCCCAGAAAAATGAAAGCATCCATATCATACCATAAGTAAAGCTCTAAACATGATGCTTGCTGTAAACATAAAAATTTAAATGAAATTTAAAAACAAGAATCAAGCTTATTTATACAAGCAGTCCTAATCAGGAGGTGAGTGGGTATTTAATAAAATGACTGGATGTCTAATGAAATAGTGAGTTGACAGTGACCCAATATGAGCAGTTGGATGCACTGTTCAACAGAAGCACTGTGTTTGGGAACATGTATTGGTTTTTGTTGTTTTTTGTCTTTTTCCTGGGAAACAGGTGTCTTTGAAATGACATAGCAGGGGTGCCCAGTAGGTTGTGCAGTGTGTGTTTTACATACCCACTGAAATGAACAGCTCAATTGTATGCAAGTGGCAATTATGTGGCTATGTAGACTTGCTCTCAAAATGCATTGGTATGTGTTTGATTTCAGCAGAGCTGCCAGATGTAGCCACAAATATTTAAGTGAGGAATGTTCTGTCTGAAAGTACCCAAATACATCAAGATTTTTTTTAAATCCAAGAGAGGATCTCTGCGTGTGTGTGTGTGTGTGTGTGTGTGTAATGTGTTGTTTGTCTTTTATGAAAAATGTTAATGTTGGTGTGATATTATTTAACCAGTGAAAGAATGTTGTAATTTCATTTTAAATTTGGATTGGTTCCTTATTAACATGTAGAAAATGTTGTGGTCACTTAATATTAAAATAACAATAACAAAAAGATAGCAGAAACAAAGAGGGATGCAATGGCTTAATGGTTAAGATGCCAGTTCCAATAATCGGAAGATCGGAAGGTTGGCAGTTCAAGGCCCAAGTGCTCCTGTCACTAATCCCAGCTTATGCCATCCTAGCAGTTTGAAAGCATGCAAATGCAAATAGATAAATAGGTAGTACTTTGGTGAGAAGGTAAACAGCATTTGATGCAGTCATGCTGACCACATGACCACCAGAGCAGTCCTTGGACAATGGTGGCTCTTTGGCTTAGTAACGGAGATGAGCACTGCCCCCTACAGTCAGTTACAACTAGACATTTATGTAAAGGGGCTACCTTTACATTTCCTTGACAAAAAGAGTATATCTAAATAGTTGGATAATATTTTAGTGATTTTTTTCTAAAACTTATGTAAATAAAGAACTCATACTGCAGAACAGATCACTTAATATCAAACTATACTATCACAATTACTACTTCCATATATACATATGTTTATTGGTAGGTGTATGCATGCACAAGTGTGGAGACACACACACACACCATCTCTTTATGACTGAAGAGCTCTGTATATTACTTTCCTTAAAAAATGAATTCTAAATTAAGATATTTATCCTATATGCAATCAAAGTGTTGGTTAAGTCAAAGTAGCCATGTTTGAGTAAAGTCTTCAGTCTACTTTTGTTGTATTAATTATTATGCAAAGTTCATTTTGTTTGCACTATTGATCTCCTGCTGTCCCTCTCCAGGATTATTCCTTTTACCCGACCTGTCCGCTATGAAGATGTACAACAGAAAGTGAAAACAGCTTTTGGTCAACCATTGGATCTCCATTATATGAATAATGAGGTATTAATTTTCACTAGCTGAACCTGTATAACACTTTATTTCCCACTAAAATTAATGATGGCCACATCTGAAGGGAAAATATAGTAGTAGTAGTCTTTCTCAATCCTTCTGAATAATCCATACACATTGAGGAGCTTGAATAGATACTGTCTGGAATATAGGCAAGCTTTTCAAATGGAGTGCTAGTTATGTTAACATAGATGCCAAAATAAGAGCCATCCCTGGAAAAGAATCTTAGAATTTGCTGTTTGTAAATGATAGTTTGATAAGTGATTGAATCTCAGCACATGTGTTGGCTCTCTTTTAAAGCAGCACAGGAGATTGCTATAGATTATATAATTGCAACCTACAGCATGAGGTGGGGTAATTCTTCTGAATTAACTGTATAAGGTTGTTGTAAAGATTACAACTAAATAATACAGAGGAACAACTTTGAACACTTCAAAGTGCTGAAAATGTATTGCAATTTTAATTTCAGTTTTCCCCTCTTACTGACTTTTTTAATTAAAATCAAACTCAGACCAGAGATAATTTTACAATTTTTTGCAGGTTACTGTTTCTGGAAAAAACATATGTAGAGGCCATCTGTGTCAAGGTGATTACAGGAATGTTCCCTATATAGAATGAACACAATCTGAAATATATCATGATATACATATTATAGGCTGATCATAGCCTGAGCTTAAGCATTTTTAAGTAGTTCTTTCAAGAAGTGTATATCATAAAGCAGTGAAGACCATGTACAAATGTGTTGTGCTCTCTCACTATTTAATCCCTTTGGTGCTGGGAGGAATTCAGAGTGTAATGCATCCTTACTAACTGATTTGTTTGTGCTCCTGTTGTGCAGTTATCTATTCCCTTGAAAAGTCAAGATGACCTTGACAAAGCAATAGATCTCTTGGACCGAAGCTCAAATGTGAAAAGCCTGAGAATATTGCTGCTGTCTGAGAACAGAAACCATGTGAGTAAAATCACAGTGTTATGATGTTGGCTGATATTTTCTGCAAACTTTACCAGTTGTTAAGCAGTACAGTGATTCCTAGATTAAATATGCGGAACTTTTTTCAGACCAAAAACAAAATTGGCGACAACAAACATACCAACAACACGTGAGCCACATTCCAAGGTAGATAGGACCACCACACTGTTATTATATGGCCTCTGAAATGATTGCCCAGCCCCCATTCAATCACACACATTTGCTTTTTTCACTCTTGCACAGACATTCATAGGTACATTGTAGTCAAGTCTCATTGTAACTGATAAAAAAATAGTGTTGGGCAGGCATGTTGGGTTAGCCCAACACCAGTGTCTCCTCATGCAACAATTGGGCTTTTAAAGCTGCTTTTGACAGCCATTGATGCTTTTTAAAAGCATCACTCCAGAGAGGAGAGCAAGAGGGGAAACCCCTATCATCAATTACATTAAAAGGCAGCAAAGAAGCTAGCAGGCCAGATATGATGTGCAATGGGGTAGAGATTATCTATCCCTGATCTCATTCACTCACTCACAGTGAGTTGGGTTTTCTGTCCTACTGTAATCAAAGCAGAAACAAATATTTCCACAAGAGCAAGCCTTTAAGGACTACTGCTCCCTCTTTTCTGAGATTTCCCCGTGATCTTGAAATTGTCAAAATATACCTCTTTACAGGAATGGGAAGATTGTTCAAAGACTTGGGGGGGGAACCAAGAAAGGGGCTTCTCAAGTGTCCAGAAACCTTGATAAGAAGAATTATCTTCAAGTCTCTTTGTGTCTTCTTCCCAGTCCTATTCCAGCTCCCAGTCTGTCATGTTCAGCTGACCAAGATTTGAAGAGCCAAGCAAACATCACAGTGAGGTTAACTGACAATTTATTCTGGACTTCAGAAACAGAAGTTGCCACAGACAAATTAGTATCCAAACTGAGTTTCCCCAGACCGATACACTCTTTAAAACCCTTTCTCTTCTAGCCCCCCCCCTTTCCCGACTTGCATACAAGCATCTTGGGATACATCAAAAGGTTCTTTCAAGTGTCCACTTTCCCCCCACTCTGCTATCGCTGGCATCTGCCCCAGGAAAGGAAAGTGCTACTTTGCTGGTCATCAAAATTTGGCTCTAGGAAGTAAACAATGTCATAAACAGCAAACCTCCCCTGTTATTGCCCATCTGTCGCCGTTTGTATTCCATTCGGATTACAGCCCCTTTTCTGATTTGTCTCAAGCATATTCCCCCTCCGTTGCTTGACTCCCTCCCTTTGCGCTCCCCTCTAGTTAAACATAGTGCTGTGTCATCCTAACCAATTACTTCTATTTTACCATATTAAAATATTCATATTAAAATATTGCTATATCAACATATTATAACATCCCCTCACATATTATAATTTCATGACAGATCCATGCACTTCTGTATTCTGACACAATCCTAGGCTCACCTTTTTTCCTATCTCCCTTATCCCTAATTGGGAGGGTGGGAGGGCAGTGGATCATTGTGGGATTTGTTTGGAAAGCCAGTGCACAACAGTGCCTGCTTCTGTATCATGGTGAACCAACCCTCATAACAGAGAGAATGAGGACACACCATCCTCACTCAGCTACCCTCTCCCTGCAACATCAGGAGAAGGGATCCAAGCTAATCTATGTTTGACTCCTCTCCCCCGATATTGTGTGGAACAGGTGACAAGAAATAATTGTGGAAAGCTATAGCCTCTCTAATCTTCATTCATCTCACACCCACACACACACACACCCTCCCAGTGTTATGTTGGGGGGGGGAGACAGCCAAGAGAGAATTGTGGGTGTTCTGTTGCTTCCTCACTTCTTTCCAGCTTCTTCCCACTCTGTTGCTGGTGACCCCCTCCCCCCTTCTAAAACTGCATTGTTTTCAAAGGCCTCTTACAATGGAGAAAAATCCTCCCCCTCAGGAAGAATAATTTAACACATCCCTAATATGTACTTTTAAAAAACCTCTTTGTTCAGGTATTCAAACATTTTTAAATTGTCTTTCAACCTTACGGTTACCAGGACTACAAGCACACATAGCTAAAATAAAATTTCATTGAAACAATAAAAACTCAACATGTCAACAAAACAAAAAAAAGCAGCAGGTCCAGTAAAAGAGAGTTAGTGCCTTGGCAGACAAGGAGAGTTTGAGTGAATGCTGAAACAGTTGTAATATTAATTCCATTTGCACCTGTATTGGGAGGGTATTCTGTTGAATTTTTTTTCACATTTTTTTTTTCTGTTGCTGTTAATCAGACCTACCTAATTTGGGGGTTTGGTTTCTAAATACCTTAGGTCAAGGATACTAGTTCTATAAACCCTCAGAATATTAGTAATAGTTCATCTTTGACTATATGGTTTTAATAATTAAAGGGGGAATACATATGTCTTGCTTAATGCAAACCTTTTTTTCTGAAATACTGAAATATTCTGGTAAAATGGGGCAACTAAGACTACTCAGGTATTTAGCCTCCTCGGGGTTTATCAATCAGAAGTGTACTAAATATTCAGGCACTTAGAAATATTAAAGCAGAGATTGTTGCTGAACCCTGCCAAGGCTAATAAAGGCTGCCTGCAGTTTATCCTGTGCATACTACTTAGGAGTTACACTGAAATGGTCTCACAAGGAGGGACACCTTTTGCCTCCTTTCGTGCAGTGGTAACAAGTGTCAGCTATGGTGACACAACTGTTCACTCTGTGAGAGTTGACTTCAGTTTCACCCACCACTACTGCTGCAGCCCAATAGCTGTTCCTATATTTTATGCCTGTTATTCCTTTCTTCCCTCTCTCAATTCTCTTTTCCATTTCCTTTTTACACTCCTAGATGTTTTTCCTCCCTCAGTTTCCTCCATCAATTCTCTTTTCCCTTTCCTTTTTACATTCCTAGATGCTTTCCCCACCCTCCCCTCCTCCTCCCCGCCTCCCACTTTGTCCCCATAGATGGCATCAGTGGTCTTCTTGTTGGGGAGGGCCCTGTTGTTCCTGGGCTGTGGCCTCCCTTTTTGTCCGTTACCCTTCTGGTCTTACGGGTGAGGGGAGGCTTTGATATGCCTGGGCTCCCAAGACTGCTTCTTTGTCCCTCTGGATGGTAGCGCCCTTCTGGTCTCAAAGGGGTATGCAAGCAAAATAATGCTCAAAATTCTGCAGCATAGACTCCAACCAGAGGTGCAAGCAGGATTAGGAAAAGGAAGGGGCTCTAAGGACCACATTGCAAACATATGATGACTAATGGAGTGCACCAAAGAACTCCAAAAAAGAATCAGTATGTGTTTCATAGACTACAGCAAAGCATTTGATTGTATAGATCACAAAAAAATATGGAATGCACTCAAAGATATTGCGGTGCCACTACATCTGATAGTCCTTATGAGGAATCTGTACCAAAGACAAGAGATCACCGTCAGAACAGAATTCGGGGAAAGAGAGTGGTTCCCAGTAGGCAAAGGGGTCAGGCAAGGCTACATCCTATCACCATACTTGTTTAACTTATATGCTGAAAACATCATAAGAAAAGCAGAATTAGAATCATAAAAGGAGGAGTTAAGATAGGAAGAAGCAACATTAACAACCTAAGATATATGGACGACACCATAACATTAGCAGAAGACATCCAGGAATTGGAACAGTTAATAAGAAAGGTCAAAGATGAAAGTGCAAAGACAGGTCTGATGCTGAACATAAAGAAAACAAAAATAATGACCACAAAAGAAAAACACAAATTCATTATAGACAATGAGGAAATTGAAATAGTTAAATAATTCCCATATCTAGGATCAAACATTGACCAGAATGGAGACTGCAGTCAAGAAATAAGAAGAAGACTATGTATGGGAAGGGCAGCTATGAAAGAACTGGGAAAAATACTGAAGAGCAAAGACATACAACTGAGCACTAAAGTCAGAATCGTTCAGGCCATTGTATTTCCAATTACCATGTATGGACACGAGAGCTGGACAGTGAAGGAAGCAGACAGAAAAAAATTCAACTCATTTGAAATGTGCTGCTGGAGAAGAGTACATGGACAGCCAAGAAGACAAACAAACAGATTCTTGAACAAATCAGACCAGAGCTCTCCTTGGAAGCAAAGATGATCAAGTTGAGACTATTGTACTTTGGCAACATAATGAGAAGACACGGATCACTAGAAAAAACAATAATGCTAGGAGAGGTAGAGGGTAGAAGAAAGAGAGGAAGACCACAAACCAGATGGATGGACTCAATGAGGGGGGTTATGGGCAAGGGCTTGCAGGATCTGGGCAAGGCAGTGGAAGATAGGGATTCTTGGAGATGTCTCATCCACAGGGTCGCCATGAGTCGGAACCGACTCAAGGACAGCTAACAACAATAACACATGGAAGTCACTTCTGTTTTACTTATAAGAGTCTTCATAATAAATGCTGTTCCAATGAGAACAGATGAAGAAGATAATTTGCCCTCCCTCTGCAGGTAGGCAAAATGAATAACAATCTGCCTGCCAATTTTGAACCCTCTCAACTAAAACACAATCTGGGGTTCTATCTTCAAATGGTTAAATTCCAAAGTGTGGAATTCAGGCTGCTCTTCATATTAAGCTTTAAATCTTCTTTTTACCATTCACTTTTTAAGCTGCTTTCAGGTTGTAAACCCCAGCTCAAGACTCCCACAATAATGAAAACTAGAGCTTTTGTCCAGCCCAGAACTGGCATCTACCACTGACTTTTAGTACTGTATGACTAAAAACCCTACAGTACGTGCAGATAACTTTTCAGACCATAGTTTTAATTGCAGCTTAAAACCTCTGTTCTGTTTTTCCTGGGATACATAGCCTTGTGTTTATTTGAAGTAAAATATTAAACCGTTAACTTGAATTTCTATAATCACATTTATCCCC
>CM034710.1:39602451-39628932 GCA_020142125.1 Phrynosoma platyrhinos
GAAAATACGGTATTGCATATATTTCAATTTTACCCTCAATTTTTTTCTGGGGAGGAAACCCAGCAAACATTTTTCTGGCTTCAACATTTCAAGAAATTTTGTATCCTTGTATCTCTGCTTTAAGTCATAATAATTAAGTGGTGGGTATAGGAATAGAACCTCTGCCAGTGCTAAGGCGAACAATAAGAAATACCATTTGGTCACACTTATACATTTTTCAGGGGCTTCGGGATGACCAGTGAGGATACTGAGACCCTGTTGGTCTGGTTTAGCTGTACCTGTGTTCTTATAACTGGAAAGGAGTGTGGCAAAAACCTGTGGAAAAACTGATAACATTGTTCTAATATCATCCCAAGCAGAATTCAAATAAAGCAGGTATAAAGGGACACATTTTATATACTGCACTTCAACTCTCTAACCTGGAGACTAGAAGCATTTCTGCTCTCTTGCTCATTTTGTATTAAGCAGTTCTAAATAATTTCTGTTGACATTTCAAGAATACTCTTGTGAACAGAGAATGGCTATTGTGCTTTACAGCTCCAAGTGCTCCCATCAACTGGAGAAGGGGAAAACTTTTAGGACAAGGTGCCTTTGGTTGTGTGTACTTATGCTACGATGTGGATACAGGCAGAGAACTCGCAGCTAAGCAAGTCCAATTTGACCCAGACAGCCCTGAAACAAGCAAGGTACTTGTGTAACTAAAATGTCATAACCATCAAAGTGCTTCCACATCTTCCTCTGCTAACTAGCTTTAAACCAGGGTATGTGAATCCCGCCTTGTTTGGGCACTGTAAATCATAATATCTTGCTTTGAATATTACATGAACATCAGTGGAGTAGTGAAGAAGAAGTGGACATGCTGTGTAGGCTAGTACAGTGCTAGTTCACCTTAATTCATGGATTAAAGTGAAACACAAATACTACCATAGGAGGTTGGGGTTTGTTTGTTTGTTTTTTTCATTTTTCATAAGCTAATTTGTGGATCCTAAGGGTGTATTATGGTGCTACTATATGTTGTAAAAACTCTATTTTATTATATAGTTTCTGTCATATTTGTAGGCTATTACAGTGATAGACATTGGGGCTGCCATGTTTATGATCCATTAATTTGTTAGTTAAATTGATTAATAAGCACCCTTTATTGACTAAAGTAGCCTCCAAAGAATCAGGCAGCAGTTTGTTTTTTGTATTTTTATATTAATGGAAATTGCATATGTCACTGTCATAAAAGAGGTATTCTACCCTCTCGCTCTATGGCTTGTTCTTGATTTGTTTTTGTTTTTTGTTTGTTAGTAAAAAGCAAGCCAGAGAAGAGTAGCTCCCTTACATTATATGGTAAAATAAATCTCAGAGCATGACTCTTAAGTTTGTTTAGCTGTTCTCACTGCAAGCAGGAATGATGAAATCACAGATCTCTGGCTTATTGTTTTGTGCAAATTTGCCAGAGAGGATGATAGTCTGTAAGCTGAAATTCAACCACTTGTTTGGCTCAGTCAAAACAGGAAACTAGTTTAAGGAACCACACATTTTTCTCAAAACCAGAAACAAAATTGGGGGGGGGGGGAAACAGGGAACATGGACAGAGGAGCAGCTCCAATAAAATATGTTTTGATCAAAATGGGACCATTCTCTCTGAGCCACCTTATGTTTTTCTTGCTTGAAGAGTGCTATTTGTGCAAAAGCCAGCTTGCTCTTTCTTTGAAAGTTAAATTAAATGGCTTTCTCCATGGCTGCAGGAAGTGAGTGCTTTAGAGTGTGAGATTCAGCTGCTGAAGAACCTTCAACATGAGCGCATTGTCCAGTATTATGGATGCTTGAGGGACCGAGCAGAGAAGACCCTCAGCATTTTTATGGAGTACATGCCAGGGGTAAGAGTTGATTTGGTTCTCTAGAAAGCAATAAGTATCTGCTTCTGATCACAGTGGGCTGCAACGTTTTTTGTTTTTTTTCTGAAGTACTCTTCAATACCTTTCCTGTTTTTCATGTGAAGGGTTCTGTCAAAGACCAGCTGAAAGCTTATGGTGCACTGACAGAAAATGTGACCCGGAAGTACACTCGTCAGATTCTGGAAGGAGTCTGTTATCTTCACAGCAACATGATTGTACACAGGGATATAAAGGGTAAGAGGCACCATTGGAGGGAGGATGTTTTATACATGCATGTTTGTGTACCAGTATGCCCTCCTCTGAGATCTGTGTTCCTTTCATGCCCAAAATCTCAGAAGGAGGTAAATGCTTACAGGAAGATATTTCTTAGAGTGCATCCAGAATCCAGACTCTTTTGGACTTGCTGGATAGCTTGGTATTATAGTTTTGGCCCTTGCCATTCCAACAGCAGTCTACTCAACAACTTTCTTATCTTGGAAATACTACCAGTATTTTTTTGCTGTTGGCCCACCCACACCACAGCAATCCACACTTGCTATTGTGCTAATAAGCATGAACTGGAATAATGAATTAGGCAAGTTTAACAACTTCATAAGAATATAGCAAGATTTCTTATGTAGCGGGTGAACTAATTTTTTTTTAAATGGCAAAAGCAGAAAAAGTAGTTAAGGACACAAAATAACTATATCCATTATAAAAAGATGTCCACCACTTTAATAAGAAACTTACAAGAACATACTTGAACAGAGGATATGAGATGTACTTAAAAGTTTAAGCTGACAACCTCTGCTCCTTTACAATAAGCATCTGTGGAAGGGCTGGATCAGAATTATGGTATGAGGTGAGAATTCTAATGTTTTCTAAGAGTCATCCTCTATTCTATTCACACCCAGAGAATTTACTTTAACCAAAAGTATCTCTGGGGCAAATAAACAGGATCAGGAGCCAATTGAAAAATTATTTTCTCTCAGGCTTGATTGGGGTCTCTCACAGTTACTTTGTTTGTAAAAGAAGTTGAATGGACAATTGTCTGCATTTTCTTAATGTAGTTAATACTTTGAGTTATGCCATGAATTGTGATTTGGCCTCTGCTACTTTTTAATGATCAGTAGCAAGCTTTGTGAAAAATTGTCTTATTAGATGCATCCTTAAAAACTTTTGTCCATCTGTAGAGTTAAAAAATATAAATGGTGTCAGAAGCTGTTCCACTTCACAGTCTGCAGAAAATAAATCTGATCAGGGACAAAAAGCAAATGGGAAAGCAAATTTATTTTTCCCATGGTTTGGTTTTCATTGTTTTGTTCTTGTTAGTTGCCATCAAGTTGGCTTACTGTGAACCTATGAATGAGAGACCTTCAAAACATTTATTAACAGCCCTGTTCAGGTCCTGCAAACTAAATGCTATGGATTTTTTGGTGGACTCTATCCACCTGTAATGCAGTTTTCCTCTTTTCCTACTGCTTTCCACTTTCCCAGAGATTTTCATCTTTTCTAATGAGTCATGATGTCTCGTATATCCAAAGTACATATATTGGATTATCTTCCTTTAATATGTGCCCTCTCAATCTTCTATATTTGACTCATGTGCTATATGCCTTCTGCTAGTGGTGAATGGTTGAGTGTATGGTAACAGTAAAATTGCTAAATACACATTCATCCTGGAATCAGTTTCTTTCAACCCTAGTCTGTCTTCTCTTCCTGCACTTACGTAAAAGCTGCTACTATACTTCAAGGATCTGTATGAGACCTGGTCATTGCAAACTGAATGAAAACTGCAGGCTGTATATCTGGATTTTGAATTATGCACTGTTTGTTTTTGTTTTCTCCTTTCTTGAACTCAGGAGCGAATATTCTCCGTGATTCTGCTGGTAATGTGAAGCTCGGGGACTTTGGAGCCAGCAAACGGCTACAGACAATCTGTATGTCTGGGACTGGAATCCGTTCAGTCACAGGCACACCCTATTGGATGAGTCCAGAAGTAATCAGTGGGGATGGTTATGGAAGAAAGGCTGACGTCTGGTAAGAAGCTTTCTATTGTGATGTTGGTGCTTTGAGCTCCATAAATATTTAAGCTTAAGAGGGAGTTTACAGGGCAAAACTTCCATAGCTTACCACAGGGGTGGCCCTCCACCTGTTGGACTGCACCTTTCATCAGGCTGAGCTAGTATATCTAGTGATGAGAGATGGTGGGAGTTGCAGTCCAACAATATTTGAGCATCCACCAGCCCCTTGTCCCTGTTTTCAAGAATAAGGTATGAAGCGTCTGTATATTTCCCCCCCTGTCCTCATGATCAGCTCTCTTCATCAGTGGTTTCCAACCTTTGGTCCTCCAGGTGTTTAGGACTTCTACTCCGAAAAGCCCAGTCAGCTTGGCCAACAGTCAGGAATTCTGGGAGGTGGAGTCCAAAACATCTGGAAGGCCAGAGTTTGGGAACCACTGCTCTACATGACTTAGACTATGATACATGTTTTGTACTTCTGCATACTTCAGGGTTCACCTGGGCATGGTGATGGTAATGACGGTGTTAGGAGTTGCCATGGCTTCAGGGTAACTGCTAGACAGAAATCTGATGCATTTTTGTAAATGGAGCATATTCTGTTCTCCAACTGTAGACTTCTGTTTGCCTTCCACCTTCAGTGTGGCTCATGAAAGGGATGCTGTCATCAGTTGTGCACCACCTCCATAGTGATGGTGGCTATTTTTAGGATTAGAATTTTCTACATCTGGAGGCCTAAGAGTAGAGTGTGTGTGTGTGTGTGTGTGTGCCAAAGTAAAACAGAACTCTTCCCCTGGCATCTGGCCCATCTTTACTTGATGGCGAAATGTGTGGGCTGCTCTGTTATGGGAAGGGGGGGTACACATTGTTTTCTTATTACATGTTAAATTTCACAGTGAAACAGGATTCCTATTCAGTACAGATCCAGTACATGATTTGAGCAGTAGGCATGGTCAAAGTGTTTTGTTTCGTTTTTATTCAGGGGGTTGTCATGTGGTTCATGGGGATACCCAAATTGTTCAGATGATAGAAGTAAATCTCAGACATCTAAGTACTTTTGCTAAAATGACCACATTTCATCTCTCATGTTACTAAAGCTTCCCTGACTTCTAAAATAATAGATTCATGGTGGTATAAGCTTTTCTGTGTACATTTCTAGGAGCCTTGCCTGTACTGTTGTGGAGATGTTAACAGAGAAACCACCTTGGGCAGAGTATGAAGCCATGGCAGCCATTTTCAAGATTGCAACACAGCCAACAAATCCCCAGCTGCCTTCTCACATATCAGAAACGTGCCGAGATTTCCTCAGGCGGATCTTTGTGGAAGCCAAGCAAAGACCTTCAGCTGAAGAGCTGCTCCAGCATTCCTTTGCACAGCTCCCATACTGAATCCTCTCCCTCTCACTGCAAACAGCACTTCTCTCTGAGGTTTGACACTCAACCTTCTGAAGAATCTGGACAGCAGCTATAGCAAAGTGTCAACTCCAAAGGCTGGCCCAGCTTTGTTATTTGCCTAGAAAAGCATGGTGTGAGAAGAAAGCAAGGAGTCAGTTGCTTTTAGGTTGATACCTTTCAGCTGTTGTGCATCTACATCTCTGCCCTTGTTGGTGTGCTGACATGATGCCATGATGTGCCTCCATAAGCTGGAAGCAGTCTGGGAACCATCTTATTTGAATGTAGCTCTGTGCCAAAAGCTGGACCAAAGTGGAAGGCGAAGATTTATCATTTGTGGTAACAGCTAAGACCCAGAACTGTGTGTGTTGGGATTATGTTTTCATTCTGTTTCACAATTCCCCAAGACCTTCTCAAGTCAAGTGCCACAGAAAACATGCACTTCAATATTATATATAATAATAATTATATATTTTTCTTAAGTATTCAGCATCTGAAAGTTTTCAGAAAATATTGATTTAGAAAAACGTGAATAGTATTGTTTTATAACGATGAACTGAAGAGCTGGGGGCAAGGTGTTTTGTTCCTTCATTATGTTTCTTTTTCTTTACTTTTATCCATTTCTTATCCAAATGTCTGGATGATGAAATAGGGGGTTCCAATGGAACACAAGCACAATGGGGCCAAAGCAGTGAAGGCTCCTTGTATGAAACAAGGGAATCAAACTTTTTTTTTTTTTTTACTGGGCTGTTTAAGGTGCAATTCATGAGTGTGCATTCTGTGTCTATGCAATAACTGTGTGCTAACACAGAATTTAGTTATCTGGCACAAAACTCAGAATCCTGGGACTCAATAATTTTAACTTTTTTATTTATTTTTTAACAAATTAAATCAAGTTTCTAATCTTTATAGCTACAGAGAAACTATAAATGCTGAAAATATGGAAGGTGCCTTGTGACTTCCCAGAAGCCACAGGATACTGAGCGGTTGCTAGTTCGGGCACATGTTCAGTGTTCCCTCCAGCAGTAGCAAAAGCCAAATGATCAAACCCAAGTATATATATGAAATGTTATTTTATTTGCATAATTTATTCAAATCATAGAACTTGCCATTGTATGGATTATTTTAGCACATGCACTCAAATGATGGGGATGATTGTGAAAAATGCCTGGCATGCATGTGTTTCCCCATGTGTAGCTGTTGTTGGCAGCTGAGGAAAGCACTCTGCATTAGAGAACCACCGCTGCAGCCATCCCATGAAAGTATCCTGACTTGCATTGTAAGACATTGGACTCTTCTATGCCTCTATTTGATGGCCGCTTCCACCCTTCTGCAGAACAGCCACTAGTGCCATACTTAACATTGTTGCCAGCGCTTCTAAGCAAATAGGATTTCATTGTTGCTAAGATTTATTTCAGGGAAAGGCGAAACGCTGAGCCGAGACAGAGGACCTCTGTATTCCATGCTGAGCGGAGTCATATTTAGGCATCTGTTAAGAGTTCTTTGTTTTTCCCATCAGCAATTATTAATACTGAATTGTCAGCATACACTTGGATGGAATCATTTTTTCAGTGGAACTTTTGTGATCTGAGCCAAACAGGCAATTTGAACATATAAGCAAAAGTTCTAATTATGACCATATATAAAGAGTAAGACCTGCTAGTTTCAAATGCTGGATTAATTCTTGATCAGGAATCTTGGCATTGTTTTCTAAGGAACACCTGAATAATTTAATTGGGTGCAGTCTGGGTGTCTCCAGTGAGATTCCATTCTTTTAAGCTATGAGCTGCTAACACAAATATTCTTGTTTGTCCTATAGAAGTTTGTACTTAGAACTAAATATGTTCACACAGGGCCACTGTAAGGTAAGAGCCATCCTTTAGGGAACTCATGTATATTCCAGTTCTATTTAAAGTTTCAAGATCTCACTTCCTAGGATAGATGAAGGATGTAACCAATGTGTTATGCTGTAAACTCATTATGTTTTCGCCGTCTGCTCTTACTACATTTTGGCCACCCATATTCCAACTAAAGTCCCTTTAATTTGACATCATCTTTTCACAAGATCAGTCAACTCTTGGTATTTTGCAAAGTTAGGTTTACTCCCATCTGTCAACATTTTATGAAAGTTGCTTCAATCACAAGGTGGCAACCTAAACAGCTGTTAATAAGAGCAAGAGTAGAGCTAGTGAGGTGTATTTGTTTGAGCATTGGACTGTGACCCTGGAGATCAGGGTTTGAATCCCCACTCAGGCATGGAAACCCACCTTGGGCAAGTCACTCTCTCTCAGCCTCAAAGGAAGGCAAAGACAATGCCCCTCTGAACAAATCTTGCAAAGGAAATTCTGTGATAGGTTTACCTTAGGGTTGCCCCAAGTCAAAAATGACTTGGAAACTACACACCAACATAAACAGTGCTTCCAATAGACCAGAAGAAGTATCTTTAAAACAGAATGCAGTTGAAGTGGATAAAATGCATCAACGATGAAAAGTTCCTGTCTTCTGCCCCCAACCTTGTAGCATGGCAAGGTGTGAAGCCACTATCCAGGTATAGTTGGGCTTGGCAGAACATTGCTTTAAAATAATGCTGTTTTGTGGTGGGTTGCACAAAGATCAAGGGAGAATGACTTGTTCTCAGTTCAGCTCAGCTGAGATCCAAAAAAGCAGCAGTTTTTCTTACCTCACATGCCAGTATCCTTTGTATATCTTGAAGACAACTTGAGAGGTTAGAAGGTATACTGCCCTGAAATATCTCTGCTCTCTTGTAGTATATCCTGTGATTAAGCAAATACCCAACAGCAAAGGTCTTCCCTCCACCTCTATCCAAGAATGTGATCATGTTGGCTTGGCTGCCCATTTGTATGATACACTCCAGTACCTGGACCCAGGCTGCTGATTCAGCATAAGAAATAAGCCAAAGCATTACATGTATGGATGCACTTTTACAAATGTATTTATATCACTATTTGTTAAGCTCTTTACATCATGTAAGCAAATTGTGATGTTTCATACTTTATTTATATCTAATTTGTTGATTTTTTTTATAGATATGTACAGCAACTGTTATGGGATGGGGAGGGAGGAAATTGAAACCTTTATGAATTTGAAAAAGGGGAAGAGAAGCAGCTGGTTTTGCAAAGAATTTCATAGTTTTATAGTTAAGATGTGTCAAGCCCAAATGCCTCTTTGTTTTCTCACTGATCTGTTGGGGAGGGAGGGGGAAGATGTTAATTTTGTTTTATGGAAATAAGAAATCAATTGCAGTATATAACCCCAAGGATGCATGTGTGCTTAGGACTATTATTTTACATGCTATGTTTAGGATGTATTTGTAAAATGCAATTCTAAACTAGTTGCTGAGATCTGCAAGATAAGACTGTTGGCTTTATAACAGATGATCCGTAAAAATCAATGCATTGCTACTCAAACCATTATGGAGAAAGAAAGGGATTTGTCCATTAAATTATATATAGGCCTCTTAGATGTATTTTGATATGCTGCTTATATGTAAGTTCTGAATACAAGAACATAGCTTTCTTCATTAGCCTCACTACCCCTGTACATGCAGGTGTCTCTGTAAAAGGAAACAGATATTGAGGAATGATCTTCATCAGTAGAGATGTCTCTCCTTTGCAGAGGTGGCTGTTCTTCAGATGTACAGAGGGTGACAAGATGAACAGGCAAAGCTAGCATGCTCATCCCCATTTTCCTCCTCAAGGTCAGAGCTTACATATAAAGAGAGCAACCAAGTGGGGCTGGAGTGCAGGTCTACTCATGTTAACTCAAAAGTAAGCCACCTTGAATTCAGTATTTATTAAAAACAATTGACGACTTTCTATTGGGATGTATATTCTTGCCCAACTGCTTCCAGTCAGAAAGTCATTTTCTTTTGTATTGGAAAGTCATAGAGTTGGAAGAGACCTCAAGGGCTATCCACTCCAACCCCCTGCCATACAGTAACATAGAATTAAAGCACCCCTGAGAGATGTCCATAAAGCCTCTGTTTAAAAACCTCCAAAAAAGAGACTTCACCACTCTCCGAGGAAGTGTGTTCCACTGTCAAATAGCTCTCACTGCCAGGATGTTCTTCCTAATGTTGAGGTAAAATTTCTTTTCCTCTAGTTTGAATCCATTGCTCTGGGTCCTATTCTCTGGAGTAGCAGAAAGCTAGCTTGCTCCAGCCTGTCATCCCTTCAGATATTTAAACAGGGCTATCATGTCACCTCTTAACCATCTCTTCTTCAGGCTAAACATACCCAACTCCCTAAGTCTCTTCTCATAGGATATGGTTGCCAGACCACCTTTAGCCTGTTTGAATTCTGTCATAGGCTGCATCCTCACTGCAGAAATAATCCAGTTTGACGCTTTAACTGCCATGGCTCAGTGCCATGGATTTCTGGGAATTGTAGCTTGTGGCAGCAGAGTTGGCAGAGAAGACTAAATGTCTCACAAAACTACAAGTCCCAGAATTCCAGAGCATGAAGCCATGGCAGTTAAAGTGATGTCAAACTGGATTGTTCCTGCAGTGCAGATGCAGCCTTAGACAGTTTGTGGCCTTCTGAGAGTCTTTCTTGCAGTTTTGCTTTCAGTGAACATTACTAGGCATTATGGGTGTAGGTCAGAAAGAAAGTTCGCAAGAAGATAATTTGCAAATTTTCCCTAGTGGAATCGAGTGAGGAAACAAAGATGACAGTGTTTGGGCTTGGCATGACGATTCTGTACACTCCAGGTTCACCCAGCAGTATTCTGCTAACTGCAGCATTATATCCTGGTTATTGCAGGAAGGAGTGCCATATTAATGTCTGAAGGAGCTCTTTCCATTGAAGAAAGCTACTATTGCCAAACAAAATTTATCTCATCTCTTAAGTGTCTCCTAGCATGTTATGTGGATTGGCTTAATTTCCAATCTCTGGACAAAGTTTCAAAGAGAGAAAAAAAATCTACCCCAAAAGGGGTATATCTGGTTGCTTATGTTTGCATATGACCTTGGTTGAATGTTACAGTTTGAGGTTGGGTTTTAGAGCCCGACCTTAAGCAGATAGAAGGTATTCATATGCCAGTATGATTCTATAATTTCCACACTAAGGCAGTATAGAACCGAGCTGGGGGACCTATCGTCCAATTGATGTTGGGCTGTGGTCATCCTTAGCCAAAATAGCCAGCGGTGGTGATTATTGGAAATGGGGTTCAGCAGCATCTGGTGGACCACATGTTCTGGTCTACAGGGTCATTGAGAATATGAAGTAAAACCCACAGAATCTTTAAATGTCCTGTAGTAGAGCGAGCTTTTTTTTTTCTTTTTTTTTTAAGATTCATAACAAAGAAATAATTCTTTTGTCAGCAGATCTGGGCAGTTTGCAATCCTAATGAACCTGAAGTGTACAGAAGACCTTAAACCACTTGTGTCTTTCTAATTTTTATAAATACCTATGCTGACCAGGACTTGCAGTGCAAAGCCAGGCCAATGTATAACTTTTATTTACAATAAAATATCATTTTCAGTTGTTATTTATAAGGTTTTCTGTTTCTGTCAGTGGATGCTTGGCTTTTCAGATGCATCTTGAAAAACCCACATTGTATCTGCTGCATGAACTTACTACAGTACTGAGTTTAGTCTACCATTTATCTTACCAGAATTTCTTACCTTTAGCATGAATTTCCTACCTATGCTGTTCCTACTCTATGAAGTGGAAAGGATAAGAATCCAAGTGTCCCAATCTTAGAAGAGCAGCTAGGATGTCTGTCACCTGCTAAAGACATTATATGGATCATCCTGCTTAACGCTCTTGTGAGCAACATCCAGTTTCCTCGGATGTTACCTTTGAAAGATCATGTCAGAAATTAGAAGGTGGAATATAGCTACATTTCTAAATGGTGCTTGATCTAAAGGTGAGAACTTCCTATAGTCTAAGACATTCTATTTGATTCTTTTGTCTGCTCTTTCTGCACATTTTAGAATACACATAAAGACTCTGTCATTGACTTGTTTTTGTCCTCCAAAACTTTTTTTAAAGCTGCTAAAAACTGTCTATAGTGCAGGCAACTTGGCAACTGCAAGGGTCAATAATGGCATCCCTCCTCTCATGGGCCCTGGAGAACCACAGTGCCATGTCACCATCCTATTTCCTTTTTTAAAAAAAAATACATTTTTGGCCATAAAAGCAGGCACTCACACAGTGTCTAGACAACTGTTGGCTGTTTCTGGCCATTATCATCATGTGGGGTTTGGTTTAGGCCCACAGACATGTTTTTTCCCAGTCAGGACTCACTAGATGGTGAGTTTCTGCCTAAAACAGGGATGGGGCACAAAAATGGTCTTGGGGGCAGTATGTGGAGTCATATTCCTGCTGTAGTGAATTGCCTCCATATTGCTGTTGGTGTTGGGTTTTAGCTTTTCTTACAATTAGGAACTTTTGACCTTTGATTTGTTATATATATGCAATTTTGATTTTAAATTAACTAGCTGTGTTTCCACACCACAAAATACAGCACTCTGATGTCACTCTAATTGCCATGGTTCTATCCTATGGAATCTTGAGAACCATAGTTTCACGATGTATTTATTAAGCTTATCGCACGGCACTTAAGGAATGGGAATGAAATGGAACAGGGCAAAAACGCATGTTACTCGACAGAACGCCACCGATGCTACCAGGAGTCCCTAAGCCGTTCCCCAAGCGTTCCTGGCAGCCGATTTTTGAAGAACAGTTCAAAATCATTCTTCAAAATCGGCTGCCAGGAACAGCTGGGGAACAGCTTGGGGACTCCCGGTGGCATTGGTGGCGTTCTCCTGTCCAATTACTTGTTTTTGCCCCATTCCATTCCTTTCTATTCCCATTCTTGTAAGTGCCATGCGAAAAGCTTATAGAATTCACTGTTCTTTTAATGAGATCACACCAGCATTTCATGTTTTGTAGGAAATCTTTTCAAATATCAGAGGTCAAATTGTAAATTTCACCTCCCTTGTCAAGCCCTTTCATAAAATGACATGAAGCAGGAAAGACTCAGAAAACTTATATTACAAAAATAAAAGAGCAGACAGCGCAACTCTGGACACAATACCACGAGTTTGTGCTTCAGCTTACCACATACCACCGAAAAAGGCAAATATAAAAGAGAAGACAATGAATGTTTCCCCAAGATTTAAGGCTGAATGGACTGAACCGAGCTGATGAAAACCAGGATACAAAGGTTTGGAATCCCATTTCATGAACCAACACATGTGTTTTTTTGTGTCCAAACTGGACTGGCATGCACATTTCAGTCATTGTTGTAGCACACCCACCCTACGTTCCCTCTTATCCAGGAGTGCTATTTACCTTTAACCATAACAGGGAAATTAAACAACACAGCTAAAGTGCTATGATTCCATTTTAACTGAAATGGCAACATCCTTTGAAAGTCTGGGATTTGTAATTTGATGAGGCATGATTAGAGCAATCTGGCTGAGAATTCTAAATACCCATTCCTAAACAGCAAATCCCAGAATTCCATAGGATGTTACCATGGCAGTAAAAGCAGTATCATAGCACTATAATTGTGTGGTGTGAAAGGATCCCAGGAGAAACAATATAACATTGGACCATCTAAAGAAACACGTATGTTCTTATCCCACACTTGATTAAAATGTCCAAACCAGAGTTTGTGCATTTTGTGTGATCTCTGCAGCAGAAGTGCACCATCCCTTCTACCAAAAAAAAAAAAATGTGGGCTAATCTTGGGGTATTTAAAGAAGAGAAATGGAAACACATTTTGACCAAATGAATGATCAAAATTCACTGTTCCCTGCCTCAAAGCCTGCTGAAAAAACTTCCTTGGCCTAATATGTAAGGGTATAGAAAATAGTACCTTGGCATTTTCCCCAGTCTAGGCTATTCTGTGGAAACTTTGGGTTGTTGGTAGGGTATGCAAGTGGAGAATAGGATGCTTGTACGTATTGTGATACACATGACAAAGCACAATAAGGATGGATTTTGGATCAGCAAGTTGTACCAGTTGTACAGTTGTAGGTAGTTGTACAGTTGTAGGTAGTCTGTCCAAAAAGGGTAGATTTAATAGTCCCAATATATTTCTTGCATCACTAGTATGGCCTGTGCCCCAACGAGGGCAGTGGTTTTGTACTCTTGCAAGAGTTGCACAACATCTCTACTCCCAGTACCATGTGGGCTGTTTCCAGGGTTCTTGGATCTTCTCAAAGCCCAGATAACCAAGCAACAGAAAAAACCATGAAAACCAAGAAAACCCATCCTCTATTCCTGCTTTGTCTTGCCTGCTCCCAGCAACCCTTGCAAGGACCATGACTTTTCCATCAGCTCAGTTCATCCCCATGTCAAGGCTCTCAATGTGGGGAAATAGGGGCTCATGGGTCATGCTGTATCAGTTCCGCTCTCCACCTCTTTCTGCAGCCAAAGCTGCTTGTGCTGCTTGCGGCCAAAGCCCTCATCATAGTTGCCTTTGCTCTTGAACAGTTGTTGGAAGTGTGGTTTGCAGTAGAATTCCCCATGAAGAGCTGCATAACTACCCAAGCTGAAAGGAAGGAAAAGACAGGTTAAGATCCACTAGGTTCTGAAGACATGCAGTTTCCCAAAGTGTGGAGGACAGCTACTATAGAAGGCGGGTGGCTGAGCTAGGAAAAGAAAGGCCCCCTGTTTGTATCACTTCAGCTGGCAGTATGACTCTCCTCAATCTCAGGTACCATCATTCTCCTCTGCCTGTGGGAGCTGCTGGTAAAAGAACTTACACATTTTATGTTCTTGGAATACAACTCCCAGAATCTACCATCAGCCATGCCATATGGGAGATTTTACTGTTGAGCCACTACGTCACAAATTTATAATCCAAGAAGGTAACTTTGCTCAGTTGATCACATAGGAGGCATCAAGAGAGCAACCTAAGTATTATAAAAGACTAAATCCTACTAATCTCATGGAACAATGAGACAAGATTAATTTGGCCAAAGCATTTGTCAATTCCTGCTGGAAGAATAATTTTACATTAGCTTTTTTTATTATTATTAACAGGGAAGCCTTAGCACACTAAGAATTTCCTTTAATTAATTCTCTTTTTCCATGGTTTTATTTGTTTTAGTTCCAGGGGGCCTATTTGTTAAGGGCTGGGGGGAAATCTCAGAAGAATTTATAAGGATTTCTTGCATCAAGATGTTTTCTTTTTTAAAAGGGGGGGTCCCTATTCAGCTGCTTTGGATGCTCTCCCTTAATTGCAGGACACACAAAATGTACTGAGATGCATCTACATGATACCCCTTTATCAGTTAGTTACCTAACAGTACTTTCTCAGTGCTGATATTCACAACTACTTCAAGGTGAAACAAACATGTATGTATGTGCCCTCCAGATCAAATCTTTCCCCATCTGACCTGTGATCAGGCTTTGAAGCAGCTGCCACTAATGAAAGGAATATTTCCTCTATCTCAATCCTATATTTTGGATAGACATCTAAGTAGCACCCAGTACCTAATGCAGAATCCAAGGAATATAAGGTATCATATAGAAACAAAACAGGTTTCTCATCAAACCAACACTATGGTTGGCAACTTTCTGTGACACACATAGGCACAGGTATGTCTGCTATTAAGGTCAGAGTGAAGCTACTATCTAGGGTAAGGTGGCTAAAGCATAGCACCCAGATGTGGCTGGACTACAGCTCCCATCCACTCTAGCCAAACATAGCCATTGTTGTAAAGCAAAGGGGGTCATCCTTTGCCCACCCCAGACCTGGGGAAATGCCCTGACTTCTCATATCCTCTGCACCTCCCCTGCCCCGTCAAAAGCTCTGCTTCCCTCACCTTAGCTTGGTGCGGCAGTGCTTGCAGCAAAAACAGGAATTATGGAAGACAAATTTATCAGCCACCAGGCGCTCCATGGGATAAACAGTTTTCTGACAGGCACTGCAGGTCTCCTTCACTTGGGCTTTCAAGCTGAATGACTGAGGACAGCAAAAGGCAACACATATGAAGGTAGAAGGAAACAACAGTATTATATACCCATTACTATATATTCCTGGCATATAGATAATACACAAGCTTCTCTTAAAACAGAGTTAAACCCTTCACCTCTCACTATCACAGAGCTGCAGAGATGAGGGAAACTTAAAGCTATAGCCAGTGGCTTAATTTTATCAATTAAGTGGGTGGGTATAAAAGCACTTTTGTCCTGGCTCCTGACCTCCATGTGGCTACACCGGGGTGAGGAAATACATTCTGGAAAACCTTGGTGTATTCTTGATTTATTCAGTGAGCTCTCATTACTGAAAACAGGTACTTTAGTGGCAGCCCACAGCAAACAACCCAAATGTTAAACAGTGGAATATAAAGTACAGAGAGAGCCAGCGTGGTGTAGTGTTTTGAACTTTGGACTACAAGTCTGGAAACCAGGGTTCAAATCCACACTTGTCCATGGAAACCCACTGGGTGACCTTGTGCAAGGCACACTCTCATCCTCAGAGAAAGGCAAAGGCAAACCTACTCTGAATAAATCTTGCAAAAAAAAACAAAACAAAAAAAAACCTCTGATAGGGTTGCCTTAGAGTTGCCATAAGTTGGAAACAACTTGAAGACACACAATAGCAATAAAGTACAGGCTTTGGGAAGCAAAGACAGCCCAGCTAATGGAGGGGGAATTGTTTGCAAACACCTGGTGGTTAGACAACACATACACAATCACTGCTTTACACATATGTGTGCGTGCACACACGCATGTGCCTTCTCCTCCCCAATAAGGTCTGGATTACAAGGGGTAAATTATATCCCAAAGGGGAAAATATGATTGATTCATAAAAATATGTGAATACATACTAAGGGGCAAAAGAAGGGTGTGCACAAAGAATTTGGAGAAAGGCTCATATAGATCACAGCATTTAAGCTTATTATTTTCCTTCTACTTTGCCAATATAGTGCTACATTTTTTTAACCATTTATTTATTTATTTTGGGGATGAACTGGAAACTAAAACAACATATAAAGTGGAGTATCATTTGTGTTTTTAATGCTAAGGTAACCTGTGACCGTGAAAAAGCTACCCCACCTGGGGTCAAACAGCTTTCTTGGGCAAGATGTGTGATTTTCACTGGGGCACACAAAAAGGAGCTAATGATTTTCATTGGAATTGTAGCACCTCTCTCTTCCCTGTCCCAGTCCTGATCTCTGTCCGAAGCTGGGGGTTTTTTTACCAAATTTTCAAGAAATAATATGGAAGGCATTCATGTCATTCATATTTTGTCTAGCTTGACCCTTGGAGGGGACAATTACTATCTTAAAAGACAGTAGAGGGCACCTTCTCTTTCCATGACTTCTCTGGCCCCAAGCTGAGTTTGAAAAAGGAAATCAAGGAAAGATTCACAGAGGTTGGCGTAACTTGCAGAATGTGTGCCTGGAGTGAAATGATCTTGCTGTGATTGCTGTCACAATCATATGACATCTGTTCTTTGAAAATGCATAAACAAAATTACATAAACAACAGGATATAGGAATATGACCTAAAGGTATAGCGCTATTTACTTGAAGAACTATAAAAAGATGTAAAAGCTTTAAAGACTGGACCTAGTCAGCAAGTAGGGTAAGAAGAGTAAAGGAATTTATGTACTATAAAACGCATTAGAAATTCTAAAGAATAATGAAATAATAACAGGGTTGCTTTCCTGCTCTGATGCATGATCAAAAGGATTTGAATTGATCTAACACATTCTTAGAATGCTAATTCTGATAAAAAAATTCTCATTTCTTACAATGGAAGCAAAGGACTAATGCTCAAGCAAAAAAAAAATTGTATGACCTAAATATACCGAGGTGGGGGAACTAAAGGGTAGCAGGGGTTGTCTAGGACACAGATCATCAAAGTGCAGAATTTTCTAAACAATTTGCTGCCTAGGAGATAAATGAGATTACAGAATCCAGTAAAAAACAAAAAGTATCTAGCAAAACATCTTGGTTCACACAGCAGGCAAACCAGGGCATTCTGGATGTTGTAGTCCAAAAAAAGCTATTTCTCCAAGCTTCGATGGAAAGGCAATGGCCTCCCTTGCCTCACTGTGTTGTTCCCCTGCCCGCACATGTGGCATTCAAATGAGCAGAGCAAATACAAAAGTTCCACATGTGAAAAGTCTTCAATGTCTCACTCTGTACTGCTAGAAATTCAGGGACTGAAGAAAGATTGAGGGGGCAGAATTCCCATAGCTACACCTTTACTACATATATGCATCCATTAACAAACTCAATAGCATTGCCACCCCCATGTCACTCAGTCTGAGGGGCATGGCTGCTAGGGGCATGGCCAAAACACCACACTAACCCCTTCTCCTTCCCCTGGGGGAAGCTGGGCAAGGACCGTCAGCACTGGTTCCCTGCAGTGGCAGCCTCCTCACGAGGTGCTACTGCCTCCATGAGGAATCAGGGCCGGGGGGGGGGGGCTCAGCATTGTCCTTCCCTGCAGTGGAGGCAGCTGCTCACAAGGAAACACTGATGCCACAGGGAAGCAAAGCTGGGAGTACTTGCCCCTCCCCTTCAGTGGGAGGATGGCCCAATTGGGTGTCACCCCTCTTCTGGGGTGTCACCCAGTGAGGACCGTACCACTGCACTGCCCCCCCCCCAGCAACTTCACTGAACAAACCTATTCTCTACTAACATGCAAGAGTAGCTGTGTTGGCCATTTAGCAAATTCAAACAAAAATCCACCAAACTGTGCTAGCTTTATTGGCCAACCAAAATGCACAATATACTTGTTGCAAGCTTTTGAAGCTCCACTAGCTTCTTCATCAGGCAAGATGTTACAAAAAAATTGGTGATGTTAGTCAGATGCCTGCATTTTGATGTTTCTGTCCTTAGTTAAGATGGTAAGTGGAGGGTATCTTTTGCAGGCTGGCCCCTCCTCCTTCCATCTATGTGACAACTGGAAGATTTGCAAAGTCCAGGAAATTTAAAGTCCATTTACATCTCAACAAAGACCCCTCTCTGACCCCCTTCTTGCAATCCAATATGCCTCCTTTCCTATGAGGTCACAGGCCTCTTTGTAGGCAGAGGACAAAGGATTCCTCAAGGAGTCTTCCTCTACTACTCTTCGTCTACTCTACTACCACTTCGTCTAATTCACCTTTAAAGACATCCAAGTTAGCTTCTTGTGGAATATTTGTGGTGCTGTCAACAAGGAACCTTCCAACAATCCACCAACAATTTCACTGGGTAAAGTTCAAGATTCAGTTGATCAATAACATGCTCAACAAACTCAATGAGATGATCATTGGTGGTGGGATGATGTTCATCTTCCTCAAAGTGCTCAAGAACATGGAGTTTGGCAACTCTTTGTTTGACAAAGAAGGATCAAAAATAGTCAAGGACCTGATGGCCAAGGCAGAGAAGAAAGGTGTGCAGATCAACTTGCCAGTTGACTTCATCACTCTCAGCAATCAGAGAGTGGTAGAAACCCCTCTCTTTGTCTGTCCACAAAACATGTTTTTTAAACACTCTCCTTATCATCTTGCTGGCATAAAAAGCCCAGACATTTGAGTGAATACTTATAGAGATGATGTACCAACTGTATAACCAGCTGTATAACTTCAATTTTAAAATGGGGAAATCACAAGTGTAGACAAGAATAGCTGTGCATCTGGAAGGACATTACCATACTGGGATTTTTAGCACTTTCCATATAATCCCTACTATGGAATTGATCTTTTCACAGCTGCCCCACATATTTTAGACATTTTATCTGAGTAATCTATCGCAATGCCAAGATCTTTCCTGATTAGTCACTGCTGATTCAGATTCATCAATATACAGTAGATGCAAAATGGGGGAGGGCATTTTGTATAGGAATGTGTGTGTGTACTTTCTGAAATGTCTATCACCTAACACTTCCTTATACAGTGCACTCACCCCAAGCGTGGACTTGCCATTCGTGGTTTGAGTTTCCATGGATGGCAAGCCCCAGCTTTCTCAATGGGTGCACACACAGTGTCGCAAGCGGGAACGTGTGACCATTGAAAAGTTTTTTGGAGTTGTATTTGTATGGAATTTTAATTGCTGTAAGCCGCCTCAGTTGTTTGACAGAGGGTTGGGATGCAAATAATAATAATAATAATTAGAACAGGATTTAAGATCTTGTGTTTTTTTACTATCTGCAGCGGGGTCCAGAATGGATCCCCCGCAGATAGTAATGGTGCACTGTACTGAACTGTATCTGCAATTTAGTGCTCACTCATCCCTTTTGAAAAGATCTTTTTAGAGTTCATTGCCATCTGTATTCATTTTTAATATTCTGAATGATTTGGTGCATCCACAAATTTTGTAATTACAACCACAAATCATTTATGAACAATGACCAAGTTAAATAGCATAAGTCCCCTCCCTCCACTGAAAACTGTTCATTGATTCCTTTTGTTTAAGTAGTCACTAATCTATATAAACAGTCCTCTTCCAAGAAACAGAACCATTTGGAGAAAATCTGTAATTTTTGGTGACCCAAAAATGCATTTCTCAACCAAAGGAATGGGTCACCTACTATTAACATCACTATAATCTCTATCTCCCTGATTTTTTTCTCCCTCTCAAGAACTTATTTGGAGCATTTGGCTGGAGCTGTGCACAGTTATGTCCCAATGCTTTGTTTATAAATAAATAAAGGGTGAATCAAAAGCAATGACAGACAAGAAGGAAATAGGGAAAGACAAAAAGAAAACAGTTGCATCCTGGTTAAAACCAATTACTGACATATAATTAAAATATGTGTCCCCTTGACTTTGCAGGTAATTTTCTAGTTTACTGGATTCTTTGCCCTTTTCAAAGATGCAAGGATGTGCAACCTTACCATGCTCTTTGCTAGCTGTTCTACAGAAGCTCTGTCTGAGAATTACCATATCCCACTGATTCTCTCCATTCCACCTGATTTCCCATATGTCCACTTTATCTGTAGATGAACCTAAGCAATGAAATACAATCCTGGCACTTTGCCCAGGCTTATATTAAGCCCTGCTTATAATCTCTGTTGATCAGATTTGTCTGATTAGTCAGTGTTATTGAGAGATTAAAAAGTCCCTTTTCTCTTTGTCCCTCTGTCAACAAAGACCAAAACAATATAGTAATAGTTGGAGTAATAGAAAAGCCCAACTTTAGACACCACAAGTATTCTACTGGCCTCCCATATTTGGAGGAAATAGGTCATGCCAGAAAGTACAAAAACAGGAAGACCAATCACCTTGGATCTTTGCACAATGGATGCCCCTGAGTTGCTCTTTGCCTCCTAAATAGAGAAAAAGAGAGAAGAATGAGAGTTAATGTTCATATTTGTTGCTGCATGGCAAGTCATAGTGCACGCCCCCCCAAAAAGGACTGCAAACATTGTTCTCTCAACTAAATGTTGAGAGTTAGTTGATGAAACATGGAAAAATGTAACATCATATTAACAGAAAAGCTAACCAAACAACTAAGAAGAGCAAGAGTGCAAATAGAGCCAGACATATTTACAGAAATGTGGTACGCCTTCATCAGCTATGTAGACAGTAAGGTCAGCAACAGGACCTCTAAACGCACACAGTTTACAAAGGAAGACAGTGATGCAGCTAGAGCTGGATCTTCAAGTTGAGGTCCAGGTCTCAAAGGTTTCAAACACACTCCCAGACACAGTGATGTCCTGGGGGGGGGGGACATGACAATTTCCCCACAGACTCCCCCCCCCTTAGGCAGTAAACACACACACATACCAAGCCCAAATACCATTGTTTTCCTCTGCAGCGCCACTCAAAATGGCAACAAACTTCCAGAAATCGTATTCCATCACTTCCTGTCATCATTTTTACAGTGACCTTAAGGTGTCAATAACGCCACCAAAGGCAGTATTCTTTGAAAATGATGGGGAACATCTACACTACACTGGCATGAATTCTGCTGAAAACACTAGAATACAGTGGTCCCTCCACATTTGCGGCTTTGACATTTGCGGTTTTGATTATTTGTGAGGTCAAGCAGCCATGTGCATGCATACCCCTCCTCCTCCCTCCTGGGCTTTTCTCCTGGGAGGAAAAAGCCCAGGAGGGAGCAGCCAGGAAGGGTGCATGTGCCAGTTCCACCCTTTTCCCAGCTGGATCAGTGCCTTCCCCAGGCAGATGGGCAGATGGATGCTTGGGGAAGACAGACATCCATCTACCCAGGAAATAGGTGGGGAGCCAGTTAAAGGGACACAGGCGAGGAAAGAAAAGGAGCACTCTCCTGCTCCTGTTCCCTCCCCATCCCTTTTACTGGTTTCCTCATAGGGGGGGATTTAGTCAATTTTTCACATTCGCGGGGGGGGGGGTCTTGCACCACTAACCCCTGCAAATGTGGATGGTTGACTGTACATAGATTTGTTTGTTTGTTATTTACTGGAGATCATTTTTTGTTTCTCCCAAATCCTGCACCAAATCATATTTCACAGGACTCACAAGATGAAATTCCAGGAAGGAGAAAGAACCAAGATAACAGTGCTGTGGCTTCTTACAATACTATACAGATGCAATCCTATACAAGTTTATATAGAAGTAAGTCTCACTAAGTTTAATTAGCCTTTGTGTGGCTATGGGATTGCAGCCTAACATATTTATTGTGACATAAGCTTTTCTGGACTACAAAGTTATTCTCAAATATATTTTATACATGAGTATACAATGAGGTATTGGGGGAGAAGAATTATAAACACACTGAGCCAAAATCGCCTTGAAATGTAAAGAGTGCAACTCAGGTTAACTCACAGTTTAGGCAAGTGCAAAAAAAAAAAAAGGATAGTGACAATATTACAATATTCAATCAGCTAGCATTGACAACTTGAATAAAATCTGTAGTGAAATAGGAAACCATTTGGTTGCATCCAAATTTAGTGAATGCTTACACTAGACACACTGAAATGTCTAGTTTAAGTTCCACTGATTTCACTTGATATCTTCTAAGGATCACTAAATCTATCTTTCCAAAGCATCACAAAATCTAGATGACCTCACTGTTTACTCCCCTGCCTGCCCTGCCAGAATACCTGTGTGTCTATATATATTCCATTAACCCCAGATAACACTTTATGCATCAGGTAAGTAAACTCTAGGTCACTAAAGCTAAAGCTATCACAAATTTGCTAGTCTCTGAAGTGCCACAGGATTCTTTCTTGATTTTGCTGCAACAGATTAAAATGGCCTTCCATCTGCAAGTAACACAATTCAAGTAACTAAGGGGGGGGGGGGTTGCAGACTGCCAGAAATAGAGCAAATTGTGTCCACTTTTAGGGTTAGGGTTAGTGCTAGGGAATCATGGGAATTGTTTTTTTTTCTGAGACATTGAGCCTTTTTTGTCAGAGAGCTTTGGTGCCACAATAAAATACAGTTCCCATGATTCCCTAACCCTAACCCTAACAGTGAACTCAATTTGCACTATTTCTGGCAGTCTGCAACCCCCCTAAGATCCTCATTAACTCCCTCCCAACCAACTTTATAAGGAGGAGGAGCAAACCCCTTCAATTTAAAATCTTGATTTCAGTACATACATTAGTAGAGGTTGCACTGGCTGGCCCCTTGGCTTGGAACATAGCTTTATGTCCTCCCACACACAGGTTGTAGCTTCAGTCCTTTGGACCTGCTAATTCTTCTTTGTTGATATGGCTTAAGCTGGTTCCTGGAAAAAAGAGAGGAAGTAATATCTTGTACAGAAACACTTTTTTCTGGTCCTCAGGTCTAAAGACCAGAAGAGTTACCTTGGTATTTTTACAAAAATTCTACATATATTCAAGCTAGCAGCCCTCAAACACTCATTAATTTATTTTTGAAAGCTTAATTTTATATTTCCTTTATGCACTGCAGCAGAATACAGAACACAGGGACTTTAGGTGTATATTTCCACCAATATGTAAATAACCAATTTTAATTCATTGATCAATACATTATTTTTACAAATACATTTAATAAAATAATAGCTATCGACATGGTATAACCTATATAAATAGTAATATTTATTTAATCCTGCAAGAATCCCATGAGGCTCCCAATAATGAAAATGGTTAACAGCATTCTGTACTTCATTATCCCGTTATATTAACTGTACATTTTCCCAAATATTATTCATTTATCCATCCCTTTTTTTGACAAGATGAGCTAGTAAGACTTTCTGTCCCTACAACTCTCTTCCCTTGATCTGCTGAGTTACCTCCCTCTCCTGCTTTCAGTAAAATCTTGCTGAAGCACCCTACCTAAGAATAAAGGAAGCACTCTATTTTCAATCATGTTAAGTTTGCACATTTTTAGTCACAAGTTCCTTCAATTCAATTTTCATATCATCCTGCAAACAGTTTATGAAAATGCATGGAAATTAGCTCTTTCATGTGGAATTTCTTCTGTTCTCACCCTCAGTCTGTCTTAACATACTCATTTTACAAACATTTTTCAACCAAGAACTACAGCACAAGACTTGGAGAAGTACACAGTCTCAAACTGTTTCAGTCCTCGTATTAGTTTGGGAAATGCAAGTTGGGAAATTAGTTTGGGAAATGCAAGCAGTTTTAAAAGGCAGACCAAACAAAAGTTCCCTTCATTTCTAATTCCACCTAGCCTCATGTTGCCAGGACTTTCATTGTAATTTTATTCTGTCCTATTCACTTGGCCACCACTGGTCTACTCTCAGGTCTACTCTCATACCTGCTAAGGCAGGTCTACTCTCATGCCTGCTAAGATGCTCCAACCTTCAGAAAAGTGAGATGGATCAAGGCCTCCTTTCTCAGCTACTACTGAGCCCTCACAAGAGAGTGCTGCCTCCTGCTCTCCAAGCCTTTCAGGCTGTTTGAGAAATGGTTTTGATTCATTTCCGCTCCCCTCTGTGGTTGGCTTGTTATTTCCTGTACGCTCTACTGGAAGCTCAGGCTTCACACAGCCAGTCAAGACAGGGTCAACAAGCTCAGGTTAGACACCAGATGGGCAAAAGAGAGAGCCAAGTAAAATCCCCTGCAATTTGACAACCATGCCAGCCAGCATCCACAACAAAAGATGCCCAGAGCAAGTTCTATTAATACTGCCACCAGACCTAAAGCTTTCTTGAGCACTGGCAGTGTGCCAGGTACTGTACTTCACAAAACAGAAGATGCAGGGTGGCAGTACCCTTTCAGAGGACCAATCCATGCCCAAAATGAAGGATGCAAACTTTTATATAACCTCTGTATATAAAAGAAGGCAGGCTTGTGGCTCTCCAGATGCTGCTAGGTTACAGCTGTCATCATCCCTCTCCACAGACTATTCTAGCTAGGGCAGAAGAGGGTTGCAGTGCAGCAGTAACTGGAGAATGACAAATTGTCCACTTCTGAGCCCTTTCGCATTACACAATTATAGCACTATGATTCCACTTTATCTGCTCTTGCAATAGCCTACAGAATCTTGGACTCTGCAACTTAGGAAAGGTTATTTTGAATTCTCAGCCACAGTAGTTCCACTATCACATATGCGATGTTATCTTGGTACTTCACACACCAAAATATCTACAGCAGCTTCATATGTGAACATGTCTGTGAACAGACACACAGCAACATATCTAACAAAAATACCCACACTCTTATATGTGGTGGAGATGCAAGAAAGGGAGAAAATATTGAAATAATTAATGAAAAGTTGCAAACATCTGTTCACTGAGATTTTGTAATCTGTTCAATAAATTATTTTAAAATGCGCATGTATTCTGGCAAGTAAACCAACATTTTACAAGGAACTGTAAGGGCTGCTTTCACTAACTCCTGGCAAACTAAGCAAAGACTGAAGAGGAATAAACTATTGACCAACATCTGGAACTGGCTGTCCTCAGTTAAACTGTAAAATGAAATATAATTCTGTTTAGCATACATGGGAAGATATGTATCAGTATATCTCAAGTGAACCAATATACTACTCACTCACTCTCTCTCTCTCTATATATATCTATATATATCTATCTATATATACACATACATACACACATTACAAACAGTAAACAGTTTTTGTGGTTTTGTTTTATGTGTTTTTATGAATTTATGAAAAAACCTGCTCTCTGCAAGTACTGCTTTATTGTAACAATGTTATAAGAATGTTGAAAGATACACTATCATTGTATGCAATCTAAAAAAAAATGCACACAAAGCATCTCCTCATGCCCACACACAAGTGCTCTATACATTCTTTCTCTCACACACATATAAGCACAACATACACACCTCCCCTTTTTCTCCAGCTGGGAGGGAAACTGCTTAAACCTTTTTGCCTGGCTAGTACCACACACCAGCTTCCTTCTCCATGCCCCTGTCATGCCACCATGGCTTCCTTCCCAATGGTAGAAGGAGAGGATGCCAGAGTCTCTAAGATCTGGACGCCTCTGGAGCTTCCTTTTATTGCCCATCAAAAAGAGGCCACTATGACGGAAGCCCAAGCAAAGTAGTAGTGGGCAGCTAGAGGAGATGCTCAAGAGCAGTAATAGCAAGAAAGAAAGTAGCCTGTTCAAAGGGCTGGACACTCTCTAAGGTGAAAGAGCAGAGGTTGCACATAAGTGTGACAGGGGCATCTCTTTTGCTCTTCAAATTGGACTCTCCAGTTTACATATGATTATGGCAAGCCTGAAAAACAAGGAATGAACTTGGGAAAAGGTATACACTTAAAGACAGGTCTGCTACTAACATTTATAGCTGAGCCTCAAATAACAGACATGTTGGTCTTGGTAACAGTGCCAAAGAGGAAGCTATTGGTTTTTCCATTCATTTATTGGAAGTCCCCACAAGGAAATGATCCACCACCACCTACTAAGCTGGATACAGCTCTGCTTTTGTTCAAAGGCTCAGGACTGTATTGAAAACAGGGTCAAGTTTTCCTCTGCCTTGTTAATAGGAATGTGTGTGAATGAGGGCCACAATCCAGCGTCTCCCACTTCTTTATTTGTTTCTCAGCTCTGCTATGAGGCACAGTCAAGCCTACCAGTTTGTTCTTCTAAGGCTGGATCCACCCAGCAGAAATAATATGGTTCAACACTACTTTAACTGACATGACTCAATGCTATGGAATTCTGGAATGGAGCTCTGGTACTGCAACAAACTACAATACCCAGAATTCCATACCATTGAGCCATGGCTGTTAAAGTGGTATCAAACCAGATTATTTCTGCAGTGCAGATCCAGCCTAAAATAGTCATAGGCCATTCTGTTGGAGCCTAGAAGGATGCACTGACCTCACCTCTTACCACAC
>CM034710.1:39666665-39683562 GCA_020142125.1 Phrynosoma platyrhinos
AATAATACCAAATGCAATTGAGGAAGTAGATTTGAGTATAAGAAAGCTCATACTGCCAATTTCTTTCTTTTAGTGAGTCTCAAAGGTGCTACAAGATATCATCATCATCATCATCATCATCATCATCATCATACCAAATGCATCTGAGGAAGTAGACTTAAGTCTAAGAAAGCTCATGCTGCCACTTCTTTCTTTCAGTCAGTCTCAATGGTGCTACAAGATCTCTCCACAGACTATGGGCCTAAGCAGACTTCCAGAAATAGTGCACATTAAATTGAGGCACTGCCCTGGCTCAGTGCTAGGGAATCATGGGAACTGTATTTTTTTCTGGGACATTGAGCCTTCTCTGTCAGAGAGCTCTGGTGCCACAATAAATTACAGTTCCCATGATTCCCAAGCACTGAGCCAGGGCAGTGCCTCGATTTAATGTGCACTATTTCTGGAAGTCTGCAAAGGCCCTAATTCTACAGACTATAGAAACATGGCTATATCTTTGACCTCAGCCTGATAAAGCCTTGAAAACTCATCTCTTTTGTTTCAAAGACTAACAAAAGTTTCTGCTTCCTAAGCTTTTTGTCTCTGTGTTTGTGGGTTGTTGTTTTTCGGTACTGTAATTATAGTTTTTTAAAAAACCCTTTGGACTATAGCAGTTGTATAGTTGTTTTGATCAAAAATACTTTAGTAATTAATTTCTCCCATAGATTTAATCAATTTTTATTGTCTTTATGGTTGTGAAGACTAGGTTTCTTTCCTTTGCTATCCTCCCCCACTTCCCTACACACATAAAAAAAAAATGACAGGTGTCTATGAGAAATCCAAAATTTTACTATACCTTGGATTTTACAGATCATCTGTTAATTTATTGCAAGTGGAAATCCTGATTTTTGTATACCATTTCTAAAACATTTCACACAGACTTTCTCAACAGCAATGGAGTCCATCCATTACTACTTGAGATTGGAGCTGCATCCACACTGGAGAAATCACCCAGATTGACACCGCTTTAACTACCATGGGCCCATGCTATGGAATTCTGGGAATGGTAGCTTCGTAAGACATTTAGCCTTCCTTGTCAGAGAGTACTGGTGCCAACAACAGTTCCCAGAAATACATAGCCTTGAGCCATGGCAGTTAAAGCGCTGTGAAACTGAAATATTTCTGCAGTGTGGATGCAGCCATATGACAAAATTCAAACAGGCAAAAGGACTTTCCAGAAAAGAAATCGACTTTCTGACTGGACAAGGCATATACATCACAAGAGAAAGCAAAGTTCTGGTGCCACAACAAACTACAATTCCCAGAATTCCATAGCATAGAGTCATGGCAGTTAGAGTGGTGTGGTGTGGTGTCAAACCAGATTATTTCAGCAGTGCGGATGCACCTCCACTGCACTCTAATAGTGTCGCTACTCCACTTTAACTGCTCAGGCTACCTCCTGTTGCATTCTGGGATTTGTAGTTTAAGGAGGGGCATTTAGAATTCTCAGCCAGAGAGCTCTTAGGCCTCACTGAACTACAAACCCCAGAATGCAACAGGAGGCAGACAGGGCAGTTACAGTGGAAGAGCAGCACTTGTAACAGTGTAGCGCGGCAATAAAAAAAACAGGCCCCCTGAACTGTACTCGAAAGCTCTTAGTGCGCATGTCATTCTCACAGCTAGGGCTCTATATAGTCTATGAAGCCTTGCATGATAGAGATATGGAGGGCTAGACCGTCGCAGGGTGGGCGGACTTCCTTAGTGCTTGTGTCATTCTCAGCTTGAGCTCTAGTGAGTCTATACAATGAAGCCTTGCACGATAGAGATGAGAAGGGCTAGAGCGTCAGAGGTGGGTGTACTTCCTTTCTCACAGCTAGGGCTCTATAGGAAGCCTTGCATGATAGAGATGAGGAGGGCTAGAGCGTCGCATGGGTGGGCGGACTTCCTTAATGCGTGTGTTATTCTCACAGCTAGAGGTCTATACAATGAAGCCTCGTACGATAGAGATGAGGAGGGCTAGAGTGGGCGGACTTCCTTAATGCGCGTATCTCTCTCACAGCTAGCGCTCAATATAGTCAATAAAGCCTTGCACGATAGAGATGGGGCAGGGTAGAGTGTCGCAGGGTGGCGGACTTCCTTTCCTCTGTGCTTGTCCTTCCTCAAGATGGCGGAGGCGCAGCCTGTTTGTAGCTTTCTCTTCAAGAAGCGTCGCCCGGCGCCCGGAAGGGGCCAGCGCAAGAGGCCGCCCAGTGACCCGGAGTCCGGTGAGAAGCTCGGCTGGTTGTCCCCGTTTGAGGGAGCCATTGGAGGGGAAGGGACTGAGGAGAGGGGCTCAGCCCACAGGGGCTCTCTGTGCCTCCCATTAAGGTTTTAGACCTGGGGTGTTCTGTGTGGGGAGCCATTTTCCCTCGTGGAACAGAAGAACAGGGTGCCCTTTGGGATTGGAAGGAAAACTATTGTTGTTGTGAAGCTCCAAGCTATTTTTGTTTTATGGCGACCGAGTTTGACTTAGGATTTATGGAGTCCCAGTTCTGGACACCACAGTTCAAAAAGGATGTTGAGAAGCTGGAGTGTGTCCAGAGAAGGGTGACCAAAATGGTGAAGGGTCTGGAAACCATGCCTTGAGAGGAGAGACTTAGGGAGCTGGGTATGTTTAGCCTGGAGCAGAGAAGGTTAAGAGGTGATATGATAGCCCTCTTTAAATATTTGAAGGTGTGCCATGTTGAGGATGGAGCTAGCTTGTTTTCTGCTGCTCCAGAAAATGGGACATGGAGCAATGGGTCCAAAGTACAGAAAAAGAGATCCTACCTCAATATTAGTAGGAACTTCCTGACAGTGAGAGCTGTTCGACAGTGGAACACACTCCCTCGGAGAGTGGTGGAGTCTCCTTCTTTGGAGGTCTTTAAACAGAGGCTGGATGGCCATCTATTGGGGGGTGCTTTGATTATCTATTCCTGCATGGCAGAATGGGGTTGGACTGGATGTCCCTTGGGGTTGCTTCTAATTCAGACTTTAAGGTTTGTTTACAGCTATCAATACCTTTTAAATTTTAATTTAAAATTCTAGCTTTTAAAACTTTTAATTGTTTTTTAAAAATAATATGTATACATTTTGAATGCTTTTGTAATTGTTTTGAATTTGCTGCACACTGCCTTGAGTCCCTTTATTGGGAAGAAGGCAGGGTACAAGCAAATAAAATACATAATAATAACCTGCCACAGGGGGTTTTCTTGCAAGTTTCTTTAGAGGGGGTTTGCCATGCCCATCCTCAGAGGCTGAGAGAATGTGACTTGGCCAAGGTCACTTAGCAGGTTTTTATGCTTGAGCAGGGATTTAAACCCTGGTTCAGAGGAAGGAACATTAACAATCTGAGATACACAGATGACGCAATACTACTAAAAGAAATCAACAAGGACCTGGAACTATGACTAAAGAAGGTCAAGGAGGAAAGCACCATGGTAGGCTCAATGCTGAACATTAAGAAACCAAAGTAATGACCACAGAAGAGCTACCAGAATTCATCCTAGGCAACAAAGAAAATCAAAATACACTCGTCCCTCCACATTTGTGGCTTTGACTTTTGTGGATTTGATTATTTACAGATTTTATTATGTTCTCTCTAGGAATGTCTAGGTCCTCCAGAACAACTCTGTGGTCAACTTTAACTAAGTCACATTGAAGGACCTAGAGATTCCTAGAGAGAACATTCCACTAGGCCTTTGTAGCTCCTTCAGCTCAATTCTGTAGTCAATGTCTGACAGATGTTGACCACAGAGTTGCACTGGAGGACCTGGAGATTCCTAGAGAGGTGTTCTCTCAGGTAAAAACAGTGTTTTTGTTATTTGCCGTTTTTCCACATTTACAGGGGTCCTGTGCCCCTAACCCCAGCAAATGTGGAGGGATGAGTATAATCAAAGAGTTCTCATACCTTGGATCAAATATAGACCAGAATGGAGACTGCCGTCAAGTCAGAAAGAGACTAGGATTGGGAAGAGTTGGACGGTGAATAAAGCCGATAGAAGGAAAATCAACTCATTTGAGATGTGGTGCTGGAGAAGAATGCTGAGGATATCATGGATGGCCAAGAGGACAAACAAATGGGTCCTTGACCAGATCAAGCTGGAACTCTCCCTAGAAGCAAGAATTACTAAATTGAGGTTGTCGTACTTTGGCCACATCATGGGAAGGCATGGCTCACTGGAAAATACAATGGTGCTGGGAAAGATAGAGGACAATAGAAATAGAGGAAGACCACACACCAGATGGTTGAACTTGATCAGGGAGGCCACAGGTCTGAGGCCGCAGGACCTGAGCAGGGGCAGTCAGGGACTGAAAATCTTGGAGATGTCTCATTCACAGGATTGCCTTGAGTTGAAATTGACTCAAGGGCAATTAGCAACACAAATTCCAGAGTCTTAATCCAGCGCTCAAACCAATACACCACGCTGGCCTTCTGCTTAAGAAGACAATGTCATTGTGTGGGAACTGTGGTAAAGTAACATCTTGTCTCTCCTGTTGGCTTGGACATAAACTTAGGACACATGCACAGTGTAGAAATAATGCACGTTGACATCACTTAAAGTGCTGTGGCTCCATCCTATGAAAATCTGGGTTTTGTAATTTTACAAGGTTTTTAGCCTTCTTTGCCAAAGGGTGCCTCACAAAATCCCAGATTCTGTAGGATGGCACTATGGCATTTAAAGTGGTGTCAGATTGCACAATTTCTACAGTGTAGATGCATTCTTAGTGCAACTGGAGGATCTTTTGGCCAAACAAGAGGTTTGGGGACTGTGGGCTGGTGAGAAGGTTAGACTTTATCAGTGTCCATCTGCTTTAATTTGGGTTTTTTGTTGTTGTTTTTGTTTGCTTTTTTGGTAATGCCTGTCTCTGTGTCTTTTTATGCCCTACAGAGGGTAGCAGCGATGAAAACAGTACTGTGGTCAGGAAGGAGAGAAAGAAGGAAGTTTCCAATCCTATGATTCAGAAGGTGTTGCACATTAATCGCATTTTCCAAGTATACATAAGGATATGCCCTTCTCAATCTAAAATTCACTCTCCTGGTTTTCTCATTTTTCCAGACCAAAAAAAGTGTGAAAGATAATACTTTATATGGATCAAGCAGTAGTGATGATGAAGGAAAGCCTGAAGGAATTGGAGTTGCCTATAAGTCTACAAGATCTGCGGTATGGATATTTTGAAATAGAGGCAACCAAATGATACTTTTAACTGCTTCTCTGTAGACTGGCATGATTCCTGCTTTCTAGCTGTTGGAGCAATAGTAGGCAAAATTGCTTATCTCTCAGCCCTGTTTCATATCTGTAAAATACATGTATTAATTGGTGGCCATTTAAGTTTAGTGTATTACATGTAAAGATGTAGTTGCTTATGCAGATGGTCTCAGTTGATGCCAAAGAGGATGTACCAAGCTGTTGTCTTCACTCTGAAGCAACACCGTGTGTTCTGCTCTTAGCATTCTAATAATAGAAAACAGGTCAATCCTGAAGACCTGAATCTTCCCAATCATGCTTTGAAGAAATTACACCTATTTTGGTGAATTATTCTATTAATAATTCTAATAGTCTTATTGTATCTTACCTTTTTTCCTTTTTTACTGTGTCCTAATATGACAATAATCATTCCAGAAACCTGTTGGTCCAGAGGACATGGGAGCAACGGCCATATATGAACTGGATACGGAGAAGGAGAAAGATGCCCAAGCCATCTTTGAACGTAGTCAACAAATCCAGCAGGTAAAAATATTAGACACATTTAACAGTATTTCCTCCTTTACTGTCTTTTCCTACAGCTTTAAGAAATGGGTTAATAGTCTTACTGGTCTTCTGCATATTTTGCAGTTCTTTTTCTCAGTCTAGAAATCTGGTCATTTCTGACTTACGGCAACTCCAAAGCAGGGTTTTCTTGGCAGAATCTGTTCAGAGGATTGTCCTTGCCTTCCTCTGAGGCTGAGAGAGTATAACCTGCCCAAGGTCATTTAGTTGGTTTCCAAGGCTAAGGGGGGATGTTGTAGGGACTCCCCCCTGCCAGGAATGGCATTACCTTTATTATTGTTACTGGTTATGCTTCCTGTCATCTCTCTGGCCTCATCTGTGTTGTGTGTCCTATAGATGGTTCTTTTCTTTGCCACATTTAGGACTGTTTAATGGTACTCGTGTATAGGAATGAATATGGTCTTTGTGTTGAAGTTAGTGCTAGGATGTGTGACCACCAAGGATACCAGGCAGTGTAGGTTATATTCAGAGGAAGGCAATGGCAAAACATATCTATTCCCTAAGAAACCCCTATGAAATTCATGGGAACACCATGAGTTGACAGGCAACTTGAAAGGGTGTGTGCGTACACACACACACACACACACTGACCATATATGAGCAAGAGACAGACGTGGCGTCGACCAAGCTGCAGTGCTAATTGGAGGTTCTCTCCCTCCTCCCCCATTCAGGAACTTAGAGGAAAGGAAGATGATAAGATTTATCGTGGGATCAATAATTACCAAAAGTATGTGAAGCCAAAAGATACATCCATGGGAAATGCTTCATCAGGTATGGTAAGGTAAGGTAAAATGCTGTGGAATTTATTCTGGAACATAAGCATTTGTACATGAGTGGAAATTCTGCCAGCGTATTTCTCTGTCTGTATAACATATATTCTTAACTACCATTGCTGCTCCCATTTCAAAATGGCCTGTGATGATGCTGAGAACTCCTGCAGTGATTCTGTCGTTATTCTCAACAGACCTGTAGTGTTGTGCAAAATCAACCAATATATGTATCTTGTGGTATCCCAGCATGTGCCCTTCTTCCCTCATTTCTTTCAATCATTTGTTTATTTATTTATTTGGAGTATTTACACCCTGCTCTTCAGCAACAAAGGCTCTCAGGACAGCTTACAAATGGTTAATTAGACATTTCCCTGCCCTCAGGCTTACAATCTAAAAAGACATGACACAAAAGGAGAAGGGGATGGCAGTGGGGAAGGGGATCAGGTCCAGCAGTCCTCCTCTCCCTCTGAGGCCTGGACCATGGCAGATGGAAATCCAGGCTAGGCCTGGTGGAGCTGGCCTGCCTCTCTCCCTCTGAGGTCAAGGAGGTAATGCAAGCAACAGAGCCTTGTTTCTGTCCAGTAAAAGGACAAAACTTTGCCCTCTATATCCAGCGCAAGAATAAAGTGCAAGTGTAAAGAGCAGTGCCTGCTGAATCAGGGCAGTCCTGCAAAGAGCAAGACCTTTGAGGGAAGAGGTCCAAGGAAGTAGCAAATACAGCAGCTTCTTCTTTGCTACACCCCTCTGATGGTCTCTGTGGTCCTCAGTCTCTCCCCTGGTGGCTATTCTCTTCCTCAGAGGCCACAGCAGTGGTAGTTGGAATGGAGGGAGGATGCCTCACCAGTTGCTGGGACTAAGCAGGGATGGCTTTTCTCTCCTTCAGAGGCCACATCATTGGCATGAAGGGAGGGTGCCTCACCAGCTACTGGGGCTAGGCAATGATGGCTCTTCTCTCCCTCAGAGGCCACATCACTGACAGTTGGAATAGGGGGAGGATGCTTAATTACAGTCTTGAAATTTAGAAACAGAGCCTCTTCCCCATCAAAACACTTTCTTTTCCTTTCTTAGTAGTTTAGAAAGCCTCTCTTATACCCCCAGGTTTCCTGTTCTCTCCCAATACTACTTAACCCTCTTGTTATCTTACCTTATCCTCTTTTTTGTGGCCAGCACATTGGAAATTGTATTATGCGTGTATTTCTCATTTCAGGAAGGGGCCCATACGAGCTCCAGAGCATCTCAGGGCTACTGTGCGGTGGGACTACCAGCCTGACATCTGTAAAGACTACAAAGAAACTGGGTTTTGTGGCTTTGGAGGTGAATGGCTCTTCTGTATACATTCCTAACAAAGGATTTCTGCATTGCTGCACTCTACTAAGAGAACTATTATTGATGGTTTTTGTTTTTGTTTTCTTTTTTATAGACAGCTGTAAATTTCTCCATGATCGATCAGACTACAAGCATGGCTGGCAAATTGAGCGAGAGCTGGATGAGGGACGCTATGGAGTTAATGGTACAATCTCTTTTCTCTTGGCTGCAGTTGTTTCAGTGTTTAATAGCTTAAGAAATTTAGATAAAAGAGCTTCTTGTATGGGACACTGCAAAAAATATAGGTGACAAGTTTAATATTAAAGATATAACTTCAGGTGGTTTGGTAAAAACAGTGGGTAAAATTTCAGTCTTTACTAAAAAGTAATATTGAACTTTTGGCATGAAGTGCTTTTATTTAATTAAAACAATTAGTGACTGGCTTTTGCACATACAGCCCTCATAAAGATATTGCATATTTTCTTCACATTACCAATTTCAGACATTTTCAGGACACAGTGGAACTTGACCCATTCAGAACTACTAAAATCAGTGAGACTTAAAAGTTACACACATTTCAGTTGGTCAGCTCAAGTATCACTAGGTCTGCATCTGACCCATTTATATTATTAACATTATCCTAAGGAATGTCTTTGTCCTCAGTACCTGCTTTCTTTTCTCATGATTTTTTGTTGAAAAGGTTCTCTGCTACTTTTAATAAGCTAGCAGGGATTCTAGGATAGAAACAAAGGGTATACGTGCTGAAGTAGATTTCCTTTCTTTTGGTCTGCAAGATTTCCATGTACAATGGGACCTCGGTATCTGTGGACTTGCCATTCACAGATATAAGAATCCATGGACAGCAAGCCCTCAGCGTCCTCAATGGCAGCACACATGGCCTCACCACCATTAGGGACAAACCCCATTGTCCCCAGTGGCAGCTTATGCATGTGAAGTCCCATGTGCTGCCATTGGGGACAACAGGACTTGAGGTTCCGTGGATTTTGGTATCCATGGGGGGAGGGATCCAGAATGGATCCTCTGTGCATACCAAGGTCCCACTATACTAAACTAATTTTTTGGATTGCTAACCTGTGATGGGTATTTCCTCAGTGAAGCTGCTATAGCAAAGATGACCCTCTCTTCTACAGCTGTTAATAGCAAAGAGAGAGAAAACAGGAGGAGATGGTTTGAGTGGGTAGTTTAATAAGTTGATTAAACCTAATATTTTCATTTTCTATGCTGGTGTCTAGATGTTGAAGTCTCTCTATTAGCAAGTACACCTTCCAAATGGGATGGGCAGAAGGAACATCCTGTTATAGTTAGCATCATTTTTTCTCTTGTACAGATGATGAAAACTATGAAGTAAGCAGTGATGATGAAGAGCTACCCTTCAAGTGTTTCATCTGCAGAAATTCCTTCAAGAACCCTGTGGTGACCAAGTAAGATAGCTAGAAGACTCCAGTTTTCCCTTTAAAAACATTTTAAGGCTTTTCATTCCAAGCTACATAGATGTTTTCTTAATGTAATAAAACAATGCATAGCTGAGATCTAAAGGCTGCTAGTATTGTGTGACTAAGGGCCTTTGCAGACTGCCAGATATAGTGCAAATTGAGTCCACTTTAACTGCCCTAACTCAGTGCTAGGGAATCACTGTAGTTTATTGTGGCACCAGAGCTCTCTGGCAGAGAAGACTCAATGTCTCAGAAAAAAAAATACAATTCCCATGATTCCCTAGCACTGAGCCAGGGCAGTTAAAGTGGACTCAAGTTGCACTATTTCTAGCAGTCTGCAAAGGCCCTAAAGTGTGTGGGAAACTTAAAGGCTCATCTACATGGTCAAATTACCTCCAATCTTGCCCCCCCCCCACTATGTTGTTTACATGACACAGGGCCAAAACCTTAAATTTGATGCAGACTTATTTCCCAATGAATTGGGGCTTCCTCCCCATAACACACATTTAAATAACTGACCTTTTGCTGCAGGTTTTCAGCTTTCTCTGCAGCAACAATGGCGTCTGCTTTCATACGTTTTCCTTGCAAGCCAGCCTGGAGTCAAAACAAGGCACCCAGCATCAGTAACATGGTTGGATGCCTCATTCTGACTTCAGCAGTGGTGCCGAGTGACAAACAGGGAATGCATAGGAAGGCAGACACTCGTTGTTCACTGCACCAGGAACAGGTAAGTGGGGGAATCTGGGGCCAGAATATTCTGGGGTGACCCAGGAGTATTCTGGCAAGTGAAGATGAGGCCTAAACAACTTAATATGAGCATAGAATTAACATATCCTGACTGGCTAAAAGAGATGTTGAATACTACTATTGATGACAGTTTGAAACCAATACAAAATGGGGTTGATTTTATCAAGACTCAGAGCCAAAAATCTCTGAATTAAGAAACTTGTTCATTCTACCTCTATAGTAAAGATCTACTGGAGCTGATTCTTTTGTGCTTTTTTTCAGGTGTAAACATTATTTCTGTGAGAGCTGTGCTCTGCAACATTATCGCAAGTCACAAAGGTGTTATGTATGTGACAAACAAACAAATGGAGTCTTCAACCCAGCTAAAGGTATGCTTGTTGCAGCTGGATTCCTTGATGGGGGACTGTGGTGTATGGTAGAAAGGCATATTATACTTAGTATGGTATAACTAGTTTCTCCAGATTACATCTTGGGTGGCTAATGGCCATTCAAAAACTTGAGGGTGACTGCACTGCCAAAATAACTTTGTAATGATAATGAGAGGTATTTTTAAGGAGTAACATACTGAATCACTGAAGTGATGTTGCAACTTAATGTCACCTTAATGCCACTTCAGGGCTTTGACAAATGTTGGAAATGTGCTGGTATTTACTACTGGTGGCTGCATATGGTTTGAGGGTGAATAGAATTTAGTACCTGCCAGTTGTAGTGATGCTTGGTAACAAAAACAGGAAACAAAAGACATCCTTTTTTGCTTTGTAAAGATTAAGAATGCTACTAGCATAAGTATCCTCACTCATTTTCCTCTTGGGCTTGGGAGGAAAATCACTCTTTCACTTGGGTTTGAAACACACTGCAGAAATAATCCAGTTTGACACTGCTTTAACTGCCCAGGCTCAATGCTAGGAATTCTGGGAACTAGTTTTGTGAGACATTTAGCCTGCTCTCTGCCACAATAAACTGCAGTTCCCAGGATTTCCTAGCACTGAGCCAGGACAGTTAAAAGTAGTCTCAAACTGGATTATTTCTGCAGTGTGTTTTGAACTAGTGGGTATGTGATAAGCTTGGATAATATGCAGTGTTCAGAGGGCCAGCATGGTGTAGTGGTTTGAGCATTGGAAATCACAGTTCGAATTCCTGCTTAGCCATAGAAATCCACTGGGTGATCTTGGGCAAATCACACTCTCTCCGCTTCAGAGGAAGGCACATCCCTTCTAAACCTTCCCATAAGGTCAGAAACAACTAGAAGGCACATCACATGCAGTGTTTAACCATTGTATGAAACACTTTCCATCTAGAAAATACTTTCTGTGGCAAGAAGAGTGTTTGAGCACTCCCTGTGATACCACAAGAGTCTTTTAAAACACCGTGTCTTTACACAATAGGTACAAGGGACAATAGGAGGGAAGTGATACTGGTGTGCTACTGACATCCTAGATTGGTAGCATTGCTACTCTCATGTTTCCATGTTAAGTAGTGGTGTCCTTTTCAGTGCTAAATGATGAGGCAGTTAAGAATCTTGATCTATCAGCAGAATCATGGCTTTTGTTTCAGGCTGGGTTTTCCCTGGCTCCTGTGTACAGCTGAAGGCCATGCATGTTTAGGTCTGGCCTTCAGCCTGAAGAAGTTGGCTATCCCTGTATTGCTATATAAATTTCCAAGAATATAAGTGAAAAGAAAATAGAAAAGCAGTTTTAGTGCTCGATAAAAATGGTAGGAAAATTAAAATAAGGGCAGAAATAATAACTAGAACCAAGTGTTTTGAACGACAAACGGGGGGTGTTTTGGCATGCTTGTGGAGTGGTCCTCAAGGAGTCACAAAATGGAAATTGACTTCTGTGGTTACACATCCTGCTGTATAGGATCCTCCTAATAATAATATTCTGTATATACTTGACTATAAGTCGACCTCATGTATAAATTGAGAGCAGGTTTTGGGGCCAAAATTATAGATTTTGATATGACCTGTGGATGTCAAGGGTAAAACTTGTATGACACAGTAAAGGGGTCAGTGCTTCCAGGACGTATTACAGTCTTGCCTTTCACCAGGAATGGTTCCCTTTTTTATAAGAGTGAAAGTGCAGTATTTACACTGACCCGTGGATAAGTCAACCCAGGTTTTTGGAATCAATTTTTTGACTAAAATATCTAGACTTATACATGAGTATATACAGTAAAAAGTGAGATTAAAACTTCTAGGGCTGAGGAAAATCTGACTGTCCTGTTTGAAACAAAAGAACACTCCTTTGTACCTTTCCCATTTGTCTGATACCCTAATGTAGGAACTCATATACCTATGAACAGAAAAGGTAGCTTTTTTGTGGGGTTTTGAGGCTGTGAAGCTGTGTTCTAGAATTTATTCCTGACGTTTCGCTTGCATCTGTGGCTGGCATCTTCAGGCAAAACGTCAGGAATAAATAAACCCATAAAAAACTATGGATGCCAGCTGTGAAAGCTTTTGACTTCACATAGAACAGGTAGCATTGCAACATAATGCCAATATTGCCTTGTTGTGTGCCTTCAAGTTGTTTCAGACTTATGGTGATCCTAAGGCAATAAATATGTTAAGCTAGAATCCTGTATCCTTTACCTGAGAGCAGGTCCACTGATCAACCACATGGAATTTACTTACAAGCAGATCTTTTAAGGTGTCACCAGATTCCTATTAGCATACTAAAGCAGCTTTGAAATTTGTAAGATTTGTAGGAAAATAAAACCACTGTTTCACATCTCTTCTGCTACCTCGTTCAACCTCTGCCTCTTTTTCTCTTCAAACTTCTATAGTACCCATGGAGAGCTAGTTCACATGCTGTGACATGGAGATTAATTTTAGAAAGCACACAAAACAAAATCAGATTGAGCAAGTTTAGAGTTAAAGATTCAAAGGAAGGCGATCACTGCAGACTATTCCTTCCTTAAGAAAACCCCATGAAATTCATGGAGGGTATGGAAAAGTGCCCACCTGTGTCCCAGCAGGATGAACAATGTCATCTCTGGGACTGCTGAAGAGCCACCATAAAGTCCAGAATACCTTTGTTGTTGTTTGTGTGGCTGTGGGGACAGAACAGGATGCTTCCCCCCATCCTTCGCTCTCTACCAACCAATAAATGGCTGTGTTGGGGTAGGAAGCAAGAGACAGTCTTGTTGAAGGTGGGAAGGGGAGACTGGTGTACCTGGGTGGAGGTTTATGTTCCATCACTTGATGCAGGATCTTGGCCAGCATTTGTGTAGGCCTGTTTCATCTTTCGGTTGTTTTTCCCCCCCCCAGAGCTGATAGCAAAGATGGAAAAACATAAGGCTGAAGAAGGACCTCCAGGTGATGCAGAGGAACCAGAATAATACTTTCCCATTTTTATTTCTCCCTTCATAAAAGCAGTTCTGTGCCTGAATAAATAATTTATAGAAAACTGAGCTGATGTTTCAAGATTCATGTTTTAGGTAAAGGGACTAGTCTTGTGGTATAGCATGTTTCTATTAGTTTCAAACACACTGTACCAATACAGAATATTTTTGAAATGGGCTGCTATTAATGTGTTTCTTTCAGCATCCTGCAGTGTTATTTAGTATCTAAAGAAGACTTAAATCTGCATAATGCTGCCTGCATACAATCCTGATGACTTTTCATCTGCAGCATCATGCTTAACATCCTCCTCTACCCACATTAGTTTTACTTAACATATTTACATTTGACTACTGGGATTTCTAGACTTCCTCTTTTAAAAAAAATAACCCAAACCTAGGTCTCTTCTTTAACTAGCCCCTTCTACCATGTAACCTACATTCAGTTTCAGTAATAGGGATGCTTCAATTAGCAAGGCTACTGAGTTGCAAGATCTGAAGTCAAATGTGACATGGCATACCTTCTCATATAAAGAACCTGTGTTTCCAGTTTACATCCAGATAATCCTTTATATAGGACAGTAAAAGGACAGTATCTGCTGTGGGAAGAACAAGACAAGGCAACTGTCGCACGAATTCCATAATCAAATCTTTTATTGACAACAAAACTAAAAGGTAAATGTGGTTTGTGTTCAAGTGCAGCCTGAGGCAAGTACCTAAGCCTTGCAACTGCTTCAGCCAGCCAAACACAGAAAGAAGTTGGCTCAGTGCTTCTTTGAGTAAAATGGTTAAGAAAATAGCCAGCACCTGTGCTAGACAAACTAAATCAAAAGTACAATGAACATGCAAAAAGGTAGAGGGACGATACAAGGTGTCTTCAATCCGCTATTCTGGGAATGACATCCTTGCTGCTGCTAAGTAACTTCAAAAGTATTCTCTGCTGAAAGTGATGGGTGAAATGTAATTAAAAAAATTGAAAAGAGTGCATAGCACTCAGCCTTACATAGAACCATAGGTGGAGCAAAATGCTGGGCAAAATGCTGGCTTGACTAGAAAATACTGATCTCTGCTTCTCTGACTTACAGACAGCAGCTTTTAGCACCATAGGATTAATCTACCATTCCTAGCAATTTTTGCTTAACCAGAGAAAAAGAGAATGCAAGACCAAGTTCAACATGGGATACACCTGTTAAAGTTCTACCTGTTCTTTGTTTTGCAAAGCTGCTAATTTTCCATAGGTGACAGAGTGAACAAAAATGCTTTGCGAGTAACATCCAAGCAGAATCCTATCTGTCCTACAGGCAACCCTTGAACAGAAAGTACAACAAACAGGTTCAACTGAATTTTGTTATAAAAGCAGCCATACCTTAGCCTGAACTGGAGGTCTCTAACACCATCTTTACCATTCTTTTACCTTCCTACAGTCAGCTCCCTGCCCTTGTTTCTATGTAAATATCATTTAAAGCACCTTCCTAAGGGAGGTGTAAACTGCAATGTAACATTCCCCACAGCTTTATGAGAAATAAATGAACCACCTCTGTAGAAAACCTTGCCACAAGGAGTTCTCCACTCTGATGTCTTCTGTTGGAGATTCAGAACTCCCAATCATCCACCTCAAGCTGCTCCAGATTGGAAACCAGTCCAAAAATATGACTAGGATCTTGTGCTTGCATTCCTTCAAAGCTGGTGATTGGCGTAACTGGATACAGCAGTTCAGGAAGTGCTTCAGATGCCCGACGTTTGATCTGAAAAAATAAAGAAGACTCCCTAAAACATGCAAAGCCTTGCAAGTTAGCCTCAATCTAACATCAACCCATTTTTATGTGCTCTTCCACTAGGTTTGATCACCTATAGCTGCACTTTTGAATTCTTAAGGACAATTAAGTATTTCTGCCCTTCAGTAGACTTTGGCAGCCTGTATCCCCCACCACCTGCCAATCCCCCCCATGGCAAGTTGCAGCCTGAGAAGCTTCTGGGGACACCAAAAGGAGGTGCATTAAAGTGTTGGGGATGGCTTGTGGGGAACCACATATGGTTATGTTAATTTCCCATTCTAAGGATCTTCACTTTAACTTCCAGAATAAAGCAGGCTTCTCATTTTTGTGAGGTTCATATAAAGTGCTGGAAACAAATAGGCCTTCACGCTCAGTAAGCTTCCCTGAAGCATCTGGCTGGTGTCTGAAGCAGGGTGTGCAACTGATGGATTAGGTATGTATGTAACTTCAAGTCACCTGTTGACTGAGGGCCATCCCATGAACTTCATAGGGTTTTGCTAGGCAAGAAATAGTCAGAGGTGGTATTGCAAGTTACTTCCTCTGTAACAGAGGAAGCACCTGGTGTTTCTTAGCAGTTTCCCATCCAAGTACTAACTAGGGCTGACCCTGCTTAGCTTCTGGTGCCTTTAGGTAGATCCCTCTTAAGGTCAGAGGGAAAAATATGATGGTTGTATGGAAAACTCAGAAACCCAAAGAAATCTGGAGGATGGCCCTTGAACATAACTATTTCATGTCCAATTAACACCACACAGACAAACCCCTTCAATGTTTCTCCTACCAATACACCCTATGTTGTTGTTGGGGGGGGAACAACACAAAAGGTGCAGGCCTCATACAGTCCTTTAAACCACTCCCTTTTTCTGCAGCCCCTGTTCTCCCAGTCCTGAAGCTAAAATTAGCTCAGCATAAGTTATAAAGTTATAAACTATTAGAAAAAAAGTGAGCCAACTAAGCCAGTTTACCTGTTTGAAAAAAGAATGATTCAGCAGTGCACTTGCGCTTGGCCTATGCAGGAGAAACACAAGATGAATTTGTATAATGTATCCATAAGCAGAAGACACAAGCATAGGGAGAGAGTGGGGAAAATCCACACTATCTCTAGATATTCAAGCTTCAAATTTAGCAAGCTCAGTTGTTGCCAGATACAAATGGGAATAATCAAGAATTTGGGTGTCACCAGGAAAACAAACTCAGCATCTGTGCTCCTCTCTCTTGCACATGTAATACTGCTTTTCCTCCTGCCCAAATACAGGGATCAACTCAAAACTCATTATTTTGGTATACTGAGGAACAGGAAGGGATGTGTGTTTTCTGTTCCACTTGCATTCCAAACTCATCTGCAGTTACCCTCCTAGTCACAGTGGATTCTCAAACTAGTCTTTAGCTGTAGTGTCATCAACAGTTCTACTGGTCTGGATTTACTTCTGGATTCCTATGATGGCTCCCTTCCTGCCATACCCCATGTAAAATTTTTATACACAAGTCTGCACATGTAGAAAACATGAGCAAATTTTAGCAGGAAATATATACATATTTTGCATAACTTTGAACCGCCTTTGCACACATCTTTTTTCATGCAGATTTTGAACTGTTTGCATTAGCTAGCCAGAATTAGGAGAATTTATTCACAGACTCAGGCAGTAGCTGCTTCAAAGTATCCTTAGCTCTGGATCTCCTAGTAAACACTTCACAGTTATTAAATTTCTTCTTCGTGGTCTCTGCGAATCACACAAATGGGTATT
>CM034710.1:39688896-39708106 GCA_020142125.1 Phrynosoma platyrhinos
GGCTTCATGTAGATGTTGAATAACATCGGGGACAGGATGGCGCCCTGAAATGGTAACTTATGCACACTTACCTAGGAATAAAACCAAGTGAACCCGGGGGGACTCTTGTTCTGAGTAAACATCAAACTATAAGAAATTCATTTTAGTGACAGATTTCGTCTCAAAATCCTCCTTTTGTTGAGAAGATTTGTGGAAATGCCTTCCTTGGAAACTCAGTGGAACATTAATTTATTGTCTGTCTTAAGAAAAGGTTTCATCAGTTCTGTGGTTCTAGATATACACTAGAAGAGGCATTATGTAAAAAAACAGAAGGCAGGCCTTTTTCCCAATTCATGAATTGGAGGGCCTTAATAAGGGGAATACCTGCAAGGACATTTGTCACACAGTAATTCAAGCCCAACCAAAGTGAGCATATTCCAGAACAGAGAAGCCAAACGAATGTGATATGACTGCTAGTTCTACCTGCAAAAATGCCACCATCTCATTGGTGCAGGCCTCTAAGTTGATCCTCCGGACAGTGACAAACTCTCCTGTTGGTTTATAACGTGCCAGATTCACAGTCATTAGCTCCTCAAAGCCCTTCCCTGAAAAGATAGAAGTATAACATTTTAGTACAATCTCATTGGAATGAGAGACAAGTTATCCCAGAAATATTTTGTTTGCTATTATTTATTCCAGAATCTTAATTATTGTGTACTTAAGAGACGACCAATCTTCATAAAGTAGTTTTAAAAGTTGTATTTCTTGGTTCATTTCCTTTTTTGTTATTATCATCATGTTGTCCACTTATAGCATGCTTACCTTTTCCTCAATACACACTACACAGAGAGGCATCGTTTTCCCAATGTTTTGGTTATCACACTGAGAGTAGGGTTTTTTATTCCATGTATTCTACCATCTGATATGTAAAATACATGTAAACCAGGAGGTAATATAACTGCTGTAAAAAAAAAAAAAAGGACAGCATCCCAGTAAAGGACAATCTCCATCAATTCAGAAATCAAGGCAGCTAAAGAAAATCAAGAGACCAGTACTTTGCAAAGGGAAACAAACAGCCAACATATCCCCTGCCCCATGAAAACATTACCTATTATGGTCAGTAGCTCATAACAATTAATGTCAGGCAAGTAATTGCTCATGGTGTCCCTTTTGTGGGAAGATGCTATTGATTCTGAGCTTGCTTCATTGGTCTGCAAAAGAAAAAGAAAAAACAAATAAGATCCAGAAGACTAGGAACAAAAAAGTGAGAGGCATTTTAAAAATATATCAATTTGCAGGCTGTAGCTGTGTAAACCAAATTCAGAAAAGAAGTTTCCTTGACACAGTTTCCACTGAAATATATATGGAAAGGACTATCAAACAGCTGAAAACTGTTTTGTAATGTTTGACTGTACATCTCATTGAATCTGTTCAATGAGACATTTGCTCACTAAGGCTGCAATCCAATACATACTTACCAAAAAATAAGTTCCACTGACTTTAGTGGGATTTATTTCTGAATGGATTTGCAGAGCTGTATATATAGCTTTCTCATTTCACTTTGTATGGTCTCCAAGCTAGGTTGCTTGACTGGCTGCATTTGGACATAATGATAAAGCAGGGAACCACTGCTTGTATTCCCTGGTCAAATGAATATGAGCAGTGTGTTGATGCAATCTGCCCAGTTGTTTCCACTTGCAGGTGTCATCCAAACCCAACAGTAATTTACACTCTGCCTTGATTTTCCCTCAAGACATAAGAAGAATTCAGGACATGTTCTATGGTTCTTTTCTCTGGCATGGAGGCAGTGGTGTTGGGGAGCCAGAGCTCTTACTCCTGGCTAAGTTCAGCTAACATATTCAAATGTGGCTACTTCAAGTGGGTTTGAGCAGGCAGCAGGCATCAGCCACAGTTCCTGCTGTTTCTGTATTGTTTTATGTGAATGTGGTTGCATTTCACTCTTAGAATATTTTGTTGGTCTGCCTTTGTAATCACTCCTGAAAACTCAACAAATGTTCACATTTCAAACACAAAATTCATGTAAACATGAAATCTAAGTTTTGAAAGAACTTGGAAAAGTTGTCATTTTATTATATAGCTCCCAGAATCAGTAGCTTTGCCAGATGAGATATTCTTAGAGTTGTAGTCCAAACAAACATGTTTTCCAAGCTCTGAATTTCTGTGCATCTTCCAAATCTAGATATGAAGTCCCTTAATTCAGTTTCAGTCTGTAGCTTAAGTGAGTTTAGGAAACAGGCCAAAGAAAGACATCTACTTCCAGCAGATAGCTACTGGCAGTCAAAGGAGACAGCTCTGGACTAAATGATCCAAAGAACTGATATATTGCTAACATTAGCTCCAGAAATGTGCAACGTTCTCTGCACTTCTCAAATCTTTCTTGAGAAACTCCATCCCACCTTTTCATTTATCAGCTTTGCTTTGCCTACAAAGCACAAAACACACTGAATGAACCTTATATATGAATAAGTGTTATTTTTTTTCAAATCGCAAATCAAATACTAGAAAGGAAAAATAAGCAGAAAATATTCTTTGGGCAGCCACCTATTCATAATATAATCTCAAAGATGTTTACTTAGAAATAAGTCCTTCAAGTGGGCTTTCAGGTAAACATGGATACAATTGCAGCCTGAAACTCTTTGAAAGGTAGGTGGTTGTAAATTAATACAGGTGTTCTAAAGTTTCACACTACAAAAAACAGCAAATCTGTTATTCTGACAAATAAACGCATTTCATTCCAAGAAAGATGACAACCCCCACCTTCCAAAACAGCATTTTCTACATCTCCACGCAGAAATTATAACTACTTGGAAAATTCTATCCATGCAGAACTGTTCCAAAGTCTTGACATTTTACAAAAATGTAAAAATGTAAAAAAAAGCTCAACTTAAAATGCCTCTTGTGAAGTATAGCACAGAAAAAGCCCATCCAAGAAAAACAAATACAGCTGCTGCCAAGGGTTTCAACACAGGATCTCTTTTGGTGTAAAACAGCAAAAGTTTAGAAAACAGCACAAAACACCCCACATCTCTTTATCCAAATATACTGTTTCATAAAATATACTAGCCTCAAAATAGATGGCTTTTTCAAAGCATTATGTTTCTTTTGATCTATATTTTATTTTATGGAAAAAATAATTAGATTGCACTGTTACCAATGCAATGGAAAAAAGAGGGCCAAGGCTGGAAAAAAGAATCTAAATAAAATTAGCAACTCATGATTTATCTAATCACTCCAGCCTCATTCTGCATATTCTCCCTTACCATTCCTACCCACAGCCCCTCTTTCCCCTAGACTCTACTGAGGAATTCCACCAACTCTGCTTTCTCTGGCTCTAAGCCTCCTCTAGCCTTCATATGTGCAAATTCTCATTTTCATTTCAGTGGCTATTCGATTTTGTTTACTTTGGCTACTATGGCTCCCAGATTCCCCCCCCCATTTAACTGTTAAGCCTGCCAAACTCTTCTGTCTTTTCTCCCTTTCCTGACAGCTACAAAACATCTTTTATTGCTAGACCTTTCGAAATGCATTCCCTCATCCTTCCTTTCTCATTGACTCGTCTTTGCCTCAGCTTCTTATGAATTCTGCCCTTTCCCCTCAAACTTGGGCTTCCTCTTGAAAAAGATCCTTTCTCTCATTCCACTGCCTGATAAACTGCTTTTCTTCAGTTGTTCCAGGCTATAATATCCTTACTTTTACAATCTCCAACTTTCCTCATTGTTCAAAAAACTCCTGTTATTATGTGGGAGGTTTCCTTCAACAATACTGACCTTTCATTTCTCTCATAGAAATTGCCTGGTTTGTCAAGGTTGTAACTGACAATGTCTTTATGTGTTTTTAACAGACAGAACATGTATGAATATCCCATAGCATCATAATATCTCAACTGGTTGCAGACTGAAGGCTGCTGAAAGTCTCATTAGTATGTCTTCTCAGATGCAAGTCCCATTAAGTTCAATAAGGCTTACTTCTAGGTAAGTGACTGCATACTCAAGCAATCCTCAGTAAGCCCTACTGAACTCAACTGGATTTACTACTGAGTAAGACATACACAGCCCTGCACTGGAATAACATGAATGCATGGAATAACAACATTCCTGGGTCTCAACAGGTTGACCAGGCATCTGAGATTTTCCAGCTCTGGCCAAAACTACGAAAAAGTAGTTTGCAAGTTAAATCTGGCAGGTTATTACAGCCTTAAATTTAATTTTTAGTGATAGAAAAGGGAGACTTTTTCTTTCACCATGTTGGTTTTAAATTCCCCCTCTTAAACAGATGTTTTATCCATTTAAAAAATTAAATGAGATAAACCAAACAGTCATATAATTTTATTATACTAGGATTGAGAATAGCCATTTGAAAATCCAAGATTATAACTAAAATAGATTCACATGCCACACACCAAAACCTTCTTTCCAGGGTGAAACCTTGTTCCCACATATGTAAAGCTGAAAACATTTGATGTATAAATAAGGTAAAATGGAAAAAAAGTCAGAATTTCCACAAGGAACAGAACAAATTTTCATGCAATAGGCCACAGCACCACAGCCTACAAAAATCACTTACTTTTCTCCGAGAGTCACCCAGAGGCTGCTCTGGAGTAAAGAAATCAATCATTCAATTGTAATTTCTTAAACAGGTACCCATTGAGAATAAAACTAAAATAAGTTTATTAACAAGTAATATTTAAAATAACTTCAAAAGAATAGTCACACACTGCTGCTATATAGACAGCTGGCCAAAAGTTGTAATTTACTACATTCATCTTTCCACAGGAGGCATACCAGCACTTGAGAATATCCATCTAAATCATTATGAGTGGAAATATGGTTTGAGACCTCTGCTTGTGGTCTTCAAACACCAACAAATACTACCCCAACCACAGCCCAGCATGCGGAAACACTGGAAGGGAAGCATAGATGGGAAAGTAAGCTAGTTCTGTGACTATTTTAGTTTTGCATTCTAAGCTCTTTTGAAGCAATCATTAAAACACTGGGAGAAAAAGTAATTATATATTGCATAAACCTCAAACTACTAACAAAGCTCTACCCCCATACCAAACGAACACAAGTTTAGCATTAAGCAGGCAACTGAGTTGGTGGTCTTTATTCTTTCCACATAGACAGAGGCAACAAAAATGGGGAGCAGAAAAGGGCAGCACAGAGCTGAAAATCCATAGAAATGTCAAAATGATACACAAGATAGTTTGCCACACTTAAAATCCAGAGATGTGGGATAGACTAGACAACAACTCACTGGAAACCCTTGATTAACTTACTAAAGTCACTTTCTGAGGTGGCAATGAAATTCAAATCTATGGGGTCATGCAGACAGGGCAAAAAGAGTAGCCCCAATCGATGCGGGGACTGGATGCCGTGATCCTGAGGCTGGCCGCTGCCACAGTCCTGAATGGACCACTAGCAAGGAGCGGCTTTTACCACTCTTTTGTGGCTGTGTTTGGGCCACCTTAGGTGGCCTCAATGCACCTTCTGGGCAGTTTGGGGACATGCATCACTTGAACGCCACCCCTCAAAGCACCATGAATGTGCTTTATTTTGTTTCAGGCCTAAGTGTTGTAATATTGTAATGTTTTAATGTTGTAAGCCGCCCCGATTGCTCTGCAGAGGGGCGGGATATAAATTATTATTATTATTATTATTATAATAATAATATGTGGAAGCTTGGAAGTTTTTAAGGGATGTGTTTGAAGAAGAACAGTAAGCATTGCTCAGTATTGCTTTCCTGAAGAATTTTTACAGTAAAGAATTTGGAATGGGCTACATTTAACACTCAGATCCTGGTGGAAGTGATTTATTCCTACTTGTTACTTTGCTTGTCTTCTTCTTTGGGGTATTATATAATGACTTTTCTAAGATTCTATCAAATTATATTACAAATTAGAATCTTACTGATATAAAATTATTTAAATATTTTCTAATTATTTCTGTATTTTCAGATTAATCTTTTAAATTCGTAGATTTATTTCATTCCCAATTAGTTGAATTTCAATTTAATAATAATTGCATTTAAAGGCTAATTATGAATAATTATCTGATTAATCTTTTTCATGATTTCTATATAAAATTAGTAAATATATTTATTATTGAAGCAATGAAATCTTAATTTCATGTGTTCAGGTGAATAGTTTTCTTTCTCTTTTAAACAATATTATAACATTTGTTTTAAATTTTAAATGCAAACACTAAAAAAAATTAAGAAAAGTGAAGGCAAGAAGGAAAGGAGAAGGGAAGATGAGGTAGGAGGTGCATTAGCAATACCGTTTTTCAGAATTATAATAATCAAAACTGTGTTTGTACTGCCCATGGTTCAGGCAAACAGTTCTGTATGTAGAACCTCAAATGTCCTAATATTGCATAAATGTTTTCTGCTTGTTGTTGAAAATAGGTGTGTTCAAAAAAGGACAACATAGGAAATCCTGACTACTGATGCCAACACATTACCTTTTTAAAAAAGGAGTAAAAGGAATATAATTCCTACATATCAAAAGAAAAATATAAGAGGTTACACTCACAGTGCTGGAGAAATCTTAAGGAGCAAACAGTATCCGCACATGCAAAGTATAAATAACAAGCAAAGAGTTCTAGCCTAGCCTTCTATTTCATGTTTCTTTACTGTATATAGGAAATTTTTATTATGGAAATGCTTTTAAACAATCAATCTCATACATTAATGATGAAGTTTTATGAATAACCCATAGGTGTGTGGACTGTTCATGCAGTCACCCACAGAATAGCTTTCTTACTTCTAAGAATTTTGTACACTTATTTCAGAATGCAAACAAGAAAACATCTATTTAGTATTGGTTCCTTCTAGGTTGACTATTTCATTTAAAAAATTTTTGGTGGACATCATATTCTGTTCTCTGAACATAAATAATTTCAAAATTGTGCATTACTGATCACCACTTCTGTTGAAGGTAAATAGCACTGATGATCTCACCTAGGAACCATGGCTCATTCTACACTAAAAAGGCTTACTGTTATATTATTGACCAAATGGAGATTTCCTATGGATAAGATTGACAGATTAATGCTTGCAGTAACACTCTGAGGGAAAATTAGACAAGGCTCTGTAAAAGGGAGGAGGGGGAAAAGCCATTGACCTCTTAAAACTTTAAAAAGCACACATCCAAAAAAATCCTAGCATTCTGTTGAGTAAGACGCCATTATTCCACCTACATGTCCAAGCTAGAGCCAAACTAAATCTAAACTAAGGGGAAAGTAGTACATAAAGTAAAACTGCTATTTTTACTGTTAAAAGTCTGAATCATTAAAATTTGGACTGAAGCGCTGCTGCATAATGCTAAGAAGAGAGATAAGCAATAAGAAACAAAATAGCCTTATTGGTATGCGCATTTTCTGTCTTAGATTTTATTATGATAATTTTACTAGCAAATATTATAAACAAATATAGTTATTAAGAATTTATCAGATGCAGCAATTTGACTGGGGGCTGGAGCAGACAGGCACAAAAGAGTGACCCAATTCTGCTTCGGCTGCAAGCGGGTTGGGACTGTGCTGAACGTATGGCCCACTCCCAAAGTGAGCTACTTTGGAGGCTCCTTTTTACATTATTTGAACACCACGCCTCCAAAGCAGCCAGATGCTGCTTCATTTGGCCAATCTATTCCAGGCCAGAGACAGGGAAGCACAATAATATATAATAAATGTTTATGTAAGAACAAGCAAGCAGCTGGAAATCTTTGTGACCATCTCATTGATGCAAGATAACAGCTCAGAAAAATCTGCTGGGTGAAATCTCTGTTTTCTGTTTGTAATGAACACAACCCCTCTCTCATGCTGACCTAAGTACAATCTACTGCCAATTTTCACCTCAGTATCAGCTTAAACATGTGGGTTACAGCTGTCTATTCTTGTTCTAGGAACCTGTTTCCAATTATTATATGTCTGTGCATTCTCCTCCTATATATTGGATGATTTCTTCCCATGCTTTTATCACCACTTTATCCTCCTCACAATGATTAACACATAAGAATCACAGTTTAGGGACAAAATCCAATAGAAACACTCTTTTGGAAACCCAAATAAAATGAATTGCAAGAGAACGCCTGTGGAAAATGCTCCTAGTGAATTATGAAAACTAAAAATAACTGCACAGATTATAAACCTTCTTTTTTGTAAAATTCCTGTGGAGTGCTAATCATTCCTACAGATACTCAAAAACAGACCAATTACCGTAAATATTTATGGATGGGCCTGTATCAGAAGGTTTTGGGACTGCACTCTTTGTGCTTTCAATATCTAAATTACCTTCACAAAACTCAAAATTATAAAGTCACAGCAAAATAGATTTCTAATGTAGTTTAAGCATTTACCTCCAAAAAGTTCCAGTTCCCTCAAGCCCTCAAAAATGAACTTCTCGGACATCCATCTCTGGAAAAGAAACCCCACAGATTGAACCTTCATGTGACATTATTATTTAATCAGTGTATGTTATTTATAATAAGTCTAGGGATATTACAGATTATCCAAAGCAAAAACCCATGTAACAACTTAACTTAAGAAAGATGATTCAGCTATAGTATCTGCCCATGTCTGAATGTCACTTGCATAAGTAGTGAAGAGCCTCAGGCTTCTAAACCTTATGTGCAGCGATATTCCTGCCCTCCAATTCTGGTTTGACATAAACCATAGTCTGCTATTTTGGATCAATTAGCATTAGCACATGTCTAGTCTGCCAAACGAAGCAAAATGAAAGCAATTGTCTCAAACCAGGATCAGAGAGCACAAATCACTGACTCTCTTTTGAAAGGTGGAGAAGCAGTGCACACACAAGGCTGTTCTCTATTTATTCAGTCAAGTCACATAGTAGAGAGTTTACTTCCCCACACACTCTTCTGATGTTAAAAATAAATTCAACTTCTGATATTTTCCTTATGTATAAACAGGACAGAAATGTGAGCAAGCATGTGTGGCTATCTCCATTATGTCTGTTTTAGTCTTGGTTGTAGCTAATTTGTTCTACATATTTCAGTGGGATTTAAATAAGGGAACATGTACACTGATTGAAAATTCCCAGATTTTGTTCCTGTTCTTTCTGACTTGGCAAGATAAACCAACCAGGTAGGCTGATATGAAAATTCTCTGATTGTATTGGGAGCTGACAGAAAATATTCTGGGGTAAACAAAACATGTATGGATCTCCAAAACAAAATTTGGGAAGCTTTGGTCTTTTTAATCCATCTGGGTACACCCTATGTTTAGCTGCATCGAAGATATAATTATTTGTTAATTTAGAAGACCCTAGCTACAACTATTAAAACAAAACAAAATGAAACAACACATCTGCAGGAGAAATGGCAATAAATAGAACTAGAGGTACAAGGTGAAAATTTACCCTCTTTGAGAAATACATTTCATAAAATTAGTTATTAAAATTTCCTAAAATCAAAGTCAGGTTACACAAATGGAGACAGTACTGTATTTGTCACATGTATAATTTTCTTAAGGTGAATATTACTAAGAAACACATATTTGAACCTCCAATACTTCAGGCATTTACTTCAAAGGTGTACAATGCAGGTGAGGTGTATTCTAAATATGCCAATAAAAACAATTTTCAAATTAAGCTCTAAAATTGTCTGAAGAAAAATTTTAACCCACACTAAATTCATTATTTTTAAAGAAAGTATGTCAAACGTACAGTCAGACAGCCCTACATATCCACAGATTCTTTATCCACAGGTTCAACCATCTATGCTTTGAAAATATTTCAAAAAGAAATAAATTCCAAAAAGCAAACCTTGATCTTCCTATTTAATATAAGAGACATCATTTCACTAAGCCACCGTATTTAATGGGACTGGAGCATCCATGGATTTTGGTATCCAGAGAGACTTGGAACCAAACCTCAGCAGATATCAAGGGCCAACTGTACATACTAACGCAATCCTAATCAGTTCAGTGCAGTAGAAAATGTTCTTAGAAATATTCTAATTTTTAAAATTTCTGAAAATTCACAACAATAAATTGAAATTTTTGTAAGTCCACTGACAGAAAATAATTATTTTGCTCAATGCCACAAACTATCAAGAATTTTAAAAGATGAGAAAGCACTTTGAATGTTTAGACAAATGCCATAAGCTAGGGAGATAGAGACAGCTGGAGTTGGGTATGTAAAACGTGACATTTTGCCATGCACTGAAAATGTAAGCAAATCACCTTCTATCACTCACCATTGCCTGCTATAAAAATGGGAGTAAGAGTGACCATACAGTGGCTGTATTTGGGAATCAAAATAAATCATGCCACAAACAAACCTAACCTTTCCTTGTACTCCAGTGCTTCTTTTTCTTCCTTCCACAGCACAGCTGTGGAATCACAACCTTTCCCTTCTAATGATTAGTAATTTAGGGTGTCATCTGCATTCTACATTATGTGCAATTTGATTACAGTTAATTCATTGATTACAGTTAATTCATATGAGCCAGCTTCAGAATCGATGGTTTGAACCTGGAACATTTCAAACAAACTATAATTAAATTTAATCATAGTTTGTCAGGTTCAGGTGAAAGAAAAGGCTGCTGTTAATCAAAACAGAAGTCAAAATCTTTGATCAATTCACTGTGATCACATGAGCCCATCTCAATAAACTGTTGTTTTTTGTGACATCCAAAAAAGTAAATGAATATTGTAAAGTTATTCGTAAATCTTTGTAATCTTTGTACAAAGAGCCATACAAATGAGAAATATTGCTATAGTACATAATTATTTTTAAAGACTCATTTTAAAAGTTTTTAAACATAGAATTCCATCTGTGGTGCATTTGTCCTAGGTTTTGCACCATCATAACATCTTTGGATGCTTCCTGAAAATGAAATGTGTACATCAACACAGCTCTATTTCATACATCAACAACATGTCTGAAACAGGATATACAGAAAATGCTTGCTAATAATTCTTGAAAATATTGACACTCACCCTAATTCTTTCTGGTTTACTTACAAGGAAAGACATAGAATCCAGACTTGGTAATACTACTCCACAGGCACGAAATTTTAAAGATGCCCTGACAATAAAAAAGAACAGGGAAAGTATTATAGAAGCTGATAAAATGAGTCTTTTTTATTCAATTTCTTACCTGGACCAGAGTCTTAGGGCCTTTGCAGACTGCCAGAAATAGTGCACATTAAATTGAGACACTGTCCTGGCTCAGTGCTAGGGAATCATGGGAAGTGTAATTTATTGTGGCACCAGAGCTCTCTGACAGAGAAGGCTCAATATCCCAGAAAAAAATACAATTCCCATGACTCCCTAGCACTGAGCCAGGGCAGTGCCTCAATTTAATGTGCACTATTTCTGGCAGTCTGCAAAGGCCCATAGTGGCTGAGAAAGTGGTGCTGGAGGATACCTGTTTGACCCCCTGGCCATTGATCTGTGAGGTCCTTCAGGCTTGTTTTGTTCCCCATGCTATTTAGCATATACATGAAACCACTGGGAGAGGCTGTCTCAGTGTTTTTGGGTGCGGTTCCATCAATATACAGATGACAGCCCACTCTACTCACTCTCATACAATTATGAGAGAAGAAAAGTTTGAAATGAGAAAAGAAAGAGAAAAACTGAACATAGAATGAAACATTTTTCTAAATGTGGTGTTATGAATCATATAATGTTATTGGCTGTGTGTGTGTTTCCAGACAATGCTAACTTCCATTTGTGTTTTCACATTGTCTCTTCCCTCAAGACAAAGGGTTCTGATTGCTCACAATTCAAAGGTACTGTGCATCTAGTCCACCTTTTCTCCAAATTGTCTCTGGAAAGAAAAAAAGTGGAAGAAAGTACAGTCGACCCTCTGTTCTCGCGGGTGATCCATTCCGACCCCCCCCCCCCCCATGAGAATGGAAAATCACGTATATTCAAGCCCCATAGGCTTGAATGGAAGCACACACCCCATTTTGTTTCCCTTTATTCACCACCCATGGATAAGTGAGGGACACAGATTCCAAGTCCACAAGAACTGTACAGGAAAACAAGGGAAAACTATAAATGAGAATTACAGTAAATCTCATCTGGGAGTACAGTCACCCCTCCGTTTTTGCAAGGGATCCATTCCGGACCCCTGCAAAAATGAAAAACTGCAAATATTCAAGCCCCATTGGCTTGAATATCTACAAGCTCCTGCACGTGGCCCTGTGCACAAACCATTTTATTCCTCCCCACTTGCTGGTCCGTCCATGAAGGACTGAAACAAATAAAGTTGTCTCTCCTCATTCATGGCCTTCAAGTCTGCAGAGTCAAAGTCCACAAACAGGGAGGGACAACTGCACTTGTTTCTTACAAAAATAAAGTACTAAGTAGTAAGAAAAGGGTAGAACAGACACACAGCAGTTTTTGACTGAGAGTACTAACAATTCTGGGGGGAAGCAAGCATAGTAAAATCATGGTGTGGTGATTTGGAGATCTCTCACTCATGAGGCTGCCATAAATTGAAGTTGACTTAACAACAACAAAAGGCTTCGGGGTTACTTGATGAAAATGACTCCTAGCAGCTTCTGAAATAATAAAATGAAGTTATGACTTTACAGAACACCACACTCTTAACACTGGAGTTCACTTTCAAAAATGAACTTATGGTTTTAAAAACAGATTAGCCAAAAAAAAAATCCCTTGAGGATTGTCCTGGTAGGAGTTAAAATACCAAGACTATAATCATAGAATCATAGAGTTGGAAGAGACCTCAAGGGCCATCCAGTCCAAGCCCCTGCCATGCAGGAACTCAAAATCAAAGGATCCCCAACAGATGGCCATCCAGCCTCTGTTTAAAGACCTTCAAAGAAGGAGACTAAACCACACTCTGAGGGAGTGTGTTCCACTGTCAAACAGCTCTCACTGTCAGGAAGTTCCTCCTAATATTGAGGTAGAATCTCTTTTCCTGTAGGTGGCATCAGTTGTTCCGGGTCCTATTCTCTGGTAAGTAAAGGCAGCAAATGGTGACTCCCTCCATCCAAAGGATACCAAAGGACAGTAAGAGCTGTTTCACAGTGGAACACACTCCCTCGGAGAGAAATGGGGTCTCCTTTGGAGATTTTTAAACAGAGGCTGGATAGCCATCTGTTAGGGGTGCTTTGATTGTGAGTTCCTGCATGGCAGAATAAGGTTGGACTGGATGCCCCTTAGGGGTTTCTTCCAACTCTATGATTCTATGCTGGGTTCTGGGAAAGCTCTTGATGCTGCCAAGCAATTCTTGGCTTCTCAATTACCCAGGGGGCAGCTATGCCTTTTCCAGCCTGTTATATCTCACACAGAGTGTCTCCCTCTCAGCAAAGGGAGAGCCAGGGATCTTCTCCAAGGGACCACCCTCTGAATGCAGCCAGACTATAGAAAACATCTTCAAAAACAAATCAGTGGGCAGGAGTGGTAGGAGGCCTCTCTCAGGGTGCATCTGCACTATAGAAATAATGCAGTTTGACACCACTTTAACTGCCATGGCTCCAGCTAACAGAATCCTGGCTAAAGACCTTGTAAAACCATGAATCCCAGGATTCTATAGGTTGGAGCTACAGCACCTAAAGTCGTGTCAAACTGCATTATTTCTACAGTGTAGAAGCATCCTCAGGTCTTCACTGCAGGAATAATTTGACATGGCTTTAATTGCCAAGGCTCCATGCTAATTAATTAATTGATTTTTATGCTGCCTTTCTCCCAAAAAAGGAACCCAAGGTGGCTCACATGGTAAAGACACTTTTAAAACATTTTTAAAAAATTAAAATAACCATGCTGGTCTAAAAAGAAGCATCTTTATTGTTTTGCAAATGCACGTTAAATTTCCTGGACTTTGAGAATCTCCCATCAGCCACATGGCCAGAAGGAGGTGGTGCCAGTCTGCAAGAGATACCTCTCCATACCATCTGAACTGAAAACAAAAACAGCCAAATGCAAGCCTATGGCTAACTTCTTCCATTTCCCCCCTTCTGTATGGTTTTTAACACCTTTGCCTGAAGAAGAAGCCAGTGGAGCTTCGAAAGCTTGCAATAAGTATATTGTGCATTTTGGTTGCCCCAATAAAGGTTGGTTGTCCCATTGTTTGGTTGTCCTATTGTTTGGTGGTTTTGACATGCTAGTCTATGACCGTAATAAAGATGAACTGAATTAAAAAATAACCTAGTTAAAACAGTATAAAAGTAAGAGTAAAAACATACAAAAGCCTTTTTTCAAAAAAGAAACCCATAATCTAAAGCACATGTTATGAAATCCTGGGAAATACAGTTTTTTTTCTAAAAAATTGACAAAGTTTGTTTTGATTTGTAGCTGTTAACTTATCTATATGTAGTCACCATCCAGATTTACACATCTTTCCCAGCGTTTCTTGGCCCTCCGAATACCGTTATTGTAGAAGTCTGCAGATTCCACCTTATGAGAGGGTATCGTAAAGTAATAATCATCACCCGGAAATTATTATGATATAGTGATGGAATTTTGTCAGTGGCATCATTGGTCCCTAAATGAGTGATGTTGGGAAAATCAGCTCATTGTATCCTTTATTTTTGTGACAGGTTGTGCCAGCAGTGACTAAAAAGTGTAAAATCCCCATAAGGCGTAATCTGCAGACTTCAACAATAATGTATTCGGAGGGTCAAGAAATGCTGGGAAAACATGCAAATCAGGATGGTGACTATGTAGAGATAAGTTAACTACAAATCAAAACAAACTTTCTGTCAATTTTTTGTAAAGGTGATAATTAAAATTTTTGATACCCCTTGCATATTCTTTATGACTTATATTTACATTTACATTCATATTTTACTGATGTCCATAGGTGTATGTATCTTACTGTTCATAGTATGTATATATTTTATGTATTTCATGAATTCATATGAATTTAGGAATATGGTCATTTAATTTGCTAGATTACTGCACTGCACTCTTATAACACTGCTATTTCACTTTAATTGCTCTGGCTGCCTCCTGTTGCATTCTGGGATTTGCAGTTTAGGAAGGGGCATTTAGAATTGTCAGCCAGGGAGCTCTTAGGCCTCACTGAACTACAAACCCCAGAATGCAACAGGAGACAGCCAGAGCAGTAAGAGTGGAACAGCAACACTATAAGAGAGTAGTGAGGTAATGTGGATGGCCATCGGCCACAATAAAATAATTAATGTTACATATGAATTAATTAGAAGTTAGATATTACAATAAGGTGCTTGTATAGTTTCTAGAGCAGGGGTAGGCAACCTTTCCCCTTTAAGGGCCGAAGGACTTCAGCTCCCAGGAGCCTCAGCCATATTAGCCAATAGTCTCATATTGGCTAATAGCTCCTGGGATTCTGGGAGCTGAAGTCCCTCGGCCCTTAAAGGGGAAAGGTTGCCTACCCCTGTTAGAGGCACCAGAGGTCTCTCTCTCTGACAGAGAAGGCTAAAGGTCTCACAAAACTACAAATCCCAGCATGCCCTCGCACTGAGCGGGGGCGGTTAAAGAGGGGGTTCTTTCTGCTACTCGAGGAGGAGCCCCAGCCAGCCAGCCAGGCCCCTCCGGACTCACCTCAGCCCGGGGGGCTCCTCAGGGCCGGCGGCGTTGGCGTTGTGGCTTCTTTCCCTTGGCAACCTGGCTTGGGCGCCTCCTCCTTGGCGCTGAGGCGACGGGGTTGGGGTGACCCTCTGGGCCGCCCCCTCCTGCGCCTCCTCCAGCCTCTCTCCCTCGCCCCACACGGGCCGCCCCACACTCACCCGAAGCAACCCGAGCCTCGACGCTCACAAGGGGAGGCGGCCCTGGCAGCCGGGCCCAGAGAGGGAGGGACACTAGGGGGGCCTCAGGGGGGAGCGGAAGTGACGTCGGCCTCACCTCAGAGCGTAACGCGGCGCCAACGGCCGTCTGAGGCCCAAGAGACACTGCAGAAGTAATCCGTTTTTAAGGCGCGTTGGTTACACGTTGGCCAGTTCCCAATGCCTTTGTTCATTAACGGTAGAATTCAAGGATACAGCCGTGTGAGTCTGTAGAGCAGGGGTAGGCAACCTTTCCCCTTTAAGGGCCGAGGGACTTCAGCTCCCAGAATCCCAGGAGCTATTGGCCAACATGGCTGAGGCTTCTGGGAGCTGAAGTCCTTCGGCCCTTAAAGGGGAAAGGTTGCCTACCCCTGCTGTAGAGAGACCTTGTAGCACCTTTGAGGCTCACTGGAAGAAAGAAGTTGGCAGCATGAGCTTTCCTAGACTAAAGTCGACTTCTTCAGATATATTATTATTATTAGGTAAAGACATCTTGTAGCCCCTTTGGAATTATTATGTAGAGAGATCTTGTAACACCTTTGAGACTCACTGGAAGAAAGAAGTTGACAGCATGAGCTTTCCTAGACTAAAGTCTACTTCCTCAGATACATTATTATTATTATTATTATTATTAGGTAAAGACATCTTGTAGCCCCTTTGGAATTATTATGTAGAGAGATATTGTAACACCTTTGAGACTCACTGGAAGAAAGAAGTTGACAGCATGAGCTCTCCTTGACTTAAGTCTACTTCCTCAGATGCATTATTATTATTATGTAGAGAGATCTTGTATCACCTTTGAGACTAACTAAAGAAGTTGGCAGCATGAGCTCTCCTAGACTGAAGTCTACTTCCTCAGATGCATTTGGAATTATTATGATGATGTAGAGAGATCTTTTAGTACCTTTGAGGCTCACTGAAAGAAAGAAGTTGGCAGCATGAGCTTTCCTAGACTCAAGTCTACAACTGCATCTGAAGAAGTAGATAAGGGCCTTTGCAGACTGCCAGAAATAGTGCACATTAAATTGAGGCACTGCCCTGGCTCAGTGCTAGGGAGTCATGGGAATTGTATTTTTTTCTGGGACATTGAGCCTTCTCTGTGAGAGAGCTCTGGTGCCACAATAAAATACAGTTCCCATGATTCCCTAGCACTGAGCCAGGGCAGTGCCTCAATTTAATGTGCACTATTTCTGGCAGTCTGCAAAGGCCCTTACTTCTAAGAAAGCTCATGCTGCCAACTTTTTTGTTAGTCTCAAAGGTGCTACAAGATCTCTCTTCTTAACAACAATTCCAAATGCATCTGAGGAAGTGGACTTGAGCCTAAGAAAGCTCATGTTGCCAACTTTTCTTTCACTTAGTCTCAAAGGTGCTACAAGATCTCTTTACATAATAATACCAAATGCGTCTGAGGAAATAGACTGAAGTTTAGGAAAGCTCATGCTGCTGACTTCTTTATTTCAGTGAGTCTCAAAGGTGCTAAAGATCCATTTGTTCACTAACATCCTTTGTTAATACTGCACTTGCTCCTTCATTTCCATACACGAAGGAGTTTTGAATCTGAATTGACATTCTCACACACCAATGGCATATGCATATACAGTATAATCTATTGATTGAATCAACATATCCTGTCCTTGAGGGCTTCAAGAAAGTGTGGTATACTGATCTGCATTGAGAAGGCATGTTCAATGTGGCAAATGGTAAATGGAAATACTATGGAAAAGCCTCCAATGACCAAAACACACTGGAGAAATAATCCAGTTTGTGACCACTTTAAGTGCCCTGGTACAATGCTAAGGAATCCTGGGAATTGTAGTTTATTGTGGCATCAGAGCTCTCTGACAGGTGGCAAATGTCTCACAGAATTACAGTTCCCAGGATTCCCTAGCATTGACCCAGGGCAGTTAAAAGCTGTCTCAAACTGATTATTTCTGCAGTGTTTTGGACCTTAGTTGCTGTGCCTTCACTTCGGATTTATGACAGTGCGTCTGGCAGAAAACTCGACTCTTATCTGACAGAACTCATCTTAGGAAATTTGTTCCTATAGAGAGGCAATGTGTGCAGCGAGGGAATCTTTCTCCTGTGCACATATTGCATCTGCAGAGTCCCGTCCACCAGAGCTGTTTAAGGTAGTAGGGGAACTGATACAGGTTCCACCTGTGCAGAACCTATTACTTAACCCAACAACGGCCTGCTGTGACACGTTTAACAACTTCTTTGCAGATAAAATCTCAGATAAGAGCTGATATGGACGCTGGGGTTGTAGCAGAATTGATTGTTGAGATGCCCAGCAACTCCGTTGACGAGATTATACTGGATCAGTTTGAATCTGTGAGTACAGATGATGTGGACAAACTCCTTGGTAGTGAGTAAAATGACTTGCCCTTTTGATCCTTGCCCTTCGTGGCTGGCCATCCAGGGGGATGATGCTTTGAGTGTGTTCCTGAGAGACATCATCAATGCATCCCTTAGGGATGGTCATGTTCCATCCTGCTTGAATAGCTATAGGCCAGTCTCTTTATTACCTTTTCTGAGCAAGTGATCAAGGGTGGTTGCTCTTCAACTCCAAGCTGTCTTGGAAGAAACTGATTATCTAGATCCATTTCAAACTGGCTTTAAGACAGGATATGGAGTTGAGACTGCCATGGTTGCCTTAGCTGCTGACCTTTGTCTGGGCATTGACAGGGGTAGTGTGACCCTGTTGGTGCTATTGGACCTCAGTGGCTTTTGATAAAATAGAGCATGACATCCTCTTGGAACACCTGAGAGAATTAGGAACCAGAGGCATTGCACTGCAATGGTTCTGTTCCTTTCCCTCAGGCAGATTCCAGAGAGTGATGCTTGGGGACAGTCACTATAAGGAAATAGCTTAATTGTGGTGTCCCACAAGGCGTCTTTCTGTCCCTGATGCTATTCAATATATATGTGAAGCCGCTGGGAGGACATCGGGTGGGGTGTTATCTGTACGCTGATGACACCCAGATATATTTTTCATGTCCTGGTCTTCAGCTTTGACTTCAGATGGCATCTCTCCTCTCAATGATTATCTTAAAGAAGTAATGGACTGGATGAGGAAAAACAGATTGAGACTGAATCCAGACAAAACAGAGGTACTTATTAGTAGCAGCCCCGAACCCAGGTATGGGGATACAACTCCCAGTCCTGGATGGAGTCACACTTTCCTCAAAGGACTGTGTTCGCAGTCTGGGGTGCTCCTAGACTCATTGCTTCAGATGATAAATCAGATAAATGCGATGGTCAGGAGTGCCTGTTATCAGCTTCAGGTGATATGCCAGCTGCGCCCTTTCCTGCAGGTTAGAGACCTTGAAACTGGTGCACGCACTGGTAACCTCTCATCTCGATTTCTGTAATGTGCTCTACAAGGGGCTATCCTCGTACTTGGTCTGGAAACTTCAACTAAAACATAATATGGCAGCCAGGCTGGTCTCAGGAACATCAAGAAAAGACCATATA
>CM034710.1:39724737-39735610 GCA_020142125.1 Phrynosoma platyrhinos
ATGGGGCTACCCTCATGCTTGGTTCAGAAACTACAGCTAGTACAGAACGCGGCAGCCAGATTAGTGTTTGGAACATCTAGGAGGGACCATATTACTCCAGTTTTAAGGTCCCTCCACTGGCTGCCCATAAGTTTCCAGGCCCAGTACAAGGTGTTGGTTATCACCTTTAAAGCCCTAAATCAGGGGTCAGCAACCTACAGCCTGCGAGCCGCACCCAGCCCGCCAACCCCCGCTGACTGCCCCCCGCCAACGCCGCCATTTTGTTTGCCAAAATGGTGGCTGCGACTCGTTTGCGCATGCGCAGTACTCCTGTGCATGCGAGAATGAGCTGCAGCTGCCATTTTGGAAAACGAACTTTCCGAGCTAGCTGCGCAGGCGCAGATAAAACCCATTTGTGTGATTCGCAGAGACCACGAAGAATATAATAAATATTCAAATATAATATGGATGCCAACTGTGCCATTACAAACATAAGGATATCTTTTCCCTTTCCACTCCTAAAACTCTATCCCTCCTCTTCACAGTATACAGCAATATCAGAAAGGAAATATGTGCAATTGTTTAAGCAAAGAACTCTTCTCTCACATTCAATCTGATTAGATTTCAGAAGGCTAGAAAAGGAACATTTCCGTTTCTCATTTTCAGAATTATCTGGTTTCCAATGGCTGGTTGCTCAGTTTCAGGAACTTTATAGCAACAGGAAACAAGTTGTGGCCTTTAGCTCATATGCAGCCTTTAGTCTCTGTGTGCCCCAAGAAGATCCTCCCTAACCCTGGGGTACCCCCCACTTCCCATTGGCATGGCCCTTCCAGATTGGTTTAAAACTGGGCAAATGCACAGGGAGAAGAGGCCAGTTTTCCCACCTACAGCTGCCCAGAGGGTGCACCAGAGTGTTTCAGCACACCAAAAGTAATGCAATGGTCACCTCTTTGGCCACATTTCTGCCATATAAAGCATTCGTATTAACCAGGACTTACCTCCCCTAAGCATACTCTCGTAAGCTGTTTCTTGAGCCGCTTTGCCCTCTTGTGAGCTTTCTTGGTGTTAAGTACAGGAACACTCATCATTGGCGTTTGGATATTAGCACTGGCTACCATCAAGATCTCTCGCAACCTGTTGAAAAGAATTGTTGCACATTTATCCATGAGAATGATTAAACATTCTAAGTCATATCAAACAAAGTTATTTTCTAGTAAATACCTTGTTATTTGCACAGCTAGGAAGGCATTCAAAGTTATGTTATATCCTGCCTCTGAGGCCGGCAAGATAAGATTACAAAGGTTTGTTCCCAAAATGCGAGATGGTTTTCGTCAATTCTCAGGATAGCTGAGCAATGAGCAAGAGAAAATGTGGAATGAAAAGCAAAAATAAAAGGTGGGGGAAAACATAAGTGCCAAGAATGTAGATTCCAATAAGATTCAACAGTGGCACCAGAGGCAGGCTTCTGTCCTGCATATGAGCTTGATCAAGGGCATTCTACAAGGTGCCAGAATCTTTCACAAGAACTGACATGAATAATGCCTGTTTTCTTTCTGAGGCTTTTGTTCTTTTTTTCTCAAGACTTCTCCTTAAGACCAATGGAAAAGGAGGGTTGTAAAGTTTTTCCTTCTAAATAGCAGAGGAGAATACATTCTGAGAAAAGAGATACAGAAGGACAGAACTAGGAAAGCAGTAAGCAGGAGAGCAAAGAGCCCTTGTGCAGGTTAGGAGAGTGAGGAGATCCTAGCATGCAACCAACTCATTTATCATGGGACTGCTGTTTATTCTGAGCAGCATGAAATGTTAATTCAAGCTCATGTACTGCAGAAAGTGAATAGTTAAGTTCAGAAAATTAAACTTGTGCAGGCCTCTGGAATATTGGCCAGTTAGTAATGGTGTCACTAGTGATATTTTGGTTTCCAGTATAATATTTCTGTGTGTAAATACCAATACTGTATTTACACGTTTGTATTAGTGGGTTGCTTTTTTTAGATGATGAAGCTTTGAAGTAAGATACATTACAAAGGTTAATCAGTCATTAACTAGGAACAGCATGAGAAGACATGGGGATAGTTCTAATAAAGCACAACTTTCTTGGTAACTCCTTTCATGTGACAAAGAAATGCTCATTTTCAAGCAGAGTGTTAAGCACCAAAAACAAACAATCAAAAACGCAGATTATGTAAGATTATTTTACCTTGGAATACCAAGTGTGACATTCATTTCTCCTCTTCCAGCAAAGTGAAATGTGTTCAGAGTCATCTGTGTGGAGGGTTCTCCAATACTTTGACCTGCAAGGAGACCCACAGCTTCTCCTGGGTCACAGAGTGATTGTTGCCATTTTAAATGCAGTAAATCCTTTAATCTGAAGAAAGCAAGTAAGGAGTAGGTAGTTTAGATTATAAATTTATACCCTGCCTTTTTGTATAAAATGGATAGGCAAGTGTGGCAGGGGCCATATTTGTCCTCCCAACAGGCCATAGCACTCCAAAACCATCCTAAAATCTCACCTGCAAGTAACTGAAAATCACTCCCATTTTCTATTTCTGAGCACTACTTTCTACAGAAGCTATTTCACAATTGGGTGACTAAAGCAAATCGTACCTCACTCAACAGGCACAATACTTTGCAAAGTTGTGTTGCACTATTCTTCCGTTCCTTATTCTACAGTACTATGCACATTTACATGAAAGTCTAACTCAATTTGGTAGAATTTATTTTTCAGTATCCTCTGAGAGCAAGTGTGGTATAGTGGTTTGAGCACTGAACTAAGGGCCTTTGCAGACTGCTAGAAATAGTGCAAATTGAGTTCACTTTAACTACCCTGGCTCAGTGCTAGGGAATCATGGGAACTGTATTTTTTTCTGGGACATTGAGCCTTCTCTGTCAGAGAGCTCTGGTGCAACAATAAACTACAGTTCCCATGATTCCCTAGCACTGAGTCAGGGCAGTTAAAGTGGACTCAATTTGCACTATTTCTGGCAGTCTGCAAAGGCCCTAAGACTCTGGACATCAGCATTCAATTTCCTGATCAGCCATAGAACCCACTAGGTAACCTTGGGCAAATCACACACTGTCAGCCTTCCATAAATTGGTAACAACATGAAGGCACATAACAACAAATCCTGTACATCCCCTCCCCACCCTCCTGACTTTTTCGCAATGAAATCAAGTGGAACACACACACACACACACTCCAGTGCATACACAGGCCATGTTCACATAGGCTCTAGATTTGGCCTATCTCATCAAGGAAAAGAAGTATGCCAATGTACACTGCCCAAATGCTTGGGTACTAATCTCAATGACCTGGGCCATCTATTTAGAAACTATAAATGAACTTATTTTTCCTTTGGAGCAACATGTATCATCAGATCAACAGCACTGTGATGGGTACTTACATGGCACCACTATATGCAAACTTACTAATGGTTGACCTGTAACAAGACCTTGCGATAAACCCACACGCCAGCTCTGTCTCTACATAAATCTGGCAACACCATTACATATCCTAATATCACCCACAATATCATGGTGCATTTACTTTTTCATCTTCCAGTGTGATATATTCTATCATCTGTCAGCAATGCCCCCTCTGCATACTACATAAACAGTATAGTTTCCATACATGAGAGTAAATGACACAAATCTGACATTAGAAATGACAACATCCCAAACAGTTCAGTCTCACAGGTCACTTGATCACAAGTCATGGACCCTAAAGTAGCTGTTACAGAACAAAGGAATTACAAAGGAAGATTGGAAAGGGAGATAGCTGAATTGGGGTACATTCATGTATTCCAGTCTAGTATTATTTGTCTGAATAGTGCTAATGGCTTTATAGTACACTACATATATTAATATACTGGCTTACATTACAGTTGTGCGTACAGCACCAACATAATCATCAGCAACAAAAATGTCTTCAAGAAAAGATTTCACTTTTAGCAGAACTAACTGGCCTGAAAGCACAATACAGTTGCCCCTCCATTTTCACAGACTTCAAATCCACATCCTTCACTTACATATGAGGGACAAACAGAGGGGAACTAAATGGGGCTTATGCCTGTGGCACATGTGCACCTGCAGGCACACACTGCCATTGAAGCCTATAGGGCTTGAATATTTGCGAATTTCCATTTTCGCAGGGGCGGAATGAATAGGCCAACTGTATAGGTATACCTCACTTAAAGAAGTAGATGTGTTACTGGGCATTACTTCTTTAACAGAAACTTTGGTATCAGAGGTAAAACAACATGAAAAGAATAAGGCTAGATTCCTGAACCACAAAAAAGAAGAGCAGTTCAACATGTTCCAGCAGACTTTTTCCAAAACTAATAATATGTGTGTCGGAAATGAAACAATGGGGTGAGATAAGGGTTGTATAAGCAAACAAAAACATTTTTAACCTTCTAGAGACAACCTGAATGCTTCTTCCAAAATGCATTCTTCCAAAAAATGACTTTTCCTTCACCAGCCTCCGCTTTTCTTATGATTTCCATTTTCATGGCCAAACTTATAGATCTATACTTTTTTTAACTTGCTAGGGGTAGCTGGTGAAACAGACTTATCTCCTCTCCCCCTTTCTCTTTGGTTTGCTGTTCATACATGCTCCATAAAGGATTCTGGAGCCTACTGCTGTTTGCTTTTGTCCACTGTAAGCAGACACACAGCTACAGTAGGTTCAACAAGAGTAGAATCCCATTTTTCTTCAGGTCAAACTTTATTACAGCATTTACTACTGCAGGTATAGTGCTGCAATGCAACACCAAAATTCTTATGTTTTTCCAGACCCTCTTCAGCATTCTCCTAAACAATGCTGATGCTGCTAAAAAAATCCCACTAGACAGAAGCGATAAGCAGGGCTGCGTGTATAAAAATATGCTTATTTGTCACAGGCTATGTCAATAAATGTATGTATGTATATTGTTTCAATAGTTCACATACAATTAGCAGCCTAGTGGATCTCTGCATTAACTTACATACCAGAATGTATAGGCTAAACCAGCCTTTTGAAGGTTTATGACTAATGTTGTAATTGTCTTTTTTCTGTATCTCATTTCACTTCAATCATATCCCAAACCATGCAAATGTGTGCATACGCCCAAGGCATTCCATACTGCATTTCATCAATGAATCTGAAGAAGTGGATGTAATCCAGAAAAACCCACAATAAAATAAAAGGTAGTCTTTAAGGAGCCTCAAGATTCCTGTTTCCCTTCCTTTCTTCTTTTTACAAGTGGAGACTTCAAATCTGTTCAAATCAACCAAGGATTCTGTCGAGATTCTGCAACATGTTTTTCTCTTGTCAAAGAACACAGACCACTTTGTAAACTGCTTAGTACACCAGTAAGGGGTATAGAAATGTACTTGCTATTGCTACCCAAGGTGTCATTTAATAAGTGTCAAAATGCATAGGTGTGGCAATCTGGGCCCCAACCAAGAAAAATATGCTTATACAGAACTAAAAATTACCACCTCTGAGAAGAAAGTTCAGATTTGCTGTAGCTAAGTTCATTCTGAGTGTTCCACTCTCCAATGAAATTCTCTACTCCATTTTCAAACGTTTCTGATACTGAGCCAAAATGAATGTCTGGTCGCCAGATGGAAAGGCTAGGATCTGGACATTTTGCTGTCTTCTTCTGATACTTCCTTCGACTCTTCTCATTCAGTTCATACCACATTTTCACCAACTGAAATTGACAACAGAATTCAAAAGTGCAAAAAAGGCGCTCCCCCCCCCCCCAGTATTATATCAGATATCTTACATTTTAATTACACTGAAAATGCAGTTTGGTAGCAAATAATTTCCCTTAAAATTACAGAACAGCATAATCCACAGTAAAGTTTGCATTAGTGAATCATAGTTATCAGATGTTTATGGAATAACCTGTAGAGTTGCGGGATCTCGACCATTTACAAGTTCTCCTGTAGGGATCTGTGCTTTTATACCAGCCAACTTTTTCTGACAGAATTGCAAAAAACCTCCTTTCCTTCTCAATGGCAGCTGGTGCCTGGCTTGCCATTTCTTGATGGCTCTGAATTGTCCATTTGCTTGCTCAGGGTCCATTTTTGGCAGAATTTCATCAAGATGCTCAGTTTTCTCTATTGCCTATGAAAAATATACAAAATCGACCATTTGAAGTTTATGATAGTTTTATTATTATTATTATTATTAAACTTTATTTCTAGAGCGCTGTAATTATACACAGCGCTATACAAAGTAAAAAAGTTACAAATATAAAAAAGCCTGCCCACGGCGTACACTCTAAGAAATAAAATAAAATAAATAGATAAACAAATTACCATATAGAGGAAAGAAAATTAAAAGATCAAATATCAAGCAAATCACAACACAATTAACGTTATCAGAACAATTACCAGTTTTCTACCCTTCAGAACAATTACCAGTTTTTCTATCCTTCTAACTTTGGACAAACACATCTATCTTTTCAGAGGACTACAAGAAGGTAGGAGTGCCTAAGATCAACAAGAATCTCTCCTCAGCAAGGGACACTTACTTCCTTTCAAAGGGGACATATTCACTAGGGATCAAGTGAGAGGAAAGGCTGGTTTTATTCTGTCTAGAATTGGGGCATATAGCACAATGGAGGTTTCAGCTCTACTATTAGCCTTCTTAACTTGGCTGAATCAGGTGTACAAAGGGCAACTGCCAAATCAGTGGCTTTCAAACATCTGTTTCATGCATCTGGGATAATGGCCTTGTAGACACCTAATGCTATGTAGGCAGAATTAAAGACTGACTGTGGAAGAAAGTGAGAGATATTTGGGTCCAGCTCTGGTCTTAGTAACATGTCTCACAGTTCACAGTAGGGAAATCACAACAAATCTCTGGATCTTTGGTCAGAGAAAAGTAGGAAGATGGGGAAGGCTACATGGTCAGCCCAGCTGGCTCAAAACAGAACACGAAGTGAGGCTTACTGCCAACATACAGAAGACTGTAGCATTTGTGTCAGTTTCTCATGTTTTAAGTGAAATAAGAAACAATGTCTAACCTAGAAAGGGAATATATATTGTGCATGCAATCTATTAGGATGTTCTCTTATGCAATTCCCTCTGAAAGGCAAGAGCCTTGTACAGAAGTACTGCTGTGCATTTGCTTAGCTCTCATTTATTTTGCATTTATACAAAACCTTTTCCTGATAAAACATGCCTCATATGCACTATAAGAAAGTTAGTGGACTTAAATGAGGTGATATGCCAGAAGAGGCAGATGGAAAAGGTATGAAGTCCATTGCATTGTGTATCTTTGTAAGACAGTCTTAAAGGGTATTTTATTTATCTTGAAAAACCAGTATTTTATCATTTTGCAATAGAATATTTTATGGATCAAAAAGTAATCTTCTAGTAGAAGATATGCTTCATCGTCCTCCTAAATTGAGGAGGAAAAATCCTACCTTGTGGTTATCTGCAATGAAAGGAAACTGCTTGGATTGCAAGAACTGTGTCTTGGGGATATCTAACCCATCTTCTCCATAGAGAAACTGAACTACACTGCCATCACTGTCTCGCACAGTCAGGTCATAATGGACTATCAGGCCTTCCAAATGTTTTATGATACACCTGTGGAAAAATTAGCACATGTTAGGGAAGACCGACATGAGATATATACAGTAGCCCCTCCTAATTCATGGGAGATCCAGACTCCCTCGCGAAAATGGCAACACATATTTGAGTCCCATAATGGGGCACACCCCAGCGGTGAATATGCGTGAAGGCACACAGCTATTAATAGGCACTTGTACCTCCTGTGAAGAACAAGACTGCAGATTCCAAATCCACAAAAAGGGAGGGACAATTGTACAATGCAATCTTGTCCAGATAATTTTTTTTAAAAAAAACCTACAAGTCAATGTCTTGAAAGTGTGATCAAGAAAACTTTAGAAATGAGGCAATCACATTAGTTAGTGTTATACAGATCAGAAAGACTGTAATAAGCAACTCTTACCTTTGAAGGTATCCTGATCGGCTGGTTTTAACAGCAGTATCCACTAGACCTTCTCTACCAGCCATACAGTGGAAGAAGAACTCCTAAAGCACAATTATAACTTAAGTAAGAAAAAGATATGAGCTCCACATAAGCATGCTACAGCACATGAAGGCTCCTAAAATCCCATATTGTACTCCTAAAAGCAATTCCTAATATTCCATATAGTCTTATACAAATACATATTCAAGGGAAAATGAGCTAATTTATACTGCTTCACATGTTTGAACATCACACCTGCTTTGAAGTTAAGTAAAGCTATCTAAAAGAACTAAAATGGACAGACTTACCGGAGGTTTGATACCAGTGAGGAATCGACTTGCCACAAATCCCCCTGATTTAGGGGAAAAGTCATAAGGCTGGAAACATGGCAATGATTTACCAGATGGCATCAAGGGAGGCCTTCGACCTTCTAACTCAATCTGGCCCAGCAAGCAAGATATCTTTAAGAAGCCAAGAGAAAAGTAGTAAGACATAGCCACTGGACCAAAGGCAAGCAACACAGCTAAAATTAACCCTGTTTCATTAACACAACGTCAAAGGACCACAATTAGAGGTTCCTGCAATTTTTTTCTTTCAGTGGTCCTAAGAGGTAATGAAGAACCAGCATGGCATACCAGTTTGGGTGCAGACTAGGAGTCTGGGAGATCAGAATTCAAACCACCTCTTAGCCATGGATACCTACTGGGTGACCATGAGCAAGTTACACTCTTAAGTCTCAGAAGAAGGCAATGGAAAAATGTCTGTGAACAAATCTTACCAAGAAAATCCAGTGACAGGTTCACCTTAGGGTTGCCGGAAGTCAGAAATGAATTGAAGGCAAACAACAAGAGGTAAGAAAACTATAGCAGAAGTGGCAGTGATGATGACTAACCTCTTTTCATTGGTGCACTACCTTGCAGAGTATAATAATGTCTAACAATGTGTTTTGACAAAATAAATTATTATCAACTGGCAAAGCATAGCTCTTCCAAACTATGTGAAGATGTTTGAAACATAAGCATTAACATGTTACTGCAATAAGTTACACATTTCAGAAACTTCCTAAGTGGTCTCAAAATCTACTTTGTAGACAAAGGTAGACTCTTGAATGTAACATGCCTTACAGCAACTTCCCATCTCACCAAATATGTAACTACAACATGTAGTTAGGAAATATTGCATTATTATTTAATTTTTATTTGTTTTATTCCTTGTAACACAATGCCCTGAGAATTCTGTTACAGTATAGGCTGTATAAATAGGTTGGATCCAATCTCGTCATATTTGGAATAATTTGTGTTACTTTGTCTCACTGAAATCAAGTGAGACACCTGGATCCAAACTGTTTTCAGTAAAAAACAAAACAAAACCAAAAACATACCTGCATAGTATTCACAGTAGAGCCTTTGGCTCCTGACTGCACCATCAGCTGCAAATTATTCTCAGGAAATCTCCGGTGAAGCCCAAGAGGCATGCATACCTAGTTTGTGGAGGATAAAATAAAGTCACTATTTAAGCCATGGAAAGTCTACCTGGAAAAGTGAGGAAAACCTAAACCCAAGATTCTCAGTTGTGGTGTTCTGACACTGTAAAGACTTTGTTTGGCAGGTAGCAGACAAGGAGTCTGAACTGGTGACCAAGAAGGCTTGAACTAAAAGCCTTATTTATCTATGAAGCTACCAGGCAGCCTTAGAAACGATGACAGAGAAGATGTAACAATAAAATGTTATCATTTTATGTTGTATATCCTTGAATTCCATAAAGAAAGATTCAGACAAAGAAGGATGCAGCTTTCCTAGGAAAAAATCTGTGAATTGAAGGCATGTTAAAAATGAAGTATGTAAATCAACAAATATGACAATAATCTCATGTTTCTTCAAGCACACCTTGTTAATTTCATTGCTGCAATGGTTGACAACTTCTTTGAATTTCAGATCAACCATGTTAAAATCTCTTTGGTCTTTGTGAAGATGCGCATCTTGCCATTTGCTTCGGAGCTCCTCAGATGATGCAGTATGGGGCAAATTAAATGCAGCTTGAATAGCCTAAGAAAAACAAAGTCTTTTTAGATGCCAAGGCATACATAGCAGTATAGGAGTCTTAGTAAAGGCATATACTACCACTCCTTCAAAGTGTGAGCTTACCTTTGTACCACAGTAGGTACTTTCTTTAATGAGCTTGCATCTCTTGTGATCTGCCTGATGTTTGACCAAAATGTCTTCAACTCCTAAAATGGGAAGGCCGAGAATGCTCATCCTCTCAAGATTCAGTGTCAACTAATTTTGACTTTTTATGGGGGGCGGGGGATATAAAACATTATTCTTATGAACACATGCAAAGTTTGTTTTAGGTTTGGCAAAGCAAATTATTTTATCATGGACTCTCCAAATTACAAAGAGCTGTATCTTCCTAAAGACTTAATAGCAGAAGGAATTCTATGTTAATAACTGTTACTACAGTCATAACCGTTGGTAACTCTTTTTATTCTGTAACCGTCTAAAATCAGGGAAGGGCTACTGAAATGGATCCAGGGGCCAATCTTCTGTCCATGGGACATTCTGGGGGCTGTGTGGACTCCTGGAAAATGGGAGATGTACTCCAGTGTTCTTATAGAACAAAACATATGTTAATCCATGTTTTTGTAAAAAAGGCTTTTTTATTTGTTCAGCTGACACATTTCAGGAAAACTCTTCTTCGCGAGCTAATTCTTTTGTTTCTCTTTTTCTGTTATTGTAGCCAGAGTTTCTAGCATTAAATGTGTGGACTGCCAGAAATGCCTCCAAAAGCAAAGAGCAAAGCCAGAGGTGGGCAGAAATCCACTTCTGACTTTAGAAAAGGAGTCTTTTGGGCTCCTAAACAAAGCAGGTGCTCCCTTTAATTTACCGTATTTTTTGGCATATAAGA
>CM034710.1:39773580-39798924 GCA_020142125.1 Phrynosoma platyrhinos
TTCCAACAAGAAGGGAGGGGCCAACTCCGAAAGGAGTACCGCCTTCCAGACATGCACAGAAGAAACCCAGGCAGCTCTCCTAAAGCACGCCGATGCAAGGGAAAAGCCGACTGGGCTAAAGAAAGTGATATGTGACCTTGGCAGAGAGGTGCGCACCTGCTCCTCGAACGCTGGCTGGCTGTAAGGCCTTGGTAAAGAGGTACTAACCAGTTTCTTGAACATCAGCTTGCCACGCAACCTCGTTAAAGAGGTGCACACTGTCTCTGTAACAACTGGCCACAAACTAACAAAGGAGCAGGTCGCAAGCTGACTATAAACTGATAAAACAGCAGGCTGTGAGCCTAAAGGCACGTCCCGGCTCTCCAATTGCCTGCTTTGAGACCTCTTCACAACATGAAGCTTCTGAGGAGAAGGAGAACTGACAGGGACTAACAGTTATTAAAAGAAGCAAATGTAACCAATAAGCATCAATTCTTAACATTGATGGATAGAATGTATGAGGACATGCCCACTCTATCCAGATAGGAGGTGGACAATGAGGAGGATGAGGAAACTCAGGAGTTCCCATTAACTACCACAATTAGACAAATGATTAATGAAGAAATTACAAACTCAGCAAGAACAAAGGGAAATATCCCAACCAGTTAACCCCAAAATTGAAACCACAAAAGAAAAAAGTACAAAAAATGATCTAATGAATGAGTTGTGGTGTGCCTTAAAAAATATCAGGCAAGATCAAGAAAAAGATGAAATGAATAACACTAAAGTGAGTAGGAAAAGAAGTTTAGATGATGAGAATTCATTGCCATGCAACTATACAAAGAAAACAAAACATTTGCATGATGAGGACATGGACATAGACCAAACATCACAAGATGAGGAAATAATACATAACATAGAGGATGTAATAACAAATTGATCAGATTAAGAGGATGATGATGAAGTGGATTCAGGCAGACTATTTGATAAAACAATTTTAAAACCTCTCTTAAAAAGAGTTCTAAGAACTTTACGATTAAGCTTGGAGTCACAGGAAGATGAAGAACATGGCAACAAACAAAAAATAGCATTTGTGATTAAAAGAAGAAACCACAGACTAATGATATGCCATTGCCAGAATTAAAGATCTAATTCAAAATGAATGGACATCATCATTGTCATCACGAAAATTACTAGGATTAGTCAATAAAATATATTCATTTGATAATACCGATGCAGAATTTTTAAAGACACCATTGATTGATACACCAATAGCCGTGCTGGTGTCAGGAGCCATAGTCTCTAAGGAAGGGGATACTATCTTAAAAGAACTGGATGAGCAAAGAGCAGATAATGCTTTGAATAAGCTCATGACTTCTCTGCTCAAGCTATTAAAATTTCAACTGCATCTTCAATGTTTGTGGAAGCCCATTTTAAAGTCACGTACAAGTGAGAACAGACAACATGACAGTGAGAGCATATATAATAAAGTAAGGTGGCTTACATTTGAAGGCCTTGGTGAAGGAATCGAGTTTGCTGTTCAGTTGGGCAGAAAAACATCTGGAATTACTGATAGCAGTATATCTGAAAGGAACATACAATATAAAGGCAGATTATTTGAGAAGGAACAATATACATCAAGGTGAATGGGAGTTACATGCAGAGATATTTCACTACCACGGTTTATTCCATAAACAAAAGCAAGGAAGCAGAAGTGAACAATGCTTTAATGGTGAACTGGCCCAAGGGGTGTCATGCATTCCCACCCTTTCCAATAATTCCAAGAGCATTAAACAAAATACAACAGCAAAGAGCAACAGTCATAATGATAGCACCTTATTGGCCAAGGAGACCATGGTTCTCTTGACTTCTTAAAATGTTGGAGAATCATCCGTACAAGTTGCCATACAGACAAGATCTTTTAATACAGGGTCCAATTGTACACCCAAATCCAGGTTGGCTCAGTTTGACAGCTTGGAAATTGAGCACCAAAAATTAAGAAACAATTTTTGGAAGAGGTGGTAGAAACTATCATGTCATCACACAGGGAATCCACATCAATATATTATAGAACCTGGAAAACATTTGGAAAATGGTGCTTAGACAGAAATATACAATATGTGCAGTTCAAATGGAACACATGCTACAGTTTTTACAGGATGGTCTAAATAAATGTTTAAAGCCAAACACATTGAAAAGACAGGTATCAGCATTATCTACTGTGCTAGAATTTGACAGTATACCTTTGTCAGGACAACAGCATATAAAACGATTCCCACAGGCAGCAACTTTGAAATCTTTCCCCATCAGACATAGGTTCCCATCATGGGATTTGAAGCTGGTATTAAACAGATTGACAAAATCGCCTTTTGAACCTTTGAAGGATGCAACATTAAGAATGTTGACTGACAAGGTTGTTTTCCTAGTTGTCATAACATCGGCAAGAAGGATATCAAAGTTATTAGCATTATCCGTGAACTTAAATTACTATAAAATTGAAAAAGATATAGTAGTGTTAACGATAGACCCGTCATTTTTGCCAGAATGTCCCAACAGATGGATGATGCAGGACATGTTATATCTTCCAAACTTTTGCTCTAATCTTCAACATCCAGAGGAGAGGGCATACTTTAGACGTTAAACGAGCACTGGTAAAATATATAAAGAGAACAAAGTCATTTAGAAAATCAGAATCTTTATTCATATCTTCCAATCCTAGAAATATAGGACAAAAGGCTTCTAAAACAGTCATTAGGAATTGGATTAAAGCATGAATCTATCTCTGTTATGACTTGGATAAAAAAACAGAGGCCAAGTCATGTTTTGCCACATTCAACAAGATCACTGGCCACTTCATCAGCATATTCGGTGTCAGGCTCATTAACTGAAATATGTGAGGCTGCTGGATAGAAAGAACCAGCAACATTTATAAAGCATTATAAAATTGGTAAATACCATTCAGCAAATACAGCTTTTGGCAGAACTGTACTACAGTCTGTCATTTCAAAATAAAAATCCCACCCATAACAAAGGGCTTGGGTATATCCCAGCTGTAGTGGATTGGCTTCTCTAGCTATCTCGTGAATGACAGACAGATTGGACTTACCGTGAACATTCATTCAGAGATGGCTGGAAGATCAGTCTATACCTGCTCTAAAAAAAATAAAAATACAAAAAATAAAAAATAGTTAGACAAATATAATATCAGTATGGCTTTATAACAAAAGTGGCTGAGGAGGCAGGATTTCAACAGAAAGTAACTGAAAAGAATTTAGAATTCCTGCAGACCCACTTGGCACAAGTGAAACCCAGCTGTAGTGGATTAGTCCCCCAGCCTAATCTGAATGAATATTCATAGTAAATCCAATCCATCATTTGCAGGTATTAACAGTCAGTTTATATAATTTGAAGCATGTCTGCACTATAAACTCATTTAACAGTCGTCCACTCTTCTCAAGGAACCTTAGAAGCAATATTTTGAAATTAGGAATCTTGAACAGAAAATTTACCAGACCACAGGTATCATTATAGTGTTACATAGGTCTGATTTTAGATATTAGTCTGGTTTATCAGAGCTGGAGTGCTTGAGATGCTGCGTTTTGAGTTCTGCAAATCTATTTCAGTAATCTTAAGAAGTATGACAGGTTTATATCTTCTGAGTTGCCATATGTTCAAGATTAACAATTGATGTTTTTTTCTTCCCTTTCAGTTTACTTCTTTTCAAATGCTATGAGAATAGTAAGTGTGATTGATTTCTGCTATTTAATACTTTAAATTTGAACATGTGCTCCTATAGCTTTCTGGCTACCTGTAAGTTCTACAAACTTCTACAGAACGCTTGAGAGCTGTTCTGTTCTTTGGGCTCCTGTCATCAGACTTCCATGCATATATCCTTTTCTTTTCCTCAATCCATTCCTTCCTTACAAGCCATTACTGTAGGCTTCCCTAACTTGTTGCCCTTTAGCTATTTTGGGCTTTAATTCACACCAGTTCCTGCTAATAAGGCTAATGGTGTGGGAACTGCAATCCTAAACATACAGTTTTGGATATCTAAGGAAGGTAACATGTTGGAGAAGCCTGCTGTCCTGAAATCAGTGTCCTAAATGGACAACAGTATTCTGTATCTTTTAGTTAGTGGATAGGTAAATGGTACAGCAGTATAGTCCTTGCAGCAAGTTAACACAAAACAGATCAAACCTGGGGCATGTTTCATATTATGTGTACTCTGAAAATGCAGCAAAACTTGAGAACAAAGGATGCCAAAGATTAGTGTTTCCTCCTTCCCCCAATTTTCATTTCATTTCAAATGAGTCTTTCATTTCAGTGTGCCCCAAATAACATGGATTTAATGCATGATTCCTACTAAAGACTAGTGTTGTTTTCCTGGTCTAGAAACTAGAATATTAGAAAGGTTAACTTTGGTTTTTAATTTCATCTGAATCATCTTTCTAATCCTTACTTGGAGTGATGAAGAATAGAATGTCTTAGTAATTTATAATCATTTGCAAATCTCTGCATTGAAAATTCTCTTGTTTTATTGAATCTGAGAGTTGATTTATGAACAAAGAAACTCATCTTTTTTATTAAAAGTAGATGCTCAACCCCACCAGCAATACTAAAGTAAAAGATTTTTTTAAAAAGCTCTGTTGAATAAAGCTTTGTGATGCCTTATGCAGCATGTTGCTTTTAACATCATAGACTCAATGGTCGTGTTATGTTACTTTATTGCAGTGCCTGGACCTGAAGGATATTCAGCTTGCCTATCAACTACATCGCGTGCTGGAGACAGCAGGGAACAGAAAAATGATGGGAGACATGCTCCAGAAAACTTCTTACTAGTAATTATTGCTTTTCCTCCTAAGTCATGAATGCTATTGTCAACATTTTTATTTCAGGCAGTGAGGTTACTAGGGAACAAGGGGAGAATGGATACTACCAATTTCATAGTAATTGTATGCTTAGCTTTTGAAGGTACTTGATTTTGTAATAAAAGTCTTTGAGGAGCCAAAATATTTGGGGGAGCATTTCTCAGTATAGGAACCTGTCCAACTAGTGACAACTGTGGGAGAGTCCCTGATTGGAAGGGTTTGTGTGTGGTGGGGAAGAGAGAGAAACTTGAACTGTAATAGGAAAAGAGAAATTGTCTTTTTCCTTCAACTCCCTCTGTGCACTGATTGGAACCTATGCATTCAGACTTCTTAAAAAGTGTCCTGCTTATGCCTTGGTAACAGGTGGTAAGTTTTGAATTTTGTTTTAATTCTGATAAGGAAACCATAGAAGTTGAGATTGTTGTGCGTCCTTTATTGAAGTGTTTCACATTATGATGAATTTTATTGTAAGCTACTTAGGATTTTTTGAGAAGTCATGGTAAATATTTAATAAAACTACAAATGAAATATTTCTATCTGAAATGTTGCTGTAGTTTTAATAACTTGCTATTTCTTTGTTACAGTGGAAGGTTTTTAAACTTACTATGTATAATGGAACAGCTTGATATTGTACTGAAATGGTATAAAGAACTGGTTCCTTCAGTAAGTAGTTAATATTTGTGTGACAATGCATTTTGTAGTTTTTAAAAATGCTGGATTGAAACTGTTGTGTTCTAACTACCATCAACACCCTTACTTGTTTCATCAGATGTTTTACCCAAATTCTAAAGGGATGCTGGATCTTCTTCAAGCATTGGACACAGCCAATCATTTGGAAATGATTCCCCAGATTTGGAAAGGTTAATAGTACTTTTGTGTTCTTTTTATTGTCAGTGTTGAGGCAACGGGTCTTCAAAATTGGGTGAGAAGAGGTCACATTGGTTAAATTAACCTTTTCTGGGGTCATTGGATATGCATTAGAATCACAACCACAGTTTGGGGCCACTAAAATGATTAGGAGAGTTGTTGCTTTTGCTTCTTAAGCTCACTCCTATCACTGAACCATGTATCATGAGTATTTATTGTGCTGATAACACATTCCTGCTGTCATTACTATACAATATGCTGTACAATTAACAAATGAAAAAAAACAGATCCCTGCCTTGAATGTATTAATGTGATACTTATAAGTACAGTGTTCATGGGAAAATATGAAACTGTCTCTAACATTGGCACAGCTTCATATTTTTCATTAACATCACACTTGTATGAAAGAAAGTCCAGCAATGCTGTTAGTTTCAGATTTCATTTGCATCATGGGAACCATATGTGATAATTTCTTTCTAGAAAAAAAAATACTGGGTTTGACATGTGATTGCCTTTTCCTCCTCCACAGATATCAAACAGCTTGGGCATAGCCGTAGACCTGCTGTTGTGGAGGATGTTTTAGCTCTCATGGCCAGAGACATACAGTCTCCAGAGGTGAGTCTGGATGGGACTTTGTGGCACAGAAAGCTAGTTAAGCTGGGCCATTAACACTTTTTTAAAAATCCTATCCAGTGGCCAATATGGACATGGAAGACTTGTGTTAAATGTTAAACTTGTGTTAACCCCCCTAACCCTCAACATGAACTCACCTTGAGCTCATTCTTTTCTTCTGAACTTTGTTCACAAAATAACATGGAGAAAACCCTATATGTGTCAGTCTGAACTTCAGCAGATGGAAACGCAGTAATATTTTTCTTTACAGGCCACCATTTAAGGAAGCTTCCCATCATAGCTTGCCTTCTTAAAAGATCTTTGTATATTTTCCAATTAAATTAAATCAGAAACAATTAAATCATAAACTTTAATAAGGTCTGTTTCACACTAAATAATTGTATAACTTTGATTGTCATGGTTCAATTTTATAAAATCCTGGGATTTGTAATTTTATAAGCATTCTTTGCCAGAGAACTGGTGTCTCACCAAAGTATAAATCCCAGGATTCCATGAAATGCAGCTAGAGCAGTTAAAGTAGTATCGAATTGCTGTTAATTGTGTGGTGCAGGACATAACAAAAGATAACATAATATGGTTTTTGTTAATATTTTATTCAAAGTTAAAGCTGTTAAAACATATAACAAAATAAAAACAAATATAATGATCCATCTGGAATGTGTCATAGTATCAGAATCAAACTCAAAAGTCCCTTCACACAAAAATCCACTCCAGGTTCTCCACACCCACACAAAGCATTCTTGTTTCAGCAGCAACCTAATTCAAGGAGGGGAACTTTTTAGTTGCTGTTGTTATTTAGATACTTAGGAAGTCAGAAATCCTTTCCAACCTACTACTGCAAATCATTCAGAGTTTGGGCAAATCCCAGTATTATTTTCTGCTCACTCTTGGATCTGAATTCTGCTAGGGTACTGATCAGTCCATTAAGAGCTGCTGCCTTCCTTAGCTTAGCAGCAGGAGTGACACATACTCTGTTGTATGTTATTGGCCTTATTTTTTGCCCAGTCATTTCTGTCTGTAAATTATTAATTCTCTTGTACATTCCCACTATAAAGGCTCCCCAAAAGTTCACTAGTTTATCATTTTCCACTAAAAACATAGCGGGGAGATGTTTTTCTGCACCCTTTGTCTACTTGCTCACTGCATATAAATGAATTTGATGTTATATAATCTTTTTCAAAAAGTTACTATAAACACTCATGTGGCTTCACCTATTTGTGCAGAAGGGATAAGGATTGTAGGCTATGAATACTTTATTGTGCTGAATCTTTTTCAGGTTCAAGTGGCATTTGCTGACTGTGCAGCAGAAATAAAATCTCTCTATGAGACACAAGAAAGAAAACAAACTGTTTTAGAGTGGACAGCTGCTTCTCTGGGTAACTGCACTGTGTTATTTGCCAGGGCTGGGAGAATGCCAGAAACCTGGTAAGTAAAAACAAACTGCACCCACCAACCTTTTTTACTTTGTCGAAAGTAAATCCTGAAACAAATAAAGTACCCTAAAACAAATATATCAGGTGACCTTCATGGCTCAGTGAAGCTTTTGAGTTGCTGTTGTTTTGACTTCGGTGCATTAATTAGAGAGGGGGCAAAAACAGAGGGCTTGGAGCATTTCTGGTGAACCAAAAATGATACTGCATTACTTTTGACTGCAATTTTAGCCAGGTTTTATCTACTTTGGAAGAAGTCAGTTTTGGGGGGATGTAGGGAAAAAGAAATAAACCACTGCATTAGGGCCAATTTCGGGGCAAAAAGTTACCCCTAAAGGATAAGTGAACAGTCCAAGGACTGCACATATTCATGCTTCCTCATTTACAGCAACTAGTAACTTCTTTAATTCTCAGCAGAACAAAAAGGAACTTCTTTTCTCTCCTAATAGGAACATGCTGGAGTTTTTCAAAAAGTACAACCGAATACCCAGGTAAATTTCTCTTCTGGTGAAAGCAGTGCTATTTTAGCTTTTTATAGGGAACAGATTTTAGAACAGTTAAATCTTTAATTTTCCTGTTTTGTTTTCTTGGTTCCTCATGCTGATCTGAGTGAAGCACTATTTAACCCTGTTACTGCTTAAAGTGACTTTCTGTCAGACAACTTCATTGTACCCTACCAGAACATCCACTGAGGCAATTGCTGACTTGCTTGAAGACAAAGTATTATTTCATTACAGGACAACATACTCCAAGAAATTTCAAAGGAAATAAAAATGTTTGGTGTGGTTTGGCCCAGCTGCCAGTGTACCCACAAAGCCTCCCTTTCTGCTCCTGGACAGACTATGTTTCTTCTGTTCTGTACTTCCCTAAAATATCATTTAAGATTTGTCCACTTTAGATAATTTATGGCCCAAAACAGACAGGCCAAATAAAGCAGCTTCTGGTCGCTTTGAGGGTGACAAGCCCCCCAAAGAATTTTTATCTTCTGCCTGACCAGCTGGCACATGGGGGAAAACCAAGTGCATGAATTGCTCCTTTTGCTACACAAGAATGAAGACTTACAGTATGTATCAATTTCTCATATGCAGTGACTTGGTGATGAACGAAGTTTTGGACTGCATTAAGCAAAACCAACAACCAGCTCAGGCACTTGACCTAGTAAAGCTGGCATCTGACTTCAGCTTACAATCAACTTCAAAGCTTGCCACGAGAGTTTTGGAAGAATTTCAGCTTTCTGAAGAGCAAAGGTGAGTTTTAGCAGATTTATGAATTGTGATGTCCATTTCTTTGCAGAGCAGTGATAGATTGTCAAATATCTGTTCATCTTGAGTAGCTTTTGCTCCTTGTTCTCTCTTTCATTGCTCCTGTCTTGACTGTTTTTAATCAGATACTGAATTGCTAGCAACCTAAAGGCTGCTGGTTGTGCTAGCAATTTGACAGTAGTCTGCCACATTTTATAATGGTCTCCATTATTTCTACATTTTTCTTACCTTACAGGAAGGATCTGGCCGATATGACAGCAGAAAGCACTGATGGCAGTGACAGTGATTAGATGACAAGAAGAAACCTCTTCCTATGCCAAAGAAAAGGACAACTTCTTCAATTAATTTGCCTAACAGGATGGAGCTTTGTATATAGCTGCTAAAACTAAAGTTCTGTTGGACAGCTTATGCTCATATTTGATTATCAGTAATGTGAATTGGTGGGAACCTCTGTTCTGACCTGTTCTAAGGTATTCATCCCCTTCCCCCAGCACCTCAATTTGGAAAACTAGAACTGGCCACTAGAACTATCTGGATCTTATATTGTTATGTCTCACACAAAATTTGTTTAAAAATACATTAAATCATTTTACAACTACATGTTTGTTCTAACTTATTGCTTCTGGTGATCTCCCACTCAGCCCTGTGGAATATGATGGAAGAGCAGTCTGTGAAAGTTTCTGGTTGGAAAAGAACATAATGATAGAAATAATACCACCTAGATCAGATGCTCAATGTTTATATTGCCATTGTTATCGCATGGCCACTGTGCAATAATGTTTCTGGATTGGTACAGGAAGGATGTGTTCAGAATGTGCTGAAACCATGTCCCTTGTGGCACAGAAGAACCAAGTATAGTCGCATGTAGTGAGTGACACTTCATTCTCACATAGCCTAGTTGGTAGCAAGCAACCATAGCTTCAGATTAATAAACCAATCAATCAATCGTGCAGACTCCCACTTACCTGTTACCATTTTAAGATTTGTTGTGTGAGAAGGATATTGCTTCTTCTATCTTATCAGGGAGGTAGAGGCCACTTTCCACTTTAGAAAAAGCAATTTGTTTCCCAACCAGTTTTTCATGGTGGCTTTCTATGTGGGAAATCCGTTTTCAGTGCAGAAAAGGTGTGTTTAATAATAATAATAATAATAATAATAATAGTGTGTTTAAGTGGTGGTGGTGTTTGATGTTTTAGGAGGTCAGATGTTTTTCTCTGCAGAGTGGTTCCTGCAGAAGATTTTAGGACATGCATTAAATACCAGAAGAAAAATTCACAAAATTCTCATCACTGATCTACATTGTTTTTTTTCTTGGTGAACTTTCCTGACAATCAGAAAACCTGTTTTTCAACCTGGAAATGAACGTTTGTGAAAATTCTTTTCATCCCTAGCTTGCAAAATCATGGATTTAGGCTGCGAACTTACACATACCTAGGAGTAATCCCTATTTTCTTCAGTAGTATTTAATTCTGAGTAGACATGCACAGGTTTGTGCAAGATTCCAGTTTCTAATATTTAAATCATGGTTTTTCAAAGAAAAACTGTTACACTTTATTGAATCTGACTGAAGGAGTTGCATATATAATTTAGCAGAAAAACATGGGCAGCTTCAGATTCTGTTAACTTTTGTATTTTTTTGTATTCTTTAATTTTTTTAAAAAAAACACAGATTGTTTAGCATTGTATTTTGACTGAACAAAGCAAGGAAAAATCCAACAGTCTTTGCAATCAAAATTATGACCATACTATATAACCAAGGCTTCTCTTTACTTCTGGTCAGTCTGTTGACACTAAACCTTCTGCTTTGGGAACACAGCCTCCAGTAATTCCTAATACTAAGGATTCCACCCAGCATTCTTATTGGCCTCCTATACTTCCCACATAGATTATTGGAACTGTCCCTTCTAGAGTACTCATTTTTCAAGGTGGCTCAATAGACATTGCTGACCCCAGGGCTCTGGGAGCAGTGAGATCAAACTTCTGAGGGCAGAGATGTGTAACTTTTATTTTGTCTGTGCAAAAGATAGGTTGGTAAAGATGATTCTGAATGGTCTACGTGGGACAGCCAACGTATCTGATTTTGTTCCTTTATTTTTAAGGGTGATGGTTTAACTTGAGTTTGCAATCCAGACAGAAAGTTCCTGATGTGCAGGAACTTTCATCTTCAGACACAGGACATTTCTTGCCTCGGAAGTCTTTAAGATTCTGAAAACACCATTCCTCATAGGACTTCTAGTAAGGACACCTTCCTTCCCACCAACCTTTGGCAAGCTGATGGCAGCTAAGTGGGCGTTTAACCTACAGGGCAAGAAAAGTACCAGTATAGTTCCAAAAACTTTATCCATAAATACCTAAGTACAATGGAGGTCCCTCCTTGGCCATGGAAACCCACCAAGTGACCTTGGCCAAGTCACACTGTCTCATCAGAGGAAGACAAACCTCTGAACAAATCTTGCCAACTGATAGGTTTGCCTTAGGGTCACCTTAAATCAGAAATAACTTTAATGCACACAACCACCATGGAGAAACTTAAGGTTCCATTTACAGTATTGTTATGGTTTGGGAACTTGGTTCCAGAGGGAGAAATCCTTCTAAGACTTGCATTACACTATGCAAAGTTCATGAATTTTTTATATCTTTTAACAGTTTTCCACAACCACCAGAGCATTTTTGCTTGAGGATTTCCTCAATAATCCTGATCAAAGTAGAACTCTTCAACGAGGCATTGATTTTGCTATTATTGATGTTTCAGTTAAAGGGTGCATGCCATTGCTAGAGTTATGGTGGCAGAAAAGTCAAGCATGATGCACATTTTAGAGCTAATTTTGCAACTGTTCCACTTAAAGGGGGTCATTTTTTTTTATTTTGAAGATGGACTTGACGGTATTTTCATTGAAATAAAAGACAAAAGGAAAGCTGTTGGTACTAAAAGAGAAAGAGCACCAACTTGTAACTCATTATTCTCTGCCACCCTCCTCTTTTGTAAGGTTATGTAATTTACAACTTATCTGGTTGTAATTTTGCTTTCCAGTACAACAGCATCCTCAGCTCAGAGGGGGATACTACTGGCGAAGAGTTTCTTGTGGTGAGAAAAGGTTAAGAGGTGATATGATAGCCTTGTTTAAATATTTAAAGGGATGTCATATTGAGGGAACAAGCTTGTTTTCTGCTGCCCCAGAGACTAGGACCCAAAACAATGGATGCAAGCTGCAGGAAAAGAGTTACCACTTGAATATTAGGAGGAACTTCCTGACAGTGAGAGCTGTTCGACAGTGGAACATACTCCCTCGGAGTGTGGTGGAGTCTCCTTCCTTGGAGGTCTTTAAGCAGAGGCTGGATGGCCATCTGTCGGGCAAGCTTTAATCGGGAGTTCCTGCATGGCAGGGGGTTGGACTGGATGGCCCTTGTGGTCTCTTCCAACTCTATAATTCTGATTCTATGAGACGGATTCCCCCTCTTCCTCTCTGCATGGGAGTCCTCAGGTTCTCCAAATTGTAAGGGAATTACAATTTGTCCCAAGAGACAGCTCATTGCTGCCTACCTCTTGAAGTCCCAGTGAAAGATACTCCTCCAAGCAGTTCAGCATCTGCTGTCTATTGGAGCTGCATAGCCAGTGTCCCCACAGGAGACCTGTAGTACTAGTTTTTTTGGAAAGCATCCATCTAATTTGGTTTATGCTTATCCAACCTTAGTAGTCCCTAGTGGGAACATCTTAAGAATGCTTCTAAGTAGTAGCTGTGGACAGGACGACTTTTACTTCATAGATTTTTTTTAACTACCTCAAGTTGATCTTGACCCATGGCAACCCTATGGATGAGACATCATCAAGACCCCCTATCCTCCACTGCTTTAATTCCTGCAAACCCATATCCATTACCTCCTTAATAGAGTCAATCCATCTGACATGTGGCCTTCCTCTCTTCCTACTTCCCTCCACCTTTATACTCATAGTTAAAGACACATTTAGTCTTTAAGCAAACTTGATGAACCTTGATGAACGCACAGAGGCATTGATTCTGTGGGCCCCCTTAGAAGCTTGATACCATCTGTGATGGCATCTTTCTGGGACACAAACCTAAGTTGGGACTTGGGAAAATTTTTAGTGTCTCCATTCCTACATGAGAGCTGGATCCCAGAAAGTAATGCTAAGAAACCACCCAGCTCTATTGCTTTTTTAAATTAATAGCCAAGGAGATTATGGGGATCTCAGACCATTATGGGCATAGCAATGGATTAAAACTTGAGGCATAATCCAAAGTGTCGCTTGCTAGTGGGAAAACTGTGAGCCGCCTTGGTTCCCCTCCTGGAAGAAAGGTGGCATAAAAGGGAAATAAATAAATAAACAAATAAATATGAAGTTAGTCTAGAATTAAAATTGCAGACCATTCTGAATGGAACAGAATACCTCCAACAATTACTTTTGTATCCTTAGAATATTCCTAGGTAATAGGTGTGGACAGGAAGACTTCTGGATACTTTCAGCTCCTCTGCCAGCTATGACCTTTCCTAGATAAAGCAAATCCTGCTTGGTTACTTCCAGATCATTTTTCTCAAGCTGACTGGACAGTGTAACTGGTGTAAAATGTGGTGCTAAGTGCAATATCTTGTATGCTACTGGAGTGCAGTGCTGGCCTTGCCCCCCTAAACAGTTAGAACTAAGACATTTGAAGGCTAGCTTCCCACATGAATATAAGGGCCCCTATTCTGTGGTCCACCATCTTTTAAGTAAAGGGGATGACTCTACAAGATTCTCCAAAACTTCCCTCACAATCAACTCCCTCATTCATAAGAATGAGCAATGAACAGTACACCAGGACCCTGTGCCTTCCAAAAATTAAGGAAGTTATTCCTCTTGCTTTGAGGTTTCAAGCCACTTGAGCTCTGCATCAGAATATACACTATTGTTCGGAAATTGTAGAGCTCATATAACTATTTTGTCATCCACTTGCCAGAACATACTGCCAATACACCAGTCTGGGACAGTGTTTCTTCAGTAACATCTACCAAACCATCATGAACATGGGTTCACCTCTTGAAATAATACCTCCTACCTTACCAGAATTACCAATTGTAGAAAGTAGATTAACACATCAGATAGCTGCATTTGTTCACAGATATTCTTTGCTATCTTAAGTTTTAAGAAGAAGAAAAAGCCCTTTTAAAAACATTTTTATTTAATTTCAAATTAGTGCCAAATTAGTAATAGAGGTTATAAACATTATTTTGGTTGGCTCACAAACCTGATCAGTAATACCCAGAAACTTAATTTTTGCTGTAAGTTGTGCCAAAAAAAAAAAAATACCCACCAAAAATCCAGACATGATAAACAGCTGAAGATAAAAGGGATACAAATGCAACAGGTATAGGTGATAAGTGTACTAGGAGACACAATACCACGTGCCCAATGACACCAAGACTCTGGTGTTGCTTGGAAATACTCCAGACCTGGCCTCTTTCTTCCCCCCTCAAAAAAAACCTATCTCGCATTTCATTTGACTCAAATCTTGCATGCCAGACCTATCAGTCCACCTGAGTTGTCCCCAACCCCACAGCACAGGCATAAGCAGTGAGGATATCCACCACTTGTTTTGTCTCTAAGGTCATCCGAGCTTCATTCAGCCAGTCCTGTGACACTCTCCTGGATTCTCCTTTCAACTGATTGACAAATTTAGCTGCCAATTCTAGATCACCATGCTCAATGCAATAGGATGCATAAGAAAGCAACTTATATGTGTCCAAATCTTCAGGCCCAAGCTCAGAAGGTGGTTTCAGCTGCTGAGGATGAATCAAGAGAAGGGACTGCAGGTAAGACAAGAAGTATTGATACAAGCTATTTCTTGTTTCATCTATCAATGCCACTCTCTTAGCTAGCTTTTGGACAGTGTGGAATCGTGCTCTCAGGGCCTCTTCTGTGTACACCCCACGACTGAGTGATTCTTGGGGAAGTGCAGCCGTTAAAGCTTTGGTGAATGTGTTGTCAGAACAGCTGGCTTGGATGGCTTCTACTGCACCCTCCAGAGGCTCAGTAGGGCTGTCTCCAGAAGCAGTTTTCATGCTTTGCTTTAAAGCTTCAACTGAAAGCCACAACTGATGGGCCTTCCTGGCTTCTTCCTCTGCAACTGCATGGCCTGTAACATAAAAACAGCATGCTGTTAAACAGTAGAAAAGTGATCAAAAGTAATTTCATACTTTAAAAGAGCACACATTTAATCACTATGTGGCGCAGTGGTTAAATGCCTGTCCTACAGCCACTCACTCATAGACCACAAGGTTGCAAGTTCAATACTAGCCGGGGCTCAGGCTAGACTCAGGCCTGCATCCTTCCGAGGTCACTAAAATGAGTACCCAACTGTTGGGGGGCAATGAGCTTACAGTTGTAAACCACGTAGACATTCCATAGTGCGATATGAAGCGGTATATAAATGAAGCTGCTTTGCTTTGCTTTAGACCAGGGGTAGGCAACCTTTCCCCTTTAAGGGCCGAGGAACTTCAGCTCCCAGAATCCCAGGAGCTATTGGCCAACATGGGACTATTGGCCAACATGGCTGAGGCTCCTGGGAACTGAAGTCCCTCGGCCCTTAAAGAGGAAAGGTTGCCTACCCCTGCTTTAGACTGCTCAAACCATTTCATATATACTATCTTAGGAAGGACAAACTATCTAACCATGTTATCTTTAACGGCAGACTCATGATATACTATGACAAAAGTAACATGTGCAGAGCTAATCTATGATATTCTCTCTGGCAATGGGTTTAAACTAAGGTTCAGAGTAGACATGAACAACTCATAAGCTATAAGTCTGAGTTGACATGTTATTGGCTCAGACCTCCCTGTATTAAAACCATTTTTGAATCGCAACCACTCACTGTAATATTGGAAATACTAATTATTTAGACATAATGATGGTTTGAATGCATGGACATTTGAGCCAGTAACAATTCAGATTTGTAGTCTGTGAGCGGTACATATGTATAGGTTGAATATCCCTTATCCAAAATGCTTGGGACAAGCACTGTTTCGACTTTTGATTTGTTTCAGATTTTAGAATATTAACATATAATGAGATATCTTGGAGATAGGGGACCCAAATCTCAACAAGAACTTCATTTATGTTTCATATGCACTATACCATAAACACATAAGCAAGAGGTAATTTTATACAGTTATTTTTAATAATTCTGTACATGAAACAAAGTACACTGAACCATCATAGATCACCTATGCATTTCACCCCAATATCACTTCATCCCTAGGCAATCTAAGATACATTTGTGTGCAGAGAACTAGATTGATGGATCTCAATCATCACTAGTTCAGAAAATGTAGTTGGCCGATTAATGTGTTTGAATACAATGTACTTCTGTCATGCTTCTCATACTCACTTTCAACTGCCTGCTCAATTCCCCTTAGCCTGGCATAGGCTGTGTTGATGTCTAGAGTGAAATTGTCCAGTTGTTCTTGAGTAAGTCGCTTATATTGCATTTCTTGTTCACTGAGTTGCTCTGACAAGTTCTGAAACACAAAATTGGATTCAGGATTTTATTTGGTGTTATTTGCCTTCATGTCAACTCCAACTTACAGCAACCCTTCATAGGGTTTTCTTGCCAAGATTTATTCAGATTTTTTTTTTTAAGCCAGCATTCTTCCTCCTCATCTCCCAATTAACACATAAAGACCTAATGTTGCAGCTAATGGGATGGTAGCAGCAGACTTGCTTCTCCCAGCATTCTGGTAACGTGTACAGAAATACCTCCAAAGAGCTTAACATAAGATAATTTCCCAAAAGTGGAATTTCTAAAAATGTCGGATTTATCAGTGCCTGTTTGAAAGGATATTAAACAATACTTTAATCAGGTAATAATTTCTTCTTTATGAATGTTTTAAAGCAATTATGAAAGAATCTGCCCTGCTGGAGAAGGGTGTGTGTGTTTCTACTATGGTAAATAACATTTTGCCAGCCTTCACAGCTGAAACCAACTGGTTAGTTGCAAATAACATGAACCCACTCACTCACTTGTTCAATGACAAGGCAACACATAGGTAAATACTACTGATTCAGTGGATGTATGTAGGTGAGACTAACACAATTCATACACTAGATGTCAAGTTTAGCACACCTGGCATTGTAGAATAGCACTCATCCTATGTGTTCTTGGAATTCAATCATGTGCTTGCTGAAATCAAACTGCCAGAACTCAGATGCAGTAATACTTATGGATGACCCATTAAAAATTATCTAAGATAAAATCAGGATTTTATCTTACTCAATGCAATAAATACATACATAAATAAATAAAAATTAAAAATCAAAGTGGAATCCTAAGCACACCTATACTGACAAAGCTCAACTTGAGATTTTCTGTTTATAACCATGATTAAAGCTGAGCTTTAAAGAACGTAAATCTTTTGAGATTATTCAGTGAGAGACAATGCCAATTAATTGCAATAAAACTCTAACAGAAATGTTCCCAAGTCTAGAGGAGTGTTAGTGTTTGCAGAATCAAGCATATCTGACCCCACAGCAGGAAACACCAAGAGAAAGAATACTCTTTGGTTTTTATAACTTTTCCAAGGCTGCATAACAATGTATCCACTTCCTCCTTAGGCAACCATTTTGTTTGGCAGCACAACAGATACTGGATGGCACCGAGGTACATCTCCAATTCAAATGCCCACTGATTGACTGCAAGAGTGTGCTAAGTAAGCTCCACTCTGCTGGAGCTGAGCTGACTGCCTTTGTTTGCCTGCTCCAGCATCTGGACCCCAAGTAAGTATGCTGGCAGACTTAACATTTGCGAACTACAAACGGACCTCTGACAGAAAGTACAACATATAATACAAGTAAAATGAAGCAAAGTGTATCCTTCTTTTATGGTGGAGCTTTCCATACTTCAATGAATTCCCACATATGAGAAGAAATTTCTGCTCCCTATGAAAAGGGCTCACCTATTGACAAACTGGAGTACACCTCTTCTTCTTCACTATATCATGGCTTGTAAACAAAAAAACAGCATAAAACACTTTTGGTCTCAGTAAGTTACATTAGCTGAGACAAAAAAAAAAAAAAAAAAAACTTCCATGGCAAAATCACTGGGACATGTTTTGTTTCATATTAACAGCGAAAAATACTGAACATGGAATCTGAAATCTGTAAACACTGTCAACCAGCACTTTAAATGTCTTTAAGTCTAGCATTGTGTGGATTTTATAACAAAATATGGCTAGTACATAAGCATGCATGAGAATGAGTTCTTCACCACAACTGTACAAATTTTCACCTGCTCAAATTGCAGCTTGAGTTCCTGCTCCTGGATCTTGAGAACATCTCTTAGGTGATCAGCATGCGCAGCGGCCTGTCGGCGGAGCTGAGTTCTCATTTCACTCTCCATAACTGCTTGGGCTTCTTCAACCTGTCACAATGTAGTGGTAGTTGTTTTTGTAACTAAAGTGCATCTATTTTACAAAAACAGTCCTCTACCCAGTGGATCTGCTATGAGTGACAGCAAATTTAAGTGACAGATAAGACTCACATTAGCTAGCAAACAGTGATCAATCAATCATATGAGCCAGCAAGGTGTCCCTGACATTTTGGAGCCTGAGGCAAATTTTGAATTTTGTCCTGCATTCTGCTATTAAACAACCTGTAACACAATGTTTCTGCAATACCTGATATACTAAGCCCAACTTTTTATAGTCACCATTAACATAACTTGTGTCTACATAAGCTGAAAATGGCTATTCTAAGCTGTGAGATAATAAGATAGCAATAGCAAGTACATTTCTATACCGCTTATCAGTGCACTTAAGCACTCCCTAAGCCAGGGGTAGGCAACCTTTCCCCTTTAAGGGCCGAGGGACTTCAGCTCCCAGAATCCCAGGAGCTATTGGCCAACATAGGACTATTGACCAACATGGCTAAGGCTTCTGGGAGCTGAAGTCCCTCTGCCCTTAAAGGGGAAAGGTTGCCTACCCCTGCCCTAAGCGGTTTACAATGTGTAAGCTAATTGCCCCCAACAAGCTGGTTACTCATTTTAGTGACCTTGGAAGGATGCCAGGCTGAGTCAACCCTGAGCCCCTGGCTGGTACTGAACTCGCAACCTTATGGTTTGTGGCTAAGTGGCTGCAGTACAGGCATTTAACCACTGTGCCACCAGGGCTCTGTCAGTGTTCAAAGTTCTACTGTTTTCTGGCATATTGTTAAGAAGACCTAACAATGCACAAAGTTGCGTATTCTTGCATACACATTACTAAAAAACATTGTGCACATGCATACAGACTGAGCAACAAAATGCCAGGATACCGCAAGTACAATAGTTACCTTCTTCTCCTGTTCAATCTGGATTTCATTTTTATGATGCTCTAGTGCTTTTGCCACTGCTGATTCAAAAGCTTTTTTGTCTTCCAGTTTCTGTTTTTCCAGGGCTGCCTCTATGTGTTGTTTTTCACGGACTCTCAGATCCACCAGCTCCTTATTCAGTTGGTCTATACGTCGATGAGCATGAGCAATGAGAGAATTCAAATCATCTGTTGTCAGCTTGCCAGCTGAAAAGAGCAAATTGTTAGATACAGAACGAAGAGTACAAAAGACATACGATCTTCATAGCCTGTTTATTTGCATAGGCAAACCCAAATACAGGTTGAGTATTCCTTATCTGGAATTCCAAAATCCTCCAAAATCCAAAATTGTCCACTTGGGTGGCCGAGATAGTGACACCCTGTTTTCTGATGGTTCAGTTTACACAAACTTTCATGCACACAATTATTATGCATAAAATTACCTTAAGCTACATGTATAAGGTGTATATGAAACAAATATGAATTTCATGTTTAGATCCCATGTCCAAGGTATCTCATTATGTATATGCAAAAATTCCAAAATCCAAAATACGTCTGGTCCCAAGCATTTTGGAAAATGGAGATTCAACCTGTACTTTAAAGTATATCATACTTATTTGGTCAATTATAGCTGCATATTCCACTGCATTCAGAACACAGGCACACCTCAGTTAACAAAGACTCTGACAAGTTTCTTTTTACAAAGTATTTTTACACTCAACCAGTCCCTTTTTAATCTTTGTCCTCTATCTAGCTGTAAGTTTAAAACTTGTGTGAGCCTATCTACAACAGGCAAAGTACCTAATGGCTGTTTGCAGAATTCCTCACTGAGCAAGCATGAACAGTAAAGCACAAAGGGGGAAAACAATAAACTTGCTACGCAAGCTATTACTGATATTAAAAAGCGTAGATTTATAAATTTTGCTACCCAAATGGAAATTATGTGAAAAGTAGGGGCTAGTAAAAGGGGGGAAAAAAAACCTGAATACATTTGGAGGAAGCCTTGACGTGATCTCTAGAAGGTTCAACATGCTTTTATTTATACAAGGCTTACTCAATCTAGTTGTTTCACTTCACATGTTCTTATTATTAGTTTTAATAAAGCTTCCTGAAACATATTAAACTGTTCTTTTTTATGGTACAGAAACCTATCCTTATTCTTTCCATGTTATTTCTGCCTCTGGTACCAAATTTTTCTGTTAAAGAAGCAATGACCAGGAACATATCAACTTAATTAACTGAGGTATGCCTGTACATCACAATGATCAAGTAATATTTTTCATACAGCCTCTAGATTTCACCTATGAAGCACTTTACCTGTAATTACAAAATACATGGGATTTAATTGTGAGAACCAGAAACCAGTAGAGATGTACAAATTATTTGAATGCAGCCTAATATCCTGGGATTATTTTTACATCATGTTTTGAACAGTCAGTAAACATTTATTGAGGCAGCCAAAATTCCAATTTCTAAATTAAAAAGGTGTATTTGGAGATACAGGGATGACACATATATCTCACAAACTCAGAATTTGGTAAGGTCATAATTAATGAAATCCGCCATTGGCTAATACTAGCATAAATAGAAACAGAAAATTAATTTTTTGTTGAAAAAGTTTAAACTGGTGTCTCTTGTACTACAATAGCTTTTCTTCAAAGAAATAAATATCCAGGCAGCAAGGAGAGGGAAGAGGGAATCCGCCTGAAACAGCGATTGGTTTTGAAATTCAGTCTTACAATTCACAGCTAGGTATGTTCAGCCTGGTGAAGAGAAGATTTAAGAGGTGACATGATCACACTCTTTAAATACTTCAAGGGCTGTCTCAAAGAGGAAGGTGCAAGATTTTTTGTTCTTCTCTCCAAGGGTATGACCAGGTCTAATGGTTTCAAGTTACAGAAGGCTGGTTTTCTACTGAACATGAAAAGGAATTTATTGACAGTAACAATGGTTCATCAATGGAACCAACTGCCCAGAGAGGTGGAAGGGCCTCCTTCACTGGACACCTTCAAAAAGAGGCTGACAATTCCCAAATTCTGGTCCTGCAGATGTTTTGGAATTCAGCTCCCAGAAACCTCACTCATCTTGGCCAATAGTCTGGGATTCTGGGAGCTGAAGAACAGAAGATCCTGTGCTGAGCAGGGAGTCCATGGGGCCATTCCAACTCTATGATTTTAATTCAATTCTTCAGTAAAACAATCACTTCAGAAAGCACATAAAAATGCCAAGAGGCGTTCAGAGTGCCTCATCACATATGTCACTTATGCTCAAAACTATGTGATTAGTAAAACAAATCATATCCCATTTAGGAGCACACAAAACCAAAAGCCATGATTACTTTTCAGAAGTAAAGCTTAACAAATGATAATGATAATGAAACACAAGTTGAGATACAAGTACTAGCCATTATTTTTGTGAAAAGAAAGTGCACAAGCAACACAGAGTGTTTATGGAAAGCAAGACAAGAACTCACCTAGATCAGCTATCTCTGCAAGAGAAATGAAGTTTGGGAAAGTTACACAGTGTCCACAGAAGCAAATCAAGAGCTGTTAACAGCATGTAAGGCTGCAAAAGCACAGATAAAAGCAGGCAACTTGCACATTAATAAAATATCCAAGTGCAAGATGAAATGGCCACAGGTCTGAGAGAAATGCAAGCACCTGATTCCCAAAAAAGGCTCTTCTTATTTGCAACACCCTCTACCCCTATTTTTGATGTTTTTTAGAAAAGGCCCTTGACCAGGGAGCACAGGTAGAGGACATGATTTATGTGTCAGTGGTACCACATTTAATTATAAGGACTTCAAAGGGGATCAAGTAGCAAGCTGAGAAAAAAACTCTACCTGAATCCTTGGAAAGCTTCTGTTAGTCAAGTTGACTGTACATATAGAGGAAAAACTACCACTGACTTTATACAAATATACCTCTTAGTGTAAGTGAATGAAACAAGTATTCTTATCTAATTTGTTGTTAAGTGCCTCTGAGTCAACTTGGCGACCCTGTGGATGAGACATCTCCAAAACCCCATCTTCTACTACTCTGCTTAATTCCTGTACACTCATATCCGTGACCTCCGTAATAGAGTCCATCCATCAAGCATGTGGCCTTCCTCTCTGCTTCTCTCCACCTTTTCTATCATTATTGTTTTTTTCCAGTGAGTTATGCCTTCTCATGATGTGTCTGAAGTTTTGTCATCCTGGCTTCCAGGGAGATTTCTGACTTGATCTGATCTAGGACCCATTTATTTGTCTTTTTGGCTGTTTGTGGAATCCTCAGCACTCTTCTCTGGAATCACACCTCAAATGAATTGATTTTCTTCCTATCTTGTTTTTAAACTATCCAGCTCACACATCCATACATAGTAATAGGGGATACAATGCCTTGTATGATTCTAACTTTTATGTGCAGTTGTATATCTTTTGCATTTTAGGATCTTTTCTAGTTCTTTCAATAGCCAACCTCTCCATTCTTAATCTTCTTACTTCCTGGCTGCAGTCTCCGTTTCTATCAATGTTTGATTCCAGGTATGAGAACTCTTTTACTATTTCTATTTCTTCATTGTTTAGGTTGAATTTTTGTAGATTCTCTGTGGTCATTATTTTTATCTTCTTTGAGTTCAACAGTAAGTTCAACAGTAAGCCTGCTTTTTCACTTTCTTCCTTGATCTTCCTTAGTAGTTGATTCCAAGTTTGGAAGGTTTTCTGCTAGTATTATGATGTCATCTGCATATCTTAAGACTATTGATATTCTTTCCTCCTATTTTCACTCTTCCTTCTTCTATGTCCGATGCTGCTTTTCTTACAATATGTTCTGCATATAAGTTGAACAGGTAGATTCTTATCTAATATGGAATCATAAAATGGCAAGCCAGGTGATGATTTGCATTCCTCTCTTTTGGTACTTCATATTAAGCAACTAAAGGACCAGGAGCTAGATCTAAACACAGAAGCATCACAAGCAATAAGCAAAGCAAAGCAAATAACCCAAGATTGAATGGCTACAACATTCAGTGGTTATCAGTGATTGTATTTTAAAAGGGGGGAGAGTTCAAATATATTTAATGCTAGAAACAGTGGAACACCAGGTCAAAATCCTCTTGGGACATTATGCTCACCGTAAAACAGATGTGTAAACAACTGTACTTTCTCAGAGACGGATTAAAGGGAGTTCTCAGTGCAAGAAACCATTCCACAAGCATATACTAAAAGTCCTCTTTCTCACTTCAGACTAGTAGGTGAGGAGCTAATTGACTGTTGTACAATAGTTAGCTTAAGACCACAGTGCCTGCTGCACAATTAATTGTGCAACTATGCTATCCTAAGTGTGTAACTGTGCTACATTAGGTATATGATATCTTGGCCAATGTTTGTTGTAATGACAGCTAAATGTTAAGTAAAATAAGGTTACTTACTGAGCCCCTTCCAACCAGGCTCAACTTCTGGAGTAACACTATCCAATTCTCTCTGAAATTCTTCTCTTGCTTTAGCTACCAGCTCATGGTACTGAGTTACTATTTTAGCTTCTGACTGGGCAGCTTGAACCTACAAAAAGTAAAGAGAAAGGATTAGTCTCAAAGCAGGTGTTACCTCCTGCACTTACAGTATACAGTTGGCCCTCTACTTTCATAGTGGAAAGGTCATAGAAAGGTCACAGGTCTGCATCCAAAAGACCTAAGCAAAGCAGTGAAGGATGGCGGGGGGAGGCTTGAAAATGTCTCATACACAGGGTCAGCATGAATCAAGACTGACTCATGGCCAGCTAAAAACAACAACAATTTGTTGTTGTTGTCATCTGCCATCAAGTTGACTCTATCTTATGGGAACCCTATCAAAGAGAGACCTCCAAGAGCCCCTGTCATCAACTGCCTGGCTCAAGTCTTGCAAACCCAGACACACTGACTCATGATATCTCCAAAATACAACATTCTCAGTTTTCTTGTTTCTACTGAGAGTTCAGGCGTCATTTGCTCTAAATACCCATTCATTTTCCTTTTTATCAGTCCATGGTATCTGCAGAAGTCTTCTGCATATTTCAAATGAATTGCTTTTCTCCCTGTCAGCTTTCTTCATTGTCCAGCTTTCACAACCATACAAAGAAATCAGAAATACTATGGCCTGTCATTATCCCCTATTTATTAAGAAAAGGAACTACCTTCTACATCATATATCCAACAGGAAGTAGAGTTGAAATCCAATCATAGAAGCCTGTCACTTTCTAATATAGTCAAAGCAGAGATCAGAAGTTGCAAATGCATTTTATAGAAGTAATTCATCTGAATGAGTTCAGATCAGAATTGAAACAGAATATTAAATATTACTTAACTTGGAACTAAACTAGGACAGCTGCCTTAGTGCTCTATTTGGATTGCATACAGAATCTAACACTGTAAATAGAATAGTGCCAAGATCCATTTCAACAGAAAACATATAGAGTGGGCCCTTAGTATCCGCTGAGGTTTGGTGCCAGGATCCCTGTGGATACCAAAATCCATGGATACTCAAGTCCCATTAAATAAAATGGCATAATAAAATGATGTCCCTTATATAAAATACCAAAATCAAAGTTGGTTTTTTAGAATATATATATATATATATTTCAAGCCATGGATGCTTGAATCCATAGAAAAAGAATCCGTGGATATGGAGAGCTTATTGTACAAGGGAAGATAACAGCAAAATATTTTATCCCTTCCTCACAGGCAGCAAGACCATTACTTCATTGCAGGAGCCTCCAACCATGGGAAAACCATGGTTTTCTAGGAATAATGTGCACACTATCATAAAATGGTTGTTATAGGTGTGACCGATCACAACTGCAAAATACACACTTCCCAGAATGGCAAGGCTAACACAGTAGTAATTTCCCCAAGAATGTGAGCATCTGCACCTGTCCTTTTTCTAACTTACATAGAAAGGAACAACCTCTACACATATTCTAAGGCAGGGGTAGGCAACCTTTTTGAGCCGGGGGC